>JAHDVF020000251.1:0-1200000 GCA_022606425.2 Lepidostoma basale
AAGATAATAATATATCTATGAAATCAGAAGAAAAAATTAAATCCGAATCTAAATAAACTCAGAAGAAAAAATAATACAAGATATAAGTAACAAAGAGAACCTAGACTCAAAAGAATACAAGATATAATTAACAAGGAGAAAATAAAACTCAAAAGAAAATACAAGATATAAGTAACAAAGAGAAAATAGACTCAAAAGACAAGACAACAAATAAATACAATAAAGCAAGAGAATAAAACAAAGTTAGGTACAACCGAATACCTGATATTCGGTATGGTATTCGGTTGTACCTAACTTTGTTTTATTCTCTTGCTTTATTGTATTTATTTGTTGTCTTGTCTTTTGAGTCTATTTTCTCTTTGTTACTTATATCTTGTATTTTCTTTTGAGTTTTATTTTCTCCTTGTTACTTATATCTTGTATTTTCTTTTGAGTCTAGGTTCTCTTTGTTACTTATATCTTGTATTATTTTTTCTTCTGAGTTTATTTAGATTCGGATTTAATTTTTTCTTCTGATTTCATAGATATATTATTATCTTTCATAATCTACTTATATTTTTTCTTTTTCGCCATTTCTTAATATATTCTAAGTTATGAATAGCCGAATTTCTAACACCCTGATGATGGAGGCCGCAAGGGCCTCCGAAACGTTGGTGGAGCTTGACGAGAGGGAACACGGTTTCACCCCGAAAAATATTTCTGTATATGATAACCGTGGAAATTTACGTTCTTATAAAATATCTATGAAAAAAAAAACATTTTTGAATTTTATTTATATCGCAAATTTACATGTATTTTCATCGTCAATTTACATGTAATTTTTTTTAAGATCAATGTAAATGGAACCTGATGATAAAAGAAAGAGATTTAAAAAGGATAAACCCAAATTAATAAATTTATTTTTAAAAGCCTTCAAGTTAATTAATTTTTATTCTACAAGCGATGTTATTAATTGAATTTAATTATATTGTTTCTTCAATTTTAATTAATCCCTTCAATTAATCCCTCAAATATAAATTTTTACCATGATTCGACATTTGGGGATGACAATTACATATATTATGAAAAAAGAGTAGTCTAGTTTATTAATAAATGTCTCTAAGTGCGTTATGTGACTTTTCGTGCACATATTGAGAGGATTTGTGGCACTGCACTGAGAATGTTGGGCTTCATCGTCCAGACCGGCAGAGTTTTCAGGGATCCTCATGTGCTCAGAGTCCTATACAACACATTGGTCCGGAGCAGACTCGAAGGTGGTTCTGTGATATGGAATCCTCACGAGGCGAGATATTCCGTTATGCTGGAGAGGGTTCAGAATAAAAATTCTGAGGTATCTCTACTTGAGGGAGTATGGTAGCTCTCCGTGGCTCTATCCCACAGCATTTATTTTGGGAATGCTTGGGGCCAACTCTCTGCAGCTTCGAAGAGATGAGCATCTCATAACCCATTTATTTAGAATACTCAGAGGATATTTCGAGAACTCGGCCCTGCTGGAGGGTGTTCAGCTTTTTGTCCCTATTAGATATCTCCCAACAGAGACAGCATAGATTATATTACCTACCGGCTGCCAGAACCAACCTGCCTCTGGTGACACCGGTGGGAAGAGCAATTAATCTGCTGAACGCAGTCTCCTCGGAGATCAACGTCTTTCATATTAGTGAAAGTACTTTCAGAAGGCAAATACTCTTAATCCAGGAGAGTATCCTGTCTTCTTAATGTTGAATCATCTCTCATGCGTTTCTGGTATTATACTATACACAATATATTATTTTACCTGTTCTCAATAGAATGTTCTCAATTCTGTCTTAAAAATTAATTTTGTAATATCTGTTGATGAAATTTTGTTGATGAAGTGATTTTATTTGATTTGATAAAATTATTGATGCAGATTAATTGCAGTTAATAATTACTCGTATAAAAAAACACAGATTTCGGGCTTTGACCTTCGACCCCCCTCCCTTCATAAATAATCTATAATGTAATTCAATTAAGATACAGACAGTTTTGTTGCTGAATAGAAAAAAAATAGAATAAACTAACCATTACACCGTTTCACCGTAGGGGTAGGCAGAGAGGATGGACCGCCACACTGTAATTTCCTGAGTAATTCGCGCGGCTCTTCTACATTCACACACTGTGACACACACGGTAGTCAATCGTTCCGACTTCAAACATGGCCGCCTTTCAGTAATTAATTAATTTGGTCATACCATGTATTCCTTGGCCTTCCTCGGCTTCTTTCCATTCGCACTACTTGTATGTATATTTTTAACACCCATTTATTCCATATGTCCAAATTATCTTAGTGACCCTTTCGAAATTTTATTTAGGACGCATTCATCTGCCTTACATTCCTTTCTTACTCCTTCATACAGCTAGAAGCTGTAGAATAACTTGTACTAATAATTTAATTTTTTAATTTATCAAATGTGTATCTGTACTGAACTTCTTGGGAACAAAGGAAAAAAAGTATCTTCTATTTATCATTAATTTTATTAATCAATAAACAATTATACCAATACAACAGTATTCATATTTCATGCTACAATTATACTTAGATTTCTAACAATGTACAAAATTTCTAGTTCTTTCTTGATACATACAAGAGCATACATTTAAATCAATTACAATTACCTATACATTTGTGTTGAGCACTATTTATTGTAATGTGCTTTTTATTATTATAAATACATGTATGTGGACGAGAGATAACCAGTTCAAATTTTGATGTATGCACATATTAACAAAGCAAATTTTAATTTCGATAGTACTATTCAGAAATTTTAGGGTAAAAATATTTTAAATTAATGAGAAGTTCATGGTTTGACTTTATTTTTAATTGCATCATTGTAAATGAAATGTGATTTAACTAAATTATGAATGTATTAATGATTAATGGAGATCATATCACAGAATCATTTTAACAATAGAAAGGCATTTATGGCCTTGGGAAGTACGCGGAAATAGGAGAAGGTACATTACGATCATCTTTCTTCTTCAAATTACCTTTGGGAGGTTGGTAATTCTTAATACCAGGTTTATTTACAACCCTGTTTTCCTTATTGCAGTGTGCTGTGCTAATGCTGCTTTTGGTAATACTGGACTTTGCAGAATCTAAAATTTATATAAAAAAAAATTATGCAAAAAGAGTGAACAATGATAAAAATAAACTATGTTACACTCATTGCAGGCTATTGAATACAGAGTTACAAGTGACCCACAAGTTGATTTCTGTTGCTACTGTTGCGGGGGCAAGACCTGTATTCATACATTGCTTGTGTATATTTCTTGCACTTAATTAACATTTTTGATTTTTAATTTACAATAAAACTATTTTAAAAGATAATTGAAATAATTAACCATGTAGCTTTTCCCTTACATGTATCAATTATCAACTGGATACTCAGTGTCAACACCTTGGGTAAAGGATGAATTAACACTGTAAAATGAACGATTTTTCCAAGTATGCTTTTATTTCTTCTTTAGATTATCGCAAAAAGAAGAAAAGGTATTTTACTATTCTCTAAAAAAGTCAAGAATTTTACAGATACTCTTTTAACCCCTATGGTGCGGCTGGTTACATTTGCAGTCCAATAAATTTGTTTCAAACTGCGACAAAATAATTCCATTTGCAGCTCATATTTGAATGTATCATATAAACCTTTTTACTTTAAGGATTAATTGTATCTCAATAGAGACGAAGATGTAAATTATTTTGGAAACAGAATATGGTGACCGAGGCGTTTACAGGACTTGCGACCTGTCATTGGTTGGGTTAAGCTATCGCTTTATGTAATACAACATTCCCCATTCCGTCCTTCTTACGACCACCACGTCTGACAATTATTTTTTAAAGATGTACATATGCTACTATATTGAGGAACATTTCACATATTTTTAGTTCAATCTACACTGGCGCCATCTATTAAGATTAGATGTTACTTTTTAATTTAGTTCCTTACTATTAAATTGTACATAATAAAATGATGAACTGAGACAATCTGTCTGAGCTGTAAAAGCAATCAATCGCATTTTGAGACCACTTTTTTTTTACTGTAATTGAAGCCAGCTGCACAAAAGGGGTTAAGAAAACAAAATAAAGTTATTTTATATAATGAAACAAAATAAATTAAATATCCATAAAAAAATACCAATTATGAAGCAACTGGAAAGCAATGGGAAACTACCACATCAAAGGCCTGTGACATCCCAAGAACCAGCAAAAATGTTACACATTGCTACAAACCAATCCATTGGATTGAAACTAGCGAAGAAGAAGCAACTCACCTTGTGACTTACTCCTTGAACTTGTTCTTGAAGAGTAGTTATTAGGCCTCAAGTATATGGGGTCCAAACTGTACTGATTTGGTCTCTCTGGAGGTCCGTTATTTCCTTCTGATAGCTCAGCTTCATCACCAGGTAGGTACTTGTGTGTGCTGGCCTGAGAGGGCCCGTCTCTATCCAGGCCGGCGGTATATGCGTTTAGCATTTCATTGTTGTTCCTTTCCGGATGCCTCTCACTAGACACGTGTGAAGATAAAAATGGTGTGGAACTATGCACTGTCTGCATTCTGCTACTCGGGATGGTTATTTCATTAGACTGTATAGTGTCCAACTTTTTGTGCAACCATTGTATAACTAAAACATAAACAAAATAAGTCAATTGTTTTATGACTTTGACAAAACTGAAAACAGATTACACTCTGAACATCAAAATAAATATTAAAAATAACACAAACTGATATTTTATTACTGAAAGGTTGCTTGATTTAATATTAAGCAAGATATAGGGATACACTCAATAATAATAATAAATTAAATACTGGTTTATAAATAAAATGTTAAAGAAAAGTAATTCAGTATTTATTAATTCAAATAAATCAGTAAAAGTGTGACAGTCCATTCTTTCTGCCTACCCTTTCGGGGAGACGGCGTGATGGTTAGTTAGTTAGTTTAATTCAAATAAAAAAACATGTAACTACGGAGACATTAAAAAAAGGGCGGCTTGAATGTAGTATAATTTTAAAAATAAGTAAATAGTTTAAATAGTGTTATATAAGACAATATAGTGTTTAAATAGTGTTATATATTATATAAGTCAATTAATTTTAAGTTATACACTTTACGATATGAGCCGCTCCCCTTAATTGTTCCCTAAATTTGTAAATTATATTATATATTGAAATTATATAGAGTGCTAGGAATGCCTCCCTAGAACGGGTTACCCCAGTTGGGAGGTATTAAAACCATGTACTTAAATATGGTAAATGATCCATAAATAAATAATATGGATGAAAAAGTTTAATTTGAAAATGTTCTAGCAAGGTGAAAAAACAATATGATAAGACATTTATAAAACGGACAATTTTTCAATACTTATTGATTATTATTATTATTGAGTTTTATATGATTGATCAAAAAAAAATTATTAATTCAAGAATAAAAAAAAAAAATGTAAATATTTTGTTTTCACACCATTTTATATTGTTTTTAAAAGTACTAACAGGATTCACTCCAAGCAGTAGTGCATTATAGGGGAAACAAAACAAACTGTTTGTTTTGTTACCCTGATGAAGCCTACTTAGAGTATTAATTTTAAACAAAATAAAACACTGTTAAAACAAAGTATTAAAATGTTTAATTTATTTCTCGCTACAAAAGTCACACTACAAGTCACACTTTAAGTCACACTACAAAAGTCACACTTTAAGTCACACTACAAAAAAAATGTCACACTACGGAAGTAAAATTAATTCTCTTTCCATACCTGAATGATTACTTTTAATGGTATCATCTTTTTCAACGAGGTAACATTTTTGTGCCTCTATATCAGATTTGAGTTTCCCAATTTCAGTTTTATTTTTATCAATTTCATCGTTCAGGTCCCTTTCCTTTCTTTGCATATGAGCAATTTCTGCAGAATTGCGATCAATAACCTTTTCTTGTTCAAGCGCAATTGCTGTTCGACACATTAACTGCAAAATGCATAATATTAAACACTTTGAAAATACATACACATGTCCACTTTGTTTGTTTGCTGTACAATCTATTTTTTTATACCAAAAATAAATAAAGACATCTTAAAGGTAAATAATACTATTCTTCGGTGTAAAAATATCAAATTTTTTTTAAAGTGAATGTATGTATAAAAATACTGATAAGTTGTAATTGATTTATTAAAAAAAAAAGAAAAAGAAGGATGAGAGCAGAATAGATGCGGTAGAGATGATATCCCTAAGACGCATGTGTGGTAAAACGATGTAGAATAGAATTTCAAATGCTGATATAAGTAAGGCCATGAACACAGTGAAACTATGAGCAGAGCGGTGCGCAAAGCGTTGGACAGCTACAAAATTGCACACGTATAATCAAATAAGAGTGCACACAATGAAGCGAAGCTGTTTGCGAAGCGTAAGCTCCTTAAGCTCCACTCGAAGTAGCACCGCTTTGCGCGCCGCTCCGCTCATAGCTAAGGAATGTAGAGTGGAAGAAAGTATTATGAACAAAATTATAAAAGGATCCACTGCGTTGATTTGGACATATGGAACGCATGGATAAAGGAAGAATGGTTAAGAAAGTATATGTTAACTGTGCGAATGGAGTACGGAGTCGTGGAAGACTGAGGAAAACTTGGCATGACCAGATAAATCAAATTTAAATGTCAGTCATGTTGGAAGTCGAATGAATAGACGTGTGTGTATGACTCGCTGAATGAATGTGGAGGAATCTAGAGACGTGTGTCAGACTGTCCAAAAGAATAAAATATGCATTAAACTTAATAAACTTTATTGTATATTCAAATATATACGATACAATGAAGTATATATTACCTTTTCTCGCATTTCTAAAATATCAGAATTCTGTTTAGCAATAATCTGATTTGCTTTCAGTAATTGCTCTCCTGTCGTCTTAGCTTCTGTCTGATATTTAGATGCCAGAGATTCGTAAGTACCAAGCTTTTCTTCAAGTGTAATCTAAAAAAGCATTGTTTTCATGAATAATTCACCTCGTGGGCGCTTAAAGTAAACAACAACATTATTTTAAAGAACATGATCCACAAACAATTTTAACTAAATGCTTTAGTTATAATGTGCGGAAAAAATTGTTTCTACAATAACATTAACCCTTTCAATTACGGGAAATTGGTAGTCTCAAATTTATAAAAAAAGTAGATATAATAGAAAATGACCTAAGTTATAAAATAACAATTATATTTCAAAGTAAATCACCTTCAATATTGATATTATCAATGATCTAGTAGTTACATTTTAATATATGGCAGAGACATGTTTCGCCTTGCTGGGGCATTATCAAATGTCAACATGTCACTCCTATATAATATTATAAAATTAAAGTTTCCACAATATTAAACACTTAGTGTAGAGTTTAACATCAATGTTCAAGAAACAATAAATATAAAATTGTCATTACCTTTTCTCTTTTGATAGACTGCAATGAATCCAAAGCATCCCTTAGCATATCTGATTTGTCTTTTAATGTCTAAACAAAAAGCAAGAAAATATCAAATCAGTTTATTTGCTCAAAAGACATTACAAACAGCATAAATGTTTAATTGAGTACAGGTAAAATATTATATATATTCAACATAATACCAAGAACGCATTAGAGATGGTTTGACATTAGGAAGACAAGATGGTTTCTAAAGTCGAGAGTATTTGTCCCCTGAGCATACTTTCACTAATATGAAAGACGTTGATCTCCGAGGAGACCGCGTTTAGAAGACTAATAGCTCGTCCCACTGGTGTCACCAGTGGCAGATTGGTTCTAGCGGCTGAAGGTAAAACAATCTGTGCTGTCGCTGTCGGAGATATCTATCGGGGACAAAAAGACCAACATTCTCCAGCACGGCTGAGTTTTCGAAATATCATCTGATTAATCTAAAGAAATGGGTTATTAGATGCCCATCTCTTCGAAGCTGTAGAGAATTGGTTCCGAGCATTCCCAAAAGAAATGCGGTGGGATAGAGCCACGAATAACTACCATACTCCCTCATGTAGATACCTCAGAATTTTTTTTCTGAACCCTCTCCAGCATAACGGAATATCTCGCCTTGTGAGGACTCCATATCACAGAACCACTGTGTATATAAGTGAATACAAAATAAATCATCAATGTTCAGTAATGTGGGTCCCATTTAGCAAAACTGAATGTTACCTTTTCTGCATCCATAAGGCGTGCTCGTGTTTGCTGTAAGTTTAATTCTTTATCGTGATACTCCCGATCCAAGGCACCATTTTGGTGTCTCCACGTCTCAGCATCTGCTCGGACAGTGTGAAGTTGCTTTTCTAAAGATATTATTCTCTGCCCTTTATCGCTAAAAAAACAGATGTGATAAATTGCCTATTCAGTAATTCAAAACAATAAGTGTTATTATATTTCTTATGAAATAATCTATTGTTTTGGTGAAAACTTTATCATACTTCAACATTATTAAATGTTTAAATTTGAAATAATGTTATTAGTCATCACAATTTATTTATAGGAGTTTTTCGTGACAGCTGTTTCGCCAACCTATGTTGGTGCCAAACTCATGTAAATAAATTATGATACATAATAACAGTTATCAAGTTTAACATTTAATATTTTTTAAATAAATTAAAACAATTTTTTCTACTTTAAAAAAAAAACTGTTTTTCAAAAGTGGAAAGAAGCAGTGTTTTAATTGATAAAAAAATCATCATTATGGAATTTCAGTGTTAACGCCTAAAGTTTATAACAATATTTATTATATTAATTCACTAAACATGTTTATAAATATTTAGAATAAAATAAAAATTATCGATAAAATTAAAATCGATATCACAAATAAGACACCCGCATGTCAAGTGGAAATAATAAATATAAAATTTCACATGAAAAAAAAATCTTACACAATTTGTGATTCTAAAGATTTAAGAGTCTCTTGTAACTGCCGACACCTCGTGGAAGAATCCTCAAGAAGTTTTTCTTTCCTTGAGAGTGCCTCTTGTGTCGAGTTTGCCTGTGTTTGGGCACACAGCTCTGCACATCTCTTCCATTCTTTACGTTCCTGGTCAAACAAAATAAAAATTAAACTACAAAAATTAAATGGTATTCTAAACCTATTAATTAAAAATAATATTATAGACCTAAAACTGAGAATACTCCTCATAAAGACCTATGTATAGAGTATCTTGATGTACGGCTGTGAGACATGGTGCCTATCCGAAAGAGATAAACGGAGACTAGAGGCTTTTGATATGTGGTCCTATAGAAGACTATTAGGAATTTCCTGGAGAGACCACATTACAAATGAGGAGGTTCTCCAAAGAATCAAAGGAGGAAGGCATCTGCTCAGGACCTTGTCCGAAAGGCGTGCAAGATGGATCGGCCATGTAATAAGACAAGAAAACCTCTTGCATGCCATAACCGAGGGGACAAACTCTAGGGGGCGCCCACGCCGAGAGTACCTGGAGGACCTGTTGGTAGACGTGCGCTGCTCATCATATGCAGATTTCAAAAGAGCCGCACAAGACAGGGAAGAATGGAAGAGAAGAATATAGGAAATTGCTGCAAACCAATCACAGGATTGAAACCAGAGAGAGAGAGAGAATTAAAAAAAAATTCATTAATATTGTAGTGCACCTCAATGAGAGAATAAAATAAGCAATCAAATACTACATGTCTCTATTCAACATATATATTTATTGGACTTGGACTTGGATATTCTGGCTTACAGAGGTTCAGCTCATGTGGCTATTCCTCTTACGTGCAAGAGACACCTGTGTCAAAAAAAATCACTATATATTTAAACCTCTTTAGCCTTGTCAATTTAACTTGTCATATGATTGGGTATAATGATAAAAGGCTTTGTTGTAGTTTGCACGTTCTATCTCGTCAAATGATGCCAATAAATTAAATTCATACAAAAATAGTTAAATTTTCACTTGTAATTTAGATAAACATCACCCAGTGATTAAATCTTTTATTTAAAAAAAAGGCTTTTAATTTAATAACCCCTAAGGAGAAATTAGATTCAGAATTAGTCTAGAAAATTTGTAATATTATTAAGAATAATACGATTCTAAATAAATAAATAAATAATGAAAAATCACCAGATCTAACTTGTCTCGTTCATTCTTCAGCATTTCCTGAAATTCAGTTTCCCGAAGTAACTTATTATCTTTTTCTCTGTTTAGAGATAAATTAAGATCTCTTAAATTGGTTTGCAATATTTGCTCTTTTTCTTGAAAAATGTTTTCTTTGTTGTGGAGTTCTGTTGAAACATCAGCGATTTTTTTCTGAAAAAGCAGAAAGAAAAAAAAAAATAATAACTGATTAACTTGATGTATAAACATTGGAATTTCATATTTATATTTTTTATGAATCAAACACTGCTTGTTCCATTGATAAGAGTTCATTTAACATTCAAAGATATTTTTTTAAAACAGATTTATAAAAAATAAATTATCCTTCAAATCAAATTACAAATAAATGTGAATTAATTTTTTTTATTAAACAAATGATAAGGTGTAAGTTTTAGACTACTAAAATAAAATATATGAGAAAACTTCAACGAGATTTTGAGGTATTTAGGACACTATACTTCAATTAAAATTATACAACTATTTAGATTTCTGATTTATGTTATAAACTTACTTAATATTTAAAAGTACTTACTTTGAGGATGAGAATGTTGTCAGCCATATTCCTTTTAATATCACTATCAGAAGCCGGTCCGGTTTTTAGTGATAAATGAACTAACCGTTTAAATTCATTGTGTTCAATTATTTCAAGAAATATATTCATGCTAGTCTGTTGCTGGAGTAATAGAAACCTATTCAAAACAAAAACAAAAAATGAAAGATTTATTTAAATATGAAAATATAAAAGGATGGAGGGTAAGGTTTTTCTTACATGTTACCAGACACTGATTGCTGAAGTAGGCGTACTAATTGAGCAGGAAAACTATCAAAATCTATCAGCAGACCTTGTTGCTTTTTTAGCTCATCGTAGTCACTCCTCGTCACAACAAGGACACATAGAAAACATGGATCTTTTTCGTCGGAAATTATTACTTTCTGGAATAAAACATGACAGTTATTTACCAATAAGTTTGAAATAAATTAGAAACAAAGTACAGTAGAAAGAAATTACCAAATGACTAGATTCAGAATATTTTTCTATCAGAAATGTCAATTCTTTTTTTACTTCTTCTGTAGAACTTTTACACAAAACTTTGTACGTTCCGCGGTGAAACACATTGTGTAAACCTACATTGCAATCGAGGAAATTCATTTTGCGGAATTATTTCTTAAAAATCTTCCAAATAGGAATATATTTAGTTGCGCAAATGTTTATTATTTAAAAGTTAAAATAAATGTCACAAACTTTTATTGCACAAAATTTGACAGGAGTTCGTTATCATAGTCATAGTAACCACAGTCCGTTGCCACAACAAAACAATCTTGAATAATCTATGATAGCTCTCTCGGGACCATAGAGTTAATTCGTTTTTACTGGCTTCTATACGTTTTTCCAAAATAATTTTATTTCGATACGGCATGGGATTTTTAGATATCATTTTCGCGTACACTAAGTGTTGGCTTACTTCTTTCTATGGTATTAGCGCAATCCTGTATGAACTTGTTTCCCGCCATTGCAATTGTCTCTTGTTAGCTGTCAAAAACCTAGCGTTAACTTCCGAAGTGTGATTTTTTAACGTTATATTTGTTAACATTTGATTTTTCGTAATGTGGAATGGTAAATATCTTTCTATTATTATAGGCGTCCATTGTTTACAGTATTCATGTTTTACTATATACAACTTGACATTTTAGATCAAACTACCCAAGGTGGATTTTTCAATTCGCCGAATCAGTTTGGAGCAGCTAATACACCTGGAAACAAAGCCAAGAAGACAGTAAGTTGAAAGATAATTTTTTCTAATATTTAAAATATAATAATTTATAAGTGATATATAAAATAACCATATTTATTTTAGGGTAAACGAAGCTCTCGCACTGCTCCTCTCGTTATAAGGCAGGCTCTCAAGTCTTCCGATGATGGAGTCAAAATCTGGGGATCCGAAATACAGATTGCTTGTATCGTCGCTAGAGTTTTGAATATCAAGGTTCAAAGCACTAAAATTGTGTATACAATCCAGGATATGACTGGAAGAATGAAGGCAATGCTTTGGATAGACCAGGACTCCATGAGCGAAGATGTAATTAATATTTTAGTGTTTATTTTTATGCGAATTTAAATCAAATAGAAAATCTGTTCGTATTATTCTGTATTTTTGCATTCATATTCTCATAAGTTAACTTATAGAACATAATTAATACAACATATCAAATTTTATAAATGTGTAAATATAAATAGAAACTTAAACAAAATGCTAATTTAAATTGTTCAATTTTTGTGATAGTGATTACACACATTACATTACGATGATTATGCTTCTATTTTACATTGAGGTAATAGAATTCGTGTATATTCTGATTCATAAATGTGTACTTTGTGTATTTTCAGGAGAAATCTATTCCCAATGTAATGGTGAATTCTTATGTGCAAATATTTGGTAACATCAAAATGAATCAAGGAAAAAAAGTACTAATCGTCTTCAAAATGTTTAATGTTACTAACGTGAATGCAATCACATTTCATTACCTGCAGTGCATACACAACAAGATAAAGATGGAAGCCAAGACTAAAAATGTGAGTATTCTAAGCATAACTATGTAAAATACTTGTCAGTTTGATGGTACTACACATCAGACCAAAAGCACAAGAGAAATGCAATTGTTCAATATTACAAAGGCAAAATACCAATGGTTGAGAAGATGTAGATAAAGCTATACGCAATTGATTTGACTGGAAATGCTTGAATACTATCAAGCCTTTGGTAAATATGACGAATCATCCATTTGAGTGATACTTGGCTTGGACATTTTAAATGACATAGCTGTCCTCAAAAATTATCTATAACAGCGGCAACATATATTATTTTATTGCATAAAAACAGTCTGCCTGAGCTAATGCCTGTTTATCGGATGTTGTTTAGGACAAAACATCTTAATCAATTTCGATTTTAGATTACACCACCATCGTGATCGGTTCAAACATTCCCTTGCCTTGAATATTTAAAACCTCGACTACATATTTTTTACACTCTTAACTGCCATAGTGAACATGAAGTGTTTTTAAAATTCATAACTTCACTGGCTTAAAATTCCAGAAAGAATCCAGTATTAACTCTGCTGGACAGTCTTATCAGCGCTACATGGAATGACGGACAGCCTAAATTCAAGGAAATCCACACTTCACTCGGGAACTACTCTGCGATGGGTAGATTCGTTTTTTACACTCTTAACTGACATAGTTAAAGTGAAGTGTTTTTAAAATTCATAAATTCACTGGCATAAAAGTCCAGAAAGAATCCAGTATTAACTCTGCTGGACAGTCTTATCAGCGCTACATGGAATGACGGACAGCCTAAACCGAACTGAACCGAACCGTTACCCTTGTACAAATTTCGAGAATCGGGCCCTTGCAGTAACTGACATCATCATCACCTCGGAACAGTTTCCCTCCATACCTTAGGTGTATAACTGATCTGACAGATTTCAGATCTAAGCTGAAAACCTATATTTTTCACATTTCGTACCCAATTTGTATATTTGTTTTATTAACCACTTGATGCTCAGTTTTTTTTTACAAAAGTAGAACAAAAAAGGTGATTTTATTTTATTTATAAAGAATTTACATAATTACAAAGTTGTCCAGTTCAAAAAAGAGGCAAACTCAGATTGTTAGTTGACCTTATGTAACGCAAACAAGTCAAAACGCGCGAGCAGTCCTCGGGTTGGCGCGATACGATACATGCGCCGCGCGCGAACATTGCTCATTCAAAAGTGGTTAACTTTTTAACCGATTGCGAATATCAGATGCAGTTTTCATTTTTAGATTTAAAACGTTACTATGCGCGCTTTAAAAGTTAGCATATTATTATCTCATAATTACTTTCAAAAAGTCAAAGCAGTATGTACTAAAATATAGTAAATTTATCTGATGAGGTGTGAAACACACCGTTGCCTGAATTATCAGTGTGAGGAGGAAGTTTCAATACAGCTTTCTGCCACAGAAGAGAATGAACTTATTTAAATATATGCATTTTTATTGGGACATTTTCAGCCCAAAACAATCGGAGATGTGTCAATTTCTTCTGGAATGCCGGCCAACTCCATGGTGACGGGAATGGAAGTGGGTGGTTCAGCAGCGGGTCTGAATCCACGTCAGCTGCTGGTCTTTTCGCAGATCCGCGCAGCCGAGACTGATACTGGAGTCGGCAAAGAAGAAATCTTCGCGGCCGTCCGAGACAAGATGTCAAAGATGGAAATGGAGTAAGTCCAATTATACAAATAATTTATATTTCTGATTAAAATTTCTTGGACCTAGAAGACGCGTTAGGCCCAAATTGACTTGGATGAGACTCTTGTAAGGAGTCTCAAATGATACCGGATTTCACCAGACCTCACTGTGGACATACAGTCCCGGAGACAAGGCCAGGAAAAATAAGATTAAAGTTTCTTAGTCGAAACTCTAAATCTTAAATAAAAATTAACGCAACATTATATTATGTATTTTGAAATACTATGTTTTGGCCACAATATTGCTATTTTACTATCAACCTTCTCTTATCTGAGCTGTGTTGCTAGTATTCTTAGTTTTTAATAACTTTTATAACTCTATGTGAATAATAAATACTGAGTGAAGATTTTCCGTATTCTTTTGTTTTACATTTACGCACCAATTGAAATAATTATATTAGATCCTTACATATGAAATTGACGTTTTGCTGTACTGGCAACTTTGATCTCAAATATCTTCTCTTTGGTTAGGAATTCCAAATTCAAATTTATACAGCTATTTACTCAAGTATTTGTGTTTCGAAAATTATAATTCATTTGTTTTTTCCTCAATTGTTTTTTTTCTTTGCGTCACTCAGTTTACAAAATGAAAAACTTGAAATATCGCGTTATTTACGAGTACGAGTTCCACCGTGGCACCAGTGCTGTAGAAACGGCTCGAAGGATTAATGATGTGTATGGTGACGGTGCCGCAAAAGAAAACACAGTGCGTTTTTGGTTCCAACGTTTTCGTTCTGGAAATTTCGACCTGCGGAACAAGCCCCGTGGACGGCCGGAGACCAAAGTTGATAATGAAGAATTGAAGGCTATTGTGGAAGCGGATCCATCGCAAACCACGTCCGAGTTAGCTGCAGGCTGCGGTGTTAGTGATAAAACTGTTTTAATCCACTTGAAGCAAATTGGGAAGGTGAAAAAGCTTGAAAGGTGGGTACCTCACGAATTGAGTGAAGCAAATCAACAAACGCGCGTTGACTGCTGCGTTGCATTACTCAACCGGCACAATAATGAAGGGATTTTGAATCGAATTATTACCTGTGATGAAAAGTGGATCCTGTATGATGATCGGAAGCGCTCATCGCAATGGCTGAACCCTGCCGAACCAGCCAAACCATGCCCCCAAGCGAAAATTGACTCCAAAAAAGTTACTTGTGAGCGTTTGGTGGACTAGTGCTGGTGTCGTTCACTACAGTTTTCTTAAATCTGGCCAGACGATTACGGCAGATGTCTATTGTCAGCAACTGCAAACCATGATGGAAAAGCTAGCTGCTAAACAACCGAGGCTGGTTAATCGCTCTAGGCCACTGCTGCTTCATGATAACGCTAGACCACACACTGCACAACAGACGGCTACCAAATTAGAAGAGCTGCAATTGGAATGTCTAAGACATCCACCGTACTCTCCGGACCTTGCCCCAACAGATTACTATTTTTTTCGAAATTTGGATAACTTCTTGCAAGGGAAAAAATTCAACTCCGATGGGGCAGTCCAAACCGACTTCAAAGATTTTATTGATTCCCGTCCGAATGGTTTTTTTAGTAAAGGGATCGATGAACTACCTACGAGATGGCAAAAGTGCATAAATAGCAATGGTACATACTTTGATTAAAAAAATATATTATATTTAAAATAAATCAACTTTATGTTCCTCCCATACAAAACGCCAATTTCATATGTAAGGACCTAATATTATTACATAATAAGTACCTATTAGTTATATTTTAATGTATTAATCATTTATGTCATTTTGAATGTAATTTCTGATAAATACAATTGTTGCAGTAAACTTCTGGATTGGATGTGTGGAGAGGGTCACATTTACTCAACCATTGATGAAGACCACTTCAGGGCTACTGATGCTACATAATCTTCGTTAACATTCCTATAACCTCACCTCCGATAAATGTATAGCTTTATTTTTATTCCTCTATAACATTGTACACTCCAAACTCTTAGTTATTTTTTGTGTAGTTCTTATTGTAAAAACATGGATTGTTGTTTATGACAATTTCCATATGAATAACAGGTTTATTATTGTATAATGGCTCCCTAGTAAAACCTAAAAATAATACTACGCAACTGCTATATTTTTTCAAGTACCAAAAAACTATTTTTTTTAATAACTTATATTTTTTTGTGCTTGTATGAATTTAGCTTTATAATTTATATGAGCAATCTTGATTTATGTCTGGAACCAGTGTACCATTATTATTTTTAAACTCTTATTGTATGTCTGGAAACTGAATCAAATATTAATATTATTTATTTTTTAATAAAACCACTCATAAAGTTAAATGTTCTTTTTATTTATACTGTATATTTTCCCACTTGTATACATATATTTCATATATCGTGTTTTCTGAATATTAAACAACGATATATCATATATCATTTCCAAAAGGTCAATGGTCATCATTACCCAGAACAGGGGTAGCAAACCTTTTTCGCAAGTAGGTCAAATTAATAAATAAATAAAAAGCGCTGGCTAGGATTTTCATAAAAATGTGCATTTAAAGTTGTCATCGCAAACAAAAACCTATCGAAAAAAGCTAGAAGGTACCGACCCTTATATATGGAAGCGAAGCATGGAACTGGCAAAAGAAGGATGAAAGTAGATTAAATGAAATATCTTAGACGAATGTGTAATACTCTGTGTAAAAAAGTATATGTTAACGATGTAAATGGAACCAGAAATAGAGGAAAACGTGGCACGATCAAATAAATCAAATATTGAATGTCGGCCATCTGAGGTGTCAACCAAATCATGACACGATGTATGAATGTTGAGGAATGGAGAGAAATATGTCAGGAAAGAAAAGTGTGGCAGTCCATTCTATCTGCCTACCCCTTCGGGGAGACGGCGCGATGCTTACTTAGTTAGTTTATAATATTACGTACAATCGTCACTAAACAGGCTTTCAAACCCGTTCAATCGTTCCCTTACTACTTATAATAATCAACATACACGAACAGGAACAGTTTTGCAAAAATATTATTATTTAAGTACCTAACTCTATGACAAATATAAGGATTATATCGAAACCGGTCCGTGGTAAAAGTGGTCCAGTGATTGAAATAAAAAAATACATTTATGAATCTGAGTGTTATACCGTTTGCGAGTATACTCTCATTTAGGCGCTTGGGGGTATTTTTTTTGTGCGAATGTTTCGCCGGATACGAGTATTATACAAGCAATTAGATTCGCGTGGCAGTGCCTAATCATTTGACGCTTAATGGGAGCGTGTCTCGCGGGAACATTGTCGTGAGTTCGGCAAATGAATAAAAGAAGTTGTAAAAGTACGACCATTTGTTTTGGGGGACTAATTACGGCCAGAAGCGATTCCATAAAGACGGTTCTAGTCGCGGTTTTGGGCAAGCAAACGTCAAAATCAGAATAAAAATATGCATCTCAAATCGAAATAAAAGTATATTTGTGTTAAATTTTCTGTTTTTATTCTATGGTACCTACTCTTTGCTGTAATAAGAGCTTTGTCACTTTTTTTTAACAATTAAACTAACTAACTAATCATCACGCCGTCTCCCCGAAAAGGTAGACAGAAAGAATAGACTGTCACACTTTAATTGTTGCGACACTCCATCCTTCTCTTTTCGCCTCGCGGGAGACGTGGTGTGATGGATTGCGAACCTCATCGCCACCAATAGGCATCTCCCGCGCACACTTCGATCGTCCAACATCCACAAAATAAATCTAAAGAAATAATATAAAATACAATTATATAAAATAAAATAACAAAATAAAAATAATTTAACACATAATGTTCTTTTTAGATGATGCTCATATTGTTTATTTAATTTATGTTCCACGTATCCACCGTTTTTTAAAATTTGCTGTGATTGGGCACATAACCAACACCAGTAAGAACTTTAGAATAATATTGAAGAAATTATTCAAATTGTCATTGGAACAAATGAAAAATTATTTTTACACCTGTCAAAATTCTTTATATTAACGAAAAAACTTGTATAATTTTAATATCAAAACAGTGCAAACGTATTAAGTGTCACAATTAACTATTATAAAAGTGGCAACAATCAAATTGACCAAAACAATTCACTTATGCACGAAATATTTCCAAATTTACGGGAGCACCACATGAACCAAACCAAATTTTCAAAATCAGAACCAATTTAACAATTAAAAGGGGTAATATTATTCATGTCACATTCTCAACGAATATTACTCATTCATTAAAATAATAAGATGTAATATCGAATTTCGCATATTCAGTGAAATAATTAAACATATTTTTGGGAATTTTCAAGATGTCGGTAATTCTCAAGGGACGATTAGTGATTACGAGTAAGGGACGAAATTAAACGAATGTATTTTATTTGAATCAGCTGATTTAAAAAAATTAAAAATGAAATATAGTTTATTTTTATGATTCATGATTTAAATCGCTATTGATTCTGCACACCGACGAAAATAATGTAATAATGTTGTATATGTGTTTAGTGTCAATGAAGATTTTGGAAGGACACAATACTGTTATCATCCCATAGTATTTATGACGAACTTATTATTGAGTACATAAAATTAGAACAATTGATTATTGAAAATAACATATAGGTATTAATCGAAATACCATTTTTCACTGTTTATCGATTTCGCGACGAAGAAGGGTAATATACTCGTACATTTGAGAAATGTGGAGATAGAAAACCAATAAAAATTCTGAACTGGAGAATTTTAAAAAGTTTTTGTAAAATCATCTTGAATAATGAAAAACAAAATGTCTTAAAAAAGGCGCTAGGATTAAATTATCTAATCGACTAACTGGGTAGGTATTTTAACATTAATAAAATCGGCACACGAATATAGAAAATTTATGTATTTTTTAAGTCAAAACCTTGATTGTATACAAATACTTGTAGACGAATACTGGATTTTACCCATTGCGGGTTATCATTTAAAGGATTAATTGTAATCTCAAAAGAGACGAAGATGCAAATTGGAAACAGAATATGGTGGTCGAGGCGTTTACAGGACTTATGTCCTGTCATTGGTTGGGTTAAGCGCACGCTTTATGTAATACAACATTCCCCATTTCGCCCTTCTTAAGACCACCATGTCTGACAATTTTTTGGAAGATGTATAATATACATATATGCTACAATGTAACACCACACTTCACATTTTTTTAGTTCAATCTACACTAGCGCCATCTATTAAGATTGGATTAAGCATTAAGCAGAAGATCTTATTTTTTAAGTACCCGAATAGAAGCTTATTAACTCTGACAAAATTTTGGTTATTTAATAAATCGCAATAAACAGTTATACACGTAATTCACCGTGTCGTGTTTTGCGAGGGTTCTTTGTTGAATCATTTTTCAATGAATTGTTTGCCCATAACTGGTGTTGCTCCGGGCATCAAATCTAATAATTGCAAAACAGCTTATTGCAAATTGATTCTCCATTTTTTATTATCATTATGCCATCCTTTATTGTGAGTCGTTATGTTATGTACCTAATGCTTTTATATCTTTTGTCGAGTTTTTAATGACTGCAAAAAAAAACGTTATTTTACTGTCAATGGCAAAGTTAAATTATGACTGTTGTGAATTGAGAAAAAATTGCAACCAATTTTAAAAAATATGTTACCCGATATGAATGAGATTTTTTTAAAATTTATTTGTTTTACTCGTTGGTACGGGTGGCAGTTAATGATTTAAAAAAATATTGCTTTTTTAAGTATTAAATTTTAACGGTTATTAATAATTCATAGAAGCCATTTAACTCTAAATTTTCTAATAACTAATGAGGTTAATTTATCCAAGAAATAATGAAAATTATGCGAGACACTCTAATGACGTCCACATCTCATATAATAAATAAGTAGTTTCTCTTATAGTTATTCTTGCTTTATCATTTCATTGGCCAAAAAGGTATTAGGGAGAGGGAGGCATTAACTTAAATTTACTATGTGGTATCTGATGCATGATTTTGCAAATAAACATTCATTTAAATATTCTAAATTCGGGCCCTGTGAGCAATAATATTAAAAGTGGCATTTCCCCCACTTTGCCTCGGTATGTGGGGCAAATTGGGGTAGCAAGAGAAGCAATGTACAATTAATGATAAAGCAAAACAGCGGATCTTTAGGAATTTAAATGTTTATGACGGTATCATGATTAAGTATTCAGTATTTTGTTTAAGATTTTATTTTATTTTTTATCCACAGATAAATTTAGTTATAGGTACACGTTTTATTTAGAGGTAGGTTTATAGCGTACAGATTTTTCTTATGTATATGACGTCACATTTGGTTTTGTTGACATGTCCATTGAAATCCTTTTACAATCAGACAATCTATTTCTCTAAAATGCACTCGACAGACTTCGACTATGTGAGCCCTTGACTCTGACTTATAGTCGGAATCACTGCATGCATCCGCCCATCCAATAGCCAATTAGTGAGATAACACTAAATTGTAATTACCCGCGTTACACGTTTCCTTGGGTCGCCATTCAAGTCACAAGATGAAATATTAAAATACTCATTTTATGTATATTTTTGATTGCAATCGGATAAACTGCATCGCATTTTTATTGTACAATCTACAGTTACAGGATGGGAGGAATCTTAACTAAGTTCCGCCCTGCCGAGATGACCGCTAAGATAACACAATATTTAAATAAATAATATGATATTAACTCGAATCGCACAACTTTATATACCAAGTACATTTATAATATGATATTTTATTAAGAGCGATTAATTATTTACAGGTCTCTGGATGCGGATACTTCTTGGAGATAGAAAGATTGACCTGCAAAACTTGGCATAATATAGGGTGTTTTTTTTAGAGGTATACAATCTTCTTCTTCTTCTTCTTCTTCGATGGCCCTACAGCCCATATCGAGCCTTAGCCTCCAGTATTATTCGCCTCCAACTCCTCCTGTCCTCCGCTTCGACCCTCCAATCTGACACTCTTAACAATCTTGCTCGATCTCTCCCAACTTCATCCTCCCATCGCAGCCTTGGTCGTCCAATTGGTCTTCTACCACCTGGGTGCCACTCCAGCAATCTTTTTGGGGTTCGCGATGACGGCATCCTCTGCACGTGACCGGCCCATCTCAGTCTATTCAGTCTGACCTGTGTGGAGAGACTGAGAGCTTTGTAAATATTGTACAGCTCGTCATTATGCCGCACTCTCCAGCCTTCACCGTCATTCACAGGCCCCAGAATTCTGCGCAGCACCCTTCTCTCAAAAGTATCCAGTCGCTCTACAGATTTCGCTGTCATTGTCCACGCCTCACACCCATAGGTCACTACTGTTCGGGTGATTGTTTTATACAGGATGATTTTGGTTTTCCAGTGTACGTTTCTTGATTTGAGCGCTGGTAGTAGAGAGAAGAATGTTGAGGTATACAATACATATTCAAAATGAAAAAAAAAAATATTAAAATAATGTTAATGTCTATGATATTGGCTTTATTTAATTTATAATTTTATGCCATTATTGTTTAAATATGATTTCGGGCAAATGAGCGCCACGGCTAGCTCGGATCCAATTTTCGATAATTGTCGTCTTTGTGGATGCGTATTATCCACTAGAGTGCAAGTGGTGCGAAAACGATCAAATTGACAGTCTGTAGAAACAATGTTGCCAGTTTAAAAACCAAACCTCTAAAAGGAAAAAAAAAAACGATGTACGACAGAGTTTCAAAATGCTGATATAAGAAACGAATGTAGAGCGGAAGAAAGTATTATGAATAAAATTATGAAAGGATCACTGTGTTGGTTTAGTCTCATGGAACGCGTGGATGAAGAAAGAATGGTTAAATAGTATTAGTCAACGATGTGAATGAGTCGAGTAAGACCGAGGAAAACACGGTATGACCAAATCTATTAAATTTCAAAGAAGAATCGACATGTACTCGTATGTATGACTCGCCGTATGAATGTGGAGAAATCTAGAGAGTTGTATCAGGATAGAGTCGTGTGGCGGTCCATTCTCTCTACCTACCATTTCGGGGAAACAAATTCGGGAAAAAAATATAATATGTGATGTTTAGAAACAACATGTAATATATTTTAGATTTAAAAATATATAGCCAAGTGTAGCGTGTTCGTCTACCCTTGAAGGCCTGTGAAACTAATCATAGGATGATGAATGTTCTCGAGGAATGCAGCAGATTTGGCGCAAGAAACAAAGCTCCATTGAAAGGGAGAACTATTTTGTACGTGCTACACGAAACAATAATAAAATTACCTCCATACGCGAAGGCTCGGAACTTGATTGAAGAAATTGATTGAAGGTCTCTCAGAGCATAAAGTGGAATATTCATTGCGCTAGTAGCGCCTCGTGTAATATTTACTCTTGATCCTCTTTTATCACAACCAAACCCGTCATTTCTTCTTCTTCTTCTTCTTCCTCTTAGTTTAGGTCGTATGACTTGTTTGTGACGGTGGGCTGTCCTGGGATGATGATGTCAAGACATCTCTCCATCTCTTCGACGGCCTTCCTGGTAATCTCTTGCTGCATAGGTTTTCATCTTTAACAATTGTTGCAATTCTTGTATTCTCCATGCGGTCCACGTGGTCTCTCCAAAAGCGCCTTCTGCTTCTTCCCCATCTCACTATGTCCTCAACACCACAGACCGACCATCCAACCTCTGAGGGTTTTGCCTGCGATGGAGCGTAGGGTACGCATTTCTTCTACTCTAAGAAGGTTCTTAGTTCTATTGGTATCGGCTCTGATCTCTATTCCATACGTCATGATGGGGCGAACGCATGCCTTGTATATCTTGACTTTGCTTTCGGTTAGCATGTATTTGTTCCTCCATATGTCGCTTTGTTGGTTTGTGCTCGCACCTCGTTATAAAGGTCACTGTAGCTACCGATCTCTATGCCTAGGTTAGGCCTAGACTTGCTCAATAGGTGTGTTATCGATGATCAGTTTACATCTGAGAGGCTCTTTTGATATCGTTTAGCACCCGTCATTTCATGATTTCTTAAAATTTAAACAGCACAAAATATTTTTATGTTTTGCAAAACAGATTACTGATATTTTATATTTTTGTATTATTTATATACAAAACTACATTTGTAACAATTTTGCAACAAAGCTAGATAATATTTTTTGTTATTAAACAAAATATACGATTGACCGTGATATCAATACTAAAAAACCTCTGATTGATTTTATTTTGACTTAGTTTTTCTTGATTTATTTCGATTAAGCGTTATTAAAGTAACGAGCCCGTGGAAGAAATTGATCAATATTTGATAAATTATGATATTCTATGATTAAAGATGAACTCTTCGGTACACTAGATTTATTAAATATTATAGTTAACGTAACTTATTTTTGATTTATATATTATATAATAATATCATTAAGTATCCCCTAACTATGTAATCATTGTTATAAAATTTCTTATCGAGTTCCAAGAAAAACCAAATAATTCGTTGTTAAAATGTATAAAGTCACATCAATTTTCGTTAATTATTATACCATATTCTGCTCCATTTTCTAGTTCACCTATATAAACTGCAACGAGTTGAAGTTTCGTCACATTTGATATTGCCTTAGAAGGGCGAAACATGTCATTCCCATAAAATATAATAAAACTTCTAGAAAACTAACGTTTTCATTCGTATTAATTATTTATTAAACAGTGTTAAAAATAATTTTATTTTCTGTTCTTTTATCGCGCTTACTAAAACATTGTTTTATAATTTTTAAATATTGTTTCGATGCCACTGAGTTCGGTTCATCTTTCGCGTTTGCCATTTTAAAAACTATAAAACAATTCCACGTATGTCTGTTGGGAGCAGATTACACTAGATCTTGATACCATGAACCTGGATTTGTTATTAGGACTTTACTGGCAATACTATATCTAGGGGCTATTATTTCCGAGAATATTATTTCCCCTCTGAGAATTGAATTTAGTTCACGAGAAATTATTTTCGCTACATGTAAACACAATTCACAAAGAGCAGTGGCGTTTTTGATATATAAACATTTGATAATTATAAACATACAATAATTTAAAAAAAAATTACACAAAACAATTCTTTATAATGTATATTTAGTTTAATTTTACTTGGTTTTGTGGCTTTGTGTCTCTGGCATCTTCGGCGGTTGAAGGCATAGAACCAAGTGGATTTAAAATAAATAAATATTATAATATAAATATATATTTTTATTTTATTTATATGGGAGTACAATGAACTTCTACCGTATTTAAATAACAGCGTTAATATTGACAATTTTGCATTCCAATAAAAATAAAAATTTTAGTTCATAAAAAAATCTATTTTAAAACATACAAACAAATGGAAAATTTCATTTTATTAAAGTTATTTTATTAACACAATATTGGAGCATTCGAATATACAGAAATTTCTAGTTCGACTTGTTATGACAAAATGATTTGAAGTATGAAAACTTACAGATTGAAGCTCCCTTAAATTTGAACGGAAAATGAATATGACTTCAACATAAACTAACTAACTTACCATCACGCCGTCTCCCCGAAGGAGTAGGCAGAAAGAATGAACTGCCACACTTTAACCGATGCGACACTCCACCCTTCTCTTTTCGCCCCCGCGGGAGACACGGTGTGATGGGTTGTGAACCTCATCGCTTCAACATAACAACATTCAAATTAAATCAAATCAGTTTATTTCATCAATAGACATGACACAATTAGTGTTTAAGGCGAACGTTAATTGAGAACAGCTATAATAATATATTGTGTACTTGAAACGCATGAGATATGGTTCGACATTAGGAATACAAGATACTCTCCAGAATTAAGAGTATTTGCCTTCTGAACGTACTTTCACTAATATGAAACACGTTGAACTCTGAGGAAACCGCGTTCGGCAGACTAATTGCTCCTCCCACAAGTGTCACCAGAGGGAGGTTGGTTCTGACGGTTACATAACATTATTAAAATAACCCAATTTCGATTTCTCAAACATTCCAAGATTACAAAAAACACACACGCGTTAAACACAACAATGTAGTAAACATTTTATGCTTTAGCTTCACACTCGATTATGCAATACACAAGTTACTCGTATTAGAATCCAAGCGTTGAATGAGTAACACTAATTTTAATGACAGATTAACGCCCATTTTCTGCTTGTTAGCCCTAATCGGAGCGAATAATTTATTCTTCCGCCAGTCTTGTGTGAGTCCGTAACAACTCTATAAGTAAATTTGCTTTCTTAAAATGTTTAGAGCTATTCTATCACGAACGTAGTAATTACGGTCAATTTGCAACATGGAGTAAGATAATCGGACAAGTCAAAAGTACGTACTTAATAAAATATGATGCGTGGTTATGGGAATACTTTAAGACTATTACGACAGCAAAAACGCCTTAGACGACTGTGATCAACAGTTGGTTATAATAAATTTGTAAAAACAATTCACGTGTACATGCGAACAAACAAAAAATATTTAGGTTTTATTTTGTTTTTATTTTTAAGTGGAAAGACTTGGTGTGTTCTTTTCACACGTTAAAACAAATAATATTTTGGAACTCAGCATCTCCTATATACATGTATATATAATAATTAATGTATTGTACATATTTACTAATTATGTTAGCAAGCGCAAGGCGGTTCTCTTTATTAAACATCTAAGAAATGTTTTAACGTTATTAAGTGAATCCTCGAATCATTCAGTACATTGAATATATTATAGAACATTTAACACAAAACACAGTTTATTAAAAAGTTGAAAATAAGTCTCAACTGTGGATATGGTATTCCCGGGTGCAGTATTTAATAAACTTAACTATTTAGCAAATAATCTAAAAAATTAATAGTTTTAATCGAAATTTCTTGATAGAAGTTCATTTTAAAAGATGAAAACATAATTTTATATTTAGTGTGCTTCCACTTATGTTTTACGTTGACCGGTTTCGGCAGCTTGCTGCTGCCGAAAGATGGCAGCAAAACACAAGTTGAAGCACGCTAAATATATATAACAATAAAGAAGTTATGTATAATTTTGTTTTGTTTTCATTATTCAAATAATCTAATTTTAAAAAGCTCCACGATGATTAGACAATGATTTCAGGTTGAATTCTGCCTGAAAAATATAATTGGTTTTATAATTACCAAATTTATTTACTTTTCTTTTTATAAATATACTAAGATCTGAATTCCTTATAAATATTTGATTCAAATTTATTTATTTATTTATTTAGGGTAACATACAGCGATATCAATAACATATATATATAAAAGGAACATTCAGAATAATTAAAATAAGGCCAATTACATGCTACCACAGATTAAAAATAATAGTTAACAATCAACAAATAATAGTGAGAAACAAGAATGAAGTTAAACTAAGACAAAATAAGGTATACATAATATTTAAGAGTTAAAATACTTATAGTACTGGAAATAAAAAATAAAATTAAGATAAAATAAAATAAAAAGTAATATACAAGTATTATAATATCACGTTACATCGTGGTCACATTCGCGCCGAACTCACTTTTTTAAAATTTCGCTCGCTCAAATGAAAGACGTCAATGTCTCCAAAATGTTTGTTGTAGATATCACAGATTCGATACAGTGCCGCGCTCAGAGCGTAGTTTGTGCGATAAACAGGAAGGTGGAAAACTTGGCTCGCGGTGTGTCTCGTGCGAGACATGGGGGTCAATACCCCCAGTGACAATTTGCTGAGAAGTTCAGAATTGTCAATTTTAAAGTGAATTGTTTTATGAAGTAACATCATATCATGAAGAGTATGTCTATTTTCAAGAGAGTCCAAGGAGTGAAAAATTAGGGCAGATTTGTAATCAGGGAACGACTTGCACATTTTAAAATTAATATGTTTAATAAACATTTTTTGTACTCTTTCAATGCGTTGGATATGTGCCGCATAATAAGGAGACCAAACGGGACATACATATTCAAGGCGTGAGCGAACCATGGTTGTAAATAATACTTTAAGGGCAGTGATATTTTGGAAAGGTTTGCATGTGCGCAGTATAAATCCCAATGTTCTGAGAGATTTGTCCACCATGTCATCAATATGGCTAACGAAAGTGAGTTTAGGGTCGATTGTGACTCCAAGATCTCTCACGCGGTCTGAATCGGATATTATGGAACCATTGATGGAGTACACATGTTTGTGAGGGTTCATTTTACGCGTCAGTGAAAGCTTATGACATTTGTTCGCATTTATGGATAATTTAATCTGTCGCAAATCTGTATATATAATAATTGAATTGAGTGTTAATAGAGAAAAACTAGGAACAACGAAATATGTAATCATATTTTTTTCTGTATTTACCATCAGTTGTGGATTCACATTTTTCTAAAACCTTGCATTTTTGCACTTTTCACAAACTCTGCGTGATGCAAAAATACAATATTTTCAAAACTTTTCTACTTAAAAAAAAAAAAAAAAAGACTAACACCAAAGATATAAATCAATGATATTAGAATTTATTTTACAGTCCTCAATATGAGCAGAAAATAGCTCATTATTATGAAGAAGGAATGGTTAAAATACAGTTTTTATTTACAAATAAAAAAAATATTATTTAACATTGACGAATACGTTCGTTTTCCAGAAATTTCATTGTATTTTATGGAAGTAATTTGTTTCGACTTGCTTACGTTACTCACGTTACATAAAAAATTGTGATAATACCCTCGAATAGTAAAACTTGACACTCCCCTAAAATATAAAAAAACTTCTAAAAAGCTGATGTTTTTAAACAAACAAACAAACAAACAAACCATCACGCCGTTTTACCGCAGGGGTAGGCAGAGAGAATGGACCGCCATACTACTCTATCCTGGCAAACCTCTCTAGGTTCCTCCACATTCATACAACGAGTCATACACGCACGTCGATTTCTCCGACTTCTAACATGACCAACCTTTAAAATTTGATGTTTATATAAATATTAAATGTTGTACGTTGTACATATACAGAGTTATATAGTATTTCATTCTTCAAGAAACAATACATGATTATGTAAATATATTTAGTATTTTTATTAAAATTAAAATATTTTGAGTTAAGTTTCTTTGTAATTTATTATGTGTTATATATGTTTCATGATAGGTGAAATGTTTCAGACAGAAACGATTTGGATGCAATTTTCTTAATGTTTTAAAAATATGAGAAAATGGTTGTACACTTTACAACTTTACGTAATTACATGTAAATATATAATGGGTTTACAATAACAAGGTACAACTCAGCCTTGAAAAATCCTTACAATATAAGCAGTTTTGATAAATGAACTACTCAGTGAAATTGAGCATAATTTACAAATGTATTGCATGAAAAAATAATTGCATGGCTTAATAAGCTTCATGCACGACTGAGATGAGTGTAATTATAATAGTAAGAAAAATGAATTCGTAAATGGTTTAGTCACGTACACAATCGCTTGAAGCAAGAATCTTAACAATGAAATAAATGCGTTGCTTATTGTGAAAAAGATTCCTACGAAAGATCCTAGGACACCGTTCTGGTGTTGCAGCGGAAAATTTGAGGCATAGGAGTAATGAGGAGATTTGCAAAAACATGAAATCAAGACCAGCCTGAATAAGACCTCAAAAAGATTTAGATAGACCCTAATGAATAATGTTCTGGGCGATATGGGTAAGTTGGGCGAAAAGGACTGAGTAAAAAGCGCAGGATCGAGGATCTCAGAATAACATCATCAAGGAGGCTTAACCTCCTCAACGACTAACTAACTAACTAACACCATCACACCGTCTCCCCGAAGGAGTAGGCGGAAAGAATGGACTGCCACACTTTTCTTTCCTGACATATTTCTCTCGCTTCCTCAACATTCATACATCGTGTCATGCACGCGCGTCGATTTCTCTGACTCCTCACATGGCCGACATTCAATATTTGATTTATTTAATCGTGCCACGTTTTCCTCGGTCTTCCTCTATTTCTGGTTCCATTTACATCATTAACATATAATTTTTCCTCCTCAACGATATTAATTAAAATTGAGATCTAGTTATTTATGTTTAAAACAAATTTTTTTTAAATACATAAAATTTGATCGCTGTTAAAATTTAGTAACATGAAAGCTATTACGTTTAAGTTTGAAAAAAAATTACATGAAATGAAATAAAACCTTCATAAATGTTTTCGAAATGTTTATAAATGAATCATTTTTCTTTTTGTAAATTCTTATAAGTATATAAGTTAGTATATTATACTACAGAGGAAATTGGGGAACCTTAATGCATGGTCACACAGAAAACCTTAATAAGGATTTCCTCTTACACCGTGCATTAACGGGGAGAGCCACTGTGACGGCCGAAAAAACAGGTGATTTTCGGGAATTTTTTTGACCGGGATAATTAAGGAATATGGGGATCGCGTTTTTTTTTATTTTATTAAGTGTACATTTAAAATAGTGTGTATAATGTTTTATTGAAAAATATTGCATCGTAACAAAGTTATAAGCGTTGCTGTAGAGTCTTAAAAAAAATCTCTCTCCACGGTCGCATCGATTTCTCGAAAAGAGGTAATTTGAAAAAAATAAATCAAAGTTTATTAAAATATGTATAAATGTAGTTATTGTTACGCTTAGCCAATTTTTTTTATTTTGATTTTTCACAAAATGCGAACGATTGAATTTTTTTTCTTTTTTGCCCTTTTTTGTATTCAATGTAATAAATAGATATCTCAATATATGTTTTTAATTGAGTTATGTATCATTTTCTTACATAGATAATTCCCTTACGTGGAAATAAAAGTACGCTTAAAGAAGATATCTCAAGTTATATACATCTTTGATATTTACCCAAATCTGGTCTCCTATCCAAGAAATAGACACATTTACTTCTATAGTTATATACTCATGTTTACGACATGGTAATGGTTTGACCTTAATACAAAGAACGCCATTTTCTTAGAAAAGATAATTTTATGTTTCCTAGTTAATATATTGAACCAACGTTTTCAAAACGGATATTCAAGCAACATTCTTGGACTATTTGCACTTCCAAATATTAAAGAAATACAGCGTGGTAGATAAAAAAAAAACAGTACCTGTGTATTTATGCATACATTACAATATTATCAAGAAAAGTCACCACTTGCTACCACCATGAAATCGTTAAGAATATATTTAGAATAATTTAAACAGAAACATTAAATACATCTACTTACATTACGTGTTTAAAAACCGGAATGTATTGCACACCTTTGTAGCGCCCTCTGTAATCAATGGGCACGCCATTTTCGGTATGTGAAATTACCGATTTTCCTCGCTAACCGCATGCTAATGTATGCGCATGTGCGTCTGGACATTGTGATCTCGGTACCTCCTGACAGCTTTACCCGCCCGATTTCAAATAAGGAACGCGCCTTAGGACTGGTCTAGACCCCGCCACGATTGAGTGATGTGACCGCCCGTCGTCATGTGTAGCTACCTGGCACACGTAATGACAGTATGGTATACTCGTATATCATAGGTTCCTAAAGTAGGCTCATCGGTTAAGGCAACATAGAATCACTATTTTATTAATATACTAAAACTTTGCATGCATAAGTGGTAATGCCAATAATAATTATTTGTAATGTAGAACATTTAGTTTTTTTAATGTATACAAATACTTGTAGACAAATACTGGATTTTACCCATTACGGGCGTGACACAACACCCGTAATGGGTAAAATCTAAAATCCAGTAGGTATTTGTCTACAAGTATTTGTATACCTTCAAAAAACAAAATGTTGTATAAAAACTGGTCAAAATTAAAAAGCATATCAAAATTGGAGAGTTTTCTCCAGGCGTTATCTAGTAATATGTGATAATTGGGTTGATAGCCTTTCACATTACATTATAAAGATTTTCTGCTTAATGCTTACCTCTAGTCTTAATAGATGGCGCTAGTGTAGTTTTATATAATTACTTTGTCTAAAAATCGGACTATGGCTCATGTAAGTCTGGGAAACTATGGTTTATATGGACCGCAAGAAAATATTCATTGATAGAATCACTGCAAAAAGTTGTTATGTTTATACAATGTAACTTATTATATGTGGTGTAATAATGGAGATGAAAAATATAAATAAAAAAACTAATGATACATAATACAAGGCAAAAATAAAATGAAAGTATTAATTGTATCTCAATAGAGACGAAGATGTAAATTGTTTTTTGGAAACAGAATATGGTAGTCGAGGCGTTTACAGGACTTATGACCTGTCATTGGTTGGGTTAAGCATTAATCTACACTAGCGCCATCTATTAAGATTATTTGTAAGCATTAAGCAGAAAATCTTTATTAATGCAATGTGAAAGGCTTACGCAATTATCACACTGCTAGACAACGCCTGGAGATCCAATCTTAATCTCTTCCTTTTACAAATGTTACTATTTTAGTATAAAAATTGATATTTTTTGATTTTCGAACAATGATATTCAATCCCAAATAAATATTTATATATATTATATAGGTTTTATTTTATTTTATGGCAAGTTTTACCATGCCTAATTATTTGTCATCAATATTTCATAATGTCCGCAACAAGGTGAAATAATTTACTCAAACAAACTATGTTGAATCAATACTTAATAATATAAAACTTTGTGAAAAGCAAAAGACACAATATAATTCTATTTAGCAACTCCTTTATTTACTTTATTCTATACTCGCCTTTAATTTTTGTTGTGGATTCACATTTGAATAACTTTCGAAAACACCGTATTTTCACAAAAACTTTTCGCACAAATGCAGAAAAAAACGTTGTGAAAATATTATTATTAATTATTTACTGTTTTAAGCAAAAGCAAAGTCCCGCATACGGAATGATTCATATTTGACCATGATATACGCGTGTATAGATTTTTTAGTTCAGATTAGATTAATATTGATAAGTAAAAAAAGTAACGTTTGCTTGTAGTTACTTAAATAAATAATTTGCTGTTGAAGCAATCCAAAAAGGCCTACGTGCTGCAGCCTCTTTGAAGATGTTTCTAAAGTCCAAGCTTCTATCAACGTAAAACGGTACATTTGTAAAACCTTCATCAAGCCAGTGGTGATATATGGTTCTGAGTCGTGGACAATGACTCTTAAAGAACAGCAAAGAATCTACTGGTTTGAAAATAGGATCTGGAGAATGATCTGGGTAGGTCTGAGTCCTAGTGTCGCAGCGGGAATTTGGAGGCATAGGTCCAACCAAGGGATCCGTACGATGACCCAGCAGCCCCTTATAATGAGCACCGTAAGAGCCGGTCGCCTAGCATAGATTGAGCATGTATATCGAACCATCAATGACCAGAGAAATCGATGGATAATGTTGTGGCCGATCTGGCTAGGTTGGACGAATCGGACTCCTGAGAGAAAAAAAGGCGCAGGATTGAGGAGTTTGGAGGAAAATCATCAAGGTGACTTAAAAATGTCAAGAGTTGTATGGCCATATGAAGTAAGTGGAAGTATTATGTTTATAAAAAAACAATACATAATTAAAATCAAATCAAAATCGCCATACCTTAATTTCTTTTACTTGACATCTAATGCTATTTTCGTAGATCTGGGGTCTTGAAATAGTTTAACTGTTAAATATTTATAAAACTAACATAAAATATTTTAAATTGATTCAAATATAAATATATCTTCAGAAGCAAAAATGGCAGAACACAATGGAGTTCTAGTGCCAACCCTATGGTATGGTGCCAACACTATGGAAGTGAAGCTTGGAGCTGGCAAAAAAGGATGAAAGCAGGATAAACGCCGTAGAAATGAGATCACCAAGAAGAATGTGCGGGAAAACGTTGTATCATAGAATACCGAACGATGACATAAGAAAGAAATGTAAGGCAGATGACTGCATCATGGATAAAATTAAAAAAATGATCCCTGAGATGGTTTGGACATATGAAACGAATGGATGAGAGTAGAATGGTTAAAAAGTTATACACAAGCAGCGTGAGTGGAAAAAGAAGCCGAGTACGACCGAGAAAAACATGGTATTACCAAATGAATCAATTACTAAAAGGCGGTCACATTCGAAGTCGGAATAATCGATGCATGGTACGATATATGAATGTAATGGAAGCCCGAAAGGTATGCCAGGACAGAGCATTGTGGCGATCCATCCTCTCTGCCTACCCCTTCGGAGAAATGGCGTGATGGTTAATTAGTTAGTTAGTTATGATTCAAATGCTTATGACACGACACAATGAAACGAACACCATAATTTCTACGTTGTCAATTAAAAATAATTGTTAAGAAATATTCTCCATTTAAACTCGCCCAAAGCTGTTATTTTAAAACAAAACCATAATTTTTAAATGTCTCAGATTTGAACATTCTTATTCAAATAAAAAGTGTCTGCATTCCCCATCACTACTTGTAATAACAACAAATTTCCATAATACGCTGTAACAAATTGAGCTTGCCCAAGCAATTCTTAGTTTTCCTTCTTAAAATAGGCATTAAATCTTGATTTATTTAAATTATAATCGCGTGTAACTAAATCGTTAACTTGTCTGATTATCCACGGTAATATTAGAGGTTTTGTTCTTAGAGGAGATTCAGGTTATCTGGTTTCAGCAGTCCTTATAAATACTTTGGCTTGTATTTTGCGTGTATCGGGTCTCTCGCTTCGAACGTAATAGCGACCGGAATGCCCTAAGGTGAGAATTTTCATTTTTGCCGTGTGCCTTCGCTTTTTTATTTAACGCATTATCTGACATTGGATATTTTTAATTGAAACGATTATGATATGAAAAAAAACATTAAAGAAATTTTAACACTGAGGAAGGATGAGGACGATCCGACAAATGTTGGTAAACAGTGCAAAAATGTAACTTACTCTAATGCAGTAGAAATGAGGTCACTAAGAAGAATGTGCGGATAAACAGCGTATAATAGAATATCTAATGACGAAGTAAGAAAAGAATGTAAAGCGGATGAATGCGTGATGAATAAAATTAAAAATGGGTCACTAAGATGTTTTGGACATATGGAACGAATGGATGAGGGAAGAATGGTTAAAAAGATATATGCAAGTAGTGTGAATGGGAAAAGAAGTCGAGGAAGGTCAAGGAAGTCATGGCATGACCAAATTAATTAATCACTGAAAGGCGGCCATGTTCGAAGTAGGAAAAATCGACTAGCGTGTGTGTCACGATGTGTGAATGTAGAAGATGCGCGAGAATTGTGCCAGGATAAAACAATGTGGCGATCCATCCTCATTGCCTACCCCTGCGGGGAAACGGCTTGATGGTTAGTTAGTTAGTTAGCAAAAATGTATTTATTGTTTCTATAACAATGATGTTAGATTCTACATTAAATAATTAATACAAATGAAAACGCCTGTATTCTTAAAGTTTAATCATAGCTCATTATATGCATTAATAACGTATTTCGCTTTTTCTAAAGAATTATCAAATTTAATGCATTGATAATGCCTTAGAAGGACAAACATGTCATTCCCATTAACTATAATAATACTTCTAGAAAACCGACGATTTCATTCGTATTAATTATGAAAATATGTATTTAAAAATATTTCATTATTATCAATATTACCGAGACTTCCGAAACTTCCGAGATGAAGACAATGAGGACGATAGCAGGCAAGACACTGAGGATATTATAAGATGGAGTAAAAAAAGAAAAAGGGACTGGTGCGAGCATGTTTAAAGAATGGACACCACTAGACTCCCTTATATTGCATTGCCTAATCAGCCTGATGGGACTTGTCCTCGTGGAAGACCTCCTAAAAAATGGAAGGAGAGCTGGGAGTCTACCTCACAGGAGGAGCAACACTCTGGAGAACAGACCATATAGGTCTACAACGAGGAAGACGAAGATCAACATCACCTTTAACTTGTATTCGTCCTCTCCTGGAGGCCTCCTCCATTTGTTTCCATATCTGTCGCCTCGGCAACACGCATCCATGTCATACCGGCGGTTTATTTAATGTCGTCCCTCCATTGACATTGGAGAAGTCCTGGATTTCGGGTAACAGTTTTAAGGCGCCAGTAAAATAGGCGTTTTGTATTGGGTGTTTTTTTTAGAGGTATACAATAAGTATTCAAAATGAAAAAAAAAACACATTAAAATAATGTTAATGTCTTTGATATTGGCTTTATTTATTAGATAATTTTATGGCATTATTGTTTAAATATGATTTCAAGCATATCAGCGCCACGGCTAGCTCGAATGAAGCGCAACCGTGAAATCCAATTTTCAACAATTGTCGTCTTTACGGATGCGTATTATCCATTAGAGTGTACGTGGTGCGAAAACAATCCATGGTCTTTCGAATAACTTGCTCGGATGGACGATTACGTCGACCATAATTTTCAAAATAAATTTGCACAATTTGCAAGCGCTGTTCTGACGTCAGTCTATTCTTGATAAAATGGCAAAACGTATTGACTACAAATCAACTGTCAACTATCAAATTGACAGTCTGTAGAAACAATGTTGCTAGTTTAAAAACCAAACCTTAAAATGAAACTCCCTACACATCTATCGTCAAAGCTGCGAGCCACACGACCTGCTCAGCGCCATTTAAGCGTTACCACTCTTCTGATGATTTCCGACACTTTTGTTTTGGCTTTAATAGTGGTGTTTCTCATCCTGTCATCATTATCATCATCTTCTTATTAATATAGACCTTGTGGTCTGTTTCTGAAGAGAGATAGCCTCCCTAGATAGATTCCCAGCTGTCGATCCATCTCTTTGGTGATCTTCCCGGAGGTCGTCTACCTTGGGGTTGGCCGTGCAACACAATGAGAGGGAGTTTGGATCAATCCATTTTTCTCACTTGTGCATACTAATATTGTCTATTTTTTATTATTCAAAAAACATTAATTTCATTATAATATATTATATTTCAAATAAGCGAGATATGTGAGGTCATGTTCAAATAATGGACACCACCAGACTCCCCCCTATATTGCATTGCATAATCAGCCTTAAGGACTCGTCCTTGTGGAAGACCTCCTAAAAGATGGAAGGACAGCTGGGAATCTACCTCACAAGAAGAGCAACACTCTGGAGAACAAACCACATAGGTCTACAATAAGGCAGAAGAAGAAGATATTTCAAATAAAGAACCGATTTTCCTCGAGGAAAATAACGCCAATTTCAGTGTACAGGTTCAGGTAGAGTACCAACATAATCGATACTCATATCCTGTGTGTAGCCTTGAGTGTGTATCTACGTTGGTAATAATATGTAATTTCGCGGGGTAATTTTGATTGTTAACTAGTTTCAGTATAATTTTGTGTATTAAGTCTGCATTATATGCTAAGTAGGTGTACAAAAAACCGCCTTGGATAGGAACGAATACATTAGACAATTATCCCGACAGGTTTAAAGTTAACGTTGTTTTTGCTATCGTGAGATCGATCGGGTCAACGGTGCGACCGTGTGACCAACTTAACTTAACAATTTCGCCAACCAATTATTTGTTTGCTTAAGTGGTTTGTAATTTCACCATTTAAATACATTGTGTTTAAATAAACAGTTCTAAACATACATTGTGTTATGGATAAGTGCAACAGTTTTAATAAAATGCTCTTAATGTTGGTTATTGATAATATTTAATTGAATTGGGTCGTGGTCTAGGAGATAAAGCGCTTGGCTCATCAGTTTAGTTTATCAGTTTATTTATTCACTCAAAAGATATTACAAACATAATTACAGTTTAAAGCATCTATTTGAGAAAGGGAAAAGAATCAGGAACGCTTGAGAGATGGTACAACTTTAGGAAGACAAGATACTCTCTAAAGTTAAGAGTATTTTTCTTCTGAACGTTCTTTCACTAATATGAAAGACGTCGATCTCCAAGTAATCTTGTTCAGCATGATCCAGGAGACATGAGTTCGAGCCTGGAAACGACCAGTTTCCTTCCTCATAATAATGAGCTATTTTCTGCTCATATTGAAGATTGTAAAATAAATTCAAATGTCATTCTTTGATTTAAAACTTTTTTTATAGTTAATTATAAAAAATATTTAAAAAATAATCCTACCTTGAGAAAGTCCACATTAAGAAGAAGGAAAATAGACTAAAAGGCGGCCATATTTGAGGTTGGAAAAATCGACGAGCGTGAGTGTCAAGATGTGTGAACATTCACATTCCTCTATACAGATGAAGCTCGAGATGCATGTCAGGAAACAGTGTAGTATCGTCCTATCTGTCTACCCCTTCGGAGAAACGACATGTTGGTGAGTTGTAACACAAATTATTTGTAAGAAGATCGGAATTATATTTCAAGTTACTTCTTCTAGTGCCATGTTAGGTCCCCTTGAAATTGACAATCGCTGCAGTTAATGTTTTCCCGCCACAATGATTTCTTAGGAAGTGTAACTGAAGTGGTTTTCCGTTGTTTTTTCCAGGGATTTTCTGTAAGGGTTACCTTACCTAAGCCCATAAGTCCCGGTTTTGTTGCGTCGAAGATACGTCATACTCTCTGTCTGCTATTACCCTGATGGTAAAGTCAGTGATCACATTGCTCGGGACTCGCGAGACCACGAGAACCACTCTAGGATGCCAGGGAGTTGGATTTACTGGAAGTCTTGCTGTTGTTGGAGGTGGCGTTTCACCATATTTCATAGCACATGGGCACTTCCAGTCACTCTAGTCTTTCAAGTTATTACAAACAAACAAACCGTCACGCCGTTTCTCCGCAGGGGTAGGCAGAGAGAATGAACCGCCACACTACTCTATCCTGGCAAACCTCTCTAGTTTCCTCCACATTCATACAACGAGTCATACACGCACGTCGATTCCACAACTTCTAACATGGGAAACCTTTAAAATTTGATTAATTTAGTCATGCCATGTTTTCCTCGGTCTGCCTCGACTCTGTACTCCATTTACACCATTAACGTATACTTTCTTAACCATTATTTCTCCATCCATGCGTTCCATATGTCCGAACCATCCCAGCGATCCTTTCATAATTTTGTTCATAATACCTTCTTCCGCTCTACATTCCTTTATTATATCAGCATTTGAGATTCTGTCGTATATCGTTCTATCACACATACGTCTTAGGGACCTCATCTCTACCGCATTTATTCTGCTTTCATACTTCCTTCCATGCTTCACTTCCATACATTAGTGATGGGACCAGAACTCCATTGTGAACGGCCGTTCAAGTTACTAAATAACTTATAAAAAACCTATCAACAGTGTAGGAGATTAAGACATTTTGATGGTTTCTGTCTACTAAGTAAAGCACTCAGTGCGACCGTTCAATTAGCGGCGTCTCACACCGCGGCACGCTTCAGTGACCACCGCCAAGTGGTCAGTGACTGGTGACTGCCAGTGACTCAACTCATACGAAATCAGTCATCGCGTGACCAGAGATGACACTTAGCTTTTGTCCGGCGATCCATCTCTCTGTGGCGTACTGAGAAACAACTGAAGCTGAAATGATTAGTTGATAAAACAATCTATCTAAAAAATAGAACAATAATTTTTTTAAGGATTAAAAAATTATTAAAAAATATTAACATAAATACAAGTTCCAAAAATTTGTCAGACGTGGTGTCCTAAGAAGGGCGGAATGGTGAATGTTGTTAAACATAAAGTGATCGCTTAACCCAACCAATGACAGGTCATAAGTCCTGTAAACGACTCCCAGAAGGGGTAGTCAGAAAGAATGGACTGCCAAACTTTAACCGATGCGGCACTCCATCCTTCATTATTCGCCCCCGCGGGAGACGCGGATTGATATAATGAAAAATCTAACTAACTAACTAACCATCACTCCGTCTCACCGCCGACCGCCACACTGTTCTGTCTTGACACACTTTTTTCGCTTTCTCTACATTCATACATCGTGTCATGCACGCACGTTGATTTCTCTGACTCCTCACGTGAACGACTTTTAAAATTTGATTGGTTTGATCGTGCCACGTTTTCCTCGTTTACATATACATTCTTCACCATTCTGTCTTCACTCAATCATGTGTCCAAACCATCTTAAATGTACCATTCACACCGTATTCACTTCTTATATTTGCATTTAACACTCTATCATGATTTGTCATACATTCGTCTTAGAGATCTCATATCTACTCCATTTATTACTTGCATCCTTCTTTTGCCAGTTCCATGCTTCATTTCCATACATAAGGCAATGCTAATCCATTAAGAAAATTACTAAAAATAACAAGTAATGCGACGATGAAACACTGCAACTCCATAAATTAGATAGTACATCTGGCAGTAGCAAGAAGTCAAGCCTCGAGTAAGAAAACACCAATTAATTATAACGAACAAAAACACAATTGAAAACTGCGTTCTTAATTCTTGATTTAAAGGAGAAGATTGCTAACAAGGTGACAACGTATAGGTACTATTCTTTACTTTGTAACTCGTCTCAGGACATACGTATTAATTATCCGCAATCGATTGAAACCTGTTTGATTATGAACGCGTTCGTGTACAAACACTATTCTACGAGAGATAATTATGATCTTAAACAATAAATGAGTAATGAAAATATTTCTTTAAATGCATCAACTAGCAAACAAATACATGTTTATAATTTAAATCTTTAAGATTTCATCTAACTTCTAAAAAATTGCTAAATGCTAAAATTAATCTCCATAGATGGCGTTAGTATGTGGATTATATAGAGTAATCTTAAAAAATTAACATATGTAATCAAAATCTCATAGATGGCATGTTGAAAATGACATGTGAAATTAGGCATAGATTTGTAACATATATACAACTTTCAAAAATTTGTCTTACATGGTCATAAAAAAAATGTGGAATGGGGAATGCTGTAATTACATAAAGCGTGCGCTTAACCCAACCAATGACAGGTCATAAGTCCTGTAAACACCTTGATCAACCATGTTCAGTTTCCAATTTGCATCTTCGTCTCTATTGAGATACAATTAAATCATTCTAAAAAATTATTCACAAATTCATTTAACATAATTATAATCTATGAATAATACACTAATTAATTGGACTCATTACAAAGATTTATTCTAAATACACCTTTTGTATTGTACTAAATTTTGAATTTATTGTTTCTTGAACAATGATTTAAAATGTTTATTTTACCATACTTTGTTTACAACACTCACTCTATGAAAAAAAAATCAATTAAATGTTAAACATGTTTCAGACACACATGCCCTTCATCAGTGATATTATATAAATACTAATATTTAAAATATTATAAAAAAAATAAAAATGTGGTCAGTTTTGACAGATATTAAAATGATTTATTTCTGACCACATTTGTGAATTTTTTATGATATTTTAAATATTTATATTTATAAACGTATCACCGATGAAGGGTTTGTGTGTCTGAAACATGTCTAATATTTAAAAAAATTAAGTGAGTGTTGTAAACAAAGTATTATATATAAAAAGACGAATGATTTGTTTCGCCTTGCTTATATTCTGAATCAAAGCAAATCATTTGATAATGCCTTAGTAAAACGAAACATGTCATCCCCTTAAAATTTATTCAAACTTCTAGATAACATACGTTTTCATTCGTAGCAATTATTACATTTTTGATAAAGTTAAAGCGTTAACACTGTGAAATTCCATAATAAATGGTAGATATTTTATGAAATAAAATACTGTTTTTGCCACTTTCAAGAGTATTTTTCTCGACATGTTTCAATCGTTTTATACATTATCGTTAGAACCATACAAACAGTACTATTATATAACATATTTCTCCCGATGAGGAGTAAAAAGTAAAATAAAAATCATAAAATAAAAAACAAATTTAACTGTAGCTGACTGGATTTAAAGAGACTGTAAAAATTTGTGAAAATAAAAATAAATCTTTATGTAACTAATTAACTAACCATCACGCCGTCTTCCCGAAGGGGTAGGCAGAAAGAATGGAGTGCCACACTTTTTTTTCTGACATATTTCTCTCGCTTCTTCAACATTCATACATCGTGTCATGCACGCGCGTCGATTTCTCTGACTCCTCACATGGCCGACATTAAATATTTGAATTATTTGATCGTGCCACGTTTTCCTCGGTCTTCCTCTATTTCTGGTTCCATTTACATCATTAACATATAATTTTTTTACCATTATTTCTTCATTCATTCTTTCCATATGCCCAAACCATCTTAATGATCCTTTCATTATTTTGTTCATGACACCATCATTCGCACCGCATTCACTTCTTATATTTTCATTCGAAACTCTATCATACACAGAGTATGTACAGTAGGTATATCTTACATACTCTGTGTATGAGTAGTAGAGTACCTCTTTATGTATGTTTTTTAAATATATTACACATAATAATTTATTATATGTCGATAAATTCCACTCAGGGTTATGGCATCGACTACTTTCGGTATCTCGCTGCCAATTTCATTATTTACAATGAATTTCTAGTATAAACATCAGTTGTAACAAATGATTCTACCAGCAAATGTCAAATGTTACGATAATGGTTACGCCCTTGGTTAGCTGACAATATTCATCTTTCTCGATTGAAATTCCAAAAGTGTCATGGACTCTCTGAACGCAACGGTTTTGATGAGACGTGAAATTACTGCTTAATGTTTTGAAATACAAATCGCTTCATCATTTCAAGTAATCTTGGAAAATCTATTGTTATTCGTTGCATCTCGAAACAGATTCCTCAGAATTAAAACGATTTTTTTAAAGACGGAATTAGATATAGCTTATTTTGTTTCGGAAAACAAAAAATGCTTTATGAGAATGAATTTGTTGATTCTTGAGAAATGAACTCGAATGTTTACATTCGAATTAAATAATCAATACGAATTTAAACGTATCAAATTTTGATATTGCCTTAGGGAAACCGAAACATGTCATTCCCATAAAAACACACGTTTCCATGCGTATCTTCACAGGCTCAAGTGTCCTGAAAGGATCCAGTATAAACTATGCTAGACGGTTTGCTGATAGCCCTAACTTGCGGCAATCTACGCTTCGTTCAGCAAACTCCTCGGCAATAGGCAGATTAGTCTAGTCAAAGCGTAGCCCCCGGACAAATTTCAGAGATCGAGCGGTGGCAAGTCCGTCCGCCTGGAATATGCTCCCTGCTCGTATCAAATGCATTGACAATCCGAATGATTTTAAATCTAACTTAAAACCCCACCTTTTCAAAATATCACCTAAAATATAAACAACTATTATATTGTCTGATTGCTGGTGTCAGATGTAGCTCCCATGACTAAAAACATTTGTCAAAACGCCTTTGAGGTGAGTTATTCACGAAAACGGCGCTATTCAAATTAGCCTAATCATACTTATTACTATCATTAATTACTGTATTATAACCTGTCTGTGATGGTGGGCTATACTGGGATGATGAGTTCCAGCTGTCCTCTCATTCTTCCAGCCATCAGTGACCTTTCTGGCTTCCTTCCTCTCTTGCTGCTGTGGTTTTAGTTTTAGCAACTACCACAAGTCTTAAGTCTCTCCACGCGATGATGAAATTGTCCACATGATCCCTTCAGAAGCGCCTTTTGTTTCTTCTCCATCTTACCATGTATTCAATACCCTACCATATCGTATCTGATCCGATCTCAAGCTCTGTCTGTAATGGAGCGTAGGGTTCTCATTCGCTACTCTAATTAGACTTTTTTCCTGCTGATATAGATAGAATCTTCTCACTTCTCTCCCATATCAACTAAATGATATTGATAAAGATCTAAAAATACGAAACTAGTTCTGAATGTGAGTATAAAGACTTATTATACACAAATGATTTTAGTAATACTATGATTTGTTAATAGGGAAGGTAGTAGGAACCTTTGTTTGTGTCATGTGTTTGTATTACTAACTAACTAACTAACCATCACGCCGTTTCCCCGGAGGGGTAGGCAGAGAGGATGGATCGCCACATTGTTCTATCCTGACATAACTCTCGCGCTTCTTCTAAATTCACACATCGTGACATGCACGCTCGTCGATTGTTCCTACTTCGAACATGGCCGCCTTTTAGTAATTGATTAATTTGGTCATGCCATGTCTTCCTTGGCCTTCCTCGACTTCTTTCTCCATTCACACTATTTGTATATATCATTTTAACCATTCTTCCCTCATCCATTCGTTCCATATGTGTTTGTGTTTTTATGTTATTTATTTTACATATATCTTAAGTACCTACCTATCTATTTTTTATTATTCAAATTAGAATTAAAACAAAATCTTTTCTTGTGATTGATTAAAGAGATATGAGAGTTAAAATAATAGGCATACTTTCAGATTAGAAATAATGTATTACAAACTAAGATAGAGTCTCTAAGACGTCTATTTTTTTAACGGCGCTTGTTATTTGATCCCGTGTGTTGGTACAACTTGTTTTGACCCGCGATTTTTTCAGTAGGTTATTAAAAAAGAGGAGTAGACAAGTAGCAGTTATTATTTATAAAAAAAACTTGCTCAGAATTTCATTGGCTTCCCTCTCTTCAAACACCGCCTCATTTGTTACGAAAGCTTTTATTTAAAAGATATACGTACAAATAAAAAAAATACATGAATCTTGTCCGCTATCATCTGACATGGTCATTTTTTAAGTTTTAGTTAATTAATTGAATAAAAAATTGCCTGCACTGTATTGAATTAATTAAGAAATTCGATGCCGTTATAATACGAAGAGTTATAGTCAGGAATATAAAACACAATAGATTGATTTCTCTTTATCTTTTTTTATACACTTTGTTTATAAAACTCAAGACAAGTTTCGGACAACCAGTCCTTCTTCAGTGATACATATTATAAAGATACATACAGATTTAAAATATTACAAAATTGTTTACATTTAATAATAGGAATATAACTTTGAGGAATCTCGAAATTTTAGAAATTAAAAGAGCATTTAAAAATAAAGAATATATTATAAATAATCAAATAAATTTAACGTCAACTCCAATCTTTGATTTATTTCCTTTGTTGTAAGTAATAACCTGAACCACAATAAGAACTTCAAATTATTATTTTAAATTTATAATTGAATCATAACATTTGTTATAACAAAAGCATGAACGTTCCAAAATAAATCTTTATAACATCTGTCAGATCATGTAAACAATTTATAATATTTTAAATCTGTATTCATCTTTATAATATGTATCACTGAAGAAGAACTGATTGTCCAAAACACGTCTATGTAATTTTAATTTTTTTTAATGTAAGTGTTGTATAAGCAAAGTGTATAAAAAAGAAAAAGAGAAATAAAGCAATTAGAACAAAAAGTATGGTGAATATAGAAGAAACAATAGCATGATTATGAAGAAAAAAGTCTTCCTCTATTTCTGGTTCCATTTACATCGTTACAATATATATATTTTTACTATTTATTCATTCATTCTTTCCATATGTCCAAACCATCTTAACGATCCTTCCATTATTTTGTTCAAAACACCATCATTCGCACCGCATTCACTTCTTATATTTTCATTCGACACTCTAACACACACAGAGTATCTACACATTCGTCTAAGAGATCTCATTTATACTGCATGTATTATACTTTCATCCTTCTTTTGCCAGTTCCATGCTTCGCTTCAATACATAAGGATCGGTAGAAGAACACCATTGTGCACTGCCATTCTAGCTTTTTTGGATAGGTTTTTGTTTTCGATGACAACAAAAATATATAAATTACGAGTATATAAAAGTGACAAATTTGTTTCGCCTTGCGAGGGCATTCTCAAACTGAACCCTCATCGCTTGAGAGAGTGTCGTTATGTTGATTTTAGAAAACTTTAGGGTGGGGGTAAATTATATAATGCAAAATTTTGAGTTGTTAAATATAACAATTTTAAGCTTTTTATTAGAACTAATGATGAGTGATAAGTAACTTTACAGCCAAATATCTATGAATTTCCTTAAGGTTCAATACATAATAATAAACAGTAACATTTAAATAATGAAAACAAAAGAAAAATATTAAAAAATTTCTCTAATATTATGTATTTAGTGTGCTTCCACTTGTGTTTATGTTTAACCGGTTTCGGCTCCGGTTCCGGTTTCGGTTTTATGTTCACATTTAAATTTACAACTGACATACAAGGAATTTTTGAGGTTCAATATAGGATAGACAGTAACATTACTAAGTAATTTAGGTTGAGGTATGTACCGAGTAATAATTCATGATGAATTTAGAATGTAAAACAGTAATTGTAATATGTTTTGAATGAAAACTACAAGATAAGATGGTACATTATAATATTTTAAGAAATTAAATATGATTAATAGTGAAATACATACAGATGGAAAAACGAGGCAATCCATTTAAGGATTTGCCTCGTTTTTTCGGCCCTATTCAAACATCGCTGTTTTGGATGTGTTCCGAACATTGCAGATAGTGCAGATGAATTACAAGTCTTGGTGTCGAGAATGTATAAGATATGCAAAGCTAACAGTTTGTAGCAAAAGTGTGAATAACCTAGAGCAGGTTACTGAATTTGAATATTTATTTAGCATATTTGCAGTGGATGGCCGAACGGACAGTGAAGAGTACGTGCGGGTAACAAACCGAATGGATTTTTAATATTGGAAACAATGATTGTCAAAAATACGTAAATGACCATGCATAGTTCAACTCCGGCTGCAACATTTTTCTACAATGCTTTTACAAAGGTTTAAAAGTGTTAAATAACTTGCCGCAAATTAAGAAGGACTCCGAAAATTTTCACAAGTCCTGCAACCAATGTACAAAGTACGTCCGGTCGCGTTTTTAAAGGGTTCGTTGTTCAAATTTATTATTTGTGTGTTTTTGGCCTTTTTGTGTTTTATTATATGATTTAACTATTATGAAATATGTGTTGTATTATAAATTGTATACATTAGTTGTTTTTTTTATAAAAAAAAATAATAAACTTACGTATGGAAGCAAAACATTCGTTCAAAAATTTGTTCGTGGAATTATGGTACATATCACATTTAAAACATGTTTACCTGTAACTGTTAACATATACATAAGGGTATATGATATATAAGTAGGTACAAAACAATGTATTATACGAAGAAGTAAGAAATAATGTAAAGCGGATGAATGCGTTCTGAACAAAATTAATAAAGTGTCATTAAGATGGTGATCAGAGAATGATCAAATGCTGTGAGCGGTCTGTTTTATTGTATGAATGTTTTCACACGTTTCCGTGGACTGTAAAAGTCAACTCAATGAACAGACTGGAAGCATATGAAATGTGGCTCTATCGCCGAACGCTCAGAATTCAATGGACATACATGGTTACAAATACCGTAGTTCTGAGGCGAGCTAGAGTTGACAGGGAGCTATTATCAACTCTCAAGGTTCGGAAGATTTCACAGCTGGGTCATATACTGCGTGGGGAAAAGTATCACCTTCTCCAAGTGATATTGGAGGGGAAAGTTGAGGGACGCCGAGGGCCCGATAGGAGACAGATGTCCTTGCTGCAAAACGTGGGGGAGCGGACCGGCATCCGAAGTATGGAGGAGCTCTTCCGAGCGGCGCAGGACAGGGACAGGTTCGCCGAGGTGATCGACAACGTTGGGAGGACCCGACAGACCACTTGAAGAATAATAAGAAGATGATTTGGACATAAAAAGAATGGATGAGGGAAGAATGGTTAAAAATTTATATACAAGTAGTGTGAATAAAAAAATAAGTCGAGGAAGGCCAAGGCAGACATGGCATGATCAAATTAATCAATTACTAAAAGGCGACCATTTTTTAATTCGGAACAATGGAATAGCGTGCATGCCACCGTGTGTGAATGTAGAAAAAACGCGATAGTTATGTCAGGATATAATAGTGTGGTTAGATAGTTAGTTAAGTAGGTAAAAAAATACTTAACACGGAACAATATGTAATTACAGGTAGGTACATTTGAAACATGTCTGCTTATGTAAGAACTCATCCTCCTGTGATTTAAAATCTTTAAATTGGAAGGTACGATTCAATACAATACGTTGTACCTACGCAGCGGCTTAGATTACATATTAGGCAGGTACATGGAGTCTTATTCCACTATTCATCCCATTGGTGTTTTCGTCTCAGCGCGGCCAAAGCGTGTGTCAATACCCTTACATTTTTTCGCTTCACTACAAGTAATAAATAACACTTTTTTTCCTCCATTTACTGCTACTAATATGCCTATTAGTATCTGCCAGGAACCTTTTATGACTCCACACATTTAATTATACGCAAAATTGTACACCTAGTCTCTTCAACAAACATTTTTCCGATTCCTTATGTGGCCAACAATCAAAAAATGATTTGATCGTGCCACATTTTCCTTTGTCTTTCTCTATTTTTTGCTACATTTACATATACTATCATCATCATTATCTTTATATTTATTATTTATTGTTTCTTGAACAATGATGTAAAACTCCATAATAAATGATTAATACGAACAAAAATATCAGTTTTCTAGAAGTTTTATTATATTTTATGGGGATGACATGTTTCGCTCTTATAAGGCATTATCAAACATTTGATAATACCTTGAAGGGTGAAACATGTCATTTCCTTAAAATATAATAAAACTTCTGAACAACTGACGTTTCCATTCGAATTACTTATTAATATTTATAATTTATGTTATATTATTTATTTATTTAATTATTAAGGGTAACATACAGCGATATCAATAACATATCTATATAATAAAATTTTAGAATAATTAAAGTAAGGCCAATTACTTGCTACAAATATAAAATATTAGTTAAGAGTTAACAAATGACAGTGTGAAACGAGATTGAAGTTAAACTAAGACAACATGAGGCCAGACATAATATTTAAGAGTTAAAATACTAATAGTACTGGAAATAAAAAATAAAATTAAGGTATATTATTAAGATATATTATATTATTATGAGAGATATTTGCATGGAGGTAGATAACATTGAGCAAGTCTAAGAGTTCACTTAACTCGGTACGGTCTTGACGAAAGGCAACGATATGCACGCGGAATTAATTGAAACACAGAGTTCAAAAAGGCCTACGAGTTGCAGCCTCCTTGCGAACGTCCGAAAGTCCAAGATTCTATCCAGAAACACCAAGCTGCATATTTATAACACCATCATCAAGCCAGTACTGGTTCTGAGTCGTGGACAATGACTCTAAAAGAACAATAAAGAATCTGCTTGGTTGAAAATAGAATATTTAGAATGATCCTGGGACCCAGACCCGGTGATGCAGCGGGAACTTGGAGGCATAGGAACAACCAAGAGATCCGTACGATGACCCAGCAGCCACTTATAACGAGCACCGTGAGAGCCGGTCGCCTAGCATGGATTGGACACGTATGCCGAGCCGAAGAGACCAGAGCAATCAAGACCCTGTACGCGTCTAGACCGACTGTAGTAAGACCTCAGACCTTTAGGAAGGCCTAGACAACGCCTAGTGGACAATGTTCTGGCTGATCTGGCTAGGTTGTGCGAATCGGACTGCTAGGAGCAAAAGGCGCAGGATCAAGAAGCTTGGCGAAAAATCATCAAGGAGGCTAAAACTCTTCAAGAGTTTTATGGCCATAGGAAATATAATAAAACTATTATTTATGTGTCCAAATCATCTTATTGAACCTTTCGGTAACCCATCATTTCCATTATCCTCTTTAGCTCAGCAGTCTAGTTTTGTGTTGTATCCTGGTGAATGTTGTATCCTGGTTATGTGTATTTCGGGACAGTCTCGATTCTGCTACCATCAGCCCTAATTTGGAACACTCATGTGCCCATCACCATGTTTTTTGCTTGTCATACTTTGACTCACAGACTTAAATTACTTGGATACCTTCTTCTTCTTCCGGTGCCGTGTCAGGTCCCCCCAACGTTGGCGATCACTGCAGCAAAGGCATCTCTATCCTGCGCCACTTGGAACAGGTTCTGTACTCTTGTTATCCCTGTCAACTTTTTCATGTTCCGCAGACAGGACAGCTGCCTTCTACCAACTCCCCGACGTCTCTCCACTTTACCCATTATTATCAGTCGAAGGAGGTAGTATTTTTCTCCACTTAGCACATGACCCAAATATGAGACCTTTCTAATTTAAACAAACGACAACAGCTCTCTATTGGCTCTGGTTCTCTGTAGTACATCTGCATTACTGACCCTATCGGTCCGCGTATACGGAGCATTCTGGGGTATACTCGTATTCACATCTCGAACGCTTCCAACCGGTTCATTACATTCATTTTCAGAGTTCAAATTTCGCAGCCATATAGTAGAACATACCATATATAACATTTTATCATTCTTTGTCGGAGTTTCAAGTTAAGATTGTCGTTGCAAAAGAATGTTCTCATTTTATTAATTGTATACCTCATTTAGATATTTTATAATTTTAGCTAGTTCCTCCAGATTGCTACTTATGAGTTCAGTGCTTAAAACAGTCCTTAATTGAATTAAGCCCTTCTTCTCCTTAATGCAGATCTTGTGATCTGTTTAGAGAGGGTATAAAATTTGGTCAAGTGATGAAAAACGTCCAACTTTCTCTCCATCTCTTTGGTGGTCGTCCTAGTGGTCAACGGCCCTCTATTTTTTATCATTTTTAACCTATTATTTTTAATCTACTATTTATTTATATAAAAAATCTATTTTGTTTGATTTCTTCAAAAAAACAAAATAAAAATTCTCGGGTGATTTCAAATATATGTCGTTTAACAAATTCGACTTAGATCTACTGACGCATTGAAAAGAACATCTTGTACTTCAAATGTTGATTCTTAATATCGGCATAATCCCGGTGTGGAATGTTAGGTCAACAAACAGAGATACAGTATTTGTTTAGTTACGGAAATAATAAAATCAAAAGTCAATATGCGATGGTACCATTATGAAAGACAAACGGGAATTCGCATTTCTAAGCACATCTACATAGAAGAATATAACTTTATGTTATATGAACATATATTCGACATATATTGACAATATATTAAAGGAATTTATGGGTTTATTATACAAATACAGATTTACATAAGAGAAAGAAGAAATGACAAGTTGAATCTCCTGTTACGGAAATTACGTCATTAGTTTATACCGGTTGCAATATTTTATTTATAATCTTTTAAAATGCAAATCATTCTAAAATTCGACATTTAAAATTGACCTATTATTTTTTTTATATAAATGGAACTTAATTTACAATATTTATTCAATGATCCTAACTGTGGAAAATCTGTAGTTATATAAATATTTTAAAATATAGTGTATTCAATTCGTTTTTCGATAAGTATAAGTCTTGAATTTTATTAAACAGTACACTTTTTTTTGGCTTATACAAAATTTATTTGTGTCAACATGTTTCGGAAGTGGAATTCCTATATATTGGGGAGGAATACTATATAAATATATATAATGAGATAAATAAACCATATATGGTATGTTTAAAAATATAGAGTTGAAAATAAAGAGTTATTTTTTTATTAAAAAATTTGGACAAAGTACTTTCTTTTTTCTACCCTCATTTCATTTTATTATTTGAGTAATATAATAATTCTTACTGAGTTGTTTGCTTGGTCAGATAAGGAATTTCGAGATCTTACTAGAAATTATACGTTAATAATTCACAAGCGAACTCAATGATAATATGAAAGACATAACTTCTTATCGTAAAGTATTATGCTTTGAATATATTATTTATAAGTTGAGAGATTTTACAATCTTAAGGTACCTTTTAACCGAAAATTTATTTCAAGTAGTTAAATAACCTTTTGTGAACTACCCATTTAGTCGAGAATACACATGAAAGCTTTGTAAAGCTGTGCATTCAAAACCATCCACATTAAAATAATTTAAAGCACCGACCTATTGAAATACGTTAAATGGCTTTAAAATAAAGGCTCTCAAACTTTTCCAAGCCACAAACAGAAGTTTTATGTAAATTATGGCAAGGATGAAAATTACATTCAAACCTATATTAAGTATTACGTTTCATTTGCTCTTTCAATACAAGTTAACCGGTTTCGGTAGCTCACTACTATATTCTAAACCAGAAGATAGCATCAAGCTGCCAAAACCGGTTGAAACTATAAGAACAGGTATGATAATACAAAATAATTTGTATTATATGTTGTATTAAAAAATATTGTATACTTTATTAATTTATATATATTTTTTATATTATAACACTCTACCGTGTCAGGATATCTGAAGAATTTGATCTGGAAGAACAAGCACATGCGTATTGACAGCAAGGTACGAATTTATAGGTCATGCGTGCGACCTATCATGCAAATGCTGTAGATACGCGGGCCGACACTGTACGAACCATGGGTCTGCTAAGAATATCTAAGATGAAGGTCCTTAGATCCATTACGGGAAATACTCTCCGAGATCGTGTCCGTAAAGCAGACATAAGAAAATCTTGCGAAATAGAGGATTTTTAAGAGGTGGAGAAAATCAAGAAAAATATACTGGAGGGACCATGTAGCCAAAATGGAAAGTGACAGGCTCGCATATATGTACAACTGCTTACGAAATCCTCCCCGGACACTGTCAACCCGGAAGACCACCTTAGAGATGGAGGGACAGCTGGTCCCCATCATCCGATGTAACATGATTTTTTTGTTACAGATCGTCAGATCTATTAAAAGAAGAAGATATTATAACAGTTTTTGCGCATTCATATTCATGCCATTTGATATTATAAGCGGAATAAGATTAATTAAATAAGAAAGTATATACTTTTTAAATTAACTTAAGGCGTAAACACTGCGGAATTCTGTAATGACGAACATTTTTATAAATAGAAACAATGTTTTTTCACTTAAAAGTGTGGAATTAAAACAATGTTTTTGTCTCACAAAAATGGAAAAAACAGTGTTTAAATTAATACAAAATTCGTCCGGAAAATATATTATACTTTTATTGATTATCCAATATTAAAATAACGAAAATATTTTCTCTAGAATTAAAAAAACAAATTACTCATTTATTCTTAATGGAGCAACTGACATTTAGACCACCTGAATTCACCTCAAATAATTATGAATCCAATTTCACCCGCTTAGAAGACTTCGGCGCCCACTAGGGGTATAAAGCTCCATTTGGGAATCTATGCTTCAGAGTAACGACCTCTTTACCACCAGTTCTCTGAAAAGAATTATAAAGAAAAGATTGTCATTGACACAAGACAGAACACATTAACACAGTATCTATTTCATGTGTATGTAATTTATACTTATTAGGTACCTCCAAAAGTATTCACTCTATACCTGTTACGCAACCTGTTGGCGCCGAATCTAGGTTGAATTCTGCCACATCAGTGGTATATCACTATTCGTAATAACTTTATTATTATATTTATATTGCTTTAAAAAACTCATATAATGAATCCTTGTTCAAATCTGCTCATAAATTTATGTATAATATTCTTCTTATTCTTCCTTGTTATAGACCTGGTCTGTTCTTCAGAGGTTTGCTCTTCCTGTGACGTGGATTTCCAGCTGTCCTTTCAACTTTTAAAAGGTATTTTACGAGTGAGGCTGATTATGTAGTAGAATATAGAGGAGTCTGAAGGTGCCTATTCTTTCAACATGACCATAAAAATCTCTGCCGCCCCTAAAAATAATGTTAAATTACTCTTTGTAGAATCACATTTCAAGCAAGTCCACACCGCCCTGATAATTAAAACGCAGGGCATCAATTATTAGAGACAATTCAAGTAAAAAAAATCCTAAGATATCTCACTTATTCTGGGGTTTCATCCTCAGTGTCTTCATCTCGGAAGTTCTCGAAACTTGTTTGGGTTTGATTGTTTCTGCCCTTGCTTCAACTTCTTCTTTTGCTTTAGCCTGTAAGTAGTGAAAGTATCCCTTCTCTAACAACGAGATTTTAAGTGTTATAAAATTCTTACAAATAGATAGATATTCTAATCTCTAATGACTCAACAACCAATCTACACGGGTATTAATATAACAGATTATTATGGATAGAAAATGCAAAACTCAAGTCAAACAATATAAGCACAAATCAATACAATGTAACACCAAATGTGTTCTATTTCTGAGATAGAGAGCAGGTTTCGAACGTCAATAATACATCGACAGAACTTCGCACAGGTCCACAGGTGCTGCTGGTGATTTTTTTCTCACGGCCATCTTAATTAATCCAGTTTCCAAAGAGGAGATCGCAACGGCCGTCGCTTTATTGTCCCAGCAATTAGTTTATACACCCTTATAAAGAAATCATTAAAGTTTACGACTTACGACGCATACAGACGTTTTGCAATTCAATTATTAGATAGATACAATTTGAGTTGCCTTCTATCTTCACAATCATTAACTGCCAATGAAAATGAAACGCTTCAGTTTTTCATTAACTTTCATTTTACATGCATCTTTCGTGATACTTTCATTCAAATCCTTACATTTGATGTCTACCAAATAAACCAGTGGGAAATATTGTAATGATGGAAATATTGCTTATTCAAAACTGTTCGTAATGCAAATGAAAATTTGAAATAATCTGTCACTGACAGTATTGCGCCTAGTATTGAGCGATCCATCTTGTTTTTATCGGCTGTAAAAAATATTCCTCATTATTATATTAGTATTATGAAAAAAAAAATGATACAGTAAACAACAACAACAACAACAAAACAAAACCATCACGCCGTTTCCCCGTAGGGGTAGGCAGAGAGAATGGACCGCCACACTACTCTATCCTGGCACACCTCTCTAGCTTCCTCTACATTCATACATCGAGTCATACACGCACGTCGATTCTTCCGGCTTCTGACATGACCAACTTTTAATATTTGATTAATTTGGTCATGCCATGTTTTCCTCGGTCTACCTCGACTCCTTACTCAATTTACATTGTTAACGTATACTTTTTTAACCATTCTTTCTTCACCCATGCGCTCCATATGTCCGAACCAACGAAGCGAACCTTTCATAATTTTGTTCATAATACCTTCTTTCGCTCTACACTCCTTCCTAATATCAGCATTTGAGATTCTGTCGTACATCGTTCTACCGCACATACGTCTTAGGGACCTCATCTCTACCGCATTTATTCTGCTCTCATCTTTCTTCTGCCAGTTCCATGCTTCGCTTCCATACATAAGGATACAGTACATACAATATCAAATACCTTTTATAATGATAAAATATCTTCTTCAGTACCATAAACTTTATCAAATATGAAACTAACTAACCATCACGCCTTCTCCCCGAAAGGGTAGGCAGAAAGAATGGCCTGCCACACTTTAACCGATGCGGCTCTTCATTCTTCGCTTTTCGCCTCCGCGAAAGACGCGGTGTGATGGGTTGCGAACCTCATCGCCACCAATAGGCATCTCCCGCGCAAACTTCGATCGTCCAACATCCACAAAATAAATCTTAAACAAATAATATAAAATACAATGATATAAAATAAAATAACAAAATAAAAATAATTTAACACATAAAGTTCTTTTAGGTGGTGCACATGTTGTCATACTTTTTTTTTTTAATTTATATTCCACGTATTCACTGATTTTTTTAATTAACTGTAATTAGACACTTAAAACAATTCAACACCAGCAAGAATTTTAAAATAATATTGAAGAAATTATTCAAATTGTCAAATATGAAACTTTTTTTAAATCCATAGATGATAATCAATTAATCATATATCAGGTTACCATAAGTGTAAACAATTCCGCCATTTGAATGCACTCATTTCAATGCTGCCAATTCACTAAGCGCGTATAGCGAATTTATTGTTACCTACTTTGCTTGTGACTTGACAGCTCTATTCAAGTGTCTGGGTAATAGTGCATTTTCTTCTTCGAGTTATGGTAATTTTTGTTATGTTTTGTTGGCTTAGTTTCCCTGTCGGGCCATGCTTCTGAATATATAAGTCATATTATCCTTGTTGCAGGTGACTGAGTAGTTCAGACATTGTTTTATGCAGCATAGATTACTCTCCGCCAAATATACATAGCGTTGCTTCACTACGAAAGATCCGCCATCTTGCGACCTGTCAATGTATGTGTGCAGGCCCCTTCAGGTCACCAATGGCAGCTCATATCCTAGTGGTAAGGTTTCCAAAAATTTGTTCATCATAATAGCTATGTTCTGTTTAAAACTTAATATGAAATATAAAGAAATGATTGGTAAATAATTTTAGTCCATTGTTTTGGCCGAAACATTACTTATGATATTTTAACATTTTATAACTGTTAATTCAAAAACTTTGTTTTTATATCACAAATTGACATTTGCCCTGTCCATTTGACATTTGATATATATTTTTGTATTATAACACCTGATGATGTCAACATTGGTTGATGAAACAGCTGTCGTAAAGTAAAATAAATACAATTTGTGATTTGTTTTTATAAAAAAAGTTTTTGAATTAACAGTTGTAAATAATTTTAGATATTTCTTTGTATTGTTTGTGTTTGGTATTTTTCTGAAACTGTGAATGATATTTTCTGGTGAATCATTTATATACCAGAAGCGGAATCAATACATAAAAAAACAGTTATATTTTAAATGATTTCCGATAATAATACCACGGTTATTTAAACCAGATACAGTCGTGATATAGCAATAGTAACGTGGATTAGATACTGGAGCGTGCAATCCATCACTGTTTTTATTTGCAGAACTAAAAGATTAGTTCCATTTATCACCGGGAGTTCCTTTGATTTATTGTCCGCACCGCGAATACTGTTCTCGTGAAATTCTCATTAAGAAGTTATTTTGACAGATGCACAGTACAAGGCGGTAAGTTTCTTTCCAAATCTCCATCTCATAAGATTTCAGCTTGGGTCAACTCTCTGAATCAAGTGCGTTCTTCTTTGATAGTTAAATAGATATTACTATTTGAATACATTTAATTATCTATTTGTTTTATTTATTAAGGGCAACATACAGCGATATCAATAACATATATATTAAAAAAAATATTTAGAATAATTCAAATAAGGCCAATTACATGCTACCACAAATATAAAATAATAGTTAACAATTAACAAATGATAGTGAACAAGATTGAAGTTAAACTAAGACAAAATAAGGTATACATAATATTTAAGAGTTAAAATACTTACGTAAATAGTTTACAAAGGATGGGAGGGTGGAGAAGGATATTGAAAGAAGGGTTGGGGCAGGCAACAGAATAAATGGTGCACTTAAAGTTGTCATCGCAAACAAAGCCTATCCAAAAAAGCTAAGATGGCAGTGCACAATGGTGTTCTTGTGCCGACCCTTATGTATGGAAGTGAAGCATGGAACTGGCAAAAGAAGGATGAAAGTAGAATAAATGCAGTAGAAGTGAATGTGGTGCGAATGAAAGTGTTATGAACAAAATAAGGAAAGGGTCATTAAGATGGTTTGGACACATGGAAAGAATGAGTGAAGACAGAATGGTAAAGAAGGTATATGTAAATGGCGTGAACGGAGCTAGAAATAGAGGAAGGCCGAGGAAAACGTGGCACGATCAAATCAATCAAATATTGTCGATCATGTGAGGAGTCGGAAAAATCGACGTGCGTGCATGACAAGATGTATGAATGTAGAGGAAACGAGAGACGTATGTCAGGACAGAACAGTGTGGCGTTCCATTCTTTCTGCCTACCCCTCCGGGGAGACGGCGTGATGGTAAGTTGGTTAGTTAGTTAGTAAAATACTTACTGTACTGTACTGGAAATAAAAATATCATGTATAACCCAAACGATGGAATTACTCAAACACGAATTTTGTTTTCCCTTCGTAATATTTTAATTCATAAAAATATCAATAAAATACACAATTTAAATTTTCGAACATCATATTTTGTTTTTTTTTTGCATAGGGATTTTCAGAGGTTTCAGAGAGATGATATGGTCGAATGAAGTATAAAATAAAAAGGATAATTAATACATAACTTAAAAAGTATACATAAAATTAAAATATTATTTCCCTATATAATTTACTTTTTAAAATTTAAGTGTAAAAATATTTTTAACCTCAATATTTTAAACACATTATATTGATAAAAATAACTTTTTCATAGGCTATATTTTATGGTATAAACATCTTTAAAAAAACGGCTTTATTAGTTTAAGTAAATCTTATGATGAAAAATGTTTTTAAGTTCAATAAATCAATGAATTCAAATAAATTATCAGAAAGAGGCAAATGAAATTATGTTTAAAAAATATTGAAAATATGATATACCTATTTACTTGCGATAAAAAGTATGTTTTACGTTTAACGTAAAAAGTTTTTTTGAATCCAAGAAAACATGCAATTTTTACCATGTTAATTTTCAATTTAAAAAAAAGTATTTGTTAGTTACTATTCTTTTCGTTGAATCTGTCGGTCTGTACATGAAACTTGGATAAGACATTTAGATAAAAGCTCATCAAAATCTGTCTTCTCTTGAGTGATTGATATTACTCACGTCCTCTCCGACAAAACGGAGCTTATTGTTCTGATTTATGGCAATAACACGGGGAATATAGAAGAGTTTCATCAATTTTTTGCGTGTTATAAACAGACCTGCAAAATTTTGTAATAAAGAAAATTCACGTGGGAATAAGTATCTCATGTATTATATAAAGCATCTATTGTATTGAGATTCATTAAAAATATAACCAAAGTATTCAAATATGGAATACTTAGGGCGCGTTATAAGGAGCGAAAAATACAAAATGCTCTTATTGATTATCCAATGCATATTTGAATGGAAAAAAGTGTATCTATTTTGTTATTATCTTTAAAAGTATATTTATAATTAAAATGTTGTATTAGTATTTATTATCTTTTTTATTAGTTGGACTTGGACTTGGATCTTCTGGCTTACAGAGGTTCAGCTCTAATGGCTATTCCTCTTGCTTATTTAAGTACTTACACTAAAAAAATATTTAACTAGCAAGGGTAGCAGAAAGAATGAACTGCTACACTTTTCTTTTCTGACATACTTCTCTCGCTTCCTCAACGTTCATACATCGTGTCAAGCACGCATATCGATTTCTCCGACTCCTCACGTGGCCGACATTCAATATTTGATTAATTTGATCGTGCAACGTTTTCCTCGGTCTTCCTCTATTTCTAGTAACATATACATCGTTCACGTATACTTTTTTTACCATTATTTCTTCATTTATTCTTTCCATGTGTCCAAACCATATTAATGATCCTTTCATCATTTTGTTCATAACACTTTCATTCGCACCGCATTCGCTTATTATATTTTCATTATTATTATTACTTCCAATATATTATTATTATTTTGGCTGTACTTTCCTCACATTGCCCTAGCAAGGTGAAACTTGTCACTCTTCTTACTTTATAAAATATAATTAAACTTTTAGAAGACGTTTTAATCAATAATACGTATTATTTAGTATGATGTCACATTATTGTTCAATAAACAAGAATTTTTAAAGCAAACTTTTTCTGAGAAATTACAAAGCATATTTATAATTGAAATGTTGTACTAGTATTTAATATCTTTTTTATTATTATTTAAGTACTTAAACTAAAAAATAATTTAACTAACCAGGGTAGCAGAAAGAATGAACTGCCACACCTTTATTTTCTGACATACTTTTCTCGCTTCCTCAACATTCATACATCGTGTCAAGCACGCACATCGATTTCTCCAACTCCTCACGTGGCCGACATCGTTAACATATCCTTTTTTTGCCATTCTTTCTTCATTCATTCTATCCATGTGTCAAACCATCTTAATGATCCTTTCATTGTTTTGTTCATAACACTTTCATTCGCACCGCATTCACTTCTTATATTTTCATTATTATTATTACTTCTAATATATTATTATTATTTTGGCTGTAGTTTCCGCACATTGCCCTAGCAAGGTGAAACTTGTCACTCTTCTTACTTTATAAAATATAATTAAACTTTTAGAAGACGTTTTAATCAATAATACGTATTATTTAGTATGATGTCACATTATTGTTCAATAAACAAGAATTTTTAAAGCAAACTTATTCTGAGAAATTACAGAGATAATATTTTGGATTGTATGACGCAGTTCAACGCCTCTCAATAGCTGCCTTATATAGGAGTGTGAAAACGTGATACCTCTTTTCAATGAGGAACATATTTTTTTAGCTCCACCACAAAGACGCGTGCGACCTTGGGCAATACCATCGTACTTTTATAACCATCGAGCCTCTTTAGCCTCAAAGTTTGAAGCAACTTTTTACACGGGTAATTACGCTCGATTCTTTAAAAGCTCGAAACTCTTTTTGCAGAATATAATTTGAATCCATGCCATCACGCAATTTTATTTCGAGAAGGATTATTCATTGATTTTTTTTGATAAGAGACGCGTAGCTTTACCATTAAAAAATAAATTATTTACTATTACAGTAACTAACTACACTTATCGAAAAAATAAATTTATAATTTTCATTATTTTAGAAAAATATACTGCTTACGTGTTTAAATAAATAAGGATTGATGATTTGCATCCTTCTTCTGTGCAAATTACCAATGGTTTGATCTCATGTACACCGAATAAATATTATAATCACCCGAAACATGTCTGTAAAGACGATTTTTTTATGAATCAAAACAATGTTTTTTTCCAATTTAGAGTATTCTTGATGGTGAAGGTATAAATTATAAACTCAAAAAAAAGTGAAAAAAAAACAGTTGTTTATTCATAAAAAAAATCATTGTGGAATTTCACAGTGTTAACGCCAGAATTTCTTCTATATTCGCCTTCACTTTATGTTGTGGATTCATATTATAATAGAATAAATAATATAACTAAGTATTACAACATTTTATTTCACGTATCACAGACATGTTTCGGTTATATTAAAACCTTTTAAATGTAAAAATTTTATTTTTATTTTGTTCGTTGAAAAAGGTTATTTTATAACCATAACATGTCTGTGATAAGTGTAATACTAAGTGGAGTTTATGATATTTCTCTTTTTCTTTTTTATATACTTTGTATATACAACACTTCGTTAATTTTTTAAAAATTACATAGACATGTTTCGGACAACCAGTCCTTCTTCAGTGATACATATTATAAAGATACATATTTAAAATATTATAAAATTGTTTACATGATCTGACAGATGTTATAAAGATTTATTTCATAAAATAAATCTTTATGACATCTGTTAGATCATGTAAACAATTTTATAATATTTTAAATATGTATCTTTATAATATGTATCATTGAAGAAGGACTGAAGATTTTTTAATGTTAGCATTGTACATACAAAGTACATAAAAAAGAAAAAGAGAAATAAAGCATCTACAACACAAAGTACGGCGAATTTAGAATAAAAGCATTTATATTTATTCAAATAAACGCCTTATTTTTTTTCTGTGAGGAGTTCAATAAAAAATATGAAAAACAATCCTTATTATTTAAATTTAACTCACACATAGAAATATATTTTAAAAATCTCACAACGATTAAGAAGAGGTTGTTAACGGACCACTATGTAAATGCAGGTCGGGTTCTTTAATTAGATTAACTTTGGAAATTTTGAGAATCTTGATTTTAACCTCATAGCAGATATCTCATTAAACAGTTTATTCGCACAGACGTAACAACCATTCCTAATCCATGCGGTTCCGTCATTCATACATCGTGCAAATGCGTAATACATTTGCACTACATATTGTGTTAATAAAATCACGTTTATACGGTGATCGTTTACTGTAAATGCTTTCTTCGATGATGGATGTAATTTTAATGTTAAGACATTTTGCAAAGCCCGTTTGATTATTGACCGTCTCGCGTTATTCGCGATCTTTCAAATGAAATATTTAATTTCTTACGGTCAAAAAAATATAGCGGTATCATTTGAATTTCGAATGATTTTTACGCGCCTCTAATGACATCATTTTACCGGGATTCTTTCTAATAGTATTAACGCATTGTTTATGGATACCATCCCATTTACCTGACTGGTCTCTCATTAGCTGAAACCTGGAGACTGACGGGTGCCATGGTCAATGGTTTACAGGATGGACACGACCCTAAATCATGAATCATGAGGAATACGACTAAGACGAAGAAAATGTTCATTATCCTTGATTGTCCCGTCTTTGTCCGTAGATTCGGTAAGTGATATATGTTTCTAGTCAATTGGCTATGTGTGTCTGAGTTTTTGATTAGGTATAATTGTCCGTTTTCTCTTCCGTGGAATTCTACATACAATTTTCAAGGTCTTAAATTTGAAATAATTAATGTTTTTAATTGAAATTTCTTTGTAGAAGTTCATTTTAAATTATGAAACCAAAAAAAAATTGTACAAAATTTCTTTATTATTATGTATTTAGTGTGCTTCCACTACTTGTGTTTATGTTCTGTAATTTATGAAAATAAACACAAGTGGAAGTACACTAAATACATAATAATAAAGAAAATTTGTATCAATTTATTTTTGTTTTCATTATGTCTTAAATTTGGTCAGATCTAATATGTCCAGTTGTTTTGTATGTCTTTATACTTGTATGATTTGGGTCAAATACTTAATATAGTATATTTTTATTACTTTATTTTATTTTTCTTTGACGTCTAGCAATGTCCGTTAAGTTTCCTAACCCCCAGAAGGAGATCATATATATGATATAACTTTTAATATAAGCTTCGTACTTAAGGATTTTTCTTTTCTTGGTATATAATTTTCAATTTTGTAGAAGAGAGAGTATAGTGATGCTAATTAATAAATTCAAATGCGTAATGTTCCGCAGTAACAAGGCTTACAGTTTACATATAATCCTAGCTTCTTACCAGATATAGAGAAATGATAAAAGAGCGGGAAAAATATTGTATCGATGTCAAACTGGATTAATCCAGAACAGAGAATAGCCACGTACCATTGAATAATTATTCCAACCAAGTGTGATTACACACATTAGACTTAATACACGAGAGTCCATATGAATAAGTGTAACTCCTTTTACGTGTCCGATCTCTTACGTCTATTTAAATTCAGTTCTTATCTATTCGATTCTGGCGGCTGGCAATACAAGCCTGTTAAATAATGTTAACTAGTACCTACTGGAGATAAATTTGATGTCTATGGTACCAGATCACGGCAGACTATATTTGCAGATTAATATTACCGCTGTTTAATTAAAGTTCCAGCCGAATGGTTAATCGCCCGATCACATAATTTTTTTCGTCATCATTATCCGCGCTGCGTTCGCACGCGGCCATGTTAGGAGTTATAACCTACCTGTGTACATATTTGAATATCATCTTCAAATGTGGGACCAAAGAGGTCAAGTTTATTCATTATAAAAACAAGACAACACAGGCGGTGCGTATTATTTTTTAAATATTACCGAATACAGATAATTTATTTTTAAATATTTTATTTATTTATTTACTGTATTTACGGTATTTTTACTGTACCTATGCTATGCTTCGCCCTGTATGGCGTTCCGGTATCATTTCGAGAAAGCTCAAACTCCAAATATTTAGCAGTAGCCTTAAAAGCGTACTGCTGTACGGATGTGAGCTTGGAAATCTACCGCGGACGTTATTGGAAAACTCCAGGTGTTTATAAATAGGTGCCTTCGCTCAATATTCAAGATCTATTGGCCCCAAACAGTGTCAAATGCCGTTCTCTGGACCATGGCAGGCGAAAAGCCAATTAGAGAACAAGTCGCTAGACGCAAATGGCAGCGGATCAGTCACACTCTGAGACGGAACCCAGCCTGCATCACTCAGGGCGCACTAGACTGGTCCCCTATGGGGGGAAAGAGGAAGCGAGGCAGACCTAGAGCCACCTGGAGAAGAGCCCTGCACGACGAGGTTAAGGCAGCAGGCATCACTTGGGATGATGTGAGGCATCAGGCATGCGATAGAGTCGGGTGGAGAAGTTTCCCTATGCACCACGGAGGTGTGTCAGGACAAAAAGAAGAAAAGAAGAAGAATATACAATGATTGTTAATACATATACAAATGAACAAACTTACAGTTAAATAAAGACAAAGAAGTTTACCCACCGCTTGCTCGAAGCTGTTGTAGGACGCAGCGGCGCCTTTTCACCAGCTTCGCTCATACAATCCCTAGGCCCATCCCTGTTCATGCGGAACTTACGTTCACTGGGGAATGCAACATTCCAAAAAAGCAAAAGGCAAAAGAGTCTCCAGGCCCCATTTAATCTAGTTTAATTTATATTCCACATTTAATCTAGTTTAATTTCTATTATTTGATAGTGTTATGAACAAAATAATGAAAGGATCATTAAGATGGTTTAGACGTATGGAAAGAATGAATGAAGAAAGAATGGTATAAAATTATATGTTATCGTTGTAAATGGAACCAGAAATAGAGGAAGACCGAGGAAAACGTGGCACGATCAAATAAATCAAATAATAAATGTCGGTCATGTGAGGAGTCAGAGAAATCGACGCGCGTGCATGACACGATGTATGAATGTTGAGGAAGCAAGAGAAATATGTCAGGAAAGAAAAGTGTGGCAGTCCATTCTTTCTGCCTACCCCTTCTGGGAGACGGCGTGATGGTTGGTTAGTTACTTACTTATGATGCAATTATCTGCCTTACATGTCTTCCTTATTTCATCGTTCGGTTTTCTATCATATATCGTTTTCACGCACATTTTTCTTAGTGATCTCATTTCTACGCCATTTATTCTACTTTTATCATTTTTTTGCCAGCTCAAAGCTTCACTAATAAAAAATCTTCTATCTTCTAGTATAAATTTTATATCAATTATAAACCAACAGAATTTGATAACTTCCACGTGCCGTGCATAATCTGAAAGTCACAAATCTGTTCCAACCATGCAACCGATTGTACCAATCAGCTCACCTCCGGTCTATTTGAGGTTGTATTATATTTTAATAATGTGAAAAAAATACTTAAGTCACAGTTATTCACGCTTAGATTATCGTATTTACTATTCTAAGTATCTGTTTGCCGGTTTAATTGAATGTCAATTAAAAAGAAATAAATTACACCAGTTAAACTGTATATTTTTCTCTCGTAATTAAATGTTTTTTATTACTGTTCTACTTTAAAGCGTAGACAAGAACTTAAGGTAAAAGCATTTATCCATATTAGATATAAAAATAGAGTGTCGAATGAAAATATAAGAAGTGAATGCGGTGCGAATGATGGTGTCATGAACAAAATAATGAAAGGATCATTAAGATGATTTGGACATATGGAAAGAATGAATGAAGAAAGAATGGTAAAAAAATTATATGCTAATGATGTAAATGGAACCAGAAATAGAGGAAGACCGAGGAAAATCAAATAAATCAAATATTGAATGTCGGCCATGTGAGGAGTCAGAGAAATCGACGCGCGTGCATGACACGATGTATGAATGTTGAGGAAGCGAGAGAAATATGTCAGGAAAGAAAGGTGTGGCAGTCCATTCTTTCTGCCTACCCCTTCGGGGAGACGGCGTGATGGTTAGTTAGTTAGTTAGTTATATATAAAAATATAAGTTTAAATACTTTGTTTCTAAGGGGAAGCGTAAATTTTTTTACGAATTAAAACACCGTTAAAAACCAATGGAGTTCTGGTTCCAAACCTTATGTATGGAAGCGAACCATGAAACTGACAGAAGAAGGATGAGAGTAGAATAAATGCGGTAGAGATGAGGTCCCTAAGACATATGTGTAGTAGAACGATGTACCTACGACAGAATCTCAAATGCTGATATAAAAAAGGAATGTAGAGCGGAAGAATGTATTATGAACAAAATTATGAAAGAATCACTGCGTTGGTTTGGTCATATTGAACGTATAAATGCATAAATAATTGTTCATAAAGTATATGTTAACGATGTGAATGGAGTACGGAGTCGAGGAAGACCAAGGAAAATATGGCATGACCAAATCAGTCAAATTTTAAAGGTCGGCTATGTTAAAAGTTGAAAGAATCGACGTGTGTGTATGAATGTAGAGGATGTTCGAGAGGTGTGTCAAGATAGATAAGTATGGCAGTCCATTCTCTCTGCCTACCGCTTCGGATAAACGGCGTGAAGGTTTGTTGTTATTATTGTATAAATAATGATATTTATATACACCATAATTAAATTTTAAAATAAAATAAATAGTTAAAAATTGGACTATGCTGGGAAGCTTTCGGAAACATGAGTTACATCCTTAAAAACCGGAAAATACCGATCAACCTGAAACGAAAAGTCTATGAAACCTGCGTTCTGCCAGTTGGTACTTATGATCTTGAAACTGTTACATTGTCCAAACAAAGTGCCGAGAAACTACGAGTGACCCAAAGAGCTATGAAAAGAGCCATATTAGGAATAAGCCTAAGAGATAGAGTCAGAAACGATGCGGTGAGAGAAAAAAACAAAGGTCACTGACATCATCCACCGGGTGGCGACTCTAAAATGGCAATGGGCAGGTCACGTAGCCAGAAGCTCTGATGAAAAGTGGACACGAAGACTGCTGACTTGGAGACCGTAGACGGCAAAGAGATGTGCAGGGCGACCGTAACTACGGTGGAAGGATGATCTGAACAGACACGTCGAAATAACCTGGATGCAGTCTGCACAGGACAGAGTAACATGGAAGCGAATGGAGGAGGCCTATGTCCAGGAGTGGACGGGAATAGGCTGAAGAAGAAGAAGAAGAAGAATAATAATAATAATAAAAGTTATACACAGGTCTTTTAAAGTATAATAATTATGGGGTACAATTTTTATAGTCAAGTACACGTGTGTGCAAATTTTCATAAACAATCTTAATATAAATTACCCAATAAATTTAAACGACTCATTCAAATCGCTACAAAATGTGATAGGTTCATACGTGTACTTACAAGAGCCTTTCCATGTTGTATTAATTAACATATTACTTACATATTCATCTTTGTCTTAACGATTATGGCTTCATATTTTATTCATGCAACAAAGCAAAAGATTGGATAATTAGTAGTAGAACTGGTGTAAGCTAATATTTCTGCGTAACATGTTAAATAGTTTTGCGACCCTGCGGCACGATTTCTGAATTATGTTGGTATTTTAATATATATCCTCTTTATCAGTGGTATCGTAAACATGGTTTTTGTTTTAAATACTGGATTTGAATAAATTATATGATATGCTTTATGGCTTCATCACAACATTTTTTAATAAATCAAAGTGAATAATATTGTAACTTTAAATAACACGAAAGATTTTCATGTCTTTTTTGGAAGGCGTTTTTTTGTAGGAAAATAAAAATGAATCGTTTTGGAAATTTAGGATGTTTTTATTTACATATCAAAGATACAGAAAAAAAAATTGAAAAAATTTAATAGTTTATTATTATTATTATTATTGAACGAAGTTGGCACCTCGAAAAAAAGCGCGTGGGTGACCCCGGTGAATTTGGCTCTTGATGTTATCTGAAATCAAAAATTCTTCAAAATTCTTAATCTAAAGACATGTCATTCTAGTTGGAACTACCGAGCCATTTTTTCACCCCTAACTTTTTATTTAACAACCCCTTCTTTGCTGACTTTTTTTTTCAAAGTCTGCCATTTTGTTATTTATCCATGAAATTTAACTTCTGTACTACCTTAACCGCAGAAGTCTAGTTTTTTTTTAACATTTCTTCTTTTTCTGATGCCATGTCAGGTCTCCCTAATGTTGGCGATAACAGCAAAATCATCTCTGTCCTGCGCAACTTGGAACAGGTTCAACTCTGCGCATTCCTGCTCAAAAAGATTTAAAAAAAACTGTTATTGTAACTTGCGTCCTGTAGTACGGATGATATATTTAGGGTGACGTTTTAATTACACTATATTATTCAATCACTATGCACTATTGCACACTTATTGGTCTTTACGTATTGCACCAAATGGGATCAAAAATTTATTTATGACTTTTTTTTAATATATGACACCTTTGTAATATTCGGCCCTATATAATTTTATTTCATTATCTACTTCTTGTGCCTTTACAGATGTCTCCAATGTCGAATAAGACTTTTGCGCAATTCTAAAGCCGGTCCATTTACTACTATATTGGAGCCACAATATTCGTATACTGCCCGTCATCATCCCGAGGTCCTTCGATGTTTCCTTCGAGTAAAAGTTTCTAAGGTAAGCCTTTTTGCCTTATGGTAGTGCGTGTTCAAACTGTACTATTTGAAGCAGTTAGTGGACTTCAGATTTATAATTATATCTTTATAATAGTCCTTTAAATAAAAATAATTCTTTTATTATACAGGGTGCGGCAGCATAACTTCCTTTTTTCAAAACTTGAATCCGATTTTTTATTTGTTTTTTATAATGTTGGCACATACCTAGAGTTTTGTTTTATTTAGTTTTTGAAGATCAAATCAGGTAGGTGACGTCCCCCATTCTCCATACACTGAGTAAACCGATTTCTGGCGTTTGTCATGACTCTTGCCAGCATATCAGGTGTTATTTTGGCAATTTCTTCCTGGATGTTGGTCTTCAAATCTTTTAGGTTACCTGGATGGTGCACTTGCAGTTTATCTGAATGTAGTGACCCACCTTGTTTAAGAAGAATGAATGAAGAAAGAATGGTAAAAAAAGTATATGTTAACGATGTAAATGGAACCAGAAATAGAGGAAGACCGAGGAAAGTGTGGCACGATCAAATAAATCAAATATTGAATGTCGGCCATGTGAGGAGTCAGATAAATTGACGCGCGTGCATGACACGATGTATGAATGTTGAGGAATCGAGAAAAATATGTCGGGAAAGAAAAGTGTGGCAGTCCATTCTTTCTGCCTACCCCTTCGGGGTGACGGCGTGATGGTTAGTTAGTTAGTTAGTTTTTGTTTAAGAAGTCATTTAAAACTAAGTAGGTGTAATGTAGAATACTATATATACACTTGATAATTATCTTATTTATTGACGAAAAAAAAACTTTTAATAATTTAAATAAAAGTTTTGAAAATATATAAATATTCTTTCATATTTATTATTTAAACAATATTTAAATAAAACTATGTTTTTTAACTACTTCTAATTTTGTATTTATTTCGACAGCGACCGGTTTCGCTGGTGTCTATCTGTCGATACCAGCGAGCCTGGCGAATCCGGTTTCTGTTAAAATAAAGACAAAAGTGGAAGTAGTTAAAAGTATAGAGATAGTCCTTTCTTTCTGCCTACCCCTTCGGAGAGACGGCGTGATACAATTTTATACCGAAAAGATTCAACAGTGAACAAGAAAAATCGTAATAATTTTTTTTTTCAATGTTAGTGTAAGTCAAGTTTGTGTTTAATTGTTGTTAATTTTAGGCACTCTTTAAACTTCCCATTGAAATAAAAAAAAATATAAGAATTGGTTCCGAGCATTCCCAAAAGAAATGCCGTGGGATAGAGCCACGGATAACTACCATACTCCCTTATGTAGAGATACCTCAGAATTTTTTTCTGAACCCTCTCCAGCATAACGGAATATCTCGCTTCGTGAGGACTCCATGTCACAGAACCACTTTCGAGTCTGCTCCAAACCAATGCGTTGTATACGACTCTGAGCACATTGAGATCCCTGAAAACTCTTCCGGTCCAGACGATGAACCCCCTTTTTTAAGCTAGTCCAGTCCTTTAGGTTCTGGAACCAGGAGATTCGCCTCCTTCAGAACATCGTCGACCCTTTATTTTGCCTTCAATGACCAGGTACATCAATTTATATATTTCTCCCTTAAGAACATGCCATAAAAATAACCTTGCTTTTTTATAAGCAATATAAGCTGTTTATTTATTACTGTACAGATACAAAAAATTATAAAGAAATAAAAGGCAATCATTCTAATTATAACGTTAAAATGAATTTAATAATAAAGCTCCCACTTTTGCTCCACAGCGTTAGAAGTTAGCAATGTAATGTCATTAATGTTTATGTGTTTCTGGTAATAAATAATAATAGTTTCGCAATCCCGAGAGTCGAGCTCGTGACCCCCTGATCTGTAGACCGCCCGATATCGCCGCCGACGAAGCCATCAGAATTTATGTGCATCGAAGACCACCTTCGAGGATCCATATTTTTCAATCCAATATCCCTCGTGACAGAAATGCTACAAATAATCGTTGAAAAGTTATTATACTTAATAGAATACTGGGAACGGGATATTTTAGAACGATTTAATAAATAACTGCCAGTTGCTACTTATTCTCCGGTCTCAAACTAATGATTGGTCTGCAGCAAGGCGACGCATCTCCTCTTCCACTCCGCTTGGTCCTCGGCAACTCTCTTCAACATGATGCAGGAAACATTCGTGTCGCAACACATGACCAATCCATCTTGCGCGCCTCTCCGCTATGGTGTTCAACACGTGCGTACTCTCTTCAACTCTGCTGAGAACCTCTTCATTGGTAATGTGGTCCTTCAATGAAACATGGGTAACTCTTCGGTAGGTTCACATCTCAAATGCCTTCAGCCTTTTGCGCTCTCTTTCGCCCAGGCACCAAGTCGCGCAGCCGTACAGTAAAACACTCCACACCAATGTTTTTAAAAGTTGTTTTCGGAGTTTCGGATCTATGTTATTGAATTCGAACATTTTAGACTTTTTGTTTAAGGCAAGTTTAGCCTGGTGGATACGACTATCGACGTCTTTCTTGGATCGACCTACAGTTGCTACATATGGCTTCGAAACTGTAACATTGTCCAAACAAAGTGCCGAGAAACTACGAGTAACCCAAGGAGCCACGGAGAGAGCCGTGTTAGGAATAAGCCTAAGATACAGAGTTAGAAACGATACGGTGGGAGAAAAAACAAAGGTCACTGATGTCATCAACCGGGTAGCGACCTTAAAGTGGCAATGAGTAGGTCATGTAGCCAGAAGCTCGGACGAAAAATGGACAAGAATATTACTGACTTGGAGACCGTGGACGGCAAAAAGCCGAGCGACCGCAACTACAGTGGAATGATGACCTGAACAGACATATCGGAATAACCTGGATGAAGTCTACACAATACAGAGTGGCGTGGAAGCGAATGGAGGAGGCCTTTGTCCAGGAGTGGACGGGAATAGGCTGAAGAAGAATAATAAATAAAATAACAATGAGAGAGGTCTGCGAGGTCCAAAATGTAGTCAGATGGGAGCAAAAACGTCGACGGTACTGGTACCAACATGTTCAGAGAATGAATTCCACAAGAATTTCACATTTAGGTCTACATGGAATACCAGACGGATGGCGTCCACCAGGGAGCCCCCAAAAACGATAGAAAGATAGCTGGAGTTTGGTGTGGCCGTATTAATTTTGCTAGTTCTTGGAATGCCACTTTAGCCTTTATTGTAGTAGTTTCCCGTTGTTTTGCATGTTTGTGTTATGTGCATTGAAGACCACCTTCGAGGATCTATATTTTTCAATCCAATATCCAATAGAAATGCTACAAATAATCGTTGAAAAGTTATTATATGTACTTAATAGAATACTGGGAACGCAGGCAGATGACTGCATCATGAATAAAATTAAAAAAGGATCCCTGAGATGGTTTGGACATATGGAACGAATGGATGAGAGTAGAATGGTTAAAAAGTTGTACACAAGCAGCGTGAGTGGGAAAAGAAGCCGAGGAGGACCGAGAAAAATATGGCATGACCAAATTTATCAATTACTAAAAGGCGGCCACATTCGAAGTCGGAATAATCGACGTGCGTGCATGGTACGATGTATGAATGAAGAGGAAGCCCGACTGGTATGCCAGGACAGGCCATTGTGGCGATCCATCCTCTCTGCCTACCCCTACGGGGAAATGGCGTGATGGTTAGTTAGTTAGGTAGTTAGTTATAAAAAAATATTTATTTTAGCTATTGATTCTCATGACATGTGATAGGTAGCTAGTTTATCGTCATTTTTATTGTTGTATATTTTATTTAAATATGGCACAGCACGCCAACCAAATCAATTACACTCTTTGATTTCTTAAATAGTCCATTGTTTTGGCCGAAACACTATGATACCTTAACATTTTAAACTTTGTTTTTTGTATCACAATTGTATTTTATTTTACGCGACAGCTGTTTCATCAACCTATGTTCACATCATCTGGTGGTATTTCTCTTTAATTTATTTAAAATGAAGCTATTCTTAATTTAAAAGGGAGTGTGAATTTCGAATTAATTTATCATTTCCTGAACAGCTATCTAAAATCGTATATTAAATGTTTAATAACACACAAATGAAATACCTCCTGCCACTCTCTTCTGCCAGGATTTCTGTGGCCGGCTCTTGGTCGCCACTCCAGGGTGCGTCTGGTCCACCGATCATCCGTTGTCCTCCTATATGGCCTGCCCAATTTCACTTCTGCGTGGCTGTTTTGCACGCTACATCGGCAAATTTGGTTCAATCTCTGATCCATTCATTTTGCTTTCTGTCTCGCAGACTTATGTTCAACAACCTCTTCTCCATTGTCTGCTGGGTCACTCGGAGTTTCTGTACTGTTCTTTTTGTGAATGTAACTGTTTCCAGCTCGTATATAAGTACTGGGAGGTGCACATGTCAAATATATTTTTCTTCATGTGGTTCGCGAATCTTTGACTTGAGGATATAGGACAGATTACCGAAAGCAGTCCATTCAAGGCCCCGCCTACGTTTGATCTCGGCTTCTTGGTTGTCTTCGCCAAGCCTGACCGTATGACCCAGATATACAATTAACTCTATCAACTCTCTCAATTTTCTTCTTCTTCCTGTGTCAGATTCCCCCAACGTTGACGATCACTGCAGCGAAGACATCTCTGTTCTGTGCGACTTTGAGCAGGTTCCGAACTTTGCTCCTTCCTGTCCATTATCTTATATTTCGCAACCAGAACCAGTCCCTTCTACCAACTCCCTGATGTCCCTCTATTTTACCCATTATAATCAGCCGAAGGAGGTGGTATTTTTCTCCCCTTAGCGCATTACTCTCTAAATAATCTCTCAATTTTGAGAGCTCTTTCATCTGATAAGATGAAAGAGATGATATTTATTATAATCCTCAAGCACGCGGTATGCCACCGGAGAAGACTATGATTTAAGTATATTTTTACGGAGCTACTAGTTGTTCTCATAGACTTGTTATCCAGCGCCGTATATAGATATGTAAAGAACTTGTCACAGTGTAACATGAGTATAAATCAAACTTTTGAATTATTGATCCGACTGCGCTCGCTCTTCACTTACATTGCCCTTATACAGTGAGAGGCAGTGAGTTAATGTAGGATAAGAAGAAATCTAATAAGCAGATTATCTCAGATTCTTTCTGTATCATATACATTGTGGAATAAAATTGATCTGACGAGTGTGATCCTGTATGCCTTAAAATGGAATCTTTCTCAACGGGTTTAATTACTTTGTATAATTACATAATGAACCATATTAATCTTCTACTTTTGGTGCCGCGCCAGGTCGCCCCAACGTTGGCGATCGCTACAGCAAAGGTATTCGCCATAGTGATTCCTGGGAAAAGGTGACCAGAGTGGTTTCCCGTTGCCTTCTCTGGTGGATTTTTCTGTCGGGGTTACCTTCCCTTAGCTGGTTGGATCTGGTTTGAAGGCGACAGAAACTCGCCTCTCATCCCCTCGTTATCTGCTGTGATCACACGGTTATGAGTGTGATCCCATTGCCCGGGGTGAGCGACAGGGACGCTAACGAGTTAGACTAGTCAGTTGTGTTGCCGGTGGAATGCAACTATGCATTTCGCAGCATTTTATAGAATCACACCCTCCAGCAAGATGTGACTCGCCGCGACCCTACTGACAATTCGAACCCCCATATTAATAACGAGTTCGAAATGTTTTGATTTGCGAGAAAAATTGGTAAGGGCAAGAACCTTTTCTTCTCAGTCGTATTCCTCGTGATTGAGGGTCGTGTCCATCCTGTAAACTATTGACCATAGCACGCCATGCGCTCCTGTCACCCGTCAGTCTCCATTCTACAGCTGATGAGAAACCAGTCAGCGCCCTGTTTTGATCGGACCAGCGGCTTGGTTGTCGTCCTTATGGTCGCTTTCTCTTTACTTTGCCCATGAATATGAACTTTTCAAGGTTTTCATATATCCAAAATACTTAAACACTCTCTGAGAGCACATTCACGAGGGTCTTGCCCTGATACCCAGCTAGTCAATGATTGACTGGTTTGTCCTTCTTGCCATCCAGGGTATACGCAGCCTTTGCCGCCATCACCACATCTCGAAAGCATCACCATCATTATCACAGTTGATCTAAGCCCAGTTAAATTGTTTAGAATCTACTTTAAGTAAACTCACATTGAAAAATAACAAAAATTACATAAAAATATAACTTGTAACAAAGTGATATAATATCGTTTTGGTTTTTAAACTTAAAATATACGATTTCATCTAATAAAATTAGGCAAGGCGAAACATTTCAATTTCATACAATATTAGCCCATACAGTGCGGTTGACTACATTTGCAGTCCCAAAAACTTGTTTCAAACTACCGCAGACTTCGAATGTATTCAATGAACATTTTACTTTGGTTCCTTACCACTTAATTTGATTATATGGCCGAGCCATAGAGGGCTCCCTCCGTTTACCCAAAGCTGTTATAGGTGCAGCGGCGCCTTTCGTCAGCTTCGCTCATGCACTCTCTTGGCCCGTCCTTCGTCCATGCGGGACTTACGTTAAATAATAACAATAATTATAATACATGTATATTTGCAACCAAGGGGGACCCAGACCACATTTAAGCTACGCTACTCTCCCTCGATGTTTTGCCGTACACACATAGCAATACAACAGCAAAAGAAAATGCACAATTGAGAATAAAATACTAAATTGTATATATCACCTATTTGCAAGAATAACGTGACATTTCGAAATTCAAATCCGCCGTGTTCAACTTTATTTTCTACAAAAATATGGTATTTTTAAAGTGAAAAACAGAGAATTTATGAGGGAAAGAGACAACACAACAGTGGTATTTTGTGTTGTCACGTTGTCTCTTTCAGACGGGTACCTTGTTTCATTTTTAAATTTAAAATTTTTTCGAGATAACACGTTATTCTTGCAAAGAGGCGATATGATGAACTGAGACTCTCTGTTTGAGCTGCAAATGTAGTCCAGCCACAGTTCCATTTTTTACTGCAAATGAAGTCAGCCGCACAAGAGGGGTTAACAAAAATTCAAGAATCAATCAACATAAAATGTTTTATATGAAATATTACATCATTCTTTGAAACAAAATTTATGGTGTTTTGGTTCCTAAATCGATTTCGTTTAAGTGTTTTCTGTTACCGCGTGCGGTTTTAAATATTAATATTTGTAGGGCCTATTTGTGAAAAACTACATATACTTTGAATATAAAAAACGTACCTTAGTTAGTATATGAACTCAGATATAAGCGTAACTAACTATTTAATTGTATGGTTAGTGATATCAAACTTGCTGATGAATGGTTGAAGAAATCTAATTAATTCAATAAATGGATATTTAATTAGGAAATATACGCCCGCTTTTTTACAAGTCACAAAACGAGTCCTACGCTGTGTTGTTTGAGAGGATAGATGGAAACGGGTTCGGGTAGTGATTTAAATGCAGTACTTAACTAACAAATATGGTTATTATTCAATGTATATATATTATAAACAAACATCAAATATAAAACACCCAATTTTCTGTAACAATTACGTCATTTTACATTTAACGACCTTCGTAGTAGAGTGGCAACAGTTATAACTGCTGGAGAGGGTTCAGAAAAAAATTCTGAGGTATCTCTAAATGAGGGAGTATGGTAGCTATCCTTGGCTCTATCCCACGGCATTTCTTTTGGGAATGCTCGGAACCAATTCTCTACAGCTTCGAAGAGATGGACATCTAATTATCCATTTCTTTAGATTAATTAGGGGATACTTCGAGAACTCAGCCGTACTGGAGGGTGTTCGGCTTTTTGTCCCCGATAGATATCTCCGACAGCGACAGCACACATTGTTTTAACTACCGGCCGCCAGAACCAATCTGCCTCTGGTGACACCGGTGGGAAGAGCAATTAGTCTGCTGAACGCGGTCTCCTCGGAGATTGACGTCTTTCATGTTAGTGAAAGTACGTTCAGGAGGAAAATACTCTTAATTCTGGAGAGTATCCTGTCTTCCTAATGTTGAACCATCTCGTTTCTGGTAGTATACTATATATAATATATTATTTTACCTGTTCACAATAGATGCCTTAAAAATAAATTTTGTAATGTCTGTTGATGAAATAAACTGATTTGATTTGATTTGATAACTGAGACACCAAAGACTTTATAATTTTCTCATTGTCTTTGGTCTACTGTAGAATTTTCGTGACAATAAAATTTTGTATACAAGGAGTGTGATTGGAAAGAAGCCGTAGAATACCCAGAAAATCATGGCATGACCAAACTTGTCAGATATTAAAATGCGGCCACATTTGAAGTCGGAAAAATCGACTAGCGTGCATGTTACGATGTATGAATGTAGAGGAATATCAAGAGGTATGTCTGTTGTGTAAAAAAATGTGGTCAAAAGGTTTCTACGAGTATTATAGAATACATCTTATGAAACCATATTATTTGATAATTAACATGAATGAAAACGTTTGTAGAAGTTTTATTATATTTTATGGGAATGACATATTTCACCTTGGTAAAGCATTATCTGGTCTTGGTAATGGTAATGGTCTTGAAACTGTTACACTGTCCAAACAAAGTGCCGAGAAACTACGAGTGACCCAAAGACCCATGTTAGGAATAAGCCTAAGAGACAGAGTCAGAAACGATACAGTGAGAGAAAAAACAAAGGTCACTGACATCATCAACCGGGTGGCGACTCTAAAATGGCAATGGGCAGGTCACGTAGCCAGAAGCTCAGATGAAAAGTGGACAAGAAGACTGCTGACTTGGAGACCGTGGATGGCGAAGAGAAGTACAGGGCGACCGCAACTACGGTGGAAGGATGATCTAAACAGACACGTTGGAATAACCTGGATGCAGCTGCACAGGACAGAATAACATGGAAGCAAATGGAGGAGGCCTTTGTCCAGAAGTGGACGGGAATAGGCTGGGAAGAAGAAGAAGAAGAAAGCATTATCATTCTTTCTTAACAAGAGGAAATATAGCATAATAAAATAAAACTTCTAGAAAGATATATTTTCATCAATATTAATTACCACAAAACATTATTTTTCATAGCAAAAAACCTTTCTACCGTGTTATACGAGAATTTTGTGTTTTAATTTAATATGAATGTGAAATTCACCCTAGAATACTTTTGAGCTTTTAGAAAATACTTAGATCTTTTAGAAAATACTTAGATCTGGCTCGCCCTATAATGATGTAAAGAGCTTTTCAACAAAATAATAATAATAATATATACATTAAATAATTATAATAAAGTAGGTTAAATATGTATTGCATTTAAATCACTATGCCGACCTGTTGTCAATATATAATTCAGACATTTCGATTACCTTAACTACTTTATTCAAATCCAATAACTCTGTTTTCTCACATTTGATAACTCTGCCCAGGAGAAACATGTCATGCGTCTAAAAAAAATATTAAAAAAATACTTCTGGGGACGGTTATTTATTGGAAAAAAAATAAACAACGAAACGAATTTTAAAAAATGTAATCAAATATTTCAAGTCAGTAAAGACCGGTTTTGATCAGCAGCAGTAGTTCTAATTACTGGTAAAACATAAAGACCACCCGAAATCTATCGAAACTTAAAGTCAAAAGTATTCATATTTTTAATCTAAAAAACATTAAGAATTAGGCAATCGCTCACGTTTGATATACCACCAAGCAAGAAGCGTCGAATACCTACTGACGCATTATTTGAATTGAATAAACTAGATTAATAATTTGTCTCTCTTACACTCGCAAATATAGAAAAATTCTCACATATTCTCACTCTTTACACATTAATACGCAACAGTACGCCATATTTTTTCTTTTTCAGTTTCATTCATATAATACTTGCTAATGGTTATCTGAAGGATACTAATTGTTTCAAAATTTTATTTTATATTTAATTTCAAGTCAAGCTTTGTGGTCCATGGGCTATCTATATATGTTCCGACATTCACCTCACCTTAGGAAACCATGGAAAACCCCCGGAACATTTAGAATATGACTATGTGGAGAATAAAAAGGTATTCATAAATATTTATTATATAATAAAAATTATGCAAACTTAATGTAGATTAAGACTACGGTGAAGTGAGATTGACTTCTTCTTCTTCATTTGGTCCTGTCACACCTCCGTGGTGCAAAGGGCCTCAAGGAACCTTCTCCGCCTGACTCTATCGCATGCCTAATGCCTAACATCATCCCAAGTGAGGCCTGCTGCCTTAACCTCGTCATGCAGGGCCCTTCTCCAGGTTGCTCTAGGTCTACCTCGCTTCCTCTTTCCCCCCATAGGGTACCAGTCTAGTGCACCCTGAGCGATGCAGGCTGGGTTCCGTCTCAGAATGTGACCGATCCACTGCCATTTGCGTCTAGCGACTTGTTCTCTTATTGGATTTTCGCCTGCCATGGTCCAGAGAACGGCATTTGACACTATTTGGGGCCAATAGATTTTGAATATTGAGCGAAGGCACCTATATATAATATTAGGTCCTTACATTTGAAATTGGCGTTTCGTATAGGAGGAACATAAAGTTGATTTTTTTTAATATAATATATTTATTTAATCAAAGTATGTACCATTGCTATCTATGCACTTTTGCCATCTCATAGGTAGTTCATCAATAAAACTTTGAAGTCGGTTTGGACTGCCCTATCGGAGTTGAATTTTTTCCCTTGCAAGAAGTTATCCGAATTTCGAAAAAAATAGTTATCTGTTGGGGCAAGGTCCGGAGAGTACGGTGGATGTCTTAGACATTCCAATTGAAGCTCTTCTAATTTGGTAGCCGTCTGTTGTGCAGTGTGTGGTCTAGCGTTATCATGAAGCAGCAGTGGCCTAGAGCGATTAACCAGCCTCGGTTGTTTAGCAGATAGCTTTTCCATCATGGTTTGCAGTTGCTGACAATAGACATCTGCCGTAATCGTCTGGCCAGATTTAAGAAAGTTGTAGTGAACGATACCAGCACTAGTCCACCAAACGCTCACAAGTAACTTTTTTGGAGTCAATTTTCGCTTGGGGCATGGTTTGGCTGGTTCGGCAGGGTTCAGCCATTGCAATGAGCGCTTCCGATTATCATACAAGATCCACTTTTCATCACAGGTAATGATTCGATTCAAAATCCCTTCATTATTGTGCCGGTTGAGTAATGCAACGCAGCAGTCAACGCGCGTTTGTTGATTTGCTTCACTCAATTCGTGAGGTACCAACCATTCAAGCTTTTTCACCTTCCCAATTTGCTTCAAGTGGATTAAAACAGTTTTATCACTAACATCGCAGCCTGCAGCTAACTCGGACGTGGTTTACGATGGATCCGCTTCCACAATAGCCTTCAATTCTTCATTATCAACTTTGGTCTCCGGCCGTCCACGGGGCTTGTTGTGCAGGTCGAAATTTCCAGAACGAAAACGTTGGAACCAAAAACGTTTTCTTTTGCGGCACCGTCGCAATACACATCATTAATCCTTCGAGCCGTTTCTGCAGCACTGGTGCCACGGTGGAACTCGTACTCGTAAATAACGCGATATTTCAAGTTTTCCATTTTGTAAACTGAGTGACGCAAAGAAAAAAAACAATTAAGGAAAAAACAAATGAATTGTAATTTTCGAAACACAAATACTTGAATAAATAGCTGTATAAATTTGAATTTGGAATTCCTAACCAAAGAGAAGATATTTGAGATCAAAGTTGCCAGTACGGCAAAACGCCAATTTCATATGTAAGGACCTAATATTAACACCTGGAGTTTTCTAATAACGTCCGCGGTAGATTTCCAAGTCTCACATCCGTACAATGAGATTCACTATTTTCACTAAATTAACAAATATTTGATTTATTTTATGTCCTTAATTTACATCAGTTTATTTCATCAACAGACATTACAAAATTAATTAATTGAGAACAGGTAAAATAATATATTGTGTATAGTATACTACCAGAAACGCATGAGAGATGTTTCAACATTAGCAAGACAGGATACTCTCCAGAATTAAGAGTATTTGCCTTCTGAACATACTCTCACTAATATGAAAGACGTCGATCTCCGAGGAGACCGCGTTCAGCAAATTAATTGCTCTTCCCGCCGGTGTCACCAGAGGCAAGTTGGTTCTGGCGACCGGTAGGTAAAACAATCTATACTGTCGCTGTCCGAGATAAAAAGCCGAACACCCTCCAGCACGGCCGAGTTCTTGAAACATTTCCTGAGTAATCTAAAGAAATGGGTTATGAGGTGCCCGTCTCTTCGAAGTTGCTGAGAGTTGGCCCCAAGCATTCCCAAAAGAAATGCTGTGGGATAGAGCCGTGGAGATGATACATGATTAAAATAAACTAAAATAATAATACGCTTTTAGTAATTTGTATTAACACCACTTTATTGTGTTTATTGTTATTATTGTACCATGTATTATTATACCATGTATTATATTATTATACCATGTATAGACACTGTATTGACACTGATTCGCGCACTTAAAGTTGTCATCGCAAACAAAAACCTATCCAAAAAGGCTAGAATGGCAGTGCACAATGGTGTTCTTCTCCAGACCCTTATGTATGGAAGCGAAGCATGGAACTGGAAAAAGAAGGATGTAAGTATAATAGAATAAATGCAGTAGAAATGAGATCTCTTAGACGAATGTGTGCATACTCTGTGTATGATAGAGTGTCGAATGAAAATATAATAAGTGAATGCGGTGCAAATGATGGTGTCATGAACAAAATAATGAAAGGAATGAATGAAGAAAGAATGGTAAAAAAGTTATATGTTAATTATGTAAATAGAACCAGAAATATAGGAAGACCGAGGAAAACGTGGCACGATCAAATTAATCAAATATTGAATGTCGGCCATGTGATGAGTCAGAGAAATCGACGCGCGTGCATGACACGATGTATGAATGTTGAGGAAGCGAGAGAAATATGTCAGGAAAGAAAAGTGTGGCAGTCCATTCTTTTTGCTTACCCCTTCGGGGAGACGGCGTGATGGTTAGTTAGTTAGTTATATAAAAAATATATTTTATATTTATATAGATATGAAAGTTATTAAAAGCAATGTGCACTAGCTACACAGCACCGGTAAGGGAAGGTTAAAGTTATCCCGTGGGTCTTGTAAAGTGGTAGTTAGGGGAGATGTAGGTAATGGGAGTCACTTAAGCGAGAATTGAAAAAAAACCAAACTATTAGTTAACTATTTATTGCTTAAGCCTTATTATAGACTTTAGTTATTAAACTATTAATTGAGATCACCTTTAATCACTTTGGCTTTTTACTTTTGGAACAATAATCATTTAAAAAAAAAACAGGTTTGACCACCATTGCCCACATCTGTTGGCAATGGTGGTCAGCATGTTGGCAATGGGGGTCAACACAAATCGTACACATAATTGCAAGCTGAGTCCCACCCAGTGCAATCTAAATGAGCCCAAAGCCCACATGAAGTGCATCGGAACCACATCTCATTATCTCGCCCGAATTCGCCGCATACAAGACATTGGTTGTCAGAATCTTCTGCATCATCGTTTTTGTCGTCCTGGTACAAGTCATAAGTGTTCATATCTGACGCTGAAGTATTGTTCGATTCCTGCAGAATTTTCTTCTTTATCTATTTTTTTCGCGTACCTCTTCTGAAGACTCGAAAATGGGATGTTCATTGTTTTCGCGGCTTTTCTTATTGAATAACCTTGTTCATCGATGAACTCCACGGCCTTTTTCAGGTTAACTATAGACCAGGTAGCCTTATTTGTCTTTCTAGGACGAACGTTCGGTATCTACAAACCAAAAATAAGATTATTTTATCGAAGACAGGAAATGTTAACAATAAGGGTCACCTGACTCCGATTGCCTACATCGGTAAAATAGAGAAAAAACCTACCTTGACATAAAAGTAAAAGTGATGGTGGTAAAATGAGTTTGAAATCACGATCTAAAATGCTTTATTCATTACATATCACAAGCGCAAAAATAAACACTCATTAGTTTGATCCTTACCTTCGGATTTGTCCACTCGAAAAATTAGATCAGAAGGGCCCGAAAACTTGTTACGTCTACCACTCTCTAGCACGTGATGCGAACTGAGTAAGCTGCCTACCGCGGATGTTACCGGCAAACAGCTAGCGTATGACGTCACTGAAACCGCCATCACGCGTATTGTTTTCGAATTAAAGGGGTGACTCCCATTGCCAACTGACTCCCATTGCCTACATCTCCCCTACCTTCCGGCCTTCACCACATTATTGTAACCTTAATGAAGTGTTCAGTGAAATGAGAAATGAAGCGAAACATGCGCGTACATCGAGTTGTTGAGAGCTTAACCCTCGTGGCGCGGCCTTTTATAGTAATAATTAAATTTAGATCTGCAGGTAGGTACCTGCTCCGGAGATGGGAATAAATCTCCAACAAAGCGGTCGTATGGCGCTTTAATTAAAATGCCGGGAAGCACGACCTTCAAAATGATCATAAGTGAACAATTTTAAGAAGTGCGGTCGGAGATGTTTTAGAAAAAATACAGAAACAAGATATTTTTTCAACGATACGCAGATACTGTCAGGTATATTTGCCTTAAATGTTTCTGGTTGCTTAAGATATAATAAATTAACTGACATATTATAGTGCCGGCATGTTTTGAATAGAGGTAAAGTCAATATAATGTAAAAAATCAATTCTTTCTCTTCTTTTGACTTTATATTTATTTTAAATTATGTCAACTAACTAACTATCACGTCATCTCCCCGAAGGGGTAGGCAGAAAGAATGGGCTGCCACACTTTTCTTTCCTGGCATATTTCTCTCGCTTCCTCAACATTCATACAACGTGTCATGCACGCGCGTCGATTTCTCTGACTCCTCACATGGTCGACATTCAATATTTGATTTATTTTATCGTGCCACATTTTCCTCGGTCTTCCTCTATTTCTAGTCCCATTTTTACATCGTTAACATATTTTTTTTACCATTCTTTCTTCATTCATTATTTCCATATGTCCAAACCATCTTAATGATCCTTTCATTATTTTGTTCATAACACCATCATTCGCACCGCATTCACTTCTTATATTTTCATTCGACACTCTATCATACACAGAGTATCCATATATTCGTTTAAGAGATCTCATTTCTACTGCATTTTAGTTAAAAAATATTATTTTCTATTTCAGAATTTTTTTAAGGGTTCTCAGGGAGGGTTGATTTCGATGATAAAACGATAACAAAAAAATATGTTATAAATTGATTTTATCCAAATAAACGATAAAACCTATATATGTTTTAAATGTTTCATGATATACATTGTATACAAAATATTCACATTTTATTCTTTCGACTACGCTTCTTAAAATTGTTCACATATGATGGCGAACATTTCGCAACGGTTTAATTTATTACCACTAAACCAGTAATTATTCTGATTTAACAATGATGTCGTAATGTTACTCAACTGAGATGTAAATTAATTCTACATTTTACATCAATAAAACTAATCATAAAACCATTCCTCGCCCGTCAAAGGGTGGATGACTTCTACTAGGTGGCTAGCATTTCTAATTCCGACATTTGTTTTTTCTAATTGATATTTGAAACGTGTTTCTAAAATACGCCGTCATACATTAACATTATTTTGTCTAACTGAATAACTAACCAACACACCGTTTCCTCGGGAGGGGTAGGCAGAGAAGATGGTCCGCCACGCTGTTCTATCCTGACGTAACTCTCGCACCTTTTCTACATTTACTCACTGTGACACGCACGCCTTTAAGTAATTGATTAATTTGGTCATGTCATGTTTTTCTTGGCCTTCTTCGACTTCTTTTTCCTTTCACCAAAGCACATGTCACTCCACATATCCAAAGCACATGTCTTTCCTTCAATAATTGTAAGATATTCTCAATGTTCCGCTTTATTTTTTTCTTCTGTGTATTCGCTACCACTTTGTGTTATAAATTTTCTTTTTAAATTACTATTGAAAGCATTGTATTTGCATAATACTTTTTCATACTTTTCTCAAACACGTTTTGAACTTTTCACGCCCCTCTTCATTGGAAAAATTGCACGCGTACATCCGAAACGTGTTTGTATAAAGTGCAACGTACAATACAATGTTTTACAAAAGCTTTTTAACCAAATATGTTGTGTTTTAGGGAAATTATGAATTTTACGTTTGAAAATTTAGCAGAAGTCGAAATTTAAACTGAGGAGTTCAGCATTGCCCGATTGAATTATGTTAAAAAACTTATATCGAAAATTTTATTTTGAGTTCGCGTTTTGTAAACTCACTTCTTTTGCAAAATGTGTCAAATTACGAATTTCAAAATATCCAAATGAGTTATTATTTTCTTGAATCAAACATTAAATATTTTAATTCTTTAATAAAAAGTTTGTACTCGTATGTAAAATGTATTGTTTGTCAATTGGTAATAATTTATTCATTTAATTCTCTTTCATTTGCAATTAATATAAAGTAGGAAATAATTATTATAAATGAAACATTAAATTATTTAAAAAAAGCGATTTAAACCCAAATTCGAAAATCTAACGTTTTCCATTATCGGCCACGTTTAACTCACAAATTATTAAAAAATAAAAAACTACAAGTTTTGCTTTCCGAAACATTAATAACTAATCTCTATTAAAATATATTTCTCTTACACTCATAAATAATGTGTATTAATTTAGATATACGTGTATTGCTCATAGTAGATATATGTTATGTACGTTGTTCAGTTAATAAGCGTTAGGGATAGAATTTCATTTCTATAAAGTTATTTCATTGTATATTCACGTCTTAGAGCCGGTTTTAGTGCGCTAATGTAGTATCTAATACTCGTATAGTGGGCAAACTGCTGGCAATGTGCAAGAGAGATCCTGATATAAACAAAGCATTCACCCCATGCGCATGTCATAATCTGAATTCAATATCTTCAAAGCGCCATAAAATATAGTCGGGGTAGTCAGCTGACGTAATAAGCGAGCACCGCGTGGCTGTCTGTTATATAATGCACAATAATATATTCATCTACCGGCCATGCCGGCTTTGGCGGGTACTTACCTACTTTCTTCGTGAGCAGGAACCTCCGTCTGCGAACCTCACCAGTTAATGTCGAGTACTTACGCCGAGAGGTCGTGCAATCCCCCGGCGCTACGGTGGATCGCTGCTGGCGCGTATTCTAAATACAAACGATTTGTTTTGTTTTTTATTTTCCCTCGAGTTTTTGACACTTCGCAAATGCAATGTCATAGATAAATGATTTAACACCATGGACGAACAATATAATAAATCACAAAATAAACATTAATCAACAAATTTTATCTTATTTTACTTTTTATAAAATTTTCACTTAGTTTCCATTGATGATTAAGCATTTTTTTATACAGTGATTTACAATGTGAACACGAATCTACACACTCTTGATTGTATAATTTTAAATGTTTAAATCCAAATATGGATTTGAAAGGATCCCATCGAAAATGGCCGACGGCTGGCCGAAGATGTCCGAGTTTCGAGCAAGTTTTCATAGTTTTTGCGTCTATGAGCGTGTTCAGCATCATGATGCTGATCAACGTCGACGTCTACAAGGGCGGGAGCGCCATGCTGTGGGCGGGGGACTTGGAACCAGGCTCTCGCCCTCCCGCCATTCGACAGATGGCCATGCCGGCTATGAAGACTATCGTGGCATACTCCCCGGAAAAGCAGGCGGAGATGGACAGAAAATACCCCATCTTTTGTGACTATCCGCCAGAGATGCCTATTGAATCGAAGGTAATTTTTAAAATAAATTATTTGAACTAAACAAATAATCTTGAAAAACAAGCAACAAAACATGACTTCATTTACAATACTAAAATTTCATTTTGCACTGAAGAAGGAAGACGCGTTTAGTACTAATTAAAAAGTGAGAAGTGATTTCCAAAACACGTTTAGAAATAAACAAAAAGTGTATTTTATGAATTTAATGAATAAAACACTGTTTTTTCTACTTTCGAGTTTATTTTTCTCTACACATTTCTCTACACCTTCATCATCGGGAGAACAGTGTTTTAATTCATAAAAACGTCATTATTGAATTCCACAGTGTTAACGCCTTTATTTTATCTAAAAAGCTAAAAAATAACAAACAAACAAATATCTATTAATAAATTGTTTTGATAAAACGAAGTGTGTTTTGTGAAATTAACTAACTAACTATCACGCCGTCTCCTCGAAGGGGTTAAAAGAAAAATAACAACCACACATTTATTTCCTGACATATTTCTCTCGATTCCTCAACATTCGTAAATCGTGTCATGCACGCGCGTCGATTTCTCTGATTCCTCACGTGGCCGACATTTAATATTTGAATATTCGGGGTTACTAACCCCAAAACGTTTGAGAATATCTGAGCAGTATACATTCGTTCACTTTCTGATTAATTCAGTATCTGTCAAGTAAATTTTTTACGTGAAACCACTAAAAAACCTAAAGACCATAGATTGACTATTGACCTTTATAAGTTGAACCCGTATCTAAAATCTGTCAAATCGCTTAGACTATTTTACACTTCTTATTCTGGTATGTTCTTTGAAGGATAATTCAGAATGGTTTAATGAAGATGAACGGCCACCAATATTTTGTTTCTTTGAGCAAATGTTTTATCTATAAGCTATTGCTTCATAAAAAAATCATTGATCGATTTTGTTGTATCATGTTATTATTAGTCTTTCTCGATTTCTTACTCCAATAAAATCACATATGTTTATGCTTTCTTTTGTTCATATTTGTGACATATACATTATTTAGTTCATAATGCTATTGTATTATTCGACCTGGATTATCTTTGTACATTGCTCACGTTATCCTGTGATTACATTAATGATATTACTTACTAACCATCATGCCATTTTCCCGAAGGGGCAAATCGAATGGAACGTCATAGATCAATGGTGTTTTCTGACATACTTCTATAAATTCCTCACGCCATCTTCCCGAAGGGGCAGATCGAATGGAAGTCATAGATCAGTGGTGTTTTCTGACATACTTCTATAAATTCCTCAACATTCATGCATCGTGTCATGCACGCACGTCGATATGACTCCTCGGGTTGCCTCACGTGCGTTATTTTGAAATTACGTAAAACGAGGGCTGGACGTTACAATAGTACCAAGTATCAAAAAACTTTAAAATTAGTTTTTGATCCCAATTGGTGTTAAACAAAAAGGCCAAAACTGTAAAAATTAATATAATAACCAGTTTCTTATCTTCTTCTTTGTTTAATATTTAAACCATTTAGCATTACTCTTATAACCCGTCTTCAATTATTAACGAATACAAATAAGTTCATAATAAACTGTGAAAATAAAAAGCTTTGAATATTAATTAAATAAAACGATGTTTTTTTAACTACTTCCACTTTTGTCTTTATTTCGACAGCGACCGGTTTCGCCAGGCTCGCTGGCATCGACAGACCAGTCTGTTTTCTCACAATTGTATTTTTATTTATTTACAATAGCTGTTTCGTCAATCTATGTTTACATCAACACTTGTTACAATAAATTGTTTATTATTGTAACGCCTGATGATGTCAACATAGGTTGACGAAACAGTGACAAAAATACAATTGTGATACATAAAACAAAGTTTTTTCATTTAACAGTTTATAATGTTAAAGTATCACAGGGTTTCGACCAAAACAATGGACTATTTAACAAATAAGTTCCTCTTTCGCCTGACCATATCGCATAATTTGGGGTCCGCTCTCTTGCGATCCTGGATCATCTGTCGACACTTGTAGAGTCCCAGCGCCCTCGGGTCGTTCCTAATTGTGGACATCAGAGGCAGATCGGGTCCTCTCCTTCCATCTTAAAGTTGCAGGGCTTTGTGGACGATGTATTAATCATCCCTCCTGTTCACATGGTCATATCACTGCAGACGACGTTCCCTAGCCTTTTCCGCTATGGGAGCGAACTTTAGCCTACCTCTGATAAATGCAAATATGTTATTACAATTAACTAACTAACAATTACGCCGTCTCTCTTAAGGGGTAGGCAGAAATAATGGACTGCCATACTTTTCTTTCCTGAAACATTTCTCTCGCTTCCTCAACATTCATTCATCGTGTCATGCACGCGCTTCGATTTCTCTGACTCGTCACGTGGCCGACATTCAATATTTGAATTATTTGATCGTGCCACGTTTTCCTCGGTCTTACTCTTTTCCAAGTTTCATTTACATCGTTAACATATATATTTTTTACCATTCTTTCTTTATTCATTCTTTCCATGTGTTCAAACCATTTCACCGATCTCTTCATTATTTTGTTTATAAAATCATCATTCGCACCGCATTCACTTCATTCCACACTCTATCATCCACAGAATATCCACACATTCGTCTAAAAGATCTAATTTCTACTGCATTTATTCTACTTTCATCCTTCTTTTGCCAGTTCTATGCTTCGCTTCCATACGTAAGGGTCGGTAGAAGAACACCATTGTGCACTGCCATTCCAGCCTTTTTGGATAGGTTTTTATTTAGTTATAATCGCTCTTTACATCATGACAGCATGAGCCAAATCGATGTAAAGGGTATTATTATAGCTATCATAGTGATTTTCGTGACATGTGATAGGTAGCTAATCTATCGCCATGTTATTGTCACGTGAATTCTACACCAGACCAAAGACAGTGTGACAATCACAATTGGGAATTGATCCCGGAACCTTCGAGGTGGCAGTCAAGCACTTACCACTCGGCCACAAAGGTCGCCAATGTGTCCAAACCATCTTAATGATCCTTAAATTATTTTATTCATTACATCATCATTCGCACCGCATTCACTTCTAATATTTTCATTCGACACTCTATCACACACATTCGTCTAAGAGATCTCATTTCTATTGCATTTATTCTACTTTCATCCTTCTTTTGCCAGTTCCATGTTTCGCTTCCATATTACAATTAAATATACTCTATATCTCTTACGTTGCATTGCAAGAAAAATGTGATTTATAGACCGCGATAAATAAATCATATTTGCTGCATAAATCACATTTTGTCATCGTCTCCCACAGAGCACGAAGCAGAAGATTGGTGTCGATCGGACTAATGGATGTCCGGGCGTTAATAGCGCTCGTAATATGTAAATGGTCCGCAGTATATTTCCCGTTTGAAACAATAAACAAGATATCGGTCAAATAATTTACTGTCATCCCACACGTTATGATCTAATGCTAGTAAAGGCCGTTATTTATGGGGGTAATCGGCGCGGCGATCGAAAATCTCCCACGATAATTGTTTGACAAGTTTGGCGGGAAAGATAACGTGAAATATGCCACCATTTATTGCAAATGCATTATAGCTTATAATATATTACACTTGACATTTTACATGATACAGATTTGTTGACTGCCTTGGATATAATAAACGAAAGTGATCTCTTGCAGCAAAAGGAACTTGCACATATTTATATCTTTAAAGTAACTCACATTAATGGCGGAAGCCTTTCACATTGCGTTCTAGAAACTTCTATAAAACAGACGTTTTCATTCCTATGATTTTTTTTTGTTTTGTTTGTTTCATACATTATTAAATTGAGTTTATTGGGGTTGCTTGTAACTATTTTGGCTTGCACCCAAGCTTTATCAGGGCAATATGATAACTTACCATTATCTATGTTTTTAGTTTCTTGAACAATGACGTTATGATGTAAAACTCCATATGAAAAAATAAATACTAATGAAAACGTCTGTTTTCTAGAAGTTTTCTTATATTTCATGTGCATGACATGTTTTCCCTGTATAAGGTATTATCAAACGTTTTAATAATGATAATGCTTTAGACATGCGAAACATGTCATTCATATACAATATAAAACTTCTAGAAAACATACGTTTTTATTCGTATTAATTTATGAAGTTTTTAAATAAATACAAAGTGTTTTTTTTTTAAATAAATTAACAAATATTTAACCACAGAGAGAATGGTTGTGGATATTTTTCCATTGATGTTTCAAAGTTTCGCAAAAATATTTGTTTTCGAAGAATGTCAAAAACGTTTATAAAAAACAAAATTACATTATATTTTGGGTAGTGACTTAAACTAATTTCGGAACACCTGTTTGTGTGTATAATCTAGTTAAGAACACCCGAGGTGTAATAGGTACTTTAAGAGAGTTTTTAACTCATCTGCCAACTGAGCAACGCATTTTGACAGGTTTTCTGAGTCACCACACACCCATTGAGTGAGCGGACGGCCAAAGTAACATTGTAAGCATCACAAAAACGATCAATCCCAATCCAAAGCTCAAATTACAGAATAACATATTTCAATAACGATGTATTAAGTCTGATTGCTTTATTAATTTTTTTCAGTTTTTTCCAAAAAGTATAATATTTATGTAAAATAAAATAATTGAAAAACACTGTTAAATTTTGTTTCTACAAGACTTTAATGAACCAACCGGTTTCATTTTCGCCAAGGTCACAAAAACATTATAATTTTTGCAGTTATCAAAAAAAGTGTTTTATATATATTTTTAATAATGCTACACTATAATTTGATTGTTTCATACGGAAGTATTAAAAATATATTTACTTCAATATTCGTATTTATTCTTCTTCTTCTCTTCTTCCTTAGCCTATTCCCGTCCACTCCTGGACAAAAGCCTCTTCCATTATTTTTCATGTCACTCTGTCTTGTGCAAACTACATCCAGGTTATTCCGACGTGTCTGTTCAGATCATCTTTCCACCGTAGTTGCGGTCGCCCTGCACTTCTCTTTGCCGTCCACGGTCTCCAAGACAGCAGTCTTCTTGTCCATTTTTCATCTGAGCTTCTAACTACGTGAGCTGTCCACTGCCATTTTAGAGTCGCCACCCGGTGGATGATGTCAGTGACCTTTGTTTTTTCTCTCACCATATCGTTTCTGACTCTATCTCTTAGGCTTATTCCAAACATGGCTCTTTCCATGGCTCTTTGGGTCACTCGTAGTTTCTCGGCACGTTGTTTGGACAATGTTACAGTTTCAAGATCATAAGTAACAACTGGCAGAATGCAGGCTTCATAGACTTTTCGTTTCAGGTTGATCTGTATTTTTCTGTTTTTAAAGATGTAACTCATGTTTTCAAAAGTTGCCCAGCTTAGCCCAATTCTTCTTTTTAGCTCTACGGTTTGGTTATCTCGGCCCAATAGAATATTGACTCCCAGTTATGTATATTCTTGTACATTCTCAATTTTGTTGCCATCTACGTTGATTGTCAGCCTTTCCGTGCCATCACCATGGTCTTTGCCAGGTTCATATTCAAACCTACAGATATGGATACATCATTTAGTTCTTTAAGCATTTCAGCATTTCAGTTAGTTTCTCCGTTACTTTGTGGATTTACATTTGTTTATATAGAATTATACTTTATATTTTCACAACACTTCATTTTACTTTTCACAGAAATGTATAAGGTTGTGTCACAACCAAATCGAGCCTTGGTCTCTTAGTTTTGATTACAATTCCTCCAGTCCTCATCCACCGTCTTCCAATTCGCAACATGTAAAAGCTGTGTTGCACATTTATTTACGTAGTCCTGCTACCTCTACCTAGGTCTTTCAATCCTTCTACACTCCGGATTTCTAGTCAGGGTTCTCTTAGATTCGAGCGCATTTGGCATTCTTCGTACGTGTCCAGCCCATCTCAATTTCAAGAGTCTTATGTGTTGTGACACAAGTGGTATCATAAATGCTGTACAATTCATCATTTTGTATATTGCCACAAACTTGATTTATTAAAATTGAATAAGGAAACAAATAATACTCTGACAAATACTCGACATCTTGTGGTTATATCCACACACCCGAAACAGTTAAAGGACTTAGCGTCGCCCATTCGTCAATTTCGCTCGTGCACTTCCTAAGCCTATTCTGCATCCATGCGGTGCTGTAGTAACTTATTTTTATGAATGAAGCTAATTATTGAAGATAACAGGACAGGACATATTACATTTATTAACTCAAAAATACAACTTTTATGTATTCCACAATTAATAAGTTACAAATATGTAAGTCACTGAGTTCCAGTAAAGATTACTACTATAATACATAGCACCCACCGCCTCCACAGGAATAGGCTTTTAATCTTGATACAAGATAGCATACGCCGCCCATCGAAAACCCATATTTGCATGGTAATTGGCAGCTCTGTATAATACAAAAAAATATAGCAGCATGCAATTAACCCGTCAGATTTCGAACGTTTTCTAATGTGCTCTTTGAGAGACGCATTGTTTATTAATTTTTTGTCCAACTTATTAAATAGAATCGGCTTACATCCTTAAATTAGCAAAAAATGTATTTCAAAGCGTTACAAAAAGGCGTGAAATAATTGACTTAACAAAAATAAACCTGATGAAACGGATTAATTTTTGTGGGTTAAGTCAAACAAAACATTGACATGTTTTTTTTAAAGGATTCTTTTTATACGACTCAGTGGTGATTGATTAGTAGATTTTTTATACGTCTATGAATTTATTTTATAAGGGTTTACAGTCAAATAGATTAATATGTTTATACACCATACTCTTAAAGTTTAATTACAAATATTTAAAAGGATTGTCCAATTCTTCTTTTGGACATATAAAGAAGAATTTGACTAAGCTTTCGGAAACATGAGTTACATCCTTAAAAACCGGAAAATACCGATCAACCTGAAAAGAAAAGTCTATAAAGCCTGCGTTCTGCCAGTTGGTGCTTATGGTCTTGACACTGTTACATTGTCCAAACAAAGTGCCGAGAAACTACGAGTGACTCAAAGAGCCAAAGAGCCACGAGGGAGTCATTTTGGGAATAAGCCTAAGAGACAGAGTCGTAATCGATACGGTGAGAGAAAAAACAAAGGTCACCGGGTGGCGACTCTAGGATGGCAATGGGCAGGTCACGAAGCCAGAAGCTCAGATGAAAAATGGACAAGAAGACTGCTGACTTGGAGACCGTGGACGGCAAAGAGAAGTGCATGGCGACCGCAACTATGGTGGAAGGATGATCTGAACAGACACTTCGGAATAACCTAGATGCAGTCTGCACAAGACATAGTGACATGGAAGCGAATGGAGGAGGCCTTTGTCTTGGACTGGAAGGGAATAGGCTGAGGAAGAAGAAGAAAAAGATTTGAATTGGCATTTAGTATTAATAAACACAAGGATGTTTTATATATTGTTTTAAAAAGGCCACTATAATTTATCTTTCAATGAAATAATATGCAACTAGCACATGTATCTACGATGAGAAATCTCAGAATCATCTATGAGAGTAGGCTGACTTTTCGTGCACATATCGAGAGGATTTGTGGCATTGCACTGAGGATGTTGGGGTTCATCGTCCGGACAGGAAGAGTTTTCAGGGATCCCAATGTGCTCAGAGTCGTATACAACGCATTGGTTCAGAGCAGACTCGAAAGTGGTTCTGTGATATGGAGCCTCACGAAGCGAGATATTCCGTTACGCTAGAGAGGGTTCAGAAAAAAATTCTGAGGTATCTCTACATGAGGGAGTATGGTAGTTATCCGTGGCTCTATCCCACGGCATTTCTTTTGGGAGTGCTCGGAACCAATTCTGATGGCACCGGTGGGAAGAGCAATTAGTCTGCTGAACGCGGTCTCCTCGGAGATTGACGTCTTTCATGTTATTGAAAGTACGTTCAGGAGACAAATACTCTTGACTTTGAAAAATATCTTGTCTTCCGAATGTCGAACCATCACTAATGCGTTCCTGGTATTATGTTGTATGTGTATAATAACTTACCTGTACTCAAATGCCTTAAACATTTATGCTGTTTGTAATGTCTTTTGAGTAAATAAACTGATTTGATTTGATATATTAAGTTAAGCATACGATTACGCTCCATTAAGAAGTGTCATTTATGAAGTAACGGGTATATTAAGTCGTCCTACCGGTTGTATATTATCGAAACAAATTTACGCTATAAAACAGACTGACGTTTGATAAACTTTATCAAGTATCGTATCCTTGCAAAGTCTTGTCTGTATCCCTTGTCCGTACCTACCGTAAAACGGTTGCTAATGAGGCAGAAAGCTCTCTTGTCGTTTCACAAAAAGGGAGACCGCACATCTTGTAACACGTGATCCGATATTCTTCAGGAGTTGCGGAGTTTGGTATTTGAACGGGAAATACGTATCTAATATAATAGTTAGAAAAATCGTTTACAATTTTAATAGTACTATTATTTCAAATGTAATAAGAGAAAATTAATACGAATGAATACATGAGTTTTCTAGAAGTTTTGTTATATTTTATGGGAATGACATATATCGCCATGGTCAAATGTGCATTTATATCATGAAACCTGTTAAAATAGTTCTTTCGATGATAAAGGTTTAAAGCCTTCGAAACATGTGAAGGAAAATAAATAAGTGGAAAAAACAGTGTTGTAATTAAATAGTCCACTATTTTGGGCAAAATACTACAATAAATCAACATATTTAACTGTGAAAATATAGAATAATGTTATTAAATTATAAAACAATTTTTATTATTCATCCCGACAGCTGTTTTGCGACAAATAATAAAAAGTGATATCATAACATTATTTTAAATTTTGACAGTTAATATTGTTTTAATTCATAAAAAAATATCATACACAGAGTATCTACACATTCGTCTAAGAGATCTCATTTCTACTGCATTTATTCTTCTTTCATCCTTCTTTTGCCAGTTCTATGCTTCGCTTCCGTACATTGTATATAAAATTAAGTGCGTATAAAATAAACAGAAGTTAGTCTTATAAAATATTAAAAATTACATTATTTTGATAATATTTATACAATGATACCTAATCAAGCAAACACGTCGAAAATATTTGTTTACCCCTGAATCGGTTGTAATTAATTTTATTACAACCATTAAAGATTTTGCATACAGCGTGTACTTTGTCACGACCTAAATTCATTATTAATTGTATGAGACTAAAAGATTTACGTAAATTAGTAAGCCTTGGTCCTTTTAATATGTACAAGCTCCATATATTTTCGTTTTTATTGGTTTCTTTACAGAGCTCGATCGCAATTATTTCTCCAAATATACAAATCGATAAGACAGACAATGTTTTATGTATGAGATAAACAAAAACACAAACCTTATTACATGTAGACAAATAATAATAAATAAGAATGCGCCACAAAGCAAAAAACTATTTGTAATTACAGACACAAATTTTTAACATTAGTATCCTAGCGATATGGTCAAAGTTCAAAACATCACACGTATTATATTGATCTATTGTTTTGCGATATTTAACTACCCAACAAATTATAATGTAAGTGCTTAACGAAATATTACTGCTATTATAAAAGTTAATGGATTTGATATAGGCTTTGCGGACTATCTTTCCTTCATATACAATGTAAAAACAAACTTTTATTCGCGAAAAAATAATAACGACAATATGCCATATAGTATAGAGTATTTTTTAGAGGTAGGTATGTAATACATATTCAAAATAAAAATAAAAAACACATTAAAATAATGTAAGTGTCTATGATATGGGTTTATTTAATAGATAATATTATGCTATTATTGTTTAAATATGATTTCGGGCATATGAGCGCCACGGCTAGCTCGAATGAAGCGCATTCGTGAAATCCAATTTTCGACAATTTTCGTCTTTGTGGATGCATATTATCCACTAGAGTGTACGTGGTGCAAAAACGATCCATGGTTTTCCAAATAACTTGCTCGGATGGACGATTATGTCGACCGTAAAATGAACGTAGTGCACGATAAGTTTGGTAAACCATACCATGATTTTCAAAATAAATGTGCACAATTAATTAAATGGCAAAATAAAAATGGCAAAACGTAATAACTACAAATCAACTGTCAACTGTCCAATTGACAGTCTGTAAAAACAATGTTGCCAGTTTAAAAACCAAACATCTAAAAAAAACACCCTATTTGTCACGCTAATGTATTGAAAACGTCGCACGAGCGGGTGAATTTGTCAATAACAAAATAAAAACAATTATATTAAATTAAATAAAAATACACATATTTACGTATAACTAAAGATAAAAAAAATGGTAACTTTGATACGTCATTGTCTCGCGTATACAATAATGATATCAATAATATTAATAATAATAATAATAATAGTAATAATAATAATAATAATAAAAATAATAGATCTAATTATAGGAAACATATTTTCTATTGTAACACGTGTCATGTAGCACAGGTGATATTAATAGGGTAAAGTTGGAACCACACAATACTATTCAATCACTTTACACCTTTATGTTTTATGTTTAACATCAACAAAGTTGTTATCGCAAACAGAAATCTATCCAAAAAAACTAGAATGGCAGTGCACAATGGTGTTCTTCTACCGACCCTTATATATGGAAGCGAAGCATAGAAATGGCAAAAGAAGGATGAAAGTATAATGAGATCTCTTAGACGAATGTGTGGATACTCTGTGTATGATAGAGTGTCGAATGAAAATATAAGAAGTGAATGCGGTGCGAATGATTGTGAGTACAGAGTCGAGGTAGACCGAGGAAAACATGACATGACCAAATTAATCAAATTTTAAAGGTTGGTCATGTCAGAAGCCGGAAGAATCGACGTGCGTGTATGACTCGCTGTATGAATGTGGAGGAAGCTAGAAAGGTATGTCAGGATAGAGTAGTGTGGCTGTCCATTCTCTCTGCCTACAGTTTTTAGCGTGTTGGTTTGTTGTTGTTGTTGTTGCTAGGAATTATAAGTTATACAATATAAAGTACTTAATTAACATATTTATAGATGCATTTTTTCATCGTCATTTAATCGATATCCCAATTTTTTGCCGTAATTCCATTTTAGGATTCTAACGGTTTTCAAAATAAGTGTACCGTCAGGACATCGCACTTGCCATTCTGAATATGTATATATTACATATTGAGTGGTAACCTAGACAGCGTAACGGGATACTTGTTTAAATATCATAAATTTGTATATCAGAAAGCTTTGACGTGATTATATTTCGCTTTTTTGATCATTTATCATTCTGTGTACGCTTCGATATGTCCGAATAAAACATTTAAAATGAATTATTAATATATTTATTATTATTAGACTTTACAGTATAAACTAAAGAATTATAGGCGAAATCACAGATTCTATTAATTTTATTTTAAGCAAAATCATTTACATATTTTTCACCTACAGGCATTTTAATTTGTTACGAAAACCAACTCTTTTTTTACTATTATACAAACAGTATTTTTTTATTATATAAGAATAATATTTTATTTTTTCTAATACTAACTAACTAAGTAACCATCAAGCCGTTTCTCGGGAGGGGTAGGCAGAGAGTGCTCTGTCCTAACACACCTATCTAGATTCATCTACGAATGTAGCATGTTCCTCAGCCAGGAAACCCGCCTTCTCCCAACACCTCTTCGACCAAGATCAGATATAGTAGTATACTTGCCCTCCAAGATCAGATATAATAGTGCGTACTTTTCGCCTCTCAGAACATGGCCCAAGTTGGACACCTTACGGAGTTTGATGTTGTTTTAAAATTAGCATGAAAAACATTAATCCTGTCAAGTTGTATTGACGTTAGCCCATAGATATACCACTCTGGTTTTGTATAATAATAAGTGATCTTAATATCGTATGTCTGTTCCATCTCATTTGTGTCAGAAAAAACTTAATATATTCAGTACTAAAGAACGGTGAGTGTTTATTTATTTTTCCTTATCGTGCTTTTATTTGTTTTCCTTGATTTTTACTGTAATTTAAGTTAAAAACTCATTTTCTCACTTCTCTTATTCCAAAACGTTTCGTGAACTTTGTAATACTTCTCCTTGTATTTATAGAATGCTATATCTTTACTCTTTTGTTTTATGTTGAGGGTACAATAAATACAGGTAAGTACTGCCACAAGTCCGTTGCGTACGCGTGTACGAATTTAGTGTACCATACCCTGCCCCAAGCTGTTATACTTTCTGGCGGTTACTTCTGGTGGTAATGGTGGTAATAGCGACCATTACCGGTAATAGTCAGCTACAGAAGAATTTGTACATAGACCAAATTACATACGTAGTTTAATTGCGACACAGATTTGTAGTATTATAATGTTCTTTATTGCAAACGGAACCATAAACCATTTTGCGAAATATTCACTTCTGCCGCGTACACCTGGTCATGTACGCCTAGTGATGGGCGAGACGAATCAAAATCGTTCGATTTATAATAGTTTGATCACTTCATTCAGCCGTGATTTATCGACGTTTATTATAACCTCTTTCTGTTCTGAAAAAAACAGGTAATTTTACTTTATCTCTATACATGCAAATAAACAAAGCATAATATATAAGATATTTAAGCTTTCCTAACCGATGCCGTGAAGCATATACACATTTGAATAAATATAGTTACACTTTGTATTAAAATACTTTTTGTTTTTACTGAACTCAGACATGTTTCGGTTACAAGTAACCTTTATCAATGTATACAATTTTAACAGTCAAATAAAACAGAGCGGTCACTTATATACTAAATGGAGATCGAGCTATGTATAAAAGTGGAAGGGGTATAATTAGGATTGAAGAGAGGGGAGTAGAACGGGAACATATCGAGTGGAAGGGGTTTACTTAGGATTGAGAAGAGGAGAGATGTAACGGGAACATATTAAGCATGGGAATTGAATTTAAATTTAATTGGTTATATATTACATTTTCATAATTTTTTATGGATTTTTTAATTTTTTAAAGTTAGGTTTTTATTCTTCTTCTCTGGTTTCAATCCCGGGATTGGTTTGCAGCAATTTCCTCCATTATTCTCTTCCATTTTTCCCTGGCTTGTGCGACTCTTTTGAGATCTGCATATGATGAGCAGCTTACGTCCACCAACAGGTCCTCCAGGTACTCTCGGCGTGGGCGTCCCCTAGAGTTTGTCCCCTCGATCATACCCTCCATTATGGCATGCAAGAGACCTTCTTGACGTATTACATGGCCGATCCATCTTGCACGCCTTTCGGACAAGGTCCTGAGCAGGTGCCTTCCTCCTTCGATTCCTTGAAGAACTTCCTCATTCGTGATGTGGTCTCTCCAGGAAATTCCAAAGAGTCTTCTATAGGACCACATCTCAAAAGCCTCTAGTCTCCGCTTATCCCTTTCGGATAGGCACCATGTCTCGCAGCCGTACATCAAGACACTCCATACATAGGTCTTGATGAGGAGTATTCTCAGTTTTAGGTCTATATTATTTGACTCTATTATTTTCGACCTTTTATTAAATGCAAGCCTAGCCTGATGTATACGGCTGTCGACCTCGCTCTTAGACCGACCGTCCCATGTTATTTTGCTCCCGAGGTAGACAAACTCCTTGGTGTTCTTTAGTGGAATTCCTGACATCACTGCTCTCATCTGATGTTGCGTTCGGCCTACAGTCAGCAGCTTTGTTTTGTCCTTATTTATCTTCATGTTGTAGCTATCTTGAAGAATGTCTTGCAAAGTTTCTAAGGCCTCCTGCAGTTCCTCCTCACTTTCAGCAACCATAGCAATATCGTCAGCAAACCTTATCATGTCTATCTTTATTATTAATACGCAAAATTTCAATACCGTTTTTTTATTAAATGTATGATTATTTTCAATTAAATGGTTAGCGAACTCCAAAAAATATAGAATAAACTTATTGTTTTTATTAATTTAAATAGCTTAGGTATATACTCGTAAGATAATGAATACTGGGTTCGAGTTTTCGGTTTTCCTCTGTAATATAATACATTTACGCATCGATTGATTTAAAAAATAATAAATCGTTATCGGGCGCAGAAACCATTTATTTTTTTAACCGAAAGTGGGATTTACAATAAAATACAATAAAAATCACGTTCAAAATATTAATAATATTATAATATATAAATATATAATTAATAAATTTAATTATATTAATTATTACTTATATAGCTTTTATTAAACGACCTTCTGGCAGAGTCGCAAGAGCTGTAAATTTTACACCGAAGGTCCCAGGTTCAACTCCCGGAGATGGCAGTGTGATTGTCACATTGTGTTTGATCTAATGTAGAATTTACGTGACAATAAAATGGCGATAGATTAGATACATATCACAAGTCACGAGAATCAATAACTATGGACAGGTTTCAGATCTAAGCTAGAAACCCGTATTTTTCATATTTCATGCCCAATTTAAAACTTGCATATTTTGTTCTATTATACTTTCTAATCGATCGCGAATATCAATCAGATGCAGCGTTCACATTTAGATTTAAAACACGTCTTAATGCGCCATTGAGGTGATTACATCACAAAATCGGCGCTTTAAAAGTTTGCATATTATTATTATTATTATTTTTAAAAAGTTGTATTCAGTTATTGGGTTCAAATAACCTGCTGTATACAAATGTGGAAAACAACTGAAAATTATCACATTCAAGGCCCAAATGGCATCTCAAGAACCAGTAAAAATGTTACACTTTGCTGTAAACCAATCCCTTGAATTGAAACCAACGAAGCGATCTTATGCGGCCTGTCAATATGTGTTTTGTGTGTTATTATGTATATTTTCTGTGTTTTGTGTGTTCAATTCTATGTGTTATTACTCGTATGTACCCGTCATTATGCACGAGTATGTTTAACGAGTTTAATTCTATGTGTTTTATTATTATACGAGTATATCATTCTACCTGTTCCATCATAATCAAATTATTGTGTTTTTGTACATTGTCATGATTTCATTTATATATTCTCCTTGTCATAATTCCTTCTGCTTTATATGTTCTTATGTTCTTATGGGAATCATATGAATTATATGCTATTGTTCTAATATGAATGATATGTTATTGTACTTATTTTGTAAAAGCCACTGTGGCGTTCATGCTTTAAATAAATAAAATAAATAAATAAAAAAATATTATATCTATTTATATTTTTACACGATTTACATCATCAACCAGTCAAAATATATTACAGATTAATATCTTAATTGGTTGTTTACTGAGCGTGTAAAGAAGTAAATATTCGATAATTCAAAATGAGATGATCATTTCACTCAATACGCCCATCACTACTGATAACAATTCGAAGAAATGTTTGCCCTCTGGCTCGTGGAGTCGTTCCGATAGTCCGCTGAAGTATGATTAGTATTATTTGTGCTAGAGCTAATAAGTTACCTGCCCCGATACTCCACGAGTCTATTATCGGGACATCAGTTTATTGATAATATAATAATATTACCGTTTAACTCGAAGGTCGGGAGAAAAAAACGAACCATTTGTACTATAATAGGTACGCACCGTATTATCTAACCGTTCTTGATTATGTGCCGCATAAAGTTCGAGCATTTATAAAAAAATCGATTAAAATTATCTTGTGGTTAAGAACTGCTTTATCCGCTATCTTATTATTTATTTATTTAAGTATTACTCCTACAAAGAAAACGGTACCGAACATTTGCATATAAATAATAAAATACTAACTTTAAATAATTTAGAAATTTTAGAAATTAAAATAGTCGTAAAAAATATTGAAAATATTAATAAAGTTGAATTTAAATTTAATTTCCATGATCAAAATGTTCCCGTTACATCTCCCCTTTCCTCAATCCTAATTATACCCCCTCCACCTTTATACAGAACACCACCCCCTTTATGTATAAAGTGATCACTCTGTTTTATGTTATTGTTAAAATTGTGTACAGTGATAAAGGTTGTGTTATAACCAAAACATGTCTATGTTTTGTGAAATAATGTGAAGTAACAAGTGTAATTATATTACTCCGTCTTTTGCAAATTTTTAACCCGTTTAGTGCTATACTCATTTTGCAAGTATGTATGTAAATTGATACAGATATTTTGTATTATCAGATGAACAAAGGAAATTGTTATACAAAATGCAATAAAATGTACTAATATCGACAAGCACACACTAGAGAAAGCAGCGCATGAGCGCCGCATCGCAATTTTCGTGACCTAACTCTTGCAGCGCAATAGCGCTGAATAGCATTCTAAACGCTAAATATTGACATTGCTAGATTTCATTATTCTGAATTTGAATGTATCATAACATTATTTATTGTTTCTTGAACAAAAATGTAAAACTACATATTAAATAATTAATACATAAAAAAAGTTATATTTTATGGGAATTACAAGTTTCGCCTTACTGAGATATAAATGCTGTCAATCAATTATAATAAAAAAAAACGCATTATCAATGCAAAATATGTCAGACTTTTTCATTTTTACGTAATGCAGATTTCTGTCGAGTATTTTTATACTTATGCATGTGTTTCGAAATTATTCCAGTTTTTCTTATTCTTTTTACACAAACCATAAACAATGAACCATAAATTACACTCATAAATACAAAGATCGTGCCTAAAGTCGCGGATATTAAGGCGACAGAGGATGTTCGAATGTTTGAATATGATATTCCAATGTTTTGCGAACATGTCCAGAAAATAAAAAACACGTTCTTTTGTCAACCAGCCAAATATTAAAACGGGACTTTCGTACGGAAAATTCTAAATTTGAAATGCTCCTAAATGAACTGTACCCGATTCATAATGTTCCACGGTTTATTGTGATGTCAGTTTACACCGTGCATTCGCTAATGGTTTTTGGAAGTCATATATTTTCTTAAAAAGGTGGACGCCTGTTTTAAAGTAAGCTTTGTAGGTAGATATGGAGATATTCATATTTATTTAAATTATTTTTATGAATTGCTAGTACATTATTATTAAACATGATGGGAAGTAGTGTTGAAACGTTTGATGAATACACATGATCGAATTTAAAAACGTCGTCAAATCAAAATGACTCATTCGAAAAAACGTTATTTCTAAAAGTTACAAAGATTTTTTAATATTCTTTCTAATATTAAACCGTTTAAAAATAAATCTTCTTCTTAAATTTCAATCCTGGGATTGGTTTGCAGCAAAGTTTATTTATATCTTTGCTGGTTCTTGGTATGCCACTTGGGCCTTTTTGATGTGGTAGTTTCCCTTTGCTTTCCACATGTATGGATGTTAAAACGTGAGTGTTAAAATATTCTTCTTTTTCTTATTCTCGGCACCATATCCCGGTGGGGATTTGGCCTTTTCCACAATAGTCTTTCAATGGCTCTTATTCCTGGCTATCCCTCTCCATTATCCAGGTCTTTCCAGTTTCCTCCAATCGTTGGTCTTTATGTTTTTGTCTAAAAAAACAAGTTGTTTAATTTTTTTAATTCCGTGTTTTCAGTTATCATATAAAGTCAATTGCAAAATAATTCAAACGTGAATGTTCCATCGAAAAATGTATATTTAATATGAAGACATATCATATTTGTAAATGTATGACGACCTTCGTGGCCGAGTGGTAAGTGTTTTGACTGCCCGAAGGTTTCGGGTTCCATTCCCGGCGATTGTCACACTACACTGTCTTTGGTCTGGTGCAGAATTCACGTGTCAGTAAAATGCCGATAGATTAGCTACCCTTCACATGTCACGAGAATAAATATGATAATACCCTTTACATAAATTTGGCTGGAGCTGTAATTCAACAAAATAATAATAATAATAATAAAAGTATAAGTCAGGAGCTACCTAGGAAATAAGCTAATATCACAGTCGATAGATATCTGATTGGGTTTATTTCCTTTTGCAATCTGGATTTCTTGTTTAATTTTTCAATCGATGATTATCGAAACTCCATTCATCAGTTCGGTATAAATGGGCTGATGCTATAATCAAGGTGTCTGCTAGGGGATGATGTATTGCAGTATGGGAGTAACGAGGAATTCCTGTTCTGCAACTTGCGCCGTAATGCGCGTATCAATGTGAGTTTATCGCTGTTAAAACATGGAAGTAATATTTAAATGTTTGCTTTATTAGAGTATTAATATACTAATATACGAGTACAGGTCCAAAAACATTTTCAGAGTTTGTCACTGAATACTTGTATAATATAATCTAATCATTTTACAAAAAAATCTGAATGGAAGTTCCTTTTAAATAATAATTAAAAAATATACAAAACTTTTAGAACTACTTCTACTTTTGTATTTATTTCGACAGTGACCGGTTTCGCAAGGCTCGCCGGCATCGTTTTACTCATTTATATCAATTTACTCATTTATATACATACAGATAAGGCGTGAAAAAGATAATTCTATGCAAAACATATATTAAAATAATTATGTAAAATTAACTAATATTTAAATTTAGTTTTTCAGTCAAAATTTCTTATTAATGATACTTCTCATTAACGATACAATCTCTTAGCAAGAACTCATGATACATTATACTCTTGTAACCAATAAAACACTAATACGAATGAAAACGCCAGTTTTCTAGAAGTTTTATTATATTTTATGGGAATGACATGTTTCGCCCTTCTAAAGCATTATCAAATTTTTGATAATGCCTTATAAGGGCGAAACATGTCATTCCCATAAAATATAATAAAACTTTAAGAAAAATTACGTTTTTATTTGTATTAGTTATTTAATATGGAGTTTTACATCATTGTTCAAGAAACAATAAACAATAAAGCATTGTTGTCGTTTTTTTTATCATATCTCGTACGAACTAGAGGACGCATTCGAATTTTAAAATGTTCAACATTTTCATTTTTAATTTCAGGAAAGAGTATGGCAGGATATACCCAACAGCGCGATATCCCTGTACTCCGGATACTATGACGACCGTACTCCTGACCAGCCGTACGTCAGGATCCTGGCTGTTACCAATGGTAAATACTATCGTATATCAAAAACCTTATATACATAACTTATTTCTTCACATAACCAAATCTATTGTTCATATTCTTTAACATTGTATTCTATAATTAATAGGGCGTTGTAAATAGTGTGATTTAGGAAAGATTAACAATCTAAATAACGAATTAATGCCCATTATGCAGTTGGCTACATTTGCAGTTAAAAAAAATTGGTTTCGAAATGCGTCAGACTGCATTTGCAGGTCACAATTGAATGTATCTTATGAACGTTTATACTTCCCTACTACTAAATTTTGTGTAATATTAGTATGAATTTGGACTATCTTTCACATTTCATGTATCTATCTGGGCTGTAAATGTAACTAATTGCAATCCAGAGACCAATTTGGAGGTGAAAATGCTGCTATTTGATTCAGTCAGATGAAAGATAAATTATATATTTAATTATTTGTAAATACTTATAACAATTTATTGTTTCTTGAACAATGATGTAAAACTCCACATTAAATAATTAATACGAAAGAAAACGTCAGTTTTCTAGAAGTTTTATTATATTTTATGGGAATGACATGTTTCGCTCTTCTAAGGCATTATCAAATGTGACGAAATTTCAACTCGTTGTAGTTTGTATACACTAGTAAATAGAGCAGAATATAGTAATTAACGAAAATTCATGGGATTTTATACATATTTAACAAGAGAACATAAAAACACTTTATTTCGTACTACCTCAAATAACTTATTTTGATTTATATAATTAAATATCATTCAGTATCCTAACCATGTAATCATTGTCAAAAAAATTCTTAACGGGTTCCAAGAAACACTTTTCAATATTTCTGGACCTACCCAAATAATTATTTGTCACACTATTCTGCCCCCACGGCTGGACCCCGTCCTCTCCGTCTCTCCGGCCCCTGGCACGCAGCGACGACTCATCTCCACTCCGCCCTATCGGTTGCCAACTGCTCCCAGTCCATTTGACTATCTACACTCTCCAATGCAGTATGCAGACTGTCCTTATATGTCTTGCGCTGTCCTCCGTGTTTTCTTTTCCTTTCTATCAGTTCACTATATATCGCACGCTTAATAGAACACTGGCTTAATTAAAAAAAGCAAGTTTTGCTCAATCTGACATGAGTCGGTGTTTTAACAAAAACAGTCGAAAAACACGTACGAATGAAAAAGACCGATATGGTGTAATGAAGGTCAATTAGAGGAATTTTGACTTAATTTTAACGCGAAACGATGGATAGCATTAACACAAGCCTCTGTGTCTAATGTTAACTCAATTATGACCTAAACCATAATCGGTCAGTTTCTTATTAAGCGTGTGATATGATGTTTTTGGAGAGCCTGTTGTCGTTCATGCGTAGTAAACAATAGTAAAAACATAAATTATACTCATATATAAGTTTTAATACGTTACATGGGAGAGTGATATGTATCGCATGCTAGAACATTACCAAATATTAGGTCCTTACATATGAAATTGGCGTTTTGTATGGCAGGAACATAAAGTTGATTTTTTTTTAATATAATATATTTATTTAATCAAAGTATGTACCATTGCTATCTATGCACTTTTGCCATCTCATAGGTAGTTCATCGATCCCTTTACTAAAAAAACAATTCGGACGGGAATCAATAAAATCTTTGAAGTCGGTTTGGATTGCCCCATCGGAGTTGAATTTTTTCCCTTGCAAGAAGTTATCCAAATTTCGAAAAAAATAGTAATCTGTTGGGGCAAGGTCCGGAGAGTACGATGGATGTCTTAGACATTCCAATTGAAGCTCTTCTAATTTGGTAGCCGTCTGTTGTGCAGTGTATGGTCTAGCGTTATCATGAAGCAGCAGTGGCCTAGAGCGATTAACCAGCCTCGGTTGTTTAGCAGCTAGCTTTTCCATCATGGTTTGCAGTTGATGACAATAGACATCTGCCGTAATCGTCTGGCCAGATTTAAGAAAGCTGTAGTGAACGACACCAGCACTAGTCCACCAAACGCTCACAAGTAACTTTTTTGGAGTCAATTTTTCGCTTGGGGCATGGTTTGGCTGGTTCGGCAGGGTTCAGCCATTGCGATGAGCGCTTCCGATTATCATACAGGATCCACTTTTCATCACAGGTAATGATTCAATTCAAAATCCCTTCATTATTGTGCCGGTTGAGTAATGCAACGCAGCAGTTAACGCGCGTTTGTTGATTTGCTTCACTCAATTCGCGAGGTACCCACCTTTCAAGCTTTTTCACCTTCCCAATTTGCTTCAAGTGGATTAAAACAGTTTTATCACTAACGCCGCAGCCTGCAGCTAACTCGAACGTGGTTTGCGATGGATCCGCATCCACAATAGCCTTCAATTCTTCATTATCAACTTTGGTCTCCGGCCGTCCACGGGGCTTGTTCTGCAGGTCGAAATTTCCAGAACGAAAACGTTGGAACCAAAAACGCACTGTGTTTTCTTTTGCGGCACCGTCGCCATACACATCATAAATCCTTCGAGCCGTTTCTGCAGCACTGGTGCCACGGTGGAACTCGTACTCGTAAATAACGCGATATTTCAAGTTTTCCATTTTGTAAACTGAGTGACGCAAAGAAAAAAAACAATTGAGGAAAAAACAAATGAATTATAATTTTCGAAACACAAATACTTGAGTAAATAGCTGTATAAATTTGAATTTGGAATTCGTAACCAAAGAGAAGATATTTGAGATCAAAGTTGCCAGTACGGCAAAACGCCAATTTCATATGTAAGGACCTAATATTTGAAAATGTTCTAACAATAATAAACATGTTACTAACAAATAATATAATAAAACATCTAGAAAACTGACGTTTTCATTAATATTTATTACTTCGTATTTGTTCAAGATTTATCATCATAATTTTGTTCAAGAAACTTGAAATAGAATTCATTCCATTTATATAATACCTAATTGTGATTCCCTTAGTACATAAATCGTTTCTCTCATAGCTCTATTTATATTGTTTAAGTTATACCAAGGCAAAACTTGACAGTCGCAAACATTTAAATAAAACCTTTGAAATGCGAAAATTTTAATATATTGGAATATATCTTCTCTCTTGTATAAATAGGTAAAATGAAAACGTAATTTGATCGACAAGAGTCCCACGGCATTATTCTTAGCAGGCAACAGTGCGATACGAGCAAGAAAGCCATCTCGATAATTTATCGGAGAACTGACAGCATCAAGCCTTATCGGAGGACAAGCCTCCCTAACGTGAATGCCTACACCACCGTAATCTATAATACAAGTATACCGTGTAAACTTTGAAATAAGGTGATCAGAAAGTTGAGGCGTAGATTATTTGAATATACTCGTATATTTATTAATAATCTGCTTATCCAATATATTGTAACATAAAATTCGCATTTTTATATTATATTATAATATTCTGCACTTGATATATCGTTTTAACTACTGATCCCTTCATCAGAGGCCAGTGATTATATAATAGAATACATGGTAACAACTAGATACATATATCTTTACCTAAGAGCCATAATGTCCTAAGTGAATGTTATCAACGACATTGTATCGAGTATAGAATATCCAGCACACAATGTAAAGTAGAGTACTATTAAGACAGATAATTGCTCTGGAGGAAATCAAAACATTATGAAAATCTGACAAAACCATAATATTTATTTCGGCCAAAATATCACTTAAGATTTTATGGCTCTCAGGCACAAATATATAAAGCAGTGTATTGATGGTTGTGGTGTTAGTTTTGTAAAACTCCATTATTATAATGGTAAACACGATTGTTTAGTGGTTTTACTTTGATTTAATTTATATAAATTTAATAAATAGTGACAAATATGTTTCGCCTTGCGATGTCATTCTCAAACGGTTTCAAAATGCCCTCGCTAGGCGAAACAAATTTGTCACTATTTTTATATATAATTATGTATATTATTATATTATGAGCTAGAGTTGACAGGGAATTGTTATCAACTATCAAGGTTCGAAAGATCTCACATCTGGGTCATATACTGCGTGGAGAAAAGTACCACCTTCTCCAACTGATATTGGAGGGGAAAGTTGAGGGACGCCGAGGGCTCGGAAGGAGACAAATGTCCTGGCTGCGAAACGTGAGGGAGTGGACCGGCATCCGAAGTGTGGAGGAGCTGGCCCGAGCGGCGCAGGACAGGGACAGGTTCGCCGAGGTGATCGCCAACGTTGGGGGGAACCGACAGGGCACTTGAAGAAGAAGATGTATATTAAATCTAAGTAAAACCACTTAACAATCGTGTTTACTATTAGCAATTAAAGCAATGTATTTTGTTTCAAATATAAAATAATTTTGAACGGCTGTTTGTTAAAATATTTCATCATTTATATAATATTTTCATTACTTAGATGAAAATGAAACTAAATTGGAAATACAGTAAGATATTATGTACTACTAATATATACACAACATTTTAGAAGTCCCTCTTTGAACTGCCTCAATCTGACTAGAAAAAAAACAATAATATTCGTTTTATGTTTAATATACAATATCACTTCTAACAAGCGTAACTATTAGAAGGCTAGAACGATAAATTCGACAGTGAAATAATTTATAAGTACGTTTTCTTAAGCAGGACTTTTTAGGGACACACAGATTTATATACCTCAAAATAGATGAGTTATTTCTAAGGCTAGTATACTTATAGTGAAAGAGCTCATTTAGTTTCAAGACGTTAATATCGAATATGTCTAAAACAGTCGAGTATATACTAGGATATTAACCATACTTGGCTTAAAGCTGCTGACTGTAGGCCGAACGCAACATCAGATGAGAGTAGTGATGTCAGGAGTTCCACTAAAGAACACAAAGGAGTTTGTCTACCTCGGGAGCAAAATAACATGGGACGGTCGGTCTAAGAGCGAGGTCGACAGCCGTATACATCAGGCTAGGCTTGCATTTAATAAAAGGTCGAAAATAATAGAGTCAAATAATATAGACCTAAAACTGAGAATACTCCTCATCAAGACTTATGTATGGAGTGTCTTGATGTACGGCTGCGAGACATGGTGCCTATCCGAAAGGGATAAGCGGAGACTAGAGGCTTTTGAGATGTGGTCCTATAGAAGACTCTTTGGAATTTTCTGGAGAGACCACATCACGAATGAGGAAGTTCTTCAAGGAATCGAAGGAGGAAGGCACCTGCTCAGGACCTTGTCCGAAAGGCGTGCAAGATGGATCGGCCATGTAATGCGTCAAGAGGGTCTCTTGCATGCCATAATGGAGGGTATGATCGAGGGGACAAACTCTAGGGGACGCCCACGCCGAGAGTATCTGGAGGACCTGTTGGTGGACGTACGCTGCTCATCATATGCAGATTTCAAAAGAGCCGCACAAGACAGGGAAAAATGGAAGAGAATAATGGAGGAAATTGCTGCAAACCAATCCCAGGATTGAAACCAGAGAAGAGAACCATACTTACTTCTTTATCTTCATCATCTTATTCTAGACCATTGATCTGTTCTTGAACGGGGCTAATTTTCTTGGGAAGTGGAACACCAGTTATTTTTCCATCTTCGATATTCCTGACTTCCTGGTGGTATCCCACGAGGATATTGTGGGCATTCTTGCATCATCTGCATGGTCTCTCCAGTGCCATCGTTTTTTACTTCCCCATCTTACGATGTCTTCCGTCTAACAAATCTCTCTTATTTCACAGCTTCTAACCCTCTTTTTGAGAGTCCTCCCTACTATAGTTCGCAGTAATACATACTCAAAAGATAGAAATTTATCAATAATGTATTTTTTATATTTACTATTTTCGGTACGTTGAAGGCTTCGTAAGTCCCATAGATTATAGATCCCTACTTTAACACACTTTTCACAAGTGACTTATAGATAATGTTCACATACTTATTATTTGAGAATGGTTTGCAGTCCTGATAACAAAACCTGACATTTTAAGTGCCCTTGTACAGATCAATTTGGGCATGAAATATCAATCGCCTGTCAATAATAATATATCTTACACTGTCGAAACTCGGTCAGATTGTGACGGCCCATGGTATAACGCGAATAGCGAATCGCAGTCATTCGAGTGTATGACAGTACAAAGCACTTACCTGTAGACACATATTGGTCCAGTCCATTCCGTTGCCTCCTTCCAATATATAATATTATTTATATCAGATTGAAGCCGAGTACAATCATCCATAGTTCAGATTTCCAAGAATAGCAAATAACGTCCCGTCCACACGTCCGCAAATAATGAGAAGTTAGAAAATTCGATTACTTTACGGACGTTGTTTATAAACATGGTAAAGAGTAGATGCTTTTTAACCAAAACTAGAAATTCACATTACTACAAATGTTTAAAACATTATATAAAGTTAAAAAAGAGAAAGATGCGTAATATAAAGCTAAAAAGTTTGACAAAATATGGGTCCAATCTCATAGTTTTCATTTTTGCTTACAAAATCTTGCTATAAATTTTTTGCTATTATTATAATGTGTAATTTTTTAATTTTAGAATAAAATATATAATAAGTGTCCATAAGTGCCTAATTACAGCTAATTTAAAAAACGGTGGATACGTGTAACATAAATTAAATAAACACAAAAGTCCGGATCGTCCATGTCAACATGTGCAACATCGAAAAAAACATTATGTGTTATTACATTATGTGCTAAATTAAAAAAACGATGGATTCGTGGAACATAAATTAAATAGACAATATGTGCACCATCTAAAAAGAACATTTTGTGTTCAATTATTTTTATTTTGTTATTTTATTTTATATCATTGTATTTTATATTATTTATTTTAGATTTATTTTGTGGGTGTTGCACGATCAAAGTGTGCGCGGGAGATGCCTATTGGTGGCGATGAGGTTCGCAACCCATCACACCGCGTCTCCCGCGGAGCGAAAAGAGAAGGATGGAGTGCCGCATCAGTAAAAGTGTGACAGTCCATTCTTTTTGCCTACCCTTTCAGGGAGATGGCGTGATGGTTAGTTAGTTAGTTAGTTAGAATAAAATATTTGAACACCTGATTTTTGAGATCTACTCGAAAAACATAATTACACATTTTTAAAATGAAATAAAAACTCTTTTTTCACTTTTGCATTTATTTTTATCATGGGTTTTAAGCATTATTCACCAGGAAAACGATATAAGCTAGTTTTTAAACTCATAAAAAACTTTTAAAAAATGAAAAACGGTGTTTTATAAAAAAAAATCCACAGTGTTAACTACAATCGATATCACGAAATCACAGGCCTGCTTCATAATAAGATCACAAAACCTTTTTTACAATCGTTTTGTTATAACAACATTTACTTTTTTTAAATATCATAGATACTATAATGTTGTGTACCTTATTCACTAGAATGATATAATTATCGAGCCAACGATAATATTACAATATATAAAATACATAACACCAAAAAATTACCAACTGAAAGATCATTAATCAATTCATTGTATGAATCGCTGGATTTTTTTTATTAATCTAATTTGTCACAGAGCGATACCGTACCGTGAGTATGGCTATGCTATATTATCATGCATACGTGAGGTGAAAAAACACATTTATGATTAGCTTGTAAACCTTTGGATTATTTTTGTACAATCATTTCTAGAATAGTCTGTACTCATTGTTGATGTTTCATGGAATACGACAACCCCACAAAGGATGATGAATTATCTTTGTTTGTCTTGGCAACAAAACACAAACATTGACTAAGTGTACAAACATACACATTTCGAAAGGATTCGAAGACATTTTTTAAAGATATTTTTAGTCCTTACATTCTCGGTAGGATCGACATATTTCGTGACAGTGTGAGTTGCCTCAGGAATGCAATATCTATTTTATGATTCTTTCTAATTCTTAAGTTTATTTATTTTTTGCTTCTCTTGCAAGCGATGTAAGTGTAATTGCAAGCGATCTAGAATTTATATGTCTGTAATGTTTGTGATTTTTATTCAAATAAATGAAATGAAAATGAAAATGATCCTTCATTTTGTATCATTTTTATCGAATCTATTATAAACATTTTCAAGTCTTTGGATTGTGTTATCATTCTACTCGTAGATAAAATATTTTAACGCATATAATTCATTGTCGGAATACAATTACTTAGCTCTTAATTCCATATAGTCACAATTTTATTTATTTTATATAAAGAGTCGTCGTAAATTGAAAAAACTTTTATAGACAATACATATTACAAGAATATATTACATATTACGTGGTGGCGGATCAAATCAATTGTGGACCCGTAAGCTTCGTCAGGGTATAAAAATCAAACTGTTTTTCAAGCCTGATGAATTCCCTGACGGGAGCGAAACTGATTCGTTTAATAAAACCAAATAAAGTATGGTTAAAACGAAGTACTCAAGTGTTTTAAATTGAATTTAATAGTGTCACACCACAAATTAAGTGCTTTATACGAATATACAAAATATTATTATTAGAATAAAATAAAATAAAATGAATAAAAAAATCAAGACAAAGGGGGCATTTCGTGACTCTAAGCGGCCACTCAGTCCGCTTACCGCATAATCTGCTACTGATATTACGCGCTCTTGCGATAACATAATGCAGAAAGTGATGACAATTGTAGACCAGGAAACTCTCTGATGACTATAATTATTGCTAGCTAAACAACTTAATAATAAAAATTAGATCGTGTTATGCACGTCTTTAGACCAATTAAAAATGAAAGCTGTAGATTAGCCGCACAAATATGCGGTTCGAGTAAAAGACAGACACGCCGGCAGCCATTAAAGCGAGCATTAAAAACCCTGACATAATTTACGGAGGATTTAAGCAGAAGTCGTGATGACTCCGGGTACTTAGCCCGCTGCGCTTCTTGCTTCCTCTTTGTTCCTTCCCTTCCTTTATTTGTTCTTCCCCGGGGAACGGCAAGCGCCTCGGGAGATAAACGCCCCATGCAGAATCCTCACGAACGGCAATTGCCGTACACGATTTGTGTCCGATCTGGCCCGTGATTTCAAAACTGTATCACGCGTTAATTCTGAGAACCTCGTTTGTTTCTGATTTGAAATGTATTAAATTAGTACGATTGTCTTTATCTTTTCTCGATGCGCGAGTACTCATTTCATTTAAGAGACAGTGAGAAGATAGACAGACTAGAATACGTATATGCACGTTCTTAACTAACTAGCTAACAATCACGCCGTCTTTTCAGAGGGGTAGGCAGAAAGAATGGACCCCTACATTGTTCTGTCCTGACATATTTCTCTACGTTCACGTCGTTTACATATATTAGGTGTTTCGAAAAGTTCGGTCCCTCCTCTGTGTATAACCGGCTGCCAGAACCAATCTGCCTCTGGTGACACCGGTGGGAAGAGCAATTAGTCTGCTGAACGCGGTCTCCTCGGAGATCGACGTCTTTCATGTTAGTGAAAGTACGTTCAGAAGGCAAATACTCTTAATTCTGGAGAGTATCCTGTCTTCCTAATGTTGAACCATCTCTTATGCGTTTCTGGTAGTATACTATATATAATATATTATTTTACCTGTTCTCAATAGATGCCTTAAAAATAAATTTTGTAATGTCTGTTGATGAAATAAACTGATTTGATTTGATTTGATTTGATATAAAAATTGCATTTATTTGAAAGATAAAATAAAAAATTCATCATTCAAAATATTTTCCATCGCTAGCCACTACTTTTTCCCATCTTTCTGGCTATAGATAAATCTCTCACGTCGAAAAAACGCCTACTTTTTTGAGGCAATCCAGGCATCAACCCAATTCTTGACATCTGCGTGTGAATGAAAGTGCTGCTCTTCTAAGGCATGCGTCATGGATCTGAACAAGTGGTAGTCCGATGGTGCCACGTCTGGTGAATAAAGCAGGTGTGGTATAATTTTCCAACCCACATTCTGTTTGTAGTTTTTGACCGCGATTGCGATGTGAGGTCGAGTGTTGTCGTGTTGAAGAATCAGCTTGCTGTGCCTGTTGCCCTATTCCGGTCGTTTTTCACTCAGTGCCTGTTTTAATCGTATTAGTTGTCATCGGTAGACTTCCCCCGAGACCGTTTCAAACGGTTTAAGGAGTTCTTTTTGGGTTAAACTTTTTTGATCTTCCAGGGCGATCTTTGTCGTCAACGCTAAAATCACCAGCTTTGAAGCGTCTATGCCATTCTATGCATAATTTATTCGATGGGGCATGATCGCCATAAACTTCCACAAGCATTTTATGCACCTCAGCTGCACTCTTCTTCCATTTAAAGTCGACATTATAAGGAGCGATATAACAATTGTTGTTGTGAGAATGACAAACATGTGCGAACTGAACTTAATTGACAGATGCTCGGGCTTACTAAAAAATTATATAGCCGCCAGATTTGAAGGCTTGAAGCAGCTAGAGCCCTGTGTTATAAAACGGACCGAATTTTCCGAAACACCTAATTTATTCTTCATCATTCTGTATTCATACATTATTTTAGTGTGTCTAAACCATCTTAATGACCCTTGTATTAATTTGTTCATAACACTTTCATTCGTACCGCATTCACTTCGTGATACTCTTTCATTTACAGATTTATTTCACATTCGTGTAAGAGATCTTTTTTCTATTGTAATACTGATTATTATTATTTTTTTCGGTGAGGATATTTGTGATATTAGTAATACAGTAATGTTTAAAAAAGTTATTTGATCATTGGTACAACTGTTGTCTACCTGTCTAAAAATCTATTTTTTATACACTCTTGGAAAAACGAAAAAAAGTGTTGTGTTTTATATTTTTTATAATTATAGAAATCATAACTTATAGAAAAAATGTGGAAGCAGTTTTTACAACACATTGTTTTATTTATTTATTTTAGGAAAATCACAGTTAACTCTTAATAAAACCTTTTTTTTAATAAATTTGTGTTACAATAATTGTTTTAAATTAAACAAGTGTGGTGTATTTTTAATTAAAATATTCATTTTTATCTCTTAGAGGAACCGAACGGAGTTCTTGTCGGGTTCCAAATGCATGACGTGACATCGATATATCTCTCGAAGAATTAGTTTCACAGGGCGGTTAGAAACATTTTAAAAGATAATATTGGTTTTGGTGTTTACGTGTACATATAAATCAGCTACGCTTTAACCATACGCTACAATCTGTAATACGAGTATATGTTACTATAATAGATCAATTTTTTTTTAATATTACTAAAAAGATAAATGATAACAAACTAACTAATCATATCGCCATTTCTCTGAAGGGGTAGGCAAAAACAATGGACCGCCACACTATTCTTTCCATATATACTTCTCTCGCTTCCTCAACATTTAAACATCGTGTCATGCACGCACGTCGACTTCCCACGTGGCCGACTTTCAATATTTGATTTATTTATATAATAATAATAATAATTATGCTAATTTGCATAGCGCCGTTTTCGTGAATAGCTCACCTCAAGGGTGCTTTGACAATGTTTTTAGTCATGAGAGCTGCACGTGACACCAGCAATCAGATAACCGTTGTTTACATTTTATGCGATATTTTGAAAAGGTGGGATTTTAGGTGAGATTTAAAATCTGTCGGATTGTCAATGCATCTGAGGCGTGCAAGAAGCATATTCCAGGACGGACCTGCCACTGCAAAAGCCCGATCTCCGAAATTTGTCCAGGGGTTGCGCTTTGGCTCAACTAATCTGCCTATTGCCGAAGAGTTTGCTGATCGAAGCGTAGATTGCCGCATGTTAGGCTATCAGCAACAAAAAGTTCAGATATATAGGCTGGTGCCATTCCGTGAAGCGCTTAAAAAACCGATTTTGTTCGTGCCATATTTTTCTCGATCTTTTTCTCTTTCTAACTAACTAACTAACCAAGTATCACCCCGTTTTTTGGAGGGGTAGGCAGAGAGAATGGGTCTACATATTATTCTATCCGGACATAACTCTCGCGCCTCTTCTACATTCACTACAGTATCTTCCTTAGAAATCAATGAATCAATAAACACATACACGTGATCCTAATGCGCACGACGTATGAATCTGACTAAAGTCATTTATTTAAATAATTAATATGAATTAAAACGTCTGTCTTCTAGGAGTTTTATTATATTTCAGATGGAATAACATGTTTCGCACTCCTAATACATTATCAAATGCATTTTTACAACATTTGATAATGCCTTAGAAGGCCGAAACATGTCATTCCATCTAAACTAACTAACTAAATATCACGCCGTCTCCCCGAAGGGGTAGGCTGAAAGAATGGACTGCCACACTTTTCTTTCCTGACATATTTATCTCGCTTCCTCAACATTGCAACACGTGATTGGAAGGATTCGTGACTCCTCACATGGCCGACATTCAATATTTGATTTATTTGATCGTGCCACTTTTTCCTCGATCTTCCTCTATTTCTGGTTCCATTTACATCATTGACATATATATTTTTTTACCATTCTTTCTTCGTTCATACTTTCCATGTGCCCAAACCATCTTAATGATCCTTTCATTATTTTGTTCATGACACCATCATTCGCACCGCATTCACTTCTTATATTTTGATTCGACACTCTATCATACACAGAGTATCCACACATTCGTCTAAGAGATCTCATTTCTACTGCATTTATTATACTTTCATCCTTCTTTTGCCAGTTTCATACTTCGCTTCTATAAATAAGGGTCGGTAGAAGAACACCATTGTGCACTGCCATCCATCTAAAATATAATAAAACTTTTAGAAGACATACGTTTTCATTCATATTAATTACTGACTAATGTCAGTCGTAGCAGCCAAAGAGTTAAATACATACGCGGCTTAACAAGGTAAACAAAGACTTGAAGTATGCATACTAAACCGTTCCTTGGTTCTATGTAGGAGCTGAAACCCCAATAAAACACGCTGTAGGCACGACCATGTTTGCCGGGTTTAATTAGCAATTCATTCTCCCGGCAGACGCTAGCAGAGCCTAGCGCAGAATCTGACCAGCAGATCAATTCAATGGTCCCATTTGAATAAACCAGGATACCAATTCACACAGGAACACTCTTCACCGGCGGGCAATGCTCCCAGTATTTTGTTCCCGGCGTTGCAGCGATCCGATGTTTCTAATTAAAATTAGTGACAAACATTCATGAATTTACTACTATTTATACTGACATGTCTGGGTAGGATATGTGTAAGATTTAAGGAGAGGAGTAACGACTTTACATATGTAAAAATAAAAATACTTGAAATTTTTAACTAACTAAACTAACTAACCATCACGCCGTCTCCCCGAAAGGGTAGGCAGAAAGAATGGACTGTCACACTTTTACTGATGCGGCACTCCATCCTTCTCTTTTCGCTCCGATGGGTTACGAACCTCATCGCCACCAATAGGCATCTCCCGCGCACACTTCGATCGTCCAACACCCACAAAATAAATCTAAAACAAATAATATAAAATACAATGATATAAAATAAAATAACAAAATAAAAATATTATAATTTAACACAAAATGTTCTTTTTAGAGGGTGCACATATTGTCTATTTAATTTATGTTCCACGAATCCACCGTTTTTTAATTTAGCACATAATGTAATAGAAATTTTTATTTCAATTAAAATAATGAAAGGGTCGTTAAGATGGTTTGGACACATGGAAAGAATGAGTGAAGACAGAATGGTGAAGAATGTGTATGTAAACGACGTGAACGGAGCTGGAAATAGAGGAAAACCGAGGAAAACGTGGCACGATCAAATCAATCAAATATTAAATATCGGTCACGTGAGGAGTCGGAGAAATCGACGCGCGTGCATGACAAGATGTATGAATGTATAGGAAGCGAGAGAAGTATGTCAGGACAGAACAGTGTGGCGTTCCATTCTTTCGGACAGAACAGTGTGGTTAGTTAGTAAGTAATTAAATCTAACAGACTTATTAACTTACATTCAAAATAATCAATACGAATGAAAATATCTGTTTTCTAGAAGTTTTATTATATTTTATCAGTACGAAACCACTTTTGACTCGTTGAGGAATTATCAAATGAAAATGCATTACAACATTTAATTGTAACTTAGCAAGGTGAAACTTGTCGTTCCCATAATAAATAATAATATTTGTTTTTATTCGAATTAATTATTTAATGTGGATTGCATAGATTTTCTCGATTGACGTTATGGAGATTATTGCAGTATCATCTTCAGGGTAGGTATATATCTTTGTTCAAGAAACATTCAAAATACCTTCAAAACTCTTATGTTAATTAATACGAATGAAAACGTCTGATTTTTAGAAGATGCTTTATGGATATAACATGTTTACCTTGCTAAAGGATTATCAAATGTAGCGAAAATCAAATGCGTTGCTGTTTCTATTATTCTGCTCTTTTGGTGCATTGTCAAGTCCCCCCAACGATGGCGATCACTACAGTAAAATGATAGTTGTATTCGCCATAGTGATTCCTGGGAAAAGATGACCAGAGTGGTTTCCCGTTGCTTTTTTGGTGGATTTTTCTGCAGGGGTTACCTTCCCTTAGCTGGTTGGATCTGGTTTGGAGGCGCCAGAAACTCGCCTTTCATCCCCTCGTTATCTGCTGTGATCACACGGTAATGAGTGTGATCCCATTGCCCGGGGTTCGCGACAGGGACGCTAACGAGTTGGACTAGTCAGTAGTGTTGCCGGTGGAATGCAACTGGGAGTTACGCAGAATTTTATAGAATCACACCATCCAACAAGATGTGACTCGCCGCGACCCTACTGACAGTTTAAACCCCTGTTTATATACCTAAATTAAAAAAGTAGAATATGGAAATAAAGGTAATTGATGTAGCATAATACATTGTTGACAATTATTATGTGATAAAACCCCAACAAATTGCAAAGTATTACCTAGGACAAAGATAATATTATCTCAATAGAGACGAAGATGCAAACTGGAAACTGAATATGGTGATCGAGGTGTTAACAGGACTTATGACCTGTCATTGGTTGGGTTAAGCGCACGCTTTATATAATTACAATATTCCCCATTCCACATTTATTATGAGCACCATGTCTGACAAATTTTTGGAAGTTGTATAAATGTATCCAACACCACAATTTACATGTCAGTTTCAATGCGCCATCTATGAAGATTAGATTTAGATTTAATGACAGGTCATAAGTCCTGTAAACACCTCGATCACCATATTCAGTTTCCAGTTTGCATCTTCGTCTCTATTGAGATAAAATTAATCCTTGAATTGATAACCTGCAATGGATAAATAAAATCCTCTATTCGTCTACAAGTATTTGTATACATTCAAAATGTTGTATAAAAGAAAATAGTATTTTGACTACTTTTGTATTCAATGCTTACATAATTAAAGAATACTAAATGACGTTATATAACGGTTTAATCATAAAGGTTTCTTTTTTATATGTTTTATATACAGCACTCACATTTATTAAAAAAAAAAATTAAATATCAAACATGTTTCGGACTAACCAGCGCTTAATTTTTGGAACCTACCCATTATGAATGTTTTGTCTTGAATGAGTTTTCCTATAATTAAACACCTGTTGACTTCGGTTATTCACATTTTTCTCTCAATTTGTAGATGACTCATAACTCATGACCTACATTATAAATGCACAGTTGAATCTAAATGTACGGTGCTTCTCATATTATTGCATATTATATAGCAATACATAATGTATTCGATAACACAAATACAGATCCACCACGGTACTTACATCCCACGAACCCTAAGAAACCCGCTCACGAACAAAACGGTAAACTAATTGGTTATTTTGCTAAGTATTCTTAACATATTCTGCGCGAAACAAAGTACAAACGTAACTAGTTAATGACAATGTTTGTTCATATGATATTTTTGATGATGAGGAATAATTGAATAATTAATAAAATTGTTAGATTTGGCTTGTCATATAGGAAAGCAGTCATCAAAGCACGTCAAATAAACGCATGTCGAATTTTGGGCTAGTAATGGAAAAAAATAACATTGTTTTATAGATCATAATTATATACTGGTAGCGTCCAGTAGTAAATGTTTGTTAATACAGTTAATACATATTGTAATATTTAGTTCAAATAATATGGATGCAGTGTATAAAAAATACAAACAAAACCTTTATGGATTTTTTACTTTCTTTGGGTACTCAATTAAAAAAGTTTGGGGATCACTGATCAAGAAGACATTTTTCTTATTTATTAAAAAGAGAAGAAAGTAATATCGTTTATTGGCTTATTTGAATGTAAGTTTTTTTTGGACTGACTGAAAGACTGGTCTGTCGATGCAAGCGAGCCTGGCGAAACCGGTCGCTGTCGAAATAAAGACCAAAGTGGAAGTGGTTTATGATTTTTTATTAGGACGGTAAAAATTGTCTCAAATCTAATAAAAACGAGGGTTTAATCTTAATCAAGATTGGCAAGATTCAAAATTAAATTATTTTTTTTAAATTAAGAGTTACGTACAGTAAAATTATTTGAAGTTTTTATGATACTGAAGTGTAAAAAAACGTTTTCCTTTGCTTAAAACGTGTTCACAATCTTTTAAAATTATCATTTGATCTTAAGACCTTTCCAAATAATGAAAATGACATCAATAGATTTAAAATCGTTAAAATTCATAATAAAAACACTTGTCCAGCTGTCGTGAGAGGAATTTTACTTATAGAATTAATACATCATGTTGTAATGGCAGAATGCATTCCAATCAGAATATTAAATTCTTTACCTATTGTACATTCTAGATAAAGACATGTTGATTTTTGATAAATTGAAGGCGTAAAAAAAGACACGTTGCGATATTACTTACTTGACTGTCTACGATTTATCAATTTAAACAGATAAAAGTTTTATATAACATTAACAAATTATTTTGATCTTCTCGTTGAACTTTGCATACGGTAGGCAAAACTGGAATCACGTAAGATAGTTTATGTTTTTCATTACCGCGACGGATGTCGTATGACTTATGTCGCTGAGTTCAGAGGAATCTTCATAATCGCACATATAACTAACTAAAAACAAATTTTTTTCGCTTTGCAAGGCGAAACAAATTTGTCACAATTCATAAAATTTATATAAATTAAATCCAAGTAAAACCACCAAGCAATCGTGTTTACTATTATTAAATTAATATGAAGTTTTACAAAACTAATACCTCAACCATCAATATGTATTATAATAATAAATATCATTACATGTATTAAAAAAAAACAAGAACCAACAAATTTGTTAAAAGACTTTGCTGTTAACCAATCCCTAGGATTGAAACTTAAGAAAATATATAAATGTTATTTTTAATGAGGACGACTTCTTGTTTATAAAGGTGTATATGTTATAGTATCAGTAAATAATTCACATTTTATCTAAATTCTACTTCTAATAGTGCCGTGTCAGGTTTCCCCGAAGATGGCAATCATTTGGCCGAATGCTTTCTCGCTACAGTGATTTACTGGAAGATTTTGTGCTGGCTCTCCTCGTCTGCTATGACCTTGGTGGTAAAGTCAGTGATCACATTGTCCGGGACTCGAAAACCACTCTAGGATGCTAGAGAGTCGTATTGAAAGTCTTCCTGTTGTCATTTATTTCATTTACTTATTTTAAACATATCTAAAGCATTACAGAATTTTTTTCCAATACACTAAAGATACAAGTTAGAGATACACAATAATAAGTAATACATAATAGATTAATAAAAAGAGCGGGAAACATAAGACGCATTACAAATTAATAAAATAAATATACCATACAATTATAATAAAGATAGTACTTCCCTCAGATGAGCCAAACTATCACAAAATATGTCAAACTCCGAGGTGATACGATTAAACAAAGATATTGCTCTACCTACCGGTATAGCCATTGGCAGGTTGGTTCTGCATCGTGAGAGATAAAACAATTTATGGCCCCTTTGTCGAAGATAATTATCAGGGACGAACAGACCTACATTACTCAGGATTTCTGAGTTGTGCATACAACCGCCTATCAGTCGAAAGAAATGGACACCCAAGTGAATGTCTCGTCTCCTCTCGAGTGACTGGTAGCCTAGCATCCCTAGCAAAAAATCAGTTGGAAAAAACCACGGGTAATATCCATACTCCCTAAGATAGAGGGAGATAGAGGGAGGTGGCATTTCACAGCAATTTATAGGTTCCTTCCTTCCAGCTGGTTATGTCCCACCATGGCAATTCCAGCCATTCGAGTTCATATTTTATCCATAACAGTACCAATCCAATGATGGCTATAAAATAAAAACATATTTTAATTAATTCGCGAGAACTGTTCTGCTTTAATCGCTGTAAAAAAGTGACAATTACAGATAGGAATAAATTGGCAATAAATTTACATTTGACGGGCCTGCTGAGACTCGCAAGGACCACGGCCAGGTTAAATCCGTTATATAAATTCGAAACACGCGTATTCATTCTGTACCGTCCGTAAATTATCTTTTTTGGTGCATTCTGCTGTCGGGTTTAATTAGTAAACGGTTAACCTACCACCGGTAGGGTTAACAGTACTCCAATTAAAATAAAAAGCATTGAAATGAATTTATTGGCTTACTTACATGAACGTATTTTTTTAAACATCTGTTATTCCCAATGAGCTGTTGATCTTCATATTTGTGTATAATTTAAATTACATGATTTTTAATAATACGAATTATAGCCTCTGTTTTCTAGAAGCTACTTTTTATTTAATGGGAATATATTACAATTTTACAAAAAGAAATAAATAAATGGTGATAAAATAACAGCGTTTCAAATTAAACAGTTCATAATGTTGACGTATCGCAGTGTTTCCGCCAAAAAATAGATTCTTCTTCTTCTTCTTTTCTCTAGCCATTTCCCCACTGCTGGAAATATCCCTCATCAAATAATCACATTTTTTTTGTCCTGTCCATCTTCTTCTCCCGACTGGACTGGGGTCGACCGATGCCTCTTTTTCCTCCCCGTGGCCTCCGCATCAAGACTCTGCGTACCTATCTATCCAATCTGCTGACATATTCGTCTTCTTCAATGGCCCTATAGCCCATATCAAGCCTTAGTCTCAACTCCTTCTGTCCTCCGCTTCGACCGTCCCAGGTTTCGCCAGGCTAGCCTTGCGATCGCTGTCGAAATAAAGACAATAAGTGGAAGTAGTTAATAAAAAAATTGTTTTATTATTTAAATATTATTTAAAATGAACTTTCATCAACAAATTTCAGAAAAATCATTGGATTCTTTTGTTAGGATTGTTCGTGCCATGTCAAGCTTTATCAGGAAAATTAAATAAAAAAATATAAATTCTATGTTTCAACGTATATACAGGTACAACAACAACAAACCATCACGCCGTTTCTCCACAGGGGTAAGCAGAGAGAATGGACCTCCATACTTCTCTATTCTGACACACCTTTCTAGATTCCTCCACATTCATACAACGATTCATACACGCACGTCGATTCTTCCGACTTCTTACATGACCAAACTTTAAAATTTGATTAATTTGGTCATGTTATGTTTTCCTCGGTCTACCTTACATCGTTAACGTTCTCCATTTACATCGTTAACATAAACTAAAATATACTTTCTTAACCATTCTTTCTCCATCCATGCGCTTAATTAATATATATTATGTAGGTATTATAAAATGATACCGTAATCATCTTATTTCATCAAACATAAACTCATTTATTCAACTATACGAATACTGTGTGTTAAATAGAGATATACTTTAATAATGGATGGATAAATAATGAAAGGATGCCCTTGCTACTGTTGTTATCTTTTGAGTTGAAATCTGCGTCCGTCGCCGCCCTGTTAATTGTATTGGAATGCACGACCCTGCTACTTGTTTCGCAGTTTTTAAATCGAATATCTTTCCAATTGAAGCACTGTTGAGCTGTCAACGTGTTCGTGACATAATTTAATTTGTCATCTCCGAAGATCCAACACATCGCGTGCCTGTTGCGGTTATTTCCTCGACTTCCATACAGGGATTAAGTACTCGTACGTGAATTGAATTCTCGAATACACTATTTAAAAACATTAAATGCTTCCACATCCGTAAAATTGCTTTAAATAGACCACCATTTAAATGGGATGTACACTCATTGAACTATCATATATACTTGTATACGAATACTGGATTTCACCCATTGCGGGTTATCAATTCGTGATTTAATTGTATCTCAATAGAGACGAAGATGCAAATTGGAAACTGAATATGGTTGATCAAGGTGTTTACAGAACTTATGACCTGTCATTGGTTGGGTTAAGTGCACACTTTATGTAATTACAACATTCCCCATTCCACCCATTCATTCCATTTCCAGACATGGTCATAAGAAAGGTGGAATGGGGAATGTTGTAATTACATAAAGTGTCCATCCCTGGACTGCCACACTTTAACCGATGGAGTGCCGCATCGGTAAAAGTGTGGCAGTCCATTCTTTGACTCATCGCCACCAATACACTTCGATCGTCCAACGTCCACAAAATAAATGTTAAACAAATAATATAAAATACAATAATAAATTTATGGAAATTTAAAACTTTCTTTGAATTATCAGTAATTGACGATTTTGCGATTTGTAAGACGTTTGAAGACGTTCAGTATTAAAAATATTAATTGGAATTATCCATAGACATTGATTTCACGATTTGTAGATTAGTTAGATAAATCTTTTAGTCTTAAAAATACTATTTAATTTAAAAAAAAACAGATTAGTTTATTCGCATAATTAGATCGTGTTATTTGTAATATTTATTAACGGTTTGTTTTATTTCAGGGACACCAATTGAAGAATTGGGATCTTTCTACTGCCAAACGTGGGTATCTGAAGAAGAAACGGAAGCACCAAGTTTGGAGATCGTCGAGGCCACCGTGACACAAATCTGGTGGAGCGAATGGGATCCTACTTCCAGAGACACGGTTACACCCCTCCTCATATCGTGCGCTCTCACCGCTCCAAAACTCAAGAGTTTTATTACCACAGTTACCGAAGATCCGTGTGAAAAAAGTTCCTTTGTGCTACCAGTTAAACCATCAGAATATAGTGATTATATAAGAAATTTTACTGTTTGTGTTAAAGACATGAGTTTTAAAAATGATATATCAGCTAGGCTGGTTGAGTGGTTTGAGCTGTTGAAGCTTCTAGGGGCCGAGAAGATAGACTTGTATGTCGGTTCAGTGCCTAAAAGGGTGCAGAGTGTTCTGAAATACTATTTGGATCAAGGTATCGCGTCAGTTCACGATGCTCCGCGTCCCACAGCTGCGAGTCTTTGGCAGAGAAGACGAGATCATCTTTTGGCCTACAACGACTGCTTGTATAGGAATCTGCGTGTTTCAAAGTACATAATTCCTTTAGACATAGACGAAGTAATCGTGCCGAGAAACGTTGAAACGTGGAGTCAGCTTCTAGAAGAATTGAAATCACTAGAAAACGAACAGCCTGGTGCCGCTTCTTTGGCAGTCAGCAATGCTTTCTTTTTCGACTCTTTCGACGTAGGGTTTACTACAGATCAAACGAATAAGCAAAAACGTTCAGTGTATGTGAAAGAATTAAATAGTAAACGAAAAAGTGTTAAAGATGATTTAAACAAAAAGTTTAAGTATAAAAACAGTATAAATATAGAATTACATTCAAAAGAAAACGTTGAAAATGATTCTGAAAGTGATGTAAATGATCTTCCTCATACTCTAAAGCATCTCCATCGCTCTTCTCTTGTGAGTCCAGCGCCGGAATATAGCAAAAGCTTTGTATCTACGTCTAGGGCACTAACCGTGTTCAACCACTACGCTCTTGGAGCCCTGTCCGGGGCGGAACGGGCTCGGGCTGTGCCGCCGGGCCTGGCTCTGCTGCATCATTACAAGGCCTCCTGCCAGCCGGCCCTGGTGGACTGCCAGCTCTACACCAGCCCCACTGTGAAAGATGACACGCTACTGAGGCTGGCTGGTGACCTAGTTATTAATGTTAACAATGTCCTTAACGAAATCTAGTCAAAATATATAATAAAGTAGTTAAAATATTAAAATACTTGCATTATTATTTCATCATTTTGCAGGTGCCAAAATTTTTACGTACATTTAAAATTTATTATGATATATTATTTACAGCAATTTGGAGGTTTTGAGGAGAGCCAATTGTAGTAGACAACTGCTAAAGGACGTTAAGGTCCGTAAGATTTAATATCTGGGTCAGATTCTGCGGGGAGATAAATACAGTTTGCTCCAACTAATACTGATGGGAAAAATTGAGGGGCAGCGTAGTCCTGGTAGAAGGCGACTGTGGAACATAAGAGACTGGACTGGGGTGAGGCGGAGCTGTGTGGGGGAGCTGTTCCGGGTTGCACGCCTTCGCCGGAGTGATTGCCAACGTCAGGGGGACCTGATACGGCACGCGAAGAAGAAGAAGATGATATATTATAGAAATAAAAAAAACGTTCCTCTGCCTATTTCAAAAAACGTATTTCAATGTTTAAACTTACATTCAATTGTGTTATGTATCACAACAGATAAACGTTAATTAAACTGTAATACAGACTATCCGTTTTTATACTTTCAACTTTCGTACAGTCAGTTACCTAAATATTAAAATACAGACATTAAACTTTTATACAGATATGCAACGTTAAACAAACATTTTTTTTTCAATCATTTAACTTTTAGGCAAACATTCAACTTCTACGCAAGCATTCAACATTTATACACATATATAACTTTTATACAGACATTCAACGTGTATACATGCAATTAACATTTATACATACGAGTACATATTACTTTTATACATAAATTAAACTTTTACACAAACATTAACATTTTATTCACGTTTTTCAAATATTCCACCTTTATACAGAGTGTAATTGCTTTATTAACTTTATGATTAAAAAATATATATATAATAAAAATAAAAATAATAATTTGGGGGTTAAAATGTTAACTCGTAAGAATGTTTAGCAATTCAATACATTAATCATAAAAATTAGTTTAAAACTTTAATAAACACGTGAAGTTACTGTGTAAATAATTATAACAGGGTATATAATTACAAGACAAAGTAATAAATACACTTCATTATAGAATTAAACACCTTCTAAAAATTCCCACTATAAAATAAATTATCCTATATTTTTAAAGGAATTAAAATAAATCGTTTTTGGAATGATGACAGAAGCCATATTTCTATTCTATTAAACAGTTAAATCTTCAATAGAGCTATACTTAACCTAACTTGATCTTATAATACAATAAACATTCCTGTTTATTAATAAAAATAATTTATAACAAGGCGTGGAGAGATAAGCAAATATTTATTGATTCATAAACACAGAAAAACAATTTGATGTACAATATAAAATATAACCCAATAAAACTGTTAAAATCGCACAACACATTAGCAATTCATTTCTTGAGATAAAATATGGTAGTGAGTATACTTTGATACATGAAAATATGCCTATGTTAAATAGTAAGAAATAATAATTATAAGCATTCCTTAATTGTGAAAACCACTCCAAAATATAATTAAGCTGCCATAGAGATCTTAACATTAAACAGGTGTCCAAAGAATTTTCTGTTTATATGAATATGAATTTGATATAAATTAACTCGCTGTATACATTGATGGACATGGATGGATGGAAGCGGCATTAGATAGGGGCGGTGGCGAGCTTTGGGAGAAGCCTACATTCAGCAGTGGATGACAGACGGCTGATGATGATGATACATCAAGTGGATATTGTTTCAGTTCATTTTTAATTTAAATTTGTTAGGACTTTTGAAAATATATATTATATATCTGAAACATCAATAGGGTTATGAAACTGAAATGAATATAAAATAATATATATTATGTATTGTATCTAAAATCGATAGTACCTTTTGGTGAAATCATTCAAGATCTTCCATATTAAGGGTACAATATCAATGCCATATATATTATAGTTTGCGCACTTAGATTTTTTTCGTACCTGCTTAATATTGACATTGACTGGAAACATTTATTTATTGTGGGGTTACATACAGTGATTGTTTATACACATACAAATGAACAAACTTACAGTTTAATAAAGACGTAGAAGGTAACCCGCCGCTTACCCGAAGCTGTTATAGGACGCAGCGGCGCCCCTCCGTCAGCTTCGCTCAAACAATCCCTAGGGCCGCCCCCCATCCACGCAGGACTTACATTAGCTGGAGAATGCACCATTCCGGAAAAAAGCATAAGGCAAAAGGGGATCCAGGCCACATTTAATCCAGTTTAATTTTAATCTACTTCTATGTCCCAATCTAACAAAACGAAGCAAAATATGGTACATGATTTTATGTGCTATTTTAAAATTGTATGGGGAAACAGTAATTTAAAATCTAAATATGGTTTATTATTATTATCTAATAAAACCTTCTATCGAGTTAATCACTAGTTTACTATTAATTTAACAGCCATTTTTATACTGCTGGATACAGGCATTTTTCAATATTTTTCATTCTTCTCTTTCTTAGGCTTTCAGAGTCCAGCCCTTTCTTCCCAGCGATATGTATAATATCATCCATTCATTTTTTCTGAGGATGATCTATTCCTCTTTTCATATACCACGGTTACCATCTTAGAACTCCCGTTACCCATATTTTTATTTATTGTTTAACGATGTTACCCGCACACTGACACATCTTTTTATACGATTCGTGATATCTGCGACTTTTATCCGGCATTCTCACCATTCTTCATTCATAATTTTCACCTTTTTATTTCCTTCGTTACTAGTTACTTGTAGAATTAATTTTAATACCATCATACTTATTTCCCGTAAAAACGAAGAAATCTCTTCGAGATCGTGTCCGTATCGCAGACATAAGAAAAACTTTCGAAATAGAGGATATCGTTCGGTAGAGTAGATCTAACATAGAAGGAGATACTGGAGGGACCATGTAGCCAGAATGGATAGTGATAACTTACGAAATCTCCTCCGAACACCGTCCATCTGGAAGACCACCTAATAGATTAAGGAACAGACCTCAATTCATTCCCGGAGACATCACTGTGATCGTCAAATCTATTGAAAAAGTGAAGAAGAATTTCGCGTTCGTCCCCCTTCAGTTTCACAACTTTAAATCTTTTAATAAAATCAATTACTTGTGGCAAAAAATATTATTAGCATAGGAACATATAAAAAGCGTTATGAACTATTCTTTGCCACGCGTTTCTATAGCGATTTCTGACACTAATTACCCAATTATTGTCCAAACTTCCAACTCCTTTGATTCAATCATGAGAGCTTATTTCAATCATCAATCATTCACCACGCTGTCAGCGGAGCGGGGGTCATGGACCATCTAATCTCCGGACAATACAACATTAGATATTAGGCATCATTTGTATGAAGTATCATGCTGTATTACAAAACAGGCAACGATCGGATGATTTGAATAAAAACATAATTAAATATATTATTAGGTAGGTGTTCATAGAAATGATGAGAATAATGAGCTTGTTAAGCATCCAGCACAATGGGGATTTTTTTAGTTTTTATCCCATAGCGAGATGCGAAAAAAATATAAAATTCTATATAAAAAATACAGACACAAATCAAATTGTAGATTGAGCATCTTCTCGAATTAAATATTATTCACAAGTTAATTATATTTGAATAATTAGTATGTTACGTATTAATTCGCGGAATAAACCAGAACCATTTCGACATTTCTCTGCCGCAATCCCATACTAGCCGCAATGTATAATTCAATATGGCCGATAGTAGAGGCCGCAGCATTACGCTGTCATCTATTATTCTGATCCATATTTTTATTGCAGAAAATATATAATGAGAACGCAATATGTAATAAAATATATTTGATAATGGAGTTTTTCAAAATAAAAACCACAACCACAATAAACATTTATACAGATTTGTAATGATGAGTTGATGATTTTAATTATATTTTAAGAGTCCACAAATTAAAATGCACCCTACGATCCATGAGGCAAATACTCGACTTGAGTTTTCGAGATAAAATAAGAAATGAAAAAATTCGACGCCGAACCAAAGCTGCCGATTAAAGTGGCAATGGGCTGGACAAATAGCCAGACATGTCTGTATCAAGTGAGCATCCATAATACTCCAATGGAGGTCATAAACGAGGAACAGGAGTATCGTCACCTAAAAAAACAACTAATGACATTGTCCTAATAGCTGGGAAGACCAGAATACGGAAGAGGCAAAATGTGTTAAAAGTGGAGAAAAATGTAAGAGGTATTTATCAAGCAATAGATAGAAGAAGACTGAAGAAGATGCACATTATTAGCTTGTAATCAGTGACACTAATCAAACAGATCCTACAATAAATAATTGTGGGAGGAATTAATAGTCGGACAACATTTTACTTCTCAACACTCTTTCCCTAGTTGGCATTCTAGTTGACATAAAAAAATAATATAACTATCTTAAAATTTCGGTAGATTTTCTTCTTCTTCTTCCTCTTAGTTATCTTTTTCTTCTTCTTCCTCTTAGTGGGCTATCCTGGGATGATGATGTCCAGCCATCTATCCATCTCTTTGGCGGCCTTCCTGGTAATATCTTGCTGCTTGAGTTTTCATCTTAAACAGTTGTATTCTCCATGCGGTCCACGTGGTCTCTCCAAAAGTGCCTTCTGCTTCTTCCCCATTTTACTATGTCCTCAACAGCACAAACAGACTTTATCGTTTCATTTCTGATCCGATCCCTGAGAAGGTTCTTAGTTCTATTGGTATCGGCTCTGGCCTCTATTCCATACGACATGATGGGGCGAACGCATGCCTTGTATATCTTGGCTTTACTTTCGGTTAGCATGTATTTGTTCCTCCATACGGTGTCGTTTTTTTGTTTTGTGCTCGCACTTCGTCATATGAGTCACTGTAGCTACCGATCTCTACGCCTAGGTAAGTGAATCGCATGTATGACACAATCCCTCGTATCTGCGTAGAGCGTTTGATAAGTGATCTGACGATCTAGCTGATTTTTTCATTTAATTTATTCTCTCGCGATAAAGCGCAAAAGATTCAATCTTCGCAACGTTTCGATTGAGTTGCGGCTTACACAATAAGAAATATATTCACTTAAATAAACTAAAATAATTATCTCAAAAGCTATTTCCCTCTCATGACTTTAACTGCTTTATTAGATAATAAAGCAAATACGTATAACAGATATTATCTCGTAATTTTTAATTTGCCATCACATTTTGTTTGGATTTAAAATTACTAATATTATCGTCTTATTCAATCACGCCCGTAATGGGTTGGAATATTATAGATTACTCTATAAACCATTACATCTAACGTCTTCAGTTCTGAACCATAAAATAAAAAATAATAAGTGCAATCGCTTTAAAATTAAAACCAATCATTTTTTTAGTGTTCAAAATATACTTATGATATTCTTAAACAAAAAATTAAGTAGAGCGAGAAAAGTATTAAAGTTAATTTGAAAAAAAAAAATATTTTTGAAAACCGAAAAAATAAGCTTAACAAATCATAACTAAGAGTTCTATTCCATCTGTTTTTCTAGTTCTGAACGGTTTCCGATCTTCTAGTCATCCAATGGACCAGAAGATGGCAGCGAGCTGCCGAAACCGGTCGAAAGTAAAAGAACAACAGGAAATAGACAGTACTAATAAAAATTTAAACTAAAACTAAAAGTAATAAAACACTTGTTTAATTACACCATAAAAACAATATTTGTACAATTTAACATATAGTCATTTGCGGGACATGTTGTCAGACTGAGAGAACAAAGATGAAATAGAGACCTCGTGAAGAAAGAAGAGGTAGACTCCCCACACGATGGTATGATGATATAAGGAAAATTGCTGGTAACTAGATGCAGAACGAGTATGGGGAGGACTATGTTCAACAGTGGACGATAACACCTGAATAAGTAAATAAATAATTCATAGTCTACAGAACAGAAGATTACATGGTTAACGTAGAAGACGCGAGTTTAATTCTAGACAAAACCCAAAATGAGCTACGTATTTACTCGTTTCTTAAAAAAATTAATACATTAGATCAAACATTTTTTTGTATATTTTCATTGCGTTTGAAACTATGAAATTAAAACGATAAGATTGTCGCAGTAAAGCGCCAATAAATTGAGAATTGTTAAGAGCTATGGAAAGAGTTTGAGTTCAGGGTAGGGTGAGAAGCAACACTATTAAAGCCAGAAGTTTCGGACATCATCCGAAGAGTGGCAGCGCTAAGTTGGCAGGCCATGTCACTCGCAGCTCTAACGGTAGATTACAAAGCGCCTCCTTTGCTGGCATCCTAGAACTGTGATCCGAAACCCTAGAAGTCCCCAACTTCAACGGAGGAATGACATTAAAGAGAAGAGAGACAAGGATGCGTGTTGCCCAAAATCGACCGGCATGGAAATAAATGGGGAAGGCCTACGTCCAGTAGTAGACGGATACAGGCAGACGATGACGATTGAATTATATTCGAAATTAAAAATGTGTAAATTGGCCAGCGAAAATAATCAAACTGATTTGAGAAGTAGGTACCCACAAAACAAACAAAGTATTTCTGAGAAGACCATCATTAGTTGTGGAGGTAATATTAACCTGCGTATCCACATAATAATATAATAAAGTCGTGCGTTGTTCAATTTCGCCAACATTTACAATCCAGTGTTTGCTAACGTGAAACTTCCATTATGAGCGCCCACTAGGGTCGTAAACAAACGGAAAATCACGATATTTGATTATCAAAATGATTTTATAAACGGTCTGAAAACCGATAATTTAATAAATTTGTATTAACCTTTTGAGACCTACAGAGCTAAACAACTTTTTACATCAACAAAATTCAATACGTTTGTTTGATTATTTCTGTTTAAACTATTTTGAAGAAACCATTTTTTTATAAACTTAAGGCGTTCACTGAGTAAAAATAAAATAAGAGTGGAATTTTTTAAAACGAATCGGTGTTCCTAAAGTTTATTAAAATAATTAAAGTGCCATTTATAAATTAGGATCAGTAATCTTTCACCTGCATATGCATTAAATAAGTATTATAAAAATATTTAAATTTATACACAACAGTAAATTATATCTAATCTATCATTTTCATATCATAACTAATTTTCAATGAGATCTTCTTCTTCCTAAACTGAAAAAGTTTGACAAGTGCAATATCGGCATAAAATATATACTAAGGTATTATAAAACAGAATTTAAATTTAAAACAGATGGTGGTCTAGGAGACAGAACGCTTTACTGACCCGAGGACTTGGGTTCAAACCTAGACACGAACAGAATCCTTCTTCATAATAATGAGCTATTTTCTGTTCATCTTGAAGATTTTAAAATAAATTCTAATCTAACAATCTTTGAGATCACAAGTATACCTTATCTGTTGTAATATGTAGTTCCACATTGCTTATGCAAAAATAATAATTGAGTTATGTAGTTTCACGAATACAAAGTATTTAACTTCTTCTTCTTCTTCTTCCTTGTTGTAGACTTACGTGGTCTGTTATCCAGAGTGTTGCTCCTCCTGTGAGGTAGACTCCCAGCTGTCCTTCCATCTTTAGGAGGTCTTCCACGAGGACGAGTCCCATGAGGCTGATTATGCAATGCAATATAGGGGAGTCTGGTGGTGTCCAATCTTTGAACATACCATAACAGTCCCTTCTTCGCTGTCTGCTCCATCGTATAATATCCTCCACCTCACATATCTCTCTTATTCTGGTGTTCCTCACGCGATCTCTCATTGTCTTGCCTGCTATCATCTCCAGTGTCTTCATCTCGGAAGTCTTCAAAACTTGTTTGGTCTTTACTGTGTCTATCTTTGCTTTGACGCCATATGTTATTATTGGTCTTACGCATGCTTTATAGATTCTCATTTTATTCTTAATGGCCATGTCTTTTTTTTCATATTGTGCATTTTAGAGCTCCAGAGATTGCAGCTGCCTTATTTATGTGGGCTTGAATTTCTTCCCGCAGATCAGCTCCTCCCACCAGGTCTATGCCTAGATACTTGAAGGTCCTGACCTGTTCTATGGGTTGATTTTATATAACCAGGTTAGATGTTTAGGAGAAGGTTATACGTTCTGTTTTTTTGATACGTAAAGTATTTATACTTTATATTTATATATTTATTTATAATGTATGTATATTATATATTGTATTTTTTATATTTATTCACATTTATATTATATTTATTTGTAAAGTATAATACAGGACAACCGAGATGAAAACACTCCGGGCTGGCAAAATCTTACGTGATCGAGTTAGGAATACAGCAATCTGAGAAATCTGCGAGGTTGAAGATGTGATCAGATGGGGATGTCAAAAACGGCGATACTGGTATCAACATGTAGAAAGAATGAGCTCAAATAGGATACCATACATGGCTCTCCATGGAACGCCAAACGGGCAAACGCCGTCCAGGAAGACCCCCGAAACGGTGAAGAGAAAGCTGGAGTTCAGCGTCTCAATAGTACCCGCCTGAAATAACAGACTCCCGAGTCTATCAAAAGAGAAGGAGAAGAAGAAGTCAAGTATTTATCATTTTTAATAAACTAATTTCAACAATAACTATTGGGTTACACGACCTCACAGAGAATACCCAATAAATCTATTTTAATGTTTATATTCAATCATTACATGATGATTATAAAGTCACGAAGTAGTTAAAAAAGAATGAACTCGGAGGTATTAAATTTAAGTTGGATAATGCCATAAAGGCTTGTAGGCTTCCGTGGAGAAAATGGGCGGGCGTCTGGTAATAATAATATTTCTCATTATGAAATATACTGTCTGGAAAAAAAACATTTAGCGTGCTCTTAATTAGTATTTCATTCATTACTAAAATAAGCGAACAGAATTTTTTGTGAGAGCAAAATACTAACTAACTACCACGCCATTTCCCTCGAAGGATATCAGAAAAGATGGACGGCCACAATGTAATATGCTGACATAATTATTAAATTCAAGAGCTTTATCTAAGTTTATAAGTCGTGAAACATACGTTCGACGATTTTGTCTACATAAAACATGGCAAACCTTTAGTAATAGATTAATTTAGTAATGCCATGTTTTCCAAAAATTTTATTAAAATCTTGTCCTATTAAAACTGCTTTTATACGAGTACTATACAACTCAACCACTCGTCCAGCATCCATTAAATTTTATGTATCTTAACCATCTTGTTTCGTTCTTTGAAAAAAGCACGTATTTATCGTTATACAAAATAATTAATACGAATGAATACGTCTGTTTTCTTGAAGTTTTATTTTATTATATGTGAATGACATGTTTCTTTATAAGGCATTATCACATGTTTGATAATGCATTAGAAAGGTGAAACATGTCATTATCATAAAATATAATAAAACTTCTAGAAAACAGACTTTTCATTCGTATTAATTAAATATCTCTTGGGCTTCTATATTCATAAATCTTTTCTTCGAACATGGCAACCTTTTAATAATTGATTAATTTAGTCATGTTGTATTTTCCTCGGTTTATATCGATTTCTTTTTCAATTCAAACTGCTTGTAAAAAGTAAAACAAGTTGATTGTAACACCTAACGATGCTAACATCGGTTAGCGAAACACATATAAATTCAACCCGCAGAAAATTGAAGTTTAAGAAATTATATTTTTAATACAGTGAAACACAAAATACGCAAAATTAAACACAAAAGGCTATTCACATAAATAAATAATTACATAGTCAAGAGAGAAGATGCTCAAAGAATAATGGACAGTAAAATAAAATATTTACAATTTACTTTTGAACTCCCTTGAACCAACAACTGCAGTAAATATCGCGTTTCTCGGAATATTAAAAAGCTGGTATGTACCTTTACAGAGTGGTAAGTATGTAATTTCTATAAGAAATGTTCGCACTCAAATACCCTGGCGCAGTCGACCAGTAATGATTCGGTATTGTTACATTCAATACTTCGTTATGAATACAAGCCATCCTAATTATATCGTCGATGGATCCTCTCATCTGATATGACAACTTTGATTAACTCGTCATTTTTAACATTCGAACTTATTGCAATTTTTTTAATAATGATGTTTCTACGTAATTGAGTGTGACGAGAATAAATATTTAAGGCAGAAATTATTGAGGCATGTCGTGTCAGTAGTTGCGGTCACCCTGCACTTCTCCTTGCCGTCCACGGTCTCCAAGTCAGTAGTCTTTTTATCCATTTTTGATCCGAGCTTCTGGCTACTTGACCTGCCCATTGCCACTTTAGATTCGCCACTATATTACATTATGATATTATATTATAATATTTTATAAAGACAGTCTACGAATAATAAGTATTCAAATTTGAAACACGTGAATGAATTTGCATATTAGAAAAGTACGTCTACAAAGAATGATAAGTGGGAAGGAATGTTGAAAGAAGGGTTGGGGTAATCAACAAAGTGAAAGGTGCGCTTAAAGTTATTCCATTATACGTAATGTCATTTTTATAAATATAAACGAATGAATATGTAATAAATAAATATATATATGTTTATATATAATAAATAAAATGACTTTGGAAACAAATTTAAAACATTTATCCATTGTGAAATATAAATATTTTTTTTTTTAAATTACCCGAATTAATTCAACAATAATAAATTGTATAGCTTGTAGTTATAAAGGGAGAGCAAAGATAGATCAGAAAGGTAGAAGAATAGAGACTTAGTGAAGATACATAGAACAAGCAGCAGGAGACCCCCTTCACGATGGTCGATGAACGATATAAGAAAAATTCTGGTGTGGTGTGTAGAGAAATTGTGAGAGAGGCCCATATCTAGCAGTGGACAACATCGGCAGTTTAAGTAAGTAAAATACAAAATATCTAACTAAGTTATAAATGTGTAACACTGATATAATGCCATTAATCTGATGATTAGTATACAAAATTCAACCCTAAACTGATCCACTCGATACAAAATAGCGACAAAGTAAAAGAGAATGCAAAAAAAAAAAAACTTTTAGAATCTATTCACGGGTGGCCTGCAATGAAGCGCCAATGGTCGGTCGGTAATGCAGTGTGCGATTTATTCTGTTAATTTATGACTTGGGCATCGGTCGATACCAGTGGCGACGATGCTGTTGCGGTGAGGTGGTGCAATAATTTAACTGTATGTATTACATCGATATTGAAAACGACAGTGAATACAAATGAACACGTATTCTGTAAGTATACTGTTTAAAGATCGGCATACGAGTTTAACCCATATTTTAACTAACTAACAAACCATCACGCTGCCATGGAATAGGCGGAAAGAATGCACCGTCGCATTGTTGTTTTTTTTTTTAACATTCATATATCGTATCATGCACGCACGTCGATTTCTCCTATTCCTCGCGTGGCCGACATTCAATATTTGATTTTTGATCGAGCCACGTTTTTCTCGATCTTCCTCTATTTCTAGTTCCGCTTACATCGTTTCAATAAACATTCTTTACCATTATTTCTTCAACGAATAACTGTGAAAAGGTGTTTAGTGATTAAATAATATAGTGTTGTTCAAACGTCACCCTAAATACGAGTATACCACCCGAAGTAGATGATATATGTAAAAGTAAAAAGTTTAAAAATATATATACTCGTATATATATATTTTTTTTTTAAATACCTAAAAACTTTCTAATAACTAGACTTCAATTGTTTATTATACTTTATTACATGTGATTACAAATTGATTTAACTTTTGAACAATCTTTTTCTACCTTTGAAACACAATATTGTCAAATATTTTTTCAATTATGATTTCGCAACAAATAGAAATGATAAATAAAAATACCTTACTTTTAATTGTTTTGAAATATTATGCAATCACAATTATACTTTTTTGTAGGTTTATAATTGGTTTAGGCCTATTAATCTCTGCGTCAAGTTCTTTTTTGGGTAGTAGACTTACAGCTATTCTTCCGGGTTTTTTTTTGGTAACTGAGATTTGTTTTCTTGACGTAAACCGTCTCTGGGTGCTCTTACACCTCTTAATCTGTCATTATTTTCACATATTCATTCCAGAACCTTCATCTCTGCCATCTCAATGTTTCGGAGTATCGTCATTCGCTGGTTCGAAGGAGGATTTCGGTTTCGGACTTTGGATTTCGGTTCAAGCCCGGATGAAAATGGAGTAAGGAATATACGAGTATGTACCTAATGCTAACAATCTACCCATGATTATACCCAAGATGCTCACAATTCCAAGACAATGAGAAAGGTAAGGATCAACATTTTTTTAATTAGTAATATTTAATTGACTAAAGGTGCAGTGAGAAATAATGTGATATGGTTTCAAAAATAAATTAAAACAATTGTATTCATGTATATTGTGTTTTCCGAACCTTGATAGTTGATAACAGCTCCCTGTCGACTCTAGCTCGCCTCAGGACTTCGGTATTGGTAACCATGCCTGTCCACAGATCCACATTTTAAGTGCTTCCAGTCTGTTCATTGACTTGACTTATCAACAAATTAAACCTAATGAATTAGACCATAGTTTCGATAAAAATGACACAATATTTCTACATACAATTAACAATAACAATAAATTAATCAATCTTGAAACTTTAGAAATCCTCTAATCGGTGAAATTGGGTGAAAATATGATTAATCAGATTCTCCCTTTTACTCCTTTTTCCTTATTGTCTACTTTTAATCTCCCAAGCTGCCATTCCCAATCATATGCAAATTAATCATTTATTAATTTCCATATAAATTTTGTCTTTTCAAATGTATGTTTTTTTAAATTACAATTTTTATATTTATATATTATCATTATTTATTATTATTGTTTAATATTATTTATTAGTTAACTAACTAACTAACCATCACGCCGTCTCCCCGAAGGGGTAGGCAGAAAGAATGGACTGCCACACCTTTCTTTCCTGACATATTTCTCTTGCTTCCTCAACATTCATACATCGTGTTATGCACGCGCGTCGATTTCTCTGACTCCTCACATGGCCGACATTCAATATTTGATTTATTTGATCGTGCCACGTTTTCCTTGGTCTTCCCCTATTTCTGGTACCATTAACATCATTAACATATATTTTTTTTACCATTCTTTCTTCATTCATTCTTTCCATATGTCCAAACCATCTTAATGATCCTTTCATTATTTTGTTCATTACACCATCATTCGCACCGCATTCACTTCTTATATTTTCATTCGACACTCTATCATACGAGTACACAGAATATCCACACATTCGTCTAAGAGATCTCATTTCTACTGCATTTATTCTACTTTCATCCTTCCTTTGCCAGTTCCATGCTTCGCTTCCATACATAAGGGTCGGTAGAAGAACACCATTGTGCACTGCCATTCTAGCTTTTTTGATAGGTTTTTGTTTGCGATGACAACTTTAAGTGCACCATTCACTTTGTTACCTGCCCCAACCCTTCTTTCAATATCCCTCTCCACTCTCCCATCTCTTGTAAACATACTACCTAAATACACAAACTCAACTACTTGCTCCAAGTTTTCACCATTCACGCTAATGTTGCAGACTGTCATGGTTTCTTCCTTTTCAAAAATCATTGCCTTGGACTTATTAACATTCATCATCAGATCATTTCGCATGCATACCTCACACATACAATTCACCAGGACTTGTAGTTCATGCTCGTTGTCAGCAAGTAGGACAGCGTCATCCGCATACAAGAGACAGCTTACTGACACTCCGCTCATTTTGGCACCTACATCCAACCCTTTCAGCTCTGTCATACAATTGTCCATATACAGATTAAATAACCACGGGGACATTACGCAACCTTGTTTGACACCTTTATTGATATCAAACCAGGCTGTAAGATCTCCATTTACTCTGACACTAGCAGTGCTTTCCGTGTATAGCGACTTAATGGCCGTGATCAGTTTTGTACTTATTCCATATTCAGACAATTACAATTTTTATATTTATATATTATCATTATTTATTATTATTGTTTAATATTATTTATGAGTTATTACTAATAAATAAAAAATATTAGTACCTTACAATTAGCCCAGCTTAATTTTTAAATTTAAATTATTATATCGAATTTTAAATGCGTTCTTTTTATTTTTTATTTTATTTTACTTTACATGTTATAACAATAATTTGCCAAAAAAAGTTTATGGACTGTAGTTGTCATACTAGGCATGGCCTGTATCTTGGCAACTACATAAAATAGGATGTTAGTACAATTGTTAGTAAAATGGCGGTTGTATTAGTATTTCTATGTTTAGTTTTTATTATTTATTTACACCTGAAGGTGGAGATGAAGATCGTATCGTCGTGTTTTTTTAAAATATTTTGTTGTTAATAAACAAAGTTTTTTTCAATTTCCTAAGTATTACTTTGGAATTCCACAATGTTAATGCAATAAGTTAAATTAAACAAGGTTAACGAATGAAAAGGAAAAGCTCACATTCAATTGAGAAGTTTCTTATACGTTAAGTTATCCAACTTTTAGAAGAAGAAAAAAATTTAAATTTGGTATTCATATTATGCCTGTATGTTAAGCTAGCTTCGTATCACGAGCCGTCACTGGTCCCCGCCCACCGCCACCCACTCCCGTTCAATTGCAGTACGCCGCCATGAATTACCTTCCCTCCACTTTGTTATCAAACTGACACAACATTTAAGAGCTTTCTACTGGTGCCCTTACATGGTGTTCCAAATGGCCACTTTGGCGCTGAAGTAAAATCTTGTGACTGGATTTAGACGACCATTAAGTGCAAGCACGAAATGAAATGATTCGACGATTTATTTATGAATTAAAACGGTTTTTCCACTTTTTGTTTATTTTTCTCATCGTGTTCCGAAGGTTTCATATCTTCATTATCGAAAGAACGATATAAACTCATCTTAAGCAAAGGTATGGAACCTCTGAAATCGGCCGAGAAAATAAACTTAATGGAATAAACATTGTTTTAATTCATAGAAAAAATCGACACAATGGAATTACATTTTACGTGGTAAGCTTATCACAGATGATAAGTTTATTAACATATATTGAACGTTATTTTTTCAAGTGGTTCAATATTTAAATGGTTATGCCGGTAGGTAGAGCAATATCTTTGCTTAATCGTATCACCTCGGAGTTTGACATATTTTGTGATAGTTTGGCTCATCTGAGGGAAGCACTATCTTTATTATAATTGTATGGTATATTTATTTTATTAATTTGTCATGCATCTTATGTTTCTGGCTCTTTTTATTAATCTATTATGTATTACTTATTATTGCATATCTCTAACTTGTATCTTTAGTGTATTAGAAAAAAAAATCTGTAATGCTTTAGATATGTTCAAAATAAATAAATGAAATTTAGAGTAAATGAAGTGGTACCACTGTTGAAAATTATGATTGTTATATTCTGATAGCACAATATCTTTTTCTTCTTCTTCCTCAGCCTATTCCCGTTCACTTCTGGACAAAGGCCTCCTCCATTCGCTTCCATGCCACTCTGTCCTGTGCAGACTGCATCCAGGTTATTCTGACGTATTATTTTTGCTACCCTTTCGGGGTGACGGCGTGATGGTTAGTTAGATAGTTAGTTTTTAAAAATTTCAATGAAAATTTACAACAACGTAATTAAAAATTTCTTTATAGTATATATTTAGTCTAACTCTACATAGGTTTATGGCTTCGACCGGTTTCGGCAGTTCGTTACCATATTCTGGTACTCGTAAACATAAGCTTTCTACCACCAGAAGATGGCAGCGAGCGCTGAAACCGGTAGATGCCATGAACCTAAGTGGAACTTAACTATCTTCTTCTTCTTTCGGTGCCGTGCCAGGTCCCCCCAACGTTGGCGATCACTACAGCAAAGGCATCTCTATCCTGCACCATTTGGAACAGGTTCTGAACTATTTTAATTCCTGTCCACTCTTTAATGTTCCGCAGCCAGGACAGCTGCCTTTACCAAGTCTCCGACGTCCCTCCACTTTACCCATTAATATCAGTCGAAGGAGGTGGTAATTTTCTCCCTTTAGAACATGACCCAAATATGAGACCTTTCTAATTTTCACACTTGACAACAGCTCTCTATTGGCTCTGGTTCTCTGCAGTACGTCTGCATTACTGACCCTATCGGTCCACGGTATTCGGAGCATTCTGCGGTATGTCCACATCTCGAACGCTTCCTACCGGTTTATTACATTCACTTTCAGAGTCCAGTTTTCACAGTCATATAGTAGAACAGACCATATATAATATTTAATCATTCTTTGTCGGAGTTTCAAGTTAAGATTATCGTTGCAAAATAATGTTCTCATTTTATTAAAACTAAGCTATAATGATTTCTTTAATTTTTATTATTTATAATTAACATCTACCAAGAAATTTCAAATAACAAAGTTAATAATTTTAGTTCTTTACATGACGTTTTACACTGATTTTATGACTGATTAATTGTGTTACAACTTCGTAAGCGTAATTCCCTTTTAATACACTTATATATCACGGTGAGAACATAATATAACACTATTTTCACAGTCCTTTGTTCCACGAGCGTATAAATAATCTGGAGTTAATACGATATTTGAAAATCTGTGACAGGTACAGCGTAGAGGCGCATCATTTTGTCCGTAGCGTACCTATTCCTGAACGTCGATAATAAATAGTTACCCATAATAAATTCCTTCCTCCCTCTCCCGAAGGGACTGCGCCGCAGATTATTGCAATCTGTGCCTTAGGATTAGCTTCAGCAGAGCTAATAAGTTATGACTTGGTTTCAATGCCGCCCACGGAAGAAATATGGTTCCCAAGTGCATGAACTGCGGTGCCGGTGTCTAGCTGGAGCATGTAACTAAATCTTAAGCCGATAGTTTAGCTGTTTAAAGATACATGCGGGTGTATAATACATTTTCTCAAGCCAACATGTTTTAAAGTTACTTATGATTACACGAGCATTTGAAATCAGATAATTATACGAAATGATCTTTGGCAAATTATCAGACAGTCCTTTTAAAGAATCAATTGTATCTCAATAGAGACGAAGATGCAAATTGGAAACAGAATATGGTTGATCAAGGTGTTTACAGGACTTATGACCTGTCATTGGTTGGGTTAAGCGCACGCTTTATTTAATACAACATTCCCCATTCCACATTTTTCTTATGACCACCATGTCTGACAATTTTTTTGGAAGTTGTATATGTTAATCTGCAACACCACCCTTTGCATGGTAGTTTATTCAATCTACACACTAACGCCATTTATGAAGATTGTATTTTAAGCATTAAGCAGAAGATATTTTTAACACATTGTGAAAGGCTACCGCCATTTAGCGCATTGCTAGAAACCGCCTGGAGATGTCACTTCAATCTATATCTAGTCCTTTTAAATATACAGCTTCGGTCACATCAAGTTTCTCACTATAATATAGACGAAAATCAAACGATTTGTTTGACCACATTTTTGTTTTAATTGAAATTTCGTATATTTTGACGTCATAGACCACGAACCAATTAGAAGCGTTTTAAGTTGTACATATTTTTAAAACATACGTAAATATTAATGAAAAATTATAATAGTAAACACGTTTGTTTAGTGGTTTTACTTAGACTTAATTTATGTAAATTGTGACAAATTTGTTTCGCCTTGCGAGGGCATTCTCAAACTGAACCTAATCACCAAACAAAGTTCAGTTTGAGGATGCCCTCGCAAGGCGAAACAAATTTGTCACAATTAATATATTATAATTTATATAAATTAAATCCAAGTTAAACCACATAACAATCGTGTTTACTATTATAAATTAATAATGGAATACAAAACTAATACCTCAACCTATTAATGAAAACATGAATCAAGAAAAAAAGTTTTAATAAGTATTAGCATATTCTATTATACGAGTACATACGAGTATATTTAAAATAGTCCCTCCATAGTGAAAATACCCCATTCATGTCATAATATAGAATTCTTTTAATCGTTTACAACAATATTGTAACCCATATCTTCAAATGCGAGTACTAATTTTAAAAAATGTTTTTTTTAAAGAAATTTGTTTTTGAAATTTATTATTATTCTTAAGATTGTTTACAATAAAAACGAGTATGCAAATAAATATAGGTTAAAAGTCTTACAATATATAGTAATTTAACAATCAGTCAATCTTTGGAGACCGAAATTTAAAAGTATTTTCGTATAAAGTACTTTATTAGTGGCATGATATTTTTAAAAAGAAATTAAACAATTCAATTGTGACAAGTTTGTTTTATGACGTTTGGAGCGAAACCTGTCGGTTGTTTAAAAACAGCAAAATAAAGTGTTATTAAAACAAATTGATTAAGTATTTAATTTATTTATAGAAAATATAATGATTTCAATGTTACCGTTATTATTCTCTCATATAAATTCCTCTCTAAAGCCATCATAATAAATTGCATACACTTCGTAAATAAATATGACACATGTCTATTAACACGGCGTAATAGTGAAATATTTACTCGGTAAAGCATGCCGCCGCTTGTCAACGTGCCAAGTGTTGGATGGAGGGAAAAAAATTGGACAGACAGGCAATGAAATGCGAAAAAAACGCTTTTCAGTTATAAGTCACCTCCCATGGACCTTACACGCCCCGGCGACCAACGAGGTCAGCGGAGAGTGATTTTTTCATCTTGTTCGTTTTGCATACATCAAATAAACGCAGCGGGAAGCCTATAGAAAAGATTTATCAGTTTTCGATTCGATGTTTTAATTTCAAACGTAAAGATAGTTATCCCCAAATTTAGGTAAAAAAAAATTGTATGTTGTTTCTTGAACAATGATCTAAAAAAAACTAACCAACCATCACGCCGTCTCCCCGAAGCGGTAGGCAGAAAGGATGGAATGCCACACTTTAACCGATGCGGCACTCTTTTCGCTCCGCGAGAGGTAGAGTTTATCCAAAGGCATTGGAGTTTGGAGTTACAAATCTGATTTTAGTGAGTCGTCAGTCGTGAAAAAGAGTCGATTCACTCTGCTGAGCGATCCGTTCAGATCAGATTCCTGAGATGAGTCGTTTTGCCCATCCCTACTCATTACGCGTACGCACACGCACTAACACATTTACCATCTTCTTTCAATTTGTGAATGAACTCTACGATGGGTTGCAAACCTCATTGCCACCAATAGGCCATCTCCCGCGCTTCGATCGTCCAACGTCCACAAAATAAATGTAACAATTATCTAAAACTCCATAATAAATAATAATTAAGAATGAAAAGGTCTGTTTTGTAGAAGTTTTATTATAATTTATGGGAATGACATGCTTCGCATGTTCAAAGTATTATCAAATGTGATAATGCCTTATACAGGGAAACATGTCATTCCCGTCAATTAAAATAAAACCTCTAGAAAACAGACGTTTTCCTTTGTATTAATTAGAGTTAATTTCATTAATATAAGTGTGGTTAAAAACCTTTGGCTTGCTTAGCAAGTCAAAAATTATGTGATGTTAATAAAAAACATACTTATTTTTAATGTTACTGTATAGGAAAACATATTTCACTTTTCTAGGGAATTTACGAACGACTGGGTGAACCATGTATTTTAATTGTAAAAATAAGTATAAAATATCGAAATCGTCGAAACACGTCGCTTCAAAAATTTTCAACAATATTAAATACTTTGCAGTTTAACATCATTATTTTGAAAACAAAAATTATTTGAACGCTATGAAAATATATATATTTATTATATTTAAAGTTACACACCTGTTTTATAGTAATAAAATAAAACTTTTTGATTCTAACATAGAGAACTTGAGATCTATTTACGAGTATGAACAAATCAGATTCCACCATAATTACAAAAAAGATTTCAAAGCCTAAAACAATAAAACTATTGATTTAAAATGTGTAACCAGTTATAAATAGAAAGCAATCAAATGTAAGACAAATTTGATATCAAAAACTCCCTGTATTTTGTATTACTCTAAATTTGAAGAGTTTTATTTTTCGATATTTTCACTCTCCGAAATTTAAAATGTGGGCTTATTGCGCTTTACCGCAGATCTAAAGAAGTTATTACATTAATTTGTTCAAGTACTAAGATTTTTTCCGTTATAACTATTTGACCTATAACTTTCTTATGAGTTATTTTTTAATACATCAGAAATAATCAGTTTTACAAATGATGATTGCAGCAATTCGGGACACTAAGTTACTAGAATGTTTGATTCTTAATCATGAGGTTCTGAGTTCAACTCTAATCTTCAGTTGAGTATTTTCTCACAATTCGAACTGCCATTAAAAACACAAAAAAATATGTTTATTTAATGTTTTAAACATATACCATATAGGATTACATGACATTAGCATGAATGTTGAAATTCTGGAATATGTGGATAAATTTGCATATTTAAGAAGTATGTTCACAAATGATAGAGGAGTGTATGGAGATATTGAACGATGGGTTGGAGCAGGAAACAAAGTGAATTTAGCACTTAAAGTTGTCATTCTATCTATTTTATTTTAATAGTCTATTCTAAGCTAAGACGACTTTCCACAATGGTGTTCTTGTAACGACCCTTATTCTCACACAAAAAAGATTAAAGTAGAAAAAATGCGGTAGAAGATAGGGTAAGAATAGAATGCAGGTTAATGATATAATTAAATAATTTATACGAATGAAAACGTCTGTTTTATAGAAGTTTTATTACAGTTTATAGGAATAATATGTTTCGCCTACACATTCTTCAGGTACAGGTCTACACAGGTCCTTACAAGGGCGAAACATTTCATTTCCATAAAATATAATAAAGCTTCTAGAATACTGACGTTTTCATTCGTATTAATTATTTAATATGGAGTTTCATTTCATCATTGTTCAAGAAACAATAAATAATTTGATAATGCCTTAAAAGTCAATACATGTAATTCCCATAATATATTATAAAAGTTCTAGGAAACAGATGTTTTCTTACGTATTAACTAAATTGATTAAAAAAGTTATATGAACATTTTGATTAACGAAATAAATGGTGTGAAATCATGTACTTCGTAAGTGATCGCAAAAAGTATGTAATTATGTGTTAGTTAAAATACAGAGGAAACAAGTTAATAAAAATTAAGCTGATTTTTCGTATTTCGAATTGGTCTCAGCAGCTGCAACGATGGATGCCAATCTACTTCTATGTGCCAACATTTATTTATTCAAATAATCATAGCTAATCATCGCGGGAAGCGTTGGATGAATAGGTGAGTGTGTTTTTTAAGTTCCTTGAATATTCTTTCTAAAGGCGTAGCAATATACTCAAAATGAATAACACTATATTTCAATAAATATTTTAAAACACATAATTATTTCCTTAGGTATGGAAGTAAAGCACAGAAGTGCCAAAAGTAAGATGAAAGTAGAATAAAAGTATTTATATATAAGAATGATCATACTAAAAAAAAAACTAAGAAATGATCCTGCCATCGTAGTATGCTATGCAAGAAAAGAATTATGTTATATTTTGACATGTATATTCTCTCTTCTTCTTCTTCTTCTTCGTCAGCCTTTATCGGTCCACTGCTGGACATAGGCCTCTTCCCTTCCCTTCCACTCGTCTCTATTTCCTGCCAGCCGAAGCCACATTTCCCCCAACAGCAGCAATGTCATTCAATGGCATTCTCTCTTACTCTTTAGTATTTTAAGCAAACTAATTAAACATTACGCCGTCTCCCGAAGACGTAGACAGAATGGACTACCACAGTTTTCTTTCATGACATACTTCATACATCGTACATGCATGAACGTCGATTTCTCCGACTCCTCAAGTAGCCGATATTCAATTTTTGATTTATTTGATCGTGACACGTTTTCAATTCCTCGACCTTCTCTATTTTTAGTTCCATTTACATCGTTAATTGACATTTTTGTTACCATTATTTTTTCATTCATTCTTTCCATGAGTCCAAACCATTTAAATGTTCCTTTTATTATTTTGTTCATAACACTTTCATTCGCATCGCAATCGCTTTTTATATTTTCATAACTAACCAACTAACTAACTAACCATAACGCCGTTTCCCCAGAGGGATAAACAAAGAAGATGGACTGCCATACCGTTCTGTCCTGACATACCTCTCTAGCTTCCTCCACATTCACATTTCGTAACAGGCACGCTCGTCGATTTTTCCGGCTTCCAATGTGGCCGCCTTTCAGTATTTGATTAATTTGGTCAGGCTTTCGTTGGTCTTCCACGGTTTCTCTTTCCACTCACACTACTTGTATACAACATTTTAACCATTCTTCTCTCGGCCATTCGTTCCATATGTCCAAACCATCTCAGGAATCCTTATTTTAATTTTACTTATGATACAATCATCTGCCATACATTTCTTCCTTATTTCGTCGTTCGGTATTCTCTCATATATCGTTTCTAGCATATTCTTCTCAGAGATCTCATTTCTGCGGCATTTATCCTATTTTTGTCTCTTTTTGCCAGCTCCAAGCTTCACTACTATACATAAGGGTTGGCACTAGAACGATTATGAACTGTCATGATATTCATGACTAAAGTATTATGGCTGTTTACATTATTTCTCATTTCCATTCAATTATGAGGGGAAAAGTAAAAAATCGAATTCGCTCTCGGGTCATTTTTATGTATTTTACACTTCAATCGGACGACGCGTCGCGAAACCGGCGCCGGTTAGATTAGGTTAGGTTAGGTTAGGTAAGGTCAGGTCAGGTAAGGATCAGATCATGTAAACAATTTTATAATATTTTAAATATGTATCTAAATAATATGTATCATTGAAGAAGGACTGGTTGTCCAAAACATGTCTATCAATTTTTTTTTAAATATAAGTGTTGTATAAACAAAGTGCATAAAAAAATAAATAGAGGAATAAAGCAATCACAACACAAAGTATGGCGAATATAGAAGAAATTGTCTATATTTTTTAATATATCTATACATATTTTAAACTAGCAAAATCAAAAGCTACACCCCTGATAAACACATAATGCGTTTTTTTCAGAGACCATCATCATTGGTATTTTAATTTCACACATTTGCGATCCTTCTGAGATCGTGATTATTCGAGAAATCCATTACTGTGGCGTCCGCGGAGGGTATGGTACATAATACTCACTTGTACACGTCTCTCGCCAAACCAAAAAGTCATTGGCAGAAGCGTGAACAGTGAAAAGTGAACACACCGTTTGATTTTTTGTGCAATCTGGCAAGCTTCCGTAATGCAGCCGGGGAAGGAAACACTTTAACCACAAACTATTAAGAAAATTCAAATAATAACTATCAAATCTAATAATAACAGTTGCATCATTAGAGTCTTGATAAGCGGCAAATGCTTCAATCTTATACGAGTATTAAAAATATCATTCTTGGAAACCGTTTAGCGAAAACATTTTAAAAATTAACATTAATTTTTAACTAACTAACTAACTAACTAACCATCACGCCGTCTCCCCGAAGGGGTAGGCAGAAAGAATGGACTGCCACACTTTTCTTTCCTGACATATTTCTCTCGCTTCCTCAACATTCATACATCGTGTCATGCACGCGCGTCGATTTCTCTGACTCCTCACATGGCCGACATTCAATATTTGATTTATTTGATCGTGCCACGTTTTCCTCGGTCTTCCTCTATTTCTGGTTCCATTTACATCATTAACATATAATTTTTTTACCATTCTTTCTTCATTCATTCTTTCAATATGTCCAAACCATCTTAATGATCCTTTCATTATTTTGTTCATGACACTATCATTCGCACCGCATTATATTTTCATTCGGCACTCTATTATACACAGAGTAACCGCACATTCTTCTAAGAGATCTCATTTCAACTGCATTTATTCTACTTTCATCCTTCTTTTGCCAGTTCCATGCTTCGCTTCCATACATAAGGGTCGGTAGAAGAACACCATTGTGCACTGCCATTCTAGCTTTTTTTGATAGGTTTTTGTTTGCGATGACAACTTTAAGTGCACCATTCACTTTGTTGCCTGCCCCAACCCTTCTTTCAATATCCCTCTCCACTCGCCCATTTCTTGTAAACATACTACCTATTTAAGTATTTAAACGAACTCAACTACTTGCTCCAAATTTTCACCATTCACGCTAATGTTGCAGACTGTCGTGGTTTCTTCCTTTTCAAAAATCATTACCTTGGACTTATTAACATTCATCATCAGATCATTTCGCATGCATACCTCATACATACAATTCACCAGGACTTGTAGTTCATGCTCGTTGTCTGCAAGAAGGACAGCGTCATCCGCATACAAGAGACAGCTTACTGACACTCCGCTCATTTTGGCACCTACATCCAACCCTTTCAGCTCTTTCATACATTTGTCCATATACAGATTAAATAACCACGGGGACATTACGCAACCCTGTTTGACACCTTTATTGATATCGAACCAGGCTGTAAGATCTCCATTTACTCTGACACTAGCAGTGCTTTCTGTGTATAGCGACTTAATTGCCGTGATCAGTTTTGTACTTATTCCATATTCAGACAATATTTCCCACAACTTTTCTCTATTAACGTAATCATATGCTTTTTGCAAGTCGACAAATGCACAGAAAAGTTTGCGGTTTTTGGCCAGAAACTTCTCTGTCAATGTACGAAGTCCAAAAATTTGATCCATACATCCTCTGCCATTCATAAAAGCACCTTGCACCGCCAAAATTTGTCACTCGTCAATTTTCTTACTCTTTCTATTAAAATTCTGCCATAGACTTTACCGACGACACTCAAAAGACTAATAGCTCTGTGGTTTCCACATTCCATACGCGATCCTTTTCCTTTGTACAGGGGCATAATTACTGCTCTCCTCCAGTCTAGCGGCGTATATCCCTCCTCCAAGCACTGGTTAAATAACTTACATAACCATGCAGAAACCACTTCGCCACCGCTTTTAATAAAATCTATGGCAATACAATCAAATCCAAATTAACTATTATTATTAATAAGTAAAGTTAAGACATACAAAGCTTTCGTCCGCCCCATCATAACGTATGTAATAGAGGTCAGAGCCGATTCCAATAAAACTAAGAACCTTCTTCTCTTCTTCACAGTCTCCTCTATACCATAGAAATGATGACTCTCCTAAAGTTCCGAATTAAAGAAAATCTGCAATATCTCAGATCTTGTGCGATGGAGACTAAGAAAAGGTTCCCGGAGAGATCATGTGGAGAGAGTGTTCTGAAAGAGTGATAAATAAAGCGGCATTTAACCACTTCAATATCGTAAGGCCACTGGTGGCCGCTACGTAGGCGCACCATCAGTACCGTAAGGTCACTCTGCATTAACAAAGATTTAAAAAAAAACATGTGTGGCTAGCGACATCTATACACAACTTGAAAATTTTAAACTTGATATATCAATTTATAGTACTTTAAACATAATGCATTATATCCATTAGCCCTTTTTTTTTTAAATAATTAAAAACATGCGGTATGTGAGTGTTCCTATGCTTAAAACATCACGGTACTTAAACGGATAAAGTACTAACAGGCAATAAAATAAAAGGAAGCAGTCCTAGATAGAGCAGGAGATTAAGAAGAATATTTTATAAAAATTTCTAATATCTTTAATTTGAATCCTTGGTACAGATGGGCAGGTACTCATAGACGGGCAAGTAACTAGATTCTGGAAGTCAATCGCGTAGAATGACTATGTACAGAATACATTTTTTACTCTAAACTTTTCGTGCTTTACAATTTTACAATCAATTGCTTATAGACGCCGCGTCCGAAGCTTAAATTAGATGGTATTCAAATTTTTCAATACAGTGTTACGTCAGCGTGAGCTCCGACGTACGTTTTCTATTAATTTTTAACAACAGTTAGCGCTGTGAATTTACTTTTAAATTCATTCGATCGAAAGTAATTTCTTTGATAAAAAGATACCAACAGCTGTTACTTAAGCATTTATAATAAGATGGTGGGATAAAACATTCATATTATATTATGTATACAATATTATTTATATACATATTGAAAGTCATTCGATAAAAAATATAACAACAAATTTATTGTTTCTTAAACAATGATGTAAAACTCCAAATTAAATAAAAAATAAAAATGACAACGTTTATTTTCTGGATGTTTTATTTTATGAAAATGATACAATACATAATTATGTCTTGGAAAGGTGAAACATATTGTAATTTCCATAAAACTATATTACAGTTTTATAAGGCATTTACTAAAAAACTACAATATTGCTATAAATTTTATAACAAGAATATTATTATAAATTCTAATATATTTCTCTCGCTTCCTTAACATTCATACCACATGTCATGCACGCGTGTCGATTTCTCTGACCCCTAATAATATTCATTAAAAACGTAAGTTTAGAAACGATACAAAAAAATAAGTAATTAACGAACCATCACGTCGTCTCTCCGAACGGGTAGGCAGAAAGAAAAGACTGCAGCGCTTTTCTTTCCTGACACATTTCCCTCGATTCCTCAAAATTCATACATTGTGTCATACACGCACGTCGATTTCTACGACTCACGTGGCCAACATTCAATATTTGATTTATCTGATCGTGCCACGTTTTCCTCGGTCTTTCTCTATTTCTGGTTCCATTTACATCATTGACATATAATTTTTTACCATTTTTTCATCATTCATTCTTTATTTATTTTTATATACAAATTAAAAGTCTATTCGATAAAAAATATAACAACAAATTTATTCTTTCTTGAACAATGATGTAAAAGTCCATATAATATAAATAATAAAAATGAAAGCGTCTATTTTCTAGATATTTTATTTTATGAGAATGATACAATACATAATTATGCCTTGGAAAGGTGAAACATGTAATTTCCATAAAACTATAATACATTACAGTTTTATAAGGCATTTACTAATAAACTACAATATTATTATAAATTCTAATACATTTCTCTCACTTCCTTAACATTCATACCACGTGTCATGCACGCGCGTCGATTTCTCTGATCCCTCACGTGGGCGACATTCAATATTTGATTTATTTGATCGTGCTACGTTTTCCTCGGTCTTCCTCTTTTCCTAGTTCCATATACTCGTACATTGTTAACTTATACATTTTTTACCATTCTTTATTCACTCATTATTTCTATGTGTCAAAACCATCTTAATGATCCTTTAATTATTTTGTTCATAATACCATCATTCGCACTGCATTCACTTCTTGTATTTTCATTCGACACTCTATCATACACAGAGTATCCCCACATTCATCTAAGAGATCTCATTTCTACTGCATTAATTCTACTTTCATCCTTCTTTTGGCAGTTCCATGCTTCACTTCCATACATAAGGGTCGGTAGAAGAACACCATTATAAAATTAAAGTGTTGTAAAAACAAAAAAATATATTTTTTTTATTTGTTTTTAATAAAATATTATGTATTGTTGATATATTTATAGTAAACATATACAATTTCATAATAATGAATTACGAAAACATATTTTTTTACATTTATTTGAATTAATCTAATTCGTTACCAGTACAACAGTGTCAACTTAGATAAATTATTTTAAAGGGCACTTGATATAATGATACAAATCTTACAGAATTAATTACTATTGAACAAACTATTCTTAGTGATCTCATTTCTACGGCAGTTATTCTACTTTTATCTTTCTTCGAGCCTCACTCGCTGATATTATAGACAATCCTGACCGAACAATGATCAGTACGTCCGAGCTTTTTGCGCTTCCATCCTGAGTCTAGACCTTTTTTTTTATTCAGTTCTTACGAACAATAAATTTACCTCTCTTGTTTGCGAACGGCGCGGACGTTTCAATAGGGTTTTAAGTTTAAAATCCAGAAATCGAACATCACGATTCCAATCCACCGAATAAGAAAACGTTGAGATGTTTTTATCTCCCCGGCTCGGAGAATAATATTCTACAATAGGTACTTAGAAACAGAAGGATTTTTTTACATCTTTACCAAATATAAGAATACTCGATATTCGAGTATTCTTATATTTGGTAAAGTTGTAAAAAAAATCCTTCGACATTCGTGGTAGAGTTGTAAGAGCTCTGACTACCACACAAGGTCCCGGGTTCGATTCCCGGCGGTGGCAGTGTGATTGTCACACTATCTTTCGTCTGGTGTAAAATTCACATGACAATAAAATGTTTGTATACGTAAAATATTTGTATACATTAATTTTACATAAAAATATATATCATATTTAAATGTTATTATAATAATATAATGTGATAAAATGGGAAAATCCGTCTGAGCTGTAAACGTAGTTGGTCGCAATTTAAGATCATTTTTTTTACTGCAAATGAAGATAGTCGCACAATGGTAGTTAAATAATAAAAAAATAAAACTATGCATGTATTTTACTAACTACTTCCGCTTTTAACTTTATTTCGACTGCGATCGGTTTTGTTAGGCTGGTTGACTTCGATAGACTGGTCTGATAGGAATAAAACAAATCCTAATAAATAATGACAATTTTTTTTTAATATTATGTACTTCGGTGAGCATTTAAAAAAAACCACGTACGTGCTAGGTGTGTATCGATCTCTTTACAAGATTTCGGTAGTACGCATCTATCACGTACTCAGTAATCAACTTGTTATCAGTATATTCTCATAAATTTCGATGCATAAAACATCAGCATAATATAATAAAGGATTGATTTTTTGGCAATTGAGTAAAATACCAGATTTTTTATTTTATTTATTTATTGTTTCTTAAACAATGATGTCAAAATCATCATCAAATGAAAATGTCTGTTTTCATTAAGTTTTATAAAAATAATTATATAAAACGATGTTTTTTTTAACTACTTCCACTTCGTCTTTATTTCCACAGCGACCGGTTTCGCCAGACTGGTGGATGTACTGGTGGAAGACCAGTCTGCCGATGCCAGCGAGCCTGGCGAAACCGGTCGCTTTCGAAATAAAGACAAAAGTAGAAGTAGTTAAAAAACGTCGTTTTATTTAATTATTATTTAAAATGAACTTCCCATTAAGATATTTCAGTAAAATCATTTGATTATCTTAAAAAGTGTTTTAATTTTTAATTAGAATGATATGGCTCGTCTTACTAATAATAAGACTTCTGGAAAACTGACATTTTCATTTGTTTTAATATTTTATGGGAGTGACTTGACAATCCTAATGAGTGCATTATCAAATGAATTTTGAACAACATTTGATAACGCCACTCCTGTTAACAATAATTTATTTTTAGATACAATAATTTTTACTTGGTATATTAATTAGTATATTAATAAATTTATAAAAAAGAAATAGTCGTAATGAATATCTATGGGTGGTTTTGTAGCTAAAGGATAATATTGTTTTAATAGGACCAACCGAACGCCCCAGATCAAATTGATTAATCATATCAGAAATCAAACTCCGTTTATTTCCATTCTAAGCTGGCCGACAGCCTAATGCTATGAAAATGTTCACTACTGGAATCGCAAATTTCTGCGTTATTTATGATCGTGGAAGCGTGCAAATTGATTTTACGTGTAATAATGATCAGAGAGTTTCTCCCCATAATGTCTGTGTTTGGCTGCAGCTCTTGGAAAAGGTTACTAACTTTACGGAACTTTAAAAGTAGGTCTCGGAGTTCTTTGTATCAATGATTCAAAATTAACAGACTACAATATTTTTATTGTTTCGGTACGGTATTATTTGGAAAGATGCTAATATAATAACAGATAAAGTGTGTACTTAACTAACTAACTATCCTTCACGCTGTTTCACCGGAGGGGTAGGCAGAGAGTATGGATCGCCACAGTGTTCTATCCTGACATAACTCTCGTGCCTCTTCAAATAAAATCAAAGCAAATTAGTTTATTTTCTCAAAAAATATTACAAACAACGATTATAGTTTAAGGCATCTATTGAGATCAGGTAAAGCATAAAAAAATAAATAATACCAGGAACGCATGAGAGATGGTTCGACATTAAGAATACAATATACTCTCCAAAGTCAGAGTATTTGTCTTCTGAACGTACTTTCACGAATATAAAAGACGTCGATCTCCGAAGCGATCTTGTTCAGCAGTTTGATTGCTCTCCCCACCGGCATCACCAGAGGCATTCTTCTACATTCACACATCGTGATATGTACGTTCAACGGTTGTACCTACTTCGAACATGCCCGTCTTTCAATAATTGATTAATTTGGTCATGTCATGTCTTCCTTGGCCTTCCTCTACTTCTTTTTCCATTCATACTACTTGTATAAATCTTTTTAACCATTCTTCCTTCATCCATTCGTTCTATATGTCCAAACCATCTCAGTGACCCTTTCTTAATTTTATTTAGCACGCATTCATCCGCCTTACATTCCTTCCTTACTTCAATATTAGATATTCTATCATACATTGTTTTTCCACACATTCTTCTTAGGACCTCATTCCTACGGCATTTATCCTGCTTTTATCCTTCTTCTGCTAACTCCAAGCTTCCCTTCCATACATAAGGGTCGGCCCTAGAACTCCATTGTGCACTGCCATCTTTGCTGCAGTCTACCCAGGTACTTGGGCTATTTTATTATTATTTTTAATTATTTTGTTGAATCGCTCTTCACATCATTACAATCGATGTAAAGGGTATAGCTATCATATGGATACTCTTGAAAGTGGTAGGTAGCTGATCAATCGCCATTTTATTGACACGTGAAATCTAAACTAGACCACAGACAGTGTGACAATCACACTGCCATCGCCGAGAATCGAACCTGGGACCTTCGGGGTGGCAGTAAAAGCACTCACCACGAAGGTCATCAAATTTATGAAATAATCAATAAAACATACTTTCAATCATTTGTCCTACATAAGAATGATATAAATATATTGTTGTTATCAAAATACGATTTTTAATCTCTGAAAAATATTAAATATACCGTTTTGAATCTTAAAACTGTGGAGGAAATGTTTTGCATATTTAAGTACACATAATATATAAATTTAGCGCCAGAGGGAGGAGGGTCCTATTGGGGTACAGAAAGCAGGATATGATGTACTGTTTTAAAAACAGCAAATAAAATATTGTCTGAATTTTTCAATAACATATTTTTTATTTATTTGTATAGTAAACTGCAATCTGGATTTGGATTTTTTGAGAGGAGGAGGTTAATTAAATCATCTTTTTTTGTTGAAAAGCTACCCAACAGTATCTTAATACTTAGTTTATATTTAACAAATCTGTTGGGTTTTTAAACATTTTTACTGGTGATTAGAAATACTATAAAGTTAAATATTAAAATAAACAAAACACAAAGTGTAACAAAAATACAGATTTCTGAATTCTATGTGATTTAAAAAATAATATTTACTAAATCTTTTATGATAGTAATAGAGTTATCCAAAAATACTTTAAAACATGAATAATTTTGGTCAAACTACTTTAGAACAATTCAGATATCGACCGAATGATTAAACAATTTATTCTTGTCAAAACAAAAGAACACCTTTTTTATTATTGGTCGGGCCGCGATAACAAATAAATAAAACACTTATTGTTGTTCGGCTTTATAACTTGTAAACTGTTTTTTTTTGTTCAGTCTAAAACCTGTGGGTTTAGCATAAAAACGATACAGCTTTTGGTTTTACTTTTACAGGCGAGAATTACCATGGATGACCGAATCAGGGCTGTTTAGTAAATTATGCCGCCTTCACGTTTCATTATCGTCCGACATTTTTGTAGATTGAGAGCGATTGTTGCATCAGATAAATGATCCGGATAGCTAAGCTGGTACTTGTTTAAAAAACTTACAATAAAAAAAGATTCCATTGAAAATATGGAACGGTTTTTGAAATTTATACTAAGCTAACATTTTTGAATTTGGAATATTCATTACTCTCGGATTTTAAATCTTATCACATTCATATCTACACAAACGTTATTTAAATAGATGTCATATTGAGATATTAAAGTACGAAATGTATTTTTATAACTATAATTAACAAAGCATTTGTCCTGGATACTGCAGAGCTATTAGTATGAAAATAAATTGTTTTTTTTTTTTAGCTTTTTTCAATATGGAACGTTAGAACAAACGATAATAAATTTATCCTACATTGATGTTTAATTTTAAATACATTATACATATTTTTTATAATATTTAAATAATGATGTTAATTTCCATATTGAATACGAATTAAAATATGTGTTTTTCTGGGAGTTTTATTACACATGATAATGCCTTAGAAAGGCGAAACGTGTCGTTTTCATGAATTATGATGAAACTTCAAGAAAACATACATTTTCATTCATAACAACAACAACAAACCATTACGCCATTTCCCCGCAGGGGTAGGCAGAGAAAATGGACCGCCACACTACTCTATCCTGACATACCTCTATAGATTCATCCACAGCGAGTCTAACACGCGTCGATTCTTCCGGCTTCTGACATGACCAACCTTTAAAATATGATTAATTTGGTCATGCCATGTTTTCCTCGGTCTACCTCGACTCCGTACTCTATTTACATCGTTAAAGTATTCTTTTTTAACCATTCAATCATCACCCATGCGCTCCATATGTACGAACCAACGCACCTTTTATAATTTTGTTCATAATACCTTCTTTCGCTCTACATTCCTTTCATATCAGCATTTGAGATTCTGTCGAGCATCGTTCTATCACACATACGTCTTAGATGCCTCATTTCTATTCTACTCTCATTCTTATTCTGCCAGTTCCATGCTTCGCCTCCATACATAAGGGTTGGGACCAGAGCTCCATTGTGAACGGTCATTTTCGCTTTCATTCTTATAAAAACTAAATACGTATTTAAATATAAAGGTATTTTATTTTCATTTACATTTACTATTAACAACCTTAATAAGATTTAGTTTGTACTTGTACAATACATAAATGAAGTAAAGATAAGAATTAATTGTATCTCAATAGAGAAGAAGATGTAAATGATTTGGAAACAGAATATGGTTGTCGAGGCGTTTACAGGACTTATGACTTGTCATTGGTTGGGTCAAGCGATCGCTTTATGTAATACAACTTTCTTACGAACACCACGTCTGACAATTATTTTCAAAGTTGTATATATGCTACCATGTTGAGGAACATTTCAAATATTTTAGTTCAATCTACACTAGCACCATCTATTGAGATAAGATGTAAGCATTAAGCAGAAAATCTTAATTAATGTCATGTGAAAGGCTATCAACCCAATTATCACACATTACTAGACAACGCCTAGAAAACTAGAAAACTAGAAAACTCTCCATTTTTTTTATACTTTTAACTTTGACTAGTTTTTATACAACATTATGTTTTTTTGAATGTATACAAATACTATTTACATCTTCGTCTCTATTGAGATACAATTAATTCTTAAGGATTAACCCGTAATGGGTAAAATTCAGTATTTGTATACATTCAAAAAAACAAAAAGAAGTAAAGGTGTATTTAAAATAAGAATAATAATAATAATAGGTCTACGATAATTCCCTAAAACTAATTTAAAAGTTCTCACGATAGAAGAGCACTGATCCAAGTGATAACGATCTAACTTTACACAATCTATTTAGTAGATTTAACGCTTTATCGCGTCAGAGCCGTTTAATGAAAACGGATTTCTCGTTTGCGTAGTTTTTTTTTTGTTTCTTTATAATCCCTTCCTTGGCCTTTTGTGTTCATTGTTGAATGTTGAAACGCCTCCGTGTACTTGTCTAAGTGAATCGCATCGGAGCGTAACGGATTACCCAATTACATCACGTACTAAAACTGCCGCGGAGCTTCATGTAGGTTAACTGGATACGTGGAATATAGACTGTGCTGAACTCCACCGCAAAAGGATAGAACTACTTCAGTGACATAGTACGTGCTTTTGAGAAAAGCAGAAGCCTCTAGCAAAAATATCTTGTACAGATTAAAACTGTTGAATTCATTTCCTCTATATTCGCAATTACTTGATGCTGTGGATTCACATTTGAGTAACTTTTTGAAAACATTATATTTTTATAACACTTTTTTTCCACTTTTCACAAACATGTTTCTGGACACATAAGCCCTTCCACAGAGTAAAATTTATTATAAATTAAAATTTCTATGTGTCTCGAAATATAATATGTTTGTGAAGAGTAGAAAAAAGTGAAAATACAATTTATTAATGTTTTTAATCGAAATTTCTCTTTTTAAAAAAAGAGAATAAAAAAATTGTGTTACAAAATTTCCTTATTATTATGTATTTAGTATTGCTTCCACTTGTGTTTATCATACTTGTGTTTATCATCGTCCGGTTTCGGCAGCTTGCTACCATCTTCTGGTGAATACAATGTTTTTTTTTAATAATTCACTTTTAACCACTGCAGCAACAATTCCCAGGAAATCACCTTGGTAAAAAAGCATTCGCCTTATGATATTCAACGTCAGAGGAACCTGATACGTATACCGCACTATTTAAAAAGGAAGAAATTTAAACGATTTAATTATTTAAAAAAAACGTGTGCCTTACAATACCTTATTTTATTTACTATCACCCCGTTTCCCCAGAGGGTTAGATAGAGAGAATGGATCGCCACACTGCTCTTTCCTGACATACCTTTGTAGCTTCCTCTTTATTCATACATCGTTACGCGTACTCTCGTAAATTTTTTCATTGTTAAATATAAAAATTGACGAGAGTACGCGTAACGGTTTGATTTATTAAATAAATCAGTCTAAATCCTGTGCATAGACTGGTTTCTTCACAATCATAATCGAACTTAATTACTTTTCTTAGTTAGAGGCATACCCAGAAATGTTCGTTCGTATTTTTTTAATAATAAAAAAATTCAACAGCAATATACTACCACTGCGGGTCCGATGACTTGGTATGGCCTCCATGCTAGTATCTTAATACTAGGACAGTTACCTTAGTAACGACATTAAATTTAAAAGACACTGAAAACACCACATTTTTCTACACAACGTAATGGTGAATATAGAAGAAATAACTTGTATTATTAATTTCGTAGTAGTAGAAATAATACAACTTAATCGCTGATAAAATAAGTAAATCGTTAACTCTTATAATGTGCACAAAATAATGTTAAGAAGATGCAATAATACAATTTTTTCTTTTATTTTTCCACATTCTGTAATTTAAAGCAAATTTTTAATGAATGACGTAGTTAATTCCATTGGTCCTACGAGTAAAAGCCGCACGTTTCCATTACATAAATTTTGTTTTGTAAATCACTTATGTGCCCACTGCAAAGGGAAACCAATAGCTTTAATGTCCGTGCACACATGCTATATTTGCTCTCACAAGGTTTCGTGCCTGTATAGGCGTTCAAGTCATTTACACTAAGCTTTCGATATACCGTCAAATTAAATTTACGTGCAACATGTCTTTTCGACTTAATTATTTTTTTTAAGTTATAAATTTTATCTATGGAACAAAATAGCATGACCTGGAATACTTTTATTTCAATCAGGTAGGTTTACGATTCGTCTACTAACATGAAATCAATGTGCTTATTTATATCAGTTGTAACGCAAATATTTTTTAAAACAATTTGTAGATTAAAACTAGTTAGCATTTATTTTACTTTCCCATTTTTGTTTTCCATGTGTCAAAGCCATCTTTGAGGCCTAATTTTAAAATATATATCATTAATATCCCTAGGTGTCGAAAGTTGTCATCGCAAACAAAAGTCTATCCAAAAAAAATAAAATGGCAGCGCACAATTGTGTTTTTGTACCGATTATTATATATGGAAGCGAAGTCTGGAACTGACAAAAGAATGATGAATGTGTGGAAAATCTGTGTATGATAGTGTCGAATGAAAAACAAGATGTGAATGCGGTGCGAATGAAAATGTAAAGAACAAAATAATTGAAGAATCATAAAGATGCTTTGGACACACAAGAAAGAATGGAAAAAAAGTATATGTCAACGATGTAAATGGAACTGGAAAAGGGAAAGACGAAGAAGAAAATAAATCAAATATTGAATGTCGGCCACGTGAGGAGTCGGAGAAATCGACGTGCGTGCATGACACGATGTTTGAATGTTGATGAATCGAGAGAATCTTGTAACGAAAGAAATGTGTGGCAGTCGAATCTTTCTGTCTTCCCCTTCGGAGACGGCGTGTTGGTTAGTGGGTTAATATTTTTATCCCTATACTAAGTCAACAATTTTATATGACCAATTGTTAAAAAATTACGTTACTGAGAATCAATAAAATCGTGTCCATTTATTTTTGAGATAAAATAAGTAATAAAAACTAATATAATAAAAATATCTCTTTTCTAGAAGTTTTGTTATGTTTTATGGAAATGACATGTTTCGCCTGTCTAAGACATTACCAAATCACATTTGATAGTACTTTAGACAGGTGAAACATGTTTTACACATAAAATATAATAAAACTTCTAGAAAACAATCGTTTTAATTCGTTATTATTTATTTATTTCATATGAAGTTTTAGATCATTGTTCAAGACACGATAAATATAACATAAGTAGCTTATTTGAAAGTTTTTCTTTTAACATTTAAAATCATAAAAAAGTTTAAGGTAAGTGCTTACGAGTTTATATAAATATGAATGTAAAATATTTGGAGCTCAAGTTAATGTTTGAGAACGTATTCTTTTAAACCGAAGTAATTGAACGCCATTAAATAATACAAAATCCAAAGAGATAAACCCTTTGTTTTATTTATAAAGCGGCGTGAAACCGCTACTTGTGGTATGGTATTGCCGCCGTGGATCTTGTGGTTTTGTTCTAAAATATTATTAAACACCGCTTTATTCAGGCAGCCATTGAAAGGAAAACAATCAACTCAATGCCAGAATTATTGTTTTGTTTTCCGTCTCACCGGATATCTCTATAATGGCAGCTGGAACTAATGACGAAAGAACCATTATTTAAGTAACTCCTTTGTACTTACAGGATATCGCAATAAAATAAAACATTTATTACCAATATCTCAGAAGCAGCGCGTTTATATGATTTTTATAATCCTACATTAAATTACTTAGACATTCCCAGTTTCGCATTTACCTACCTACCTAGTAATCAAGCCATTTCCCCGGAGGAGTAGGCAGATAGGATGAATCGCCACACAGTACTTATTCTTAACTTAATGCTCGCGCCTCTTCTACCCATACAGCGTGGCACGCACGCTCGTTGTTTGTCTGACTTCGAACAAAGCCGCCTAGCCGCCTCTACTCAGTTCTGTCTCCAGCCAGTCTTTTCATCCCTGAGCAGCTCCCACAGCACAAGTTTCTAATAACCTGGTATATATAGGTGTCTATTGGGCGGCCTCTGCAGTTTCTGTCCTCAACCATTCCCTCCACGATAATTAGCAAGCTTGGATGTCTATCTAGTTTGGTCGTTCTTGGGCAATTGTTTTAAAAAAATTACTCGCTTCTCCGGCCCTTCTCAATACCTCGCTATTTTGAATGCTTCTTTTACGCCATATTTCAAAACCAGCTAGACGTCTTTAAGGCAGAAACATACTATTAACACGCGACGTGGCGTGTTTACTCCCACCATCGGCAACACGTCGATCTAGCTCGTCTGGATCGGGTGGCGTGTGCGCGCATGGCGTCGCGTCGGTGTGTTCGTAGTGTGATTCTGTTCATAGAAAACAATACAATTTGATTCGACTCAACACGCATCACGTGGCATCGGGTGGCGTGGCGTGTTAATAGTATGTTTCTGCCTTTACTCTGGTTAATGGTCCACCTTTCATAGCCATACAGCAGCACACTCCAGACAAAGGTCTTGATTAGATTTTTCCTAACCCTCATATTAATTGGTTAGTTGATTAAAATACCTTTGTCTTTTTATTGACTATTTTTATTGTACTTTTCATAAAATCGTCGCGACAGCTGTATAAGCTTTCATAAAAAATAAACTCAATTTTTGATATTAAAACAGTGTTTTTAATTTAACAGTGAACAAATAATTTTGATTAATTCATTTCTTTTTTCCAATGATGAAGATGTAAAGCACGAGACTTGCGGAGAATAATAAACTGAAGATTGGAAAATACAGTGTCTTAATTCATAAAAAAATCGTATAATATTTAAAAAAAAATTTGAACGTTCAAGAAACCAATAATAAAGATCAAATATGTGCAAAAAATAATAAAAACAAGATATGGCTTAAATACATGAAAGTTTATGGAAATATAATCCTTTACATTGTGAACGGTTTGATAGGCTAAGCATCTTTGATTGTGTAGGGGCGATACTTTTCAAGAAGACATAACGCGGGGGTGGACACGTTCGTTCGATGAGATCAGACCAAATAACGGAATATTGTAACCATGAAAAAATATTTTGAATAACATTACATCATCTGACAAGTTTACTTTCTGTTTTTATTAATTAAAGCAAAAAAATATGTTTCAAAAGTACCAAAAATTCACTATCTGGAGAACAACAAAAATATTAATTTTATATCGTTCTCTCGATGACGGCGGTATTTTACTAACGAATAAACACGTTTTAATTGATTAAAGAATCTGATAACTGAATTCCATAGTTCTGATGCCATTGATCAAAAAACTCTTCCTGAAATACTTATATTTACATTTAATTTTTTTTAGCAATATTGAAAAACTCTAAATTAATTATAAATATGAACATAGGAGTTCTTGTATTAATTTAACTTTTATTCTGAAATATGATAGCCTTATTATTCCTAAGGGAATTATGTTACTGCAATTATTTAATAAATAGTCCATTGTTTTGGCCGAAAGACTATGATACTTCAACATTAGTAATTACTGTTAAAATTTAAAACACTGTTATAATATCACAATTTCTTGTTATTCATTGAGAGTGTCGTGACAGCTGTTTCGCTAAAAACGTCGCCTGTTGGCATCATTGGGTGTTACAATAAACTACAAAACAGCTGTCGTGAAACTCTCAGTGAATAAAAATAAATTGTGATATTATGAGTATGTTTTAAATTTTAATAGTAATAACAAATATTAAATACGCAATTGTAGTAATAATTATAACACTGAAATCATAAAGATTATTTCAGAATTGTATTCGAAATTTCTAAAGATCCAAATTGTGCCTAAGTGAATTTATTGTGAATCGTGAGTTCCTTGTGACGATGAAGCTAACTGGTAGCACTAAGAAATTCATAGAAACAATTATTGCACATGCGCATGATCTACCTCTTTGAATACGATTATTAAGTGCTTAGTAATAACGCATTTGCATAGCTTATCATTCGAGTTTCTTAATGAGACAAACGAAGTGTATTTACTTGGTTAGACTCATTGAAAAAATATACTAATTCTTTTGGCCATCCGGATAGCGGAGATTAAAACGGTATTATGCAACTTTGAATACTGATCTACACTACACACCCGTCCGCCGTAATACCCGCCAACAAAAAATAATCAAATTAGCGCCTTCGGTGCAAAGATGACAAGAAAAAATCACTTTATTATTTAATACCGTTTAAAGCTCCGTCAATCATTCAAATAACCACGCTGGCCCGGTCTAATCACAGCTCTGGGAAATGGCTGCTTCTGATTTGGTAACAGGAACGCCCTACTGCTCACGTGCAGTGTTGCCATCGCTAAATAATGCAGGGTCATCGATAGGAATAATGGGGTAATTATAACAGTTATTAGTGGGGAAACGCAGGCCATAAATAATAAAGGCGGGAATTGATGTTGGCAGTGTGTAGCCCCGAGTTCAGACGTGTTAGAAAGTAAGTGTGGAGGAACATCGTCGGTGGTTTATAACAGGGTGTGAATGGGTCTATTATTAAATTATTATTAATTATTTCACACATTTCAACTCTAACAGGTTATTTTTCAGATTATATTGTACAAAGCACGCTGCTATCGAAATATTTATTTTAAAATATAATATATTAAAAAACTGACACACATATTATATAATACGAAATACGTAAGTTATCTATATTTTTTAAACGTTGCGTCATAAATTAAGCGCTTCGTACGAGGGCTTAGATTATTTTATTTATTTTTAAGTTCAAAACTAATAAAATAATAGCCATACATTATGCTCATTAGCATTAAAATTTTCAATAAAACCCCAAAACCTCTCTAAAGTCAAATATTTTCTACTTATGCTTAAACAAAACATTTAAAATAATAAGATAACATAGTTTACAGATTTAAAAATATTTATATGTGAGAAAACCAAGATCAGACTCATGATAGAAATCAAATTCAGAGAATATGGTTTTATACTTTTTAATTTGAAAAACTTTGTTTAATCCACTATTTATTATAAAACACGACTTGTTATTGGATACCCCCATCTTCAGATATAAAAATATAATAAAAACAAAACAAGGAAAGACTAATAAAACCGTGATTTTTAATATTTTTTAATAAAAGGTGGATTAAACAAAGTTTTTCAATTTCTTAAGTATATTACTATGGAATTCCACAGTGTTAAAACCTTAGCGTTCAATAAGTTGAATAAGGTTTTGTCGTTTTGTTCTCTTAGTCTTTGGAATTAAATCTGTTAACGTTAGTTTTTTCCGTAACTCAATACTGATGAAGTAGTTTTACAATATTGTACAAATTCGACCAGTTTCGGAATTGTTCAAGTAACGATAAATACATATAAAATAAATATGAGTGAATTTCTTTTAAGGATTTTTTTTTAATCACGCTTTGTAAAATAAAACATAAAAATATTTTTAATTTGGTGTGTCCCTGATTAAATTATGTAATACATAAATACGTGTAGTTACGTACATAGGGATTATACAATATATGCAAGCAAGAGATGCGTACTAATGCTATACCAGCATCCAAGCAGTTATAATTTCATTTATCGCTCGATCAGATCATTTTTGTTAAAGAAGAGATAAATACTAATACGGATGAATAAATTTTGTGTAGTTAAAGCATTTAACTTCGTCTAACACTTTAGCATCGTGTCGTGTCGGTTCCAAGCCCAAGGCAATTATCAAATTGTTATTAAGCCTGGCTATCTATTCCAGATACTTAGCCTAAAATTTTCGATGTATTTAGACTATCATATTTATAAATGTATAAAATACGAGTATTCGGTTCATTGTGATATTTGAGCACATATAATATAATGATGTCATTCTTCTTCTTCTTCAGGGTACTACATCCTGGTGTGCGATTTGGCCTCCTCCACAGATGTCCTTATCAGTCTCCTGTCCCTGGTCATCACTAGGTTCGTATTCATGTGTAAATTTACCATGCATTGCATGCTTTTACCATTTGGTATCAACCGTGTGGTGTTCTGGGGGAAAGATGTTCATGTTTTACATATTTTAAATAATATACTAATATCTTCAATTGCCGACGACATTGTCAAGATAGCTGGTGGTGCCTGGACACGGAGGGATCAAAACATAAATAAGTAGAAGGATTGAGATAAGGATTAGATCCATCAGAGGGGAAATGAACACTAGAAAAGAAGAAAAAGTATTCTATATTATTCATTGTTTCTTGAAAAATATTGTAAAACTCTACTATAAATATTTTCAACTTATTGAACGCTAAGGCATTAACACTGTGGAATTCCATAGTAATGTACTAAGGAAATTGAAAATAACTTTATTTAATCCACAAATATATAAAAAAAACACGACATGTTTCGGAGGATACCTCCATCTTCAAGTGTAAAAATATGTTCACACCTGAAGATGGAGGTATCCTCCGAAACATGTCGTATTTTTTTTAATATTGTGTGGTTTTAACAAAGTTATTTTCAATTTCCTAGGTATATAAACATTATTTACATTAGACAATGCCCTAGCAAGGTGATAAAAGTTACTCTCGTTAAAATAATAAATCTTCTAGAAAACACACGTTTTAACCTATTTGCATTATTTATATATGCATTATTTATATGCATAGAGAGATTTATATCACTGTTTAAGAAACAATAAAATATAGCTTTTTTATAACGACTTTATTTTACTTTCTTGGAGTGCATGATAGAATCGATATCGAAAACTATGTAAAGTGACTTTTAACGTTATTACTGCGATTTTTTATATACAAACATAAATACATAAATAAATTACTCAATAAAACCAAATATATATTACGTAAATTTAAAAAATAACAATAACAGCAAGATTTATGATTCCAAAGTTAAAAACAATCTCAACAAGTACGGCTACCTGACAAGTACCTCGGCTTTAATAAGCGCTAATTTGTGTGACAATTAAAAATACTTTATTATAGAATATCAAAGTTATGATACATTGTTGATCATATCTCATAAAGTAGGCACCTAGAATGATTTCATTGAAATAAATATATGTATGTCCGAAAGGCGGGTCAGATGGATCGGCCATGTAATACGACCAGAAGGCCTCTTGAATGCCATAATGGAGGGTATGACCGAGGGGAAAAACTCTAGGGGACGCCCACGCCGAGAGTACCTGGAGGACCTGTTGGTGGACGTGCGCTGCTCATCATATGCAGATTTCAAAAGAGCCGCACAAGACAGGGAAGAATGCAAGAGAAGAATAGAGAAAATTGCTGCAAACCAATCCCAGGATTGAAACCAGAGAGAGAGATGGTCAGAAGGGCAAGTACTGGTCCGCTAGTACCTCGGCTTATTAGTGTGAAACAATTAAAAAATATCGGAGTTATGATCCATTGTTGATAATTTCACATGAAGTAAGCACCTAGAATGATTTTATTGTAATAAATATATGGTATGTGTGTATGGTCAGAAGGGTAAGTACTGGTCTGCTAGTACTTCGGCTTATTAGTGTGAGACAATGACAACATGAACGCAGGGCCTCGTACGCTACACAATGTAAAGTTGAGAGCTTTTACTCGCACAGATTATTTAAATGCGATATCAAATATTCTCTGTTCATTGTATTCAAATGAAGGAGCAGGAATGCGATTGTGAATAAAGAGAATAACACCAAGGAAATGCAAGTGTAAGATTATTATATCTTGCAGCAGAGAAGTCAGTATGATTAGGTTTTTCGTCGGCAAGTCTGTAAAGGATAAGAAATTCAACAACTATCATACAATTAGAAAAAAAAGTTTCTTTACGCCTATTAAACAAAGGAGAATGCAAATAAAAACGTGTATTATTGTGTTTTCTGAAACAACGAGTAGAATTAATTTGATCCGAAAAAAATAGTTCGTTTTTTTAAATTCTAAAAAAAAATGTAAATAATACATAACATATGTTCCATATATTTTATATGTATTCTGTTTTTTATACTCATTTTTATATAAGCTGTGTCCAGCTTCACAAGCTCATTTCCATCGGTTTTCATTTTTTATTTGTCAAACTGATTCTTTTTTAACATTAAGAATTTCAATGATCTTTAATTTTATTATATCTAAATTTTAATTATTTTCATTCCTAATTATAAACAAGGACATTTTCATTAATAAACAATTTTCTCAAATATGAACGCCAAATATCTTCAAACAATGTCGAGATAGATTTACTAATGTAAGCGGAAAAAAGATTTCATATTAAGCGCTCACATTGTGGTTAGACATTTTAAACTTTCTTTTGTACCCAAGCTTCATCAGGGCAATATCAAAAACAAAATAAAAAAACAGAGTTACCTGAATATATAAAATTAAGTGTTCAATTGAAACATTGCAGCAGCGGCTCTGTCAAAAGTGTTTATTTTTTTATCAGTATTGTAGAATCTTCCATGCATAAAGGTTGGAATCAGAACTCCATTGTGAATAGCCATTTTCTCTTTCATTCATAAATTCGTGTTTTCAATAACCATTTTTAAAGCTTTATTCTCTTTGTTACCCCTACTTATTATACTTTCGACGTCACTGTCTGTTCGGCCATCCGCTGTGAACATACTACCTAAATACAGAAAATTAGTTATCTGCTCTAGGTTCTCTTATTTACACTAATTACTGTCATTTCATCTTCGCTTTATAAATATCACCTCTAATTTTCATCGGAAAGTTCATCATTAATTCGTTTGCCTTGCTTGCCTTGCTTCGACATTCTCGACACTAAGACTTGTAATTCATCTGCACTATCCGCGAGAACGGCATCGTCCGCATAAAGCAGACAACTTACAGACATCTCACTCATCTTAGCACCAGCGTTTATTCCTATCAGTTATGTCATACATTTGTCCATATACATATTGAACAACCATGGGGACATCACGCAGCCCCATTCTACATCATTGTACAATATGGAGTTACAGCATTATTGTGCAATGTGGTATTAACAGCATTGTGCGATATGGTATTTTACAGCATTGTTCAAGAAACAATAAACAAATCTCTTTACTTTATAGTTTGTAGAATCAAATTTTAAATAGTAAATTGCTACTATCAATAATAATATGGATATTTAATTATTTGGGGTAACAAACAGCGATTACAGTACATAAATTAAACATATAGGAACAGAAAATAAGGCCAATTACATGCTATCGCAGGTATAAACGATAAGAAGTGTTAACAGTACATACTAGTGAATCGAAATTGAAGTTGAACTAGATTCAAACAAATGAATTACAATAATTGAACAAAATGAAGAAAATTTGATTCAACCAAAAGTAATGCTTTAGAGAGTGACATAGAACATACATACATAGACATACAAATACACACATGTGTATATATACCTATTATAATACAAAATAATAAAAGTAAATTTCGTTCTTAGCGAAAGGTTGTTTCAACCATTTATTTTTAAATACATTGATTTAGATGGAAAACGTCGATATTACTAAAGCATTTGTTGTAAATATCGCATATCCGAGATTGATTGCACTTCAATTTACATAATATTTAAAAAGACATGGTAATTTTCAAACTAATGTATATTATGTAAAATGTAATTTTTATGAAACGGTCCTTCCTTGGGTTATTACAGAGATGAAAATCGCTCCAGGATTTACAACCGGTTGGCATTAGATATGAGTAATCAGTGTTTAAATCGTGTAATTAACCGCGGTTCTATGAAGTTATATATTGTAATGACAACGTTTGCGCTAATACATTTTCTAATCTCAGTCCAGGAAATATTTACTATCATAAATTAATTTTTCAGAACGGATGTGTATCCTTTAGGTTCGAATATTATTTTATGCGCTAATGAGATGTTTTATTAATGAGATCACTGAGAAGAAAATGCGGGAAAACGATATACATATGATAGAATGCGAAACATGCCATTCCCATAAATTATAATAAAACTTTTAGAAAAATATGTTTTTATTACTTACTTACTAAGACAGCCGTTGTCGTCCACTGCTGGACATAGGCCTCCCCCACACTTCTCCGCGTATTCCTATCTTGTGCCTTTTGCATCCAATCGCCAGCAATTCTTGTAATGTCATCGGACCATCGTGTGGGGGGTCTCCCTCTGTTTCGTTTGTCGCGGGGTCTCCACTCTACCATTTATTAGTAAAAACTAACTAACTAATTAACCATCACGCCGTCGCCGGGTAGGCAGAAAGAATGGACTGCCACACTTTAACCGATGCGGCACTCCATCCTATTCTTTTCGCCCCTACAGGGGACGTGGTGTGGTAGGTTGCGAACCTCATCGCCACCAATAGGCATCTCCTGCAGACGTTTTTATAAGTATTAGTTCTACTTCTTCTTCTTCCTTGTTGTAGATTGTAGACCTAAGTGGTCTTTTCTTCAGAGTTTTGCTCCTCCTGTGAGGTAGATTCCCAGCTGTCCTTTCATCTTTAAGGAGGTCTTCCACAAGGGTGAGTCCCATGAGGCTGATTATGCAATGCAATATAGGGGAGTCTATTGATGTCCATTCTTTGAACATGACCGTACCAGTCCTTTTTTCAATGTCTGCTACATCTTTTAATATCCTCAACCTCACAAATCTCTCTTATTCTGGTGTTCCTCACGCGATCTTTCAGTGTCTTGCCTTCTATCGTCCTAGTATTAGTTATGTAATATAATATGTATATCGATGCGATTCAGTTTCTATGCGTTGTTCATGACGACCTTCGTGGCAGAGTGGTTACGAGCTCTGACTTCCAGTTCGAAGGTCCTGGGTTCGATTCCCGGCAATGGCAGTGTGATTGTCACACTGTCTTTGGTCTGGTGTAGAATTCACGTGACAATAAAATGGCGATAGATTGGCTACCTATCACATGTCACGAGAATCAATATAATAGCTAAAAAATAAAAATATGTACACAGTAATTGGGTCGAAACGACCTGTTGTGTACATAAAAAAAAAAAAAACATTTTTTATCTAAATTCTTTATAGCTTCGAAGAGATGGGCATCACATCACCCATTTTTTTTAATTAATCAGGGAATATTTCGAGAACTCGGCCGTGCTAGAGGGTGTTGGTCTTTTTGTCCTTGATAGATTTCTCCGACAGCGACAGCACAGATTGTTTTACCTACCGGCCACCAGAACCAATCTGCCCCCGGTGTACCAGTGGGAAGAGCAATTAGTCTGCTGAACGCGATCTCCTCGGAGATCGACGTCTTTCATATTAGTAAAGCTACGTTCAGGAGACAAATACACTTGACTTTAGAAAGTTTCTTGTCTTCCTAATGTCGAACCATCTCTAATGCGTTCCTGGTACAATGTTGTATTTTTTTATATTTTAATATTTTACCTGTACTCAATAGATGCCTTAAACATTTTCCTGTTTGTAATGTCTTTTGAGTTAATAAACTGATTTGATTTGATTTGATTTGATTTGATTTGATTTGATTTGATTTGATTTGATTAGATTAGATTAGATTAGATTAGATTAGATTTGATTTGATTTGATTTGATTTGATTTGATTTGATTTGATTTGATTTGATTTGATTTGATTTGATTTGATTAGATTTGATTTGATTTGATTTGATTTGATTTGATTTGATTTGATTTGATTTGATTTGATTTGATTTGATTTGATTTGATTTGATTTGATTTGATTTGATTTGATTTGATTTGATTTGATATGATTTGATTTGATTAGATTAGATTAGATTAGATTAGATTAGATTAGATTAGATTAGATTAGATTAGATTAGATTAGACTAGACTAGACTAGACTAGACTAGACTAGACTTGACTTGACTTGATTTGATTTGATTTGATTTGATTTGATTTGATTTGATTTGATTTGATTTGATTTGATTTGATTTGATTTGATTTGATTTGATTTGATTTGATTTGATTTGATTTGATTTGATTTGATTTGATTTGATTTGATTTGGTTTGGTTTGGTTTGGTTTGGTTTGGTTTGGTTTGGTTTGGTTTGGTTTGGTTTGGTTTGGTTTGGTTTGGTTTGGTTTGGTTTGGTTTGGTTTGGTTTGGTTTGGTTTGGTTTGGTTTGATTTGATTTGATTTGATTTGATTTGATTTGATTTGATTTGATTTGATTTGATTTGATTTGATTTGATTTGATTTGATTTGATTTGATTTGATTTGATTTGATTTGATTTGATTTGATTTGATTTGATTTGATTTGATTTGATTTGATTTGTATTGATTTGATTTGATTTGATTTGATTTGATTTGATTTGATTTGATTTGATTTGATTTGATTTGATTTGATTTAATTTGAAAATTAAGGCATGACACTAACACAGGATTTTCATATTTTTTTTACTTGTATATTTTTTTGTCATTGGACCATCTTGCTTATGGTCTCCCCGAGTTTCTGAGGTCGGTTGTCGGTCGCCATTCTAGGGTGTGTCTAGTCCACCGATCATACATTGTCCTCACTACATGACCAGCCAAATTCCATTTCAACGAAGCTATTTTGCACAATGCAACTTTGGTACTTTCTCTGAATTAAATAATATCAGAGAATAAAATAATATCGCCGAATGCTCAGAGTTCCGTGGACAGACATGGTTACCAATACCGAAGTCCTAAAGCGAGATAGAGTTGACAGGGAATTGTTATCAACTATCAAGGTTCGAAAGATCTCACATCTGGGTCATATACGGAAAAGTACCACCTTCTCCAACTGATATTGGAGGGGAAAATTGAGGGACGTCGAGGGCCCGGAAAGAGACAAATGTCCTGGCTGCGAAATGTGAGGGAGTGGACCGGCATCCGAAGTGTGGAGGAGCTGTTCCGAGCGGCGCAGGACAGGGACAGGTCCGCCGAGGTGATCGCCAACGTTGGGGGGACCCGAGTTAAAACAGCTAGTTTAAAATTACCTACATTTTCTATTGTAAAACAAATGCATTAGTAGGTAACGTGGCGGATTCATTTGTCATGCAACTTCAGTGAACATAATATCAAACGCAGCGCTCAGATGTCAGTAACGGGTAGTTAACCACAGCGGGTAAATACACGAAGCCACGGAACAATCATCCCAGAATACAGTTTGCAGTCATTTGTTTCCGCCAGGGGAAAGAATTATGCACAGTTACCCGATACAGAGAAGAGTGCATTTTCACGACGCGACGGTAGAGATAAGTGCCATATTTTGGATGGAGAGATTTTACGCTAAGATTGTTACCGTAAATGATTGTAGTATTTTGAATCTGTATGAAATAATAATTATGTGTTAAGCAGATGATTATTTTATTCTTATTACCATTATAACATACTTTCATTTTCAAAATCGACAGAAGAATAATTACAGATTTACATTAGCTCTGCCAATATACACATTCCAAAAATAATTGCATAATAAAAACAGCCTTGTATTAAATTAGGTGTTTCGGAATGTTCGATTTGTTTTACAACAAAGAGCTCTGGCTGCTTCAAATCTGGCTGTCTTTTTTTTAGTATTATAGTTGTCTGTCAATTAAGTTCAGTTCGCAAATGTTTGTCATTCTTACAACAACATTTGTTTTATCGCTCCTTAAAATGTCGACTTTCGTGGTAAATTAGAAGCATTAGCGGGAAGTTCTGCTGTTCTGTTTTAATTTGAAGAAGAATGCAGCTGAGGTGAATGAAATGCTTGTGGAAGTTTATGGCGATCGTGTCCCATCGGATAAATCATGCAGATGATGTCAACATAGGTTGACGAAACAGCTGTTGCGTAAAATTAAAATACAATTGTGATACACAAAACAAAGTTTTTAAATTTTACAGTTTAAAACGTTTTCTAGAAGTTTTCTTTTATTTAAAATGGAATACATGTTTCGCCTTGTCATTTCTATAAAATTACATGGTGAGACATATTATCTCCATAAAACAAAATAAAACCTGTATAAAAAAACATTTTTATTCGTATAAATTATTACAGACTTTGATACATTACAAAAACAAATTCATCCCTTTTACTACATGGGTTTTATGAAACTGGATGATCTTATTAAACGCAATTATTCATGCAATGTAAAATTAATACATGTGAACTAATTCTAAAACTGTCTTTTTTATAAGATTTGGCAGTCATACTGATATCGTTTTTAGTATCGTTATATCGGAAGTAAAATGTAATAACGATAAATCGTTAGACGTCTTCATATTCATGATAGAAATGTAGAGAAAAGGCTTATTTTGCTTTGAATTGCTCGGGGCGGCTTCGAGGTAACAAGGTAAACTGTTCCTCGGTCCATTATTACTTCCTCAACAGACCATGATCATGGCGAATCTTGAGTTAAGCTAAATGCATACGAAGAGATATAAGATTGAACTCATGACTATTTTGAAGTATGGTATTTTAGATTAATGATGGAACCCATTTTTTTCACAGGGTGTTTGTAATTTTCTATCTTTATACAAATTTTTGTACCAATCTGTTTGAACCAATTCTATTTATAAAAAACTAAAGCGCTTCAAACAGCTTCAAAAAAATCATTCTAACAGCTTCAAAAAAATCATATATTTTCAAAATATTTCTAAGATGGGTAAATGTTATAGAATATAAATATATGGTTGTGTGATTCGCTGTAAGAATGTAGAGGAAGCTAGAGAAGTATGTCAGGATAGAGTAGTGTGCCATCTGGTCTCTCTGCCATCCTTTCCGGGGAAATGGCGTGACGATTTTATTGTTCTTTAACAACTTTAAAAAATATATTTTATTTTATTCTACAAATTAAATATAATGATTCGGTATTGATTGTTTTATATTATTGAAAATTTCAGTTATTGGTGGTAAAAGAAGATGAATTTTATAACATGGATATGAATATAATTTATTGATCCTTCAACAATGTTTTAAAACCCCATAATAAATAATTGATATGAAACAAAACATATTTTTTCTAGAAGCTTTATTATATTTCATGGGTTTTTCTTCGCACTTTGCGTTGTGGATTCAAATTTGAATCCGTTTTTTAAAACATATTGTATTTTCATGACATTTTTTGTACTTTTCGGAAACATTTTTTGGAGCACAAACGCCTTTTCTCTTTCATTTTATAATTACTGCAATTTCTACACTGATGAAGGGCGTCTATATCCCGAAACATATTTGTGAAATGTGCAAAAAAGTGTTATGAAAGTCCAATGTTTTCATAAAAAGTATATTTAATATACGAGTATAATGATGAAAAGTATTTATGAATGCTTTAGTAATAACTCATCCCTATTAAATATAATGAAACTTTTAGAAAACATACCGCACGCTTAATAGTAAACTGACCGATTATGGTTTAGGTCATAATTGAGTTAACATTAGACAGAGGCTTGTGTTAACGCTATACATCTATTTTTCACAATGTTAACGCTATCCATTCGTAGTACGATAATCGTTCACAATGTTAACGCTATCCATTCCTACTTGTTTTTCGACTGTTTTTGTTAAAACACCGACTCATATCAGATTGAGCAAAACTTGCTTTTTTTAGTTAAGCCAGTGTTCTCTTATGCGTGCGATACGTTTTTATTCATATTAAATACACATACACAGGTTGTATCTGAAATACTATTGCCTTTATTTATTCCAGGAACATTTTGTATTCAAAATATTATGATACCGTACAAATACTGTTTTATTATGTGACAGAGGTACTCGTAAGTATAGGCCGGATGACGTTTTGGGTGTCAATGGCAGTGACAGTATAACCGTACGCAGTGCATTCGTAATCACAAATGTAGCGACTCCGTACATCTAACTGTTGAATACCATTAAAGTCGTCAAACTTATTCATTTAGATTCTGATTGCGCGTTCTCTATGCCGCTACAGTCATCTATAAAAGTAAACGTATGTCTTAATTCACTTAGCCTTAGTTTCATTATTTGCGCACGTGCCATATCTACTATCTGCCTCACAGTCGTCTTATGGTGCTTAGGAATACTCGTACATGATAGATATCCTTTCCTTTTTTGAACCACATATGCAATTTATCTTAATTCACTTAGCTGACGTATGTTTTGAACCGAACCGATTAATAAATTTTAGATATTGTCAATTGTCAATGTGGTCTGTTGTCAATGCTCGTTGAAATGAAGACACTGGGGACGATAGCAGGCAAGACACTGAGAGATCGCGTGAGGAACACCTGAATAAGAGAGATATGTGAGTTTGAGGATATTATAAGATGGAGCAGACAGTGAAAAGAGGACTGGTACGGTCATGTTCAAAGAAAAGATACCACCAGACTTCCCTATATTGCATTGCATAATCAGCCTCATGAGACTCGTTCTCGTGGAAGACCTCGTAAAAGATAGAAAGACAGCTGGGAATCTACCTCACAGGAGGAGCAACGCTCTGGAGACCAGACCACTTAGGTCTACAACAAGGAAGAAGAAGAAGAAGCAGACATTTTGACCTTTGAATCGAATATGTACGCGCATTAATAAATCCAGAGAATATTGGGGAATCCTTCAGAACGGTAAGACGCTCTATATAAGTGGTATGGTACAATCCATGCTACACATAACGGAGTGCCCTTCCTGCACGTGATATCCACGGAGAAGGATCTGGTTCGGACCAACTGGACTTTGACATGACATAGAAAACCACTTTCGTCAATGGATTGTCTTATTTGTGCGATACGTTACAGAATCATCTACGATAATTTTCTTTTATCTTATAGTTTAATTTTGTTGTAAAATAATAATATTTTATAATGATTATTCAAAAATCAAACCATAAAAAGAGTGTAACCGAATATTATTTTTTTAAAAACAATAATAACATATATTCCTTTTATTTCTGAATAAAAAAAAATCATTTCATTTTATTTTAAAATATGTTCATAAATTTATGCCCCGAACTGTGTTTACCAACAAAGTAGAAAGATTTATTTTATTTCTTGTGTTTGTGTCTACTATCAGAGTAATTATTTATTGATAAAACATTGACTTCGAATGAAGTCTTTAGAAGTTCAAGAACCACTATCAATTCTATTTATTCATTGATTGGTAAGTACCTGTGAGTCGTTTAAATCCCAACTTGATGGAATCATAGTCAGTATACATTTTAATTTAAAAAAAACGCATTCCAGTTTTTTTCTTTTAAGCCTCTTTTATGCTTATTTTGGTCTAATGTGAAGTTACATAAATAAACTTAGATCATAGATAATTCCTACTTCGTTATCAATGATAAAAATTATCTGTAAACTATTTGTAAATTGTGAAAAAATAGTTAGTATTTTTTACATTTCAAAATATAGGTACTATTATACATTTGAGCAATTTTAATGTTTTATTTACGTTTCTCTTACTGCATCCTACTCCAGAGAGAAGTATCTTCAGCTTTTTTCTAAAATTCTTGTCACGAGTCAAATAGTCACAGTTCATTTATGATAATTAAGGTCATACATATGCTGCGTTTAATGTTTCAGGCTTGTTAAGACTAGACTTGTTGATAAAAACCTCTGAAGAAGCCTAATGGACAATTCTCTGGATAAGTTTGGCAACACGGACTGCAGGAAGCAAAGGATGGCAGGATCTAGAAGCTTCGCCAGAAGACTGAAACTCTTATAAGGTCATGGAATGCATGTAAGTTATTTACAAAAAATTATACGAATAGTAATCTTCAAACCATTTCTTTTTTCATACGCTTGATTCTAATAATCATACAATATATTATGCTCTTTAAAATGATTATATTTTTTGTGCAATAAATGAGAAAACGTAATTTAATAGTTGTCTTAAGATTATCAGGTGAATAAATTAATGACACGTAAAAGAACTTCCAGAAATTGATGTACTCTTACTTATCAGGTACACCCCTACAAGACTGATTGCTGAGAGGTTTCGGAATGTCTCGTGTCAATATATCTATCTCTAGATGATGTGTAAACCCGTGTCTAATGATACGCCTTCAATTTTTAATACCCGTTACTAGAGATGGGTAGATACATTCTTCGAAACAAAATACATTTTATTTAAATATATTTTTATCGGTTTGTGAAATTGCTTACATTATAGTTAATTTTTAAAGCTAAGAAATAATGCTGTTTCCATTCATATATCATTATTATCATTGATAAATTTAAGAAGAAACTTAACTTATTTGATACATAAGAAATAAAACGTATATTTTCTAGTAGTTTTATTATATTTTAGAGGAATATCATTTTTCACCTTACAAACGCATTATCAAATGTTTTATACTGAGTACATTTGATAATGATACTACTACATTTGCATTAATTATTTGATATAATTAGTATTTAATATAAGAATTACAGTTATTATTTAATATAAAAAACGATAAATACTAATCAGTCATCTGTCAAGCTTAGATTTTACGTATTTATTTACATAATCATTGGCGGGCAAATCATCCAGTTACCGGTACCAACATTAAAAAATTAAAACGATAAACTAGAGCAGGTTAATCAATACAAATACCTAGTCTTGTTCTACGGTATGGAAACATGTACCTTGACAAAAGCTATCACCATAAATCTGAATGACTTTGAAATGTGGGTATATCGTAGAATATTTAAAATATCATGGACAGATAGAGTCACAAACGAAGAAGTACTGCAGCGAACGAAGAAAGAAAAATAAATTGTTAAGACCATAAAGCGTAGTAACTGAAATACTCGATTATCGAATAAAAAAATCCCATCACTAATTCTAACGTAGGCAGTTAGTACCCAAGTAGGAGGTGCTAAGATATTTAAGTACCCGAGTACTTGCATAATGATATAATAGGTACTCTTTAGAATATCCCAACCGTGTCCAAAAGATTTAACATTAATTGAATGGACATTTTAGTTACAGATGCTTACGAAAGTACCAATTACACATGCGTATTGTGAGTACCTTGTATTTTAAAATCAATTTATTTTATGCAAATCAGTGATGGATCAGATAGTACTAGCAGATAAAAATATTGAATATTGATGGTGTCCAATAAACAATTAATGGAACATTATTTCCGAAAAGCATAAAATTAATTACTTAAGATAATAACGATACATAATTTTACTCTTGCGTGATTTGATTCTGATTATATTATAAGCTATATAAGAGCTTACTTAACCTATGCAGTGAGAATCTTTAAAATAAAAACAGAAATAACATAAATGAAATTAAGTTATTTTTATTGCTAAATAATAAAATATTATAACAGCCGTTGTCGTTCACTGCTGGACATATGTATGTTAGGCCTCCCCCATACTTCTCCACGTATTCCTGTCTTGTGCCTTTCGCATCCAATGGCCAGCAATTCTTCGAATGACATCGGACATTGTGTGGGTGTCTCCCTCAGTTTCTTTTATCTTCGCGGGGTATCCACTCCATCACCCTTCTGGTCCATCTATCGTCTACCAATCTGGCAACATGTCCCGTAAATAACCATTTAAGCTTAGCTACCCTTTCGACGACATCGTATTTCAGTATTTCTTATTCGGTCTGAGGGTCTTACATGTAGCATGGCTCTTTCGTGTTTCCTGTGTGCTTCACGGAGGCAAATGTATTTAAAAGAAGTAAATTAAATATGTTTACTTGTTGACCACTTTGATTTTGTCTCCTTCAGAGTAGTTCCCGGTGGATGTAATCTACGAATGTCATGTTTATTCCATTGTTTAAAAGACTACATTAACTTGATTTTGGAGATGATGTTCTGCTGCTTCTGTGATTTTTGCTGAACTTTATTATGTCAAAACTTTGTTCTTTCGAAGTTTTTTTTAACTATGCTAATTGAAAGAAGTCACAAGAACTAAATCAGGAACTAAATCAGAGGATGCTCAGAAGTGTTGACATATTTTTTGGCAAAAAGTGAACGAATGCAGTAAAATGGAAACCTGTGTATTACCGTTATGTATTTTTTTGGCCCATAAATCTGATTTCTTAAGAAGGAAACTCTCACAAAATGATCGTAAAACTTCACAATAATACGACTTATTGACCGTACAACCTCTTGGCAAGAACTCGTAATGCACTATGTCATTGTATTCAAAGAAATCGTTTTTGTCGATTGTTTTTTATCAGATTTAAATTAAGAAACGCATTCACTATTTTAATATATTAAACATCCACAACGTAACTTTTAAATCAATATTAATATTAATATTATTTTAAACATGTCCTTTTTTATGTAGTCGTACTTTTGATTTTGTAATAATATATAATATTTGAATAATCTAATTGTTACCTTCCACTCTTCAGTAAACATATTCCTAGTACTCCAGGGAAACATTTTAATGATTAGTTAGTTAATATAATAAATTAGGATTTTTCTGTATATAAAAGCGATTAGAAAAATAAAACAAACAAATAGAATCAAACAAAATACTTAAATAACAAATTTTCGCATTTATTTTATCTGTTGTAAAACTCTACTCGCGTGATGATATTCAGAACCAACAGTAAATACATTTTAATATTAGGAGAAGATGATAGTCTAGGGGATAAAATGTTTGGATCCTGATCCATGGGACTTGGATTTACAACTGGACACGACTTGGTTCCATTTTCATAATAATGAGGTTCAAGTTCAGTTCACATTGAAGATCGTATTTTAAGTTCTAATACCATTACTTCAGTGTTCTTCCTTAAAAAAATATGAAAATAAACTAAAAACAAATATCTTAATATACTAACAAATAGATTTCTTACATTGATTTATTGCAATTGTTAAAATAAGAATAAATATTCTTATTATTTAAAAAAAAAACACTAGATTATAAAACAGACCTATCAATTTATTTTTTTTATACTACATACAAAATATTTTTCTGTGATCATTATATATTAATTTGACATAATTGGATTATCGAATAGATAATTTTTTTACCTCAACCATTGGTTTTCGAACTTTTAAAACCTAACCCTCTTTTAAAAAAATACAAGAAACTTAAAAGGCGTAATACATAATAATTTTGCTGTTTTTAAAACTGATTATGTTAAACACCTTAATAAAACAAATTATATTACTTAGTCTATTGTTTTGGCCGAAACACAAGGATACTTCAACATTATTAACTGTTAAATAAAAAAAACTTTGATTGTGTATCACAATTTATACGTATATATTTTATTTTTCGCGACAGCTGCTTCGTCAACCTATGTTGACATTATCAGGTGTTACAATAATCAGTCACTGTTAAAATAAAATTTTCATGATTTTTCGAACCTTTATGTATATTATTCCTATGTCAATTTGAATTTTCTTTCTTTGATATATTTTTTTAATTATAGTTCTTGCTGGAGTTAAGTTAGGTACCTGATTACAGTTAATTAAAAGAATAGATAGTTAATATTTATAGGGCAAAAAACACATTCGTGTGATAAGTCATTGTTAAAATTAAATACGCGTAATTTGTTTTTCAATTTTATAAACAAATATAAAAAAGTTGGGAGAAAAAAATACTTGTTATTAGATAGTAATTAAAAAATAAAATAAAAACACATAAATTGTGATAAATAAACAAAGTTTTTAATTTATCAGTTTATAAATTATATTATGAATATTTGGTTTGGTTAATGTGGTTCTCCCGTAAATTTTAAGATATTTCGTGAATAAAGAAATTATTTTGGTCAATTTGATTGTTGCCGTACTTCATAATAGTTAATAATGACACGTAATACGATTGTACTGTTTTGATGTTAAAATTAAATAAGTTTTTTCGTTTGTATAAAGAATTTTGACAGGTGTAAAATATTTTTTTCATTTGTTCCAATGACAATTTGAATAATTTCTTCAATAATATTTTTTCAAGTTCTTGCTGGTGTTGGATTGTTTAAAGTGCCTAATTACAGTTATTTAAACGAACGGTGAATACTTGGAATATAAATTAAATAAACACTAAAGTCCGGATCGTCCAGATCCAGTCCAGATCGTCGTGACAACATGTGCACCATTTAAAAGAACATTATGTGTTATATTATTTTTATCTCCCTTTATTTTTTATTATTATTATTATTATTATTTTTTTTTTTAAATAAACCAATTGGGTTATACCGTATTATTTATTTTATATTATTTGTTTTAGATTTACTTTGTGGACGTTGGGCGATCGAAGTGTGTGCGGGAGATGCCTATTGGTGGCGATGAGGTTCGCAACCCATCACACCACGTCTCCCGCGGGGGCGAAAAGAGAAGGATGGAGTGCCGCATCGGTTAAAATGTGGCAGTCCATTCTTTCTGCCTACTCATTCGGGGAAACGGCGTGATGGTTAGTTAGTTTTTAGTTTTAATTATATTATTATACAAATAAAAGAAGTGAATGCGGTGCGAATGATGGTGTTATGAACAAAATAATGAAAGGATCATTAAGATGGTTTGGACACATGGAGAGAATTAATGAAGAAAGAATGGTAAAAAAATAGAAATAGAGGAAGACCGAGGAAAACGTGGCACGATCAAATAAATAAAATATTGAATGTCGGCCACGTGAGGAGTCAGAGAAATCGACGCATGTACATGACACGATGTATAAATGTTGAGGAAGCGAGAGAACTGTGTCATGGAAGAAAAGTGTGGCTGTTCATTATTTCTGCCTACCCCTTCGGAGAAACGGCGTGATGGTTTGTTAGTTGGTTTTTACAATATTTAACAAGTTGTCACACTCAAATATTTTTCGCAGTTTCTTATGAACAGTGGTATATGCAAATGTTTTCCAAAACAATTTTATTGGACCTGATGTTTGATCATTTATCTACGAGTACAAATTCTATGAAATGTGTTCCAAACTAATCATTATAAACACATAATTTTGTGGTTTGAAATTTCATGGTTCATTGTAATATACAGTGAACTGCCTAAACCTAAGACACAAACATTAGTGGATTTTAACTAATTACACATTTTTCTTCATTTATAATTTTTATTTTATTTTCATTAATCACTTCAATATTACGTTAAACAAACCGATGAAACGATGAACGAATTTAAAATTTTGTCACAAAACTACCTTTTTTACATATACTCGTAAAAGCCTTTATTTAACCCCCTTCTGATTTTCACATTCTACTAATATCTTCCAAGGCGATATCTCACATTTTGTGAATCTGTGGTATAAAAAAATAGTCCTAGAAAAGGATAAAACTTGTTTCGCAATAACCCGACAAAGTTAGTAAAAAATAACACAAAAAAATAAGAAAAACATTTTTTGTTGTTCAGTAGCCAATAGCGATTATTTAATCTAATGCTCACGTTGAAAAACAGATAATCCATCATTATGGTTTAGTATGGCGGTATTTAAAAAGCACTCCAAAACCCGCGGGAAATGACGAAGCATTTGATTAATAATATGCATTTCATTGGATATGCCTTTACGATATACGAATTATGCAAAAAGCGTAAAGATCCAGAGATGGGGGCCGTCCGAAGATTTCCGAGTTATACCGAACATTATCGATCTACACAAAATTAATATTTATTATACAAAATGTTATTTTCGTAGATCTAGGTACAATAATATTATTTGATATAAGATGTTACTCCAATTTAATGTTTTGATTTTAAAATATAAAATAAAACTTAAAAAAAATGGCAGGAATCCTAATGTGTTCCTTTCATTTTATTTTTAAATTAAGAGTTCAATGTTCTATTTTTAATAATGGTCCGCTCCCATAGACACATCATCAATGCTTATTCGTGAGAACTTTAAATGATTGAAGTTTTAAATGCTTATCGCTATTTCATTTCATCCACCATGTACATTTGTTAGCATAATAGTTGTATAATTATTACATCACGTCTCATATTGCACCACGGGGAATACGTTTTTTTTTAATTCAACGGCTCCATTCATTACATTTACTCACCACACCGAGTCCATACAAAAACACACGTCATAATAATTGTAAATTTCTTAAAGGAATCAAAATATACAGGTATCAAGTACTTCGTGGTGGCATTTTTTATTTAAAAATGTATTAATAACCACAACCCATCACACCGCGTCTCTCGCGGGGGGGAAAGAGAAGTATGGAGTGCCGCATCGGTTAAAGTGTGGCAGTCCATTCTTTCTGCCTACCCTTTCGGGGAGACGGCGTGATGGTTAGTTAGTTAATATAATATTAAAAATATGAGCAAGATAACGAAAGATCGTAGATTCGAAACCTGCTGGCTCACCATTTTAAAAGATTTTTGGAATGTATTTTCCATATTGTTTTTATTAGTGAGACATTCTTCACTATCGGTTAAAAAAATCAAATATTATTTTCTAAAATAAGGGTATAAAGTTTAAAGCAGTAAACTATCAAAAAAAAATTATATTGAAATTGAAATATATTACTCAAGTTTAAGAATTATTCATTGTTTTTTTTAAATATGAGAAACCTGGCTTTAATTTCATTTTTGTTATAGTTACATATATAAAAAGTGGTTTTGCATAAAATTAAGGTTTTCTTTTAAAAATTTCGGAATATTTATTATTTAATAAGATCAAATTATACATATACAAACAGTGGGCTAATTTTTATAATAATATATAGAGTATTTTTAAAACTTAAAAGGTGTTCTAAGAATGATAAATTAAAAAATACAGGCAAAAAAATAAACCACGTTTTTTTCAAATTCTAAACATGATATTTTATATTACGGAAACGTCGCGTCGGTTTCCTGTGTGCTTTTTATATTTTATGGTTCAATTTGCTACGGTATTATCTAATATTTTCTAACAATATGTTCGATAATATTCTAGTAAGGAGAAGTACCATAAATTATAATATAACTTATAGAAATCTGACTTTTAATGAAATTTCTTACGTATGTGTAACCTAATTCTTTGACTTACTATAATATACATTGAATTAACTGTCATATGTTTTTCCGTTTTTTTTTTAAATATTTTATAACAAGTACCGGACATCCTGTATATGCAGAAATATAACCAATATTATTTATATGTATGTGTGTATTTTAGACACGTATTTCTTTTTGACAGAGAGCAATAAATCAAATAAAAGTTTTCAATCAATGTATTATATTGTAGAATACTAAAATATGCGCATGTAACACTACATAGAAAAACATATAATAGTTTAAACGAATGAAAACGCCTGAAATTAAAGTTTTTTCTGAAGTTTTGTTTTATTTTATGGGAATGACATTTTTGCCTCTGCTAAGGCATTACTAAATATCTTTCAAAACATTTGATAATGCCCATTGGTTATGCAATTTGATAATGTTTACGTCATTGTTCAAGAAACAAGACATATTCCTTCCTCGTATACGCATATCTCACAAGGATATATCGTTGTTCGCAAAACCATAGAGACAAACTTACAACATTTATCGTTACCTAAAAAATTATTCATGATTATTCGAATTAATTCAAATTAACTCAATGCTTTCTGTGCGTTAAATAGTGCAGGAGACAATATATATATATATAATAATAATAAATTGGAAAATTTATAAAGTGCCCTTTTTATGAATTACTCATCTCAAGGGCGCTGTAAAATGTCCTGGCTGCGAAACGTGAGGGAGTGAACCGGCATCCGAAGTGTGGAGGAGCTGTTCCGAGCGGCGCAGGATAGGGACAGGTTCGCCGAGGTGATTGCCAACGTTGGGGGGACCCGAGAGGGTATTTGAAGAAGAAGAAGAAATAGTGCATCTCGTTCGCAGGTTCTTACCAACAAGTAAGGCAAAGCGATTGCGCACACCCGATTGGTGCTCTAGGGCCAGGGTATCTCTTTTACACACGAACAATAACACGTGTAATTTTTTTTTTAATTTTTAATTAATTTATCGTGTATGACCCTATTCCTCGCTAGTATTTTGAAAAACATCTTTACATCCAAATGGTTAAGACAGATTAACAAATACATTATTATAAGTTAAAAGTTTGGAAAAATAAAAATATGCTAAAGGAGAGCAAAATTCGAATCTACAAGACATGCGTACGTCCTATAATGACATATGGAATAGAAACGAGAGCTGACACCATCAGAACAAAAAGTCTCCTAAGAACCACAGAAATTAAGACTCTCCGATCCGTTGCGAGAACGACACTCCGAGACAGAGTAAGAAATTCTGAAATAAGAAAGATCTGCAATGTAAAAGTTGTCGTGCGATGGGGAAGACTGAGAAGACGCTACTGGAGAGATCATGTGAAAAGAGTGATAAATATAGCCGCAAATAAAGTACCAACAGGAAATCGACCTCCAGGAAGACCACCTAAAAGATGGCGAGACAGTTGGACATCTGTGTTCCAGGAACAGGCTCCGAGAAATAACAGGACACAGTCATAAATAAAGCAGAAGAAGAAGAAGAAGTTCCTGAATGTTTTTGTAATTCCATTAAATGTGTAAGATGTTTTAATTTCTATGTCTGTGTTTCGAAATTTCCTGAAAGTATTACAATTGTTGTGTATCTGTTTGTAATTATTAAATATGTTAATTGTCATTTTGTCCCATAATGAGTAATTATTGTATGTCTAAAAAAATAAATTAAATAAAATGAAAAAAGTTTAAAGTTTCAAATTTCTCATACAGATCGTTCGTGTGCGCTCTTACGAAAGTACACTAGAAAAGATGTGTGTTTAGTAATTTAAGAAATTGGAAGGCTCTTCTCAAGAACTACCGGCTTTAAGAGGAAAGAACATAATAATCCACGACCGGTCTAAAGTGTGGGGCTGGACCACTTGAAATTAATATCCGTTTTTAGGGCCAGCACTAACTTACAATTTCACAATAATTACTACCCATGTCACGTACTCAGCGAGATCTCAAGAGACGAAAGCATGATCTTGAAAATGTGGTAGCTGTGGAGACTGCAACGAAGGAATCTCAATGTGAGAACATACATTATGTACAATGTACGTTCGTATGTTATTAATACGTGGGTGAAAAGGGTGAAATGGTCTATACCGCTTATTTCATTATTTATTATTGTGAACCTATATATGATAAACATAATTATATAAAAAGTGCACATTAAAAACATAAGAATAACCGACTAGCCCTAATTATCTAAAAAAAATAGTATAATTATTATTTTTTTATTATTATTATTATTATTATTATTATTTTGTACAATCACTCTTTACTTTTTAACAGTATTATAGATATCATAGTGATTCTCGTGACATGTGATAGATAGCTAATCTAATCTTTTCTGTGACAATCACGCTGCCCTCGCCGGGAATCAAACCCGGAACCTTCGGGAACCTACTTACCACTCGGCCACGAAGGTCGTCCTTCCATCATATGCGTTAAATTCATTTTTAATGAGTTTTTTGTTCATTATTATACTCTGTATCGTCACGTATATTTGGAGAAAAAAAAACATATATTTTAAATTAACATAACATAATATACGAGTATTTGGTTTGAGATGTTTCATTGATTGTCAACAGCAACAACAAGGAAGCGAAGCATGTAACTGGCAGAAGAAAGATGAGAGCAGAATAAATGCGGTAGAGATGGGGTCCCTGAGACGTATGTGTAGTAGAACGATGTACGACAGAATCTCAAATGCTGATATTAGAAAGTAATGTAGAGCGAAAAAATGGATTATGAACAAAATTATGAAAAGATCGCTGCGTTGCAGTTGGTTCGAACATATGGAGCGCTTGGGTGAAAAAATAATGGTTAAAAAAGTATACGTTAACGAAGTAAATAGAGTACGGAGTCGAGGTAGACCGAGGAAAACATGTCATGACCAAATTAATCAAATTTTAAAGGTTGGTCATGTCAGAAACCGGAAGAATCGACGTACGTGTATGACTCGCTGTATGAATTTGGTGGAAGCTAGAAAGGGATCTCAGGATAGAGTATGTGACTGTCCATTCTCTCTGCCTACCCCTGCGAAGAAACTGCGTGATGGTTTGTTGTTGTTGTAACAGCAACAACAATAAACCATAAAATGAAATCACGCCATTATCTAGGAAGGGTAGGCAGAGGACATGGGTTCAAGCCTGGACACGACCAGATTCCTTCTTCATAATAATGAGCTATTTTCTGCTCACATTGAAGATTGTAAAATTAATTCTAATATCATTGACATCCTTGATGTTAGTCTTTTTTTTTAATAATAATAATAATAATATAGTGATAAATTCACCGTCCGAGATTCCACGATTCACTTCACTGCCCTTTTATTCAATAGAGAACATGATTTTACGGTTTGACTCTTTTTACCTCCACCACGACATGTGAACATTATGAGTGGTATTGTTGAATGTGTAATCACGTTTCTAATAGATAATATTGGATCTACAATTATCCGAACACTCGGGTCGAGGGTTCCCGCCGTAATACGAGTAGCTTTAATAAGCACTATCCTGCATTTAAATTTTGAATGTGTTCTAGAACCCAGACACTCCTACCTGCCCATAATTTGTGGGAACAAATTAAATTATTTGTGATATTTTGTATGAACTTACATATCATATGTGATATACTCGTATTGTTTTATATAATAGTATTTGTTTATGTCAAAATGTTTTGGTTATGTTTATTTATTATGATTTCGCGTTTTAAATTCAAATATAAATTTATGATTGTTATTTGTTTATTTTAATTAAGCGACATGTAAAAGTTATAATGGCATTTCTTTTAGGGATGCTCGGAACCAATTATTTACAGCTTCGAAGAGATGGGCATCTCATTAGCCATTTCTTTAAATTAATCAGGGGATATTTCGAGAACTCGGCCGTGCTAGAGGGTGTTGGTCTTTTTGTCCCTGATAGATTTCTCCGACAGCGACAGCACAGATTGTTTTACCTACCGGCCACCAGAACCAATCTGCCTCTAGTGACACCGGTGGGAAGAGCAATTAGTCTGCTGAACGCGGTCTCCATGGAGATCGACGTCCTTCATATTACGGAAGGTACGTTCAGGGGACAAATACTCTTGACTTTAGAAAGTATCTTGTCTTCCTAATGTCGAACCATCTCTAATGCGTTCCTGGTATTATGTTGTATTTTTATAATATTTTACCTGTACTCAATAGATGTCATAAACATTTTGCGGTTTGTAATGTCTTTTGAGTTAATAAACTGATTTGATTTGATTTGATTTGATAATTTTAGGTTTTAATTGTCTCACATGTAAAATTTTTGTGGATATGTTTACTAAAATAATTTCGCGTTTAACTATTAAAGCTCATTGTATCACCGCATTAGGTGATTAAATAACAAAATACGTATTTGAATTATCATTAGAAAATCCTTATTAGATTTCTATGAGATGGTGAAAAAAAAATATTTGCTGTTAGATACGTTTTTAGGGCACATTCGTTTTATACTCTACACTTCAACTGCGGCGATGAAATTGTTTTCTAAGCTGCTGTCGGTCTCAAGCCAGGATAAAGGAGGACGATCCATCGTAGGGCTAACCATCCTGCATGGTAAAAGAACACATGATTACGAACACCAACACAATCGCCTCAGACTTCAGTATTCCCAATAAACAAAGACCAAGGCAAAAACCTGAAGACCAACGATTGGCGGAAACTGGAAAGACCTAGAGAATGGAGAGAAAAAACCATGGACATAAGCCAGTGGGGACTGTGTGGATGAGGCTAAATCCCACGGTGTAGCGCCGAGACGAAAAAAGTATTAATAAAAATTTTCTGCTTAGTGTTTACATCCAATCTTAATTGATGGCGCTAGTGTAGATTGAACTATGTAAAAAATACGAAGTGTTCCTCAACATTGTAGCATATATACATCTTCCAAAACTTTGTCAGACGTGGTGGTCGTAAGAAATGCGGAATGGGGAATGTTGTTAACATAAAGCGATCGCTTAACCCAACCAATGACAGGTCATAAGTCCTGTAAGCGCCTCGACCATCATATTCTGTTCTCAGAAACAAATTATTATACATCTTTGTCTCTATTGAGATACAATTTTATAATGGTGAGACATACCCTGCTGGAAGATGTGTACCTATAAAATGCCTTGCATAATTACAGCAAGACTTTCAGTAAATCCGACTCCCTGGCGTCCTAGAGTGTTCCTCGTGATCCGTGAGTCCCGAGCAATACGATCACCGACCTTACCTTTAGGGTCATATCAGACAGCAAGAAGGCGTATGACGTATCTTTGGCGCCACAAAACCGAGACAGACAAGCCAAAGATGGTAACCCCTACAGAAAATCCTTGGATTAAGCAATGGGAAACCATTCCAGTAACACTTTCCAGGAAATCATTGTGGCGAGAAAGCTTTTACCACAGTGATCGAGGGCACTATATAAAGGATAATTATATGTACATACAAGAACACCGTTTTTCACATTTTAGCTGATCTATAAATTAATGTACCTACTAGGTCTGCGCCTTCCCTCTGGTCTTGGAAATGTCAAATCGTGCGGGTGTTGACAGCTCTTCTATTGGCACCATATTTTTTGTTTTTGTATACAACAGGTGGTTTGAACCCAATTATTGTATACTATTTTTTTTAACTATTATATTGATTCTCATGACATTTGATAGGCAGCCAATCTATCGCCATTTTATTGTCACGTGAATTCTACCCCAGACCAAAGACAGTGTGACAATCACACTGCCATTGCCGGGAATCGAACCCGGGATATTCGGTATGGAAGTCAGAGCTCTTACCACTCTGCCACGAAGGTCGCAAATATTTTTTTAATAACAAAATATTTACATACATTTTGTTATGTATAAATATGAATATTCTTACTTTCCGATGTAATTAAAATCTATATATTGTATTAAAATTGTAACATGAATCTTTAAATTATATATTTTTTTAAAACTAAATAACCAATACGCCGCGCCGTCTCCCTGAATGGGTATGCTGAAATAGTGAATCGGCACATGGTTCTTTCCTGACTTCAACATTTTTTATTTAATTATACGTATCACAATTTATTTTTATAAGATTGTGATTTTTATAAGTGTCTTAATCAGTATACTCATTATTTTTCTTTTGCTTTCTTTAAGACAGAATCCTGTAATTTCTCGGAGCCTGTTCTTGGGATGCCGATGTCCAGCTGTCTCATCAACTTTTAGGTGGTCTTCCTGGATGTCGTCTGAAGGTTGGTACTTTATTTATCACTCTTACAGAACACCCTATATTAACTTGATCTTTCCGTAACGTCTTCTGAGCCCGGATGCAAAAGAAGGAATGTTCTTAGATTACTAAGGGAAAAAATCAAGCTCACAAACTAGAAAACTGAACCTCGGAACACACTAGATCCCAAAAACTGATAAAAGCACAGATGTTTACGTCAAAATTAAATATTTTATATGAAAAAGGTTCATATGAACCACTTACTTTGTGATATTACATTTTTAACTTATTGATATAAAACAATATACACTTTGCATTTAACCACAAAATGGCTTAATAATTGTGTCCGAGCGAAACTAGTTGGTATCAATTATAATAGTGCAAAGTGTTTTGTTTATCATGAAGTTTATCACAACTGCTGAAGAAACAAAAGCACAGATTAACAAAATTTAAAATTATAAGGGGACGCGTAGGTATATGTAGAAACTTTGGACAGCGCTTCAACGACCTTCGTGGCAGAGTGGTAAGAGCTCTGGCTTCCATATTGAAGGTCCCGGGTTCGATTCCCGGTGATGGCAGTGTGATTGTCACACTGTCTTTGGTCTGGTGTAGAATTCACGTGACAATAAAATGGCGATAGATTGGCTACCTATCACATGTCACGAGAATCAATACAATAGCTAAAAAAAAATTGTATACTGTAATTGGGTTCAAGCGACCTGTTGTATACATAAAAAATAAAATAAAAAAAATAAAAATAAATTATCCCTATTTTCTTTTTCTTCTTTTTCGGTCTATTCCCAACCACTCCTGGACAAAGTCCTCCTTCGCTTTCTTCCACGCCACTCTGGCTCTTACAGACTGCATCCTGATTATGCCGACGTATCGGTTCAGGCCATCCTTCCACCGTAGTTGCCCTGCACTTCTCTTTGCGGTCCGTAGTCTCCGAGTCAGCAGTCTTTTAATAAATTTATCCTCCGAAATTCTGGATACGAAATCCAGCAGATTGCCATTTTAGAGTCGCTGGTAAATGATTTCGACTTTGATTTTTCACTCACGATATTATTTCTGTGTCTGTCTCTAAGACTTATTCCTAATATGGTTCTTTGGGTCAATCGTAGTTTTTTCGTCTCTTTGTTTGGACAATGTTAGTGTCCAGGCCATATATGGTAACTGGAAACACACATGCTTCTCTATTATTTTGGAAACATACCTTTTAATTATAATTATGATTTGTCTTTTTGTTTTTTATATACTTTGTATATACAACACAAGCTTTAAATTTTTTTAAATTAAATATCAGACATGTTTCGGACAACCGGTCCTTCCTCAGTGATACTATAAAGATTAATATTTAAAATATTATAAAATTGTTTACAATAGTATTTTTAATGTGTATCTTTATAATATCACCGAGGAAAGACCGGTTGTCCGAAACATGTCTGATATGTGATTTTAATTTTTTTTTAATTAAGTGTTGTATAAACAAGGTATATAAAAAAGAAAATGTTATAACATCTGTCAAAACTGATCATATTTGTAAACAATTGTATAATATTTTAAATATGTATTATAGTTTATAATATCACTGAGGAAGGACCGGTTGTCCGAAACATGTCTGATATGTAATTTTAATTTTTTTGTGTTAGTATTGTATATACAAAGTATATTAAAAAGAAAAAGACAAATAAAACATCTAAAAGACCAGACCTCTACACCAGACCAAAGACAGTGTGACAAACACACTGAATCAAACCCAAACCTTTGGTGTGACAGTCATAGCATTTACCACTCGTCCACGAAGGTCGGCAAGTGAGATAAGTATCGTTTGAATAACATTTTTACCGACACTATAAACGAGATAATCTCACCCGAATATAATAAGATTGTACCATAGATTTATAGCACCAGATTTACGACCAGATTTATTGACTTAATTAGATACATTAGGAGGAAATAGTATTTTATTGTCCGTACGTGAATTGGAGGATGGAAAGAAGCCTTCATCTGGAAGGTTTTATAGCGCGTGTGTAAATTTGGATACAAAATACCCAGCTCGTTAACACGGCTCCTGTGTTTAGAACCCAAGCGTTAATTATTACAATAATATATGTTGCACGCGCCTTGATCACATTAAATCACAAATAAGTGCTCGTATTTCTTGTTTTCTAATTAAATTTTCGTGAGCATACGTGATTGGACGGGGATTAAAACAGTCGAGGCGCTGTTTAGGACTGTAAAAGACAAGGATTTGTACTGTCAAGTGATAGTCGACGTCAGGAGGACCCAACATGATACTAACTAGAGATGCGCCGAGTACAAGTTTTACCGAGTTACCAAGTACGAGTTTTACTCCGTTTGATATTTGCCAAACCGAGTACTCGGCCGAATAACTCGGTTCAATCAATCATAAACAGCGGATATGCAACAAAAGCTTAAAGATGAGGTTTAGGATCGCTTTCAAGGCTTAGAAGGTGATAAATATTACTGTTAGGCTACTTTACTAGACCCCAGATTCAGAATGAGATTTTTAATCCAGAGAAATGCGAAGAGATCGGGAAGATCATATTTTAAGAATCCATTGAAAGGAGCGACGTTACAGAGAGTGCCAGCAGCAGTGAAGAAACCGAACCTAATTCTAACCTTAACCAATTAAGACAATCACAAGATGCTCACGCATCATTTTGGAATTGCTTCCAAGAACTTGCTTCTACCCAGCCACCGGAGCGCGACGATCCTAAAAGCCCCATCGCTCTAGAATTGCATCGATATGTAAACGAAGGATTGTTGTCAAAAGATAAGAGTCCTTTCGAGTGGTGGGCAAGACATAAAACAAGATATCCAGAGATAGCACATTTAGCAAGAGTGTTTTTATGTGCACCTGCGAGCACTGTGTATAGCGAGCGTTTATTTTCAGAAGCAGGTAACGTCTATGAAAAAAAAAGGAACAAACTGTTACCAAAACGTGCAGAGACTCTTGAAGTCTTACATCACAACTTGCCTTTGCTTAATTTTAAATATAATTTGTTTAACTTCAATTTTAATAAAAGCAACTTTTTAATCCTACTGTTTTCATTATGTTTCCTAAAATATTATATTACTTTAGTTAAACCGAGTATACTCGTCATTTAGACAGAGTTATTCGGCCGAGTACGAGTAATAAAAAAAACGCCGAATACGCCGAGTACCGAGTATTAAACGAGTACTCGGCCCATCTCTAATACTAACTAACTAACTTACCATCACGCCGTCTCCCCGGAGGGGTAGGCAGAAAGAATGGAACGCCACACTGTTCTGTCCTGACATACTTCTCTCGCTTCCTCTACATTCATACATCTTGTCATGCACGCACGTCGATTTCTCCGACTTCTCACGTGACCGACATTCAATATTTGTTTGATTTGATCGTGCCACGTTTTCCTCGGCCTTCCTCTATTTCTAGCTCCGCTCACGCCGTTTATATATACCTTCTTTACCATTCTGTCTTCACTCTTCTTATGTGCCGAAACCATCTTAATGGCCCTTTCCTTATTTTGTTCATAACACTTTCATTATTTTTAAACGTGTATAATTTAATATTATAATATGAATACAAAGATAAATAAAGACACGAAGTCGATGATGGCCGAAGAAAACCTAGCGAGCTTAATTAAATAAACCTCAAACTGTTAGTTTTATGTCATTTTAAAGCTTTATCCTGTTCAATTTATCTATACATATATAACGTGCTCTAAAAAGAGTTATTTGTGAAACAAATATGTAAAGGGTTATCAATTATAATGAAAACGTGGGACGATCAAATTAATAAAATGTTAAATTTTGGCCACATAAGGAGTCGGAGAAATCGACGTGCATGCATGACACAATGTTATAACGTAGAGGAACCGAGAAAAGTATGTCAGGATAGAACAGTATGGCTGTCCATTCCCTCCTTCGGGGAGATGGTGTAATGGTTACTTAGTAAGTAAGAAATATTTGTTATCGGAGTATCCTCCGACAACCAAGGATTTAAATCAATGATAATAGAATTTATTTTACAATCTTCAATATGAGCAAAAAATAGCTCATTATTATGAAGAATGAATCTGGTCGTGTCAAGCGTTCTATCCCCAAGACCACCACCCGATTTACATTATTTATCATTTGATAGTACCTTAGAAAGGCACTATAAAATATGTCATTCTCAAAAAATATTTAAAGAAACTTCTTGAAAACAGTCGGTATATTATTTTAACTAATGAAGAAATAAATAAAATTAAAATATGCGTATATTTCCGCACAGCTGATAAAACAGCCTCGATATCTTTCCTTCCTCGTTGAGTCAGGATTCAGACCGGTCTTCTAGGATTCATTATTTAAATGGCGCCCACAAGCTTATACAATTATATCCATCTTGCCCCGTTACATCCGCTGCGAGCCGCATCGGACCTTGGTCCAGCGCCAGTCAGGAACTGCGGCCCCAGACGGGATCGCCTAATGGCTTTAACCTCGCTCCGACCTGATCTCACGCGACCGTACTCGATTGTTGATGCTGTCGGTGAATGTTTTCCCGCCAATTTGATACCGCTACGTATTGCTACCGTACCGGCAGCTTGATTGATTAATTCATTTGCGGACATGTATTGTAACGTATCCATAAGCTACATGTTACAAGAACAACATTGTACTATACTTTATATACATTCATCGTGATAGATTCCGACTCCGGAGACCCAGACTTGAAAGTACAGAGAAAGGTGTTTTTTATAGAGGATTAAAATTATTTAACAAATTGCCAAATGAGGTGAGGGTTCTCTTGCGATCTTTCGTCGAAAATGCTTTAAATATGTTGTCAGTGCCGATTTTAAAGTTTTTTTTTCTTTTATGTTTTTTTTATATTATTAAGTGTTTATAAAATGTTGTTTTATAAGTATCGACGTTTAAAGTTGTTGCGAGTACCGATTTTTTAATATTTTTGTTGTTTTTTTTCATTTGTTTTTTTTTATATTATTAATTGATTATAAAATGTTGTTTTATATATACCGATGTTTTAAGTTGTTGTAAGTACCGATGTTTTTAAGTTTTTTTTTTTTCATTTGTGTTTTTTTTATAGAATATTAATTGTTGTTTTATAAGTTGTAAAATGTTTCTGTAATTTTTTATAACTTTATTAAATAAATAAATAAATAAAATTTCACATGAAACCGATTCTTCGAATTCTGATAATACTAACTATACCTATATACGAGTACATAAAACAAAGTTGTGTTACCGTTTTAATCTCCGCTATCCGGATGGCCAAAAGAATAAGTATATTTTTTCAATGAATCTAATCAGGTAAATACGCTTCGTTTGTCTCATTAAGAAACTCGAATTATAAGCTATGCAAATGCGTTATTACTAAGCACTTAACAATCGTATTCAATGTTAGATCATGTGTATGTGCAATAATTGTTTCTATGGATTTATGAGTTCTACCAGTTAGCTTCATCGTCACAAGGATGTTAGTTAAACCATTTATAACTCAAGAACGGCTGAATCGATTTTGATGACCTTTGATTTGTTGGATTTGTCTTCATCCCTAATAGCAGACAAACTATTAAAACATTGAAACAAATCAATCCGAGTGCATCCCATCCAGCAAATATAATACTTTAACTGAAAGTAGTACAACAATGCTATGCGAATCCTTTCGATTCGTTTCAATGAAGCAAATCCCTTGCTGCCATGTGAATTACATTCATGTCAGTGTAATTTAAATACTTTTCATTTTGATTTTTGCACATTTATTGAACTTAATTCATTTTAACTTAGTAAATAACTGAATTTTATTCAGCTAATAAGTTAACACAACATTTATTAATTCTGAGGCGGTACGAAGTTTGCCGGGTCAGCTAGTACTATATAAAAGTAGTGTTAATTGAAAAAGAAGTCGAAGAAAGGCAATGAAAACATGGCATGACCAAATTAATCAATTACTGAAAGGAGGCCATGTTCAAAGTAGGAACTATCGACGAGCGTGCATGTAGAAGAAGCGCTAGAGTTATGTCAGGATAGAACAGTTTGGTGGTCTATCCTCTCTGCCTACGCCTCCGGTGAAACAGCGTGATGGTTAGTTACCATAGTAAGTTTTTTCATACATCACTTTGCATACAAATATCGAAAAAAAATATTCAAAATCTCATACCGTTTGCATGTCATCCAACAATAATCAACGTTTTCGAGCATGCGCATCGAGTGGATTTCAAATTACTTTTGAAGAGAATCGAAGTATTTCTCTCTCTTTTTTTTTTTTATTTAAAATAGTTTCGTACTCTTTCATGATGACATACGTTATTTGCCTGTTTACAATTATTATTTTAGATACAAATTCACAACTAACTAACTTACCATCACGTCGTTTCCTCGAAAGGATAGATAGATAATATTGACCGCCACATTGCGCTTACCTGACATCCCTCTCGAGATTCCACTACATTCATATACTGTAAAACGCATTATCGTCGATTTTTCCGACGTCGAATGTGGAAGCCTTTTAGTAATTGATTAATTTGGTCATGCCAAGTTTTCCTGCAAATTCAGTACACATATATATTGGAATTACGGTATACATGATCAAAAAAATATCAAGTGTCCATGTAGTACAACATTGTTGTACATCTGCTTCGTCTACCAATTTACTTTATGCTACCTACCACTATATTATAGATTTTCGAAGAACTAGCCAAAGGCATTTTCCTTATTACAATGTTAATACTGCATAAGAATTCCCGTTGATGCTCGTCTTTCTCAACGTTTTCTCTTCAAGATATTTAAACTTTGAATTATGATGCCTTTACTATTTTAAAACGTTGTATAACATTTTAACGTAAGGTGCATAAAAAAGAAAGAAGAAGCACAATAATGAATATACTCGTATGTCTGAAATTAATGAACATCCTTTTTTAATGCTTTCAAAAGAACCACTTAATAAAAATAGTTTATTTTGCTACCTTGATGGAGTTTCGCTTTAAGCGAAATCGGTTGATAATGTTAAAAACAAAAGAAATCAGTGTTAAATCAAAATAGATAATAAATAATACGAATGAAAACGACTATTTTACAGAATTTTTATTATATTTTATGGGAATAAATTGTTTCGCCTTGCTTAGGCATTTTCAAGTGTTATATTTGATATTGCATTAGCGAAATGAAACATGTCATTCACATGAAATAAGACAGATTATTATTATACAGCAGAATTTATATTTTTTGTTTCTTGAACAATGGTGAAAAACTCTATATACAAAAATAATTAATACGAATGTAAGTTTTTTTTTATATTTGATGTGAATGACATGTTTCACTTGTCTAAATCATTATTAAGAGTATCAAATGTAACTTTGATAATGCCTTAAACATGTCATTTACATAAAATAAAATAAAACTTCAAGAAAACAGACGTTTTCTTAGTATTAATTACAGAATTCATATTAACGATAATAATTTGGAGTTTTACATCATTGTTCTAAAAACAATAAATAAAACATATATTTCTTTTTTTTAGATAAACTTAAGACGTTAACACTGTTTTATTCCATAATGACGAATTTTTATTAATTAAACCGCTGTTTTTTCCACTTTTGGGTTTATTTTTCTCGACGTGTTTTGAATACTTACACCTTCATCATATTTTTTATAGTTCTCCCAAAGTTAATATTGTTCTTCCGGTGATGAAGGTGGAAAAGATGAAAGGAAAGATGTGGAAAAAAACATTGTTTTAATATATTTCTACATATATTTCTCTCTTAACATATTTTTATAGACGTTTTTATATAAGCATTTTTTAAATAAATAGATTTTAACGGATAATAACTCAAAGAGTACTAGTTAACTCGTGCACTCATGATTAATTAAATTGAGTACCATTCGATGATTCAATAAATACCGCAAGCCTACAATTGAACGAACAAAATAAATCATAATCAAATGTTATGAATAGATACAAACACAACCGCAATGCGACTCTTCAATAGCATCAATACCATCTTGATGTTTATCTGCGAGATATCTTATGGGGTCAGGAATCAAGAGAATGCAATATATCAGAATTGTCCATTTATGTATTCAATGCCCTGTTATTCGAATCGCATAATTTTAGATTAACCAAATCCAGTCGAGATTTTCCGACATGACACTAATCCTATCTTGTATTTCCCGTTCGGTGGACCAAATCTACTTCTATCTTCTAGGCCTAGTCTTCTCTATTCAGGTTCCCGGATCTAAGCACGCAACAACTGAGAATTTAAATCGTGCATAGCAAACTGTCTACTTTCGATTCGGGTTCGTTTACGGTACCTTACCCATAAGACTTAGTAGTTACCTATCAATTATTTGTACGATAAGGATAATAGATTAAAAATTCGCATTACTGGCAAGAATAAATTAAATACGATTTACGAGAACGCAGTTTTAATTTATTATTAAACGCTAAGGCATTGACACTGTGAAATTCCATAGTAACTTTGGAACTTAAAAATAACTTTGTTTAATCCACTAATTATTATTTTTAGTTTCCTGAGTATATTAATTTATTGTGTTTTCTTTTTAAATCGTAAAGATAATTAATACTAATGAAAATGTAATTTTTTTAGATGTTTAACAAAATAATACAATATTTTATGGGAATGACATATTTCGCCTTGCTAATGTATTACCTATGTGTTAATGTGATAATGCCTTATCAAGGCAAAACACGTCATTCCGATAAAAAAAATAATCGAATTAATATTAATATTAAAAAACAGACGTTTTCATTTGCACATTTATTGTCTCTTAATGATCTTTTAATGATCTAAAACTACATAATTAGATAGGCGAAATATGCTTTTTACATACAATAAAGTTTCTAGAAAACAGACGTTTTCATTGTTTTCGCCTAAATTTTAAGTCATTGTTCAAGAAACAATCGGTAATCATTAAGATCATTTTACACCACCTTTATTCATAATCTTTTTTTTTCTAAATTATATTATCATCGTGAATTATTATTATTTCATAATATTTATTATTTAACTGTTAAAAAATAATTGTTAGTACCTACTTATAACAAATAGCCCAACTTAATTTTTAAATTTGAATTTTTGTATCGAATTTTAAATGCGTTTTTTATTAGTCTTTCATTGTTTAGTTTTTGTTATATTTTTACACCTGAAGATGGAGGTATCCTCCGAAACATGTCGTGTATTTTAATATTATTTTATTAAAAAGTGGTTTAAACAATGTTTTTTTAAGAATCAATTGTATCTCAATAGAGACGAAGATGCAAATTGGAAACAGAATATGGTTGATCAAGGTGTTTATGGGACTTATGACCTGTCATTGGTTGGGTTAAGCGCACGCTTTATGTACGCTTTATTCCACCTTATTTTTTCTTATGACCACCATGTCTGACAAATTTTTGGAAGTTGTATATATGTTAATCTCCAACACCACCCTTTACATGGTAGTATATTCAATCTACACACTAAAACCATCTATGGAGATTGTATTTTTTAAGCATTAAGCAGAAGATCTTTTTAACGCAATGTGAAAGGCTACCGTCATTTACCGCATTGCTAGAAACCGCCTGGAGATGTCACTCCAATCTATATGCTATAATTTTGCCCAGTTTTTTTGTTTTTTTTTTACATTTTGAATGTATACAAATACTTGTAGACGAACAACTGGATTTCACCCTAAGTATTTGTATACATTCAAAATGTTGTAAAAAAAATGTGTTTTTAATTCCCAAAGTAGATAATAATAATTGTTCAGATTAAATTATATTTTAAAAATAATTGTGGATTTCTAACGCATGTATCTTGTCGTCTAGTATCTGATGATAATGTTTAATACTGTAAGCATGTTTATGGAAAGGGAGTGATTATCTATATCAGGTTTGAAATGGGGAAGAGGAATTCATGTCAACTATTAATACCATTTGGTATTAATAGTCACTACCGCAATTGAGCATTACGGGGAGCGCCAGTACATCGATGAATCCAGCGTAGGCGACGGCCATAGCTTTAATGGGTAATTAATATAGTAAAGCGTATCATTTATATATAATACCTACGAAGTAAATAAAATTAGAAGTATTTAAAACAGAAAATACTATGAATATCCTTTCTGTTTCCTGCACATTACATAATGAATCATTCAGTTCAAGTTCTATACATTATGTTATTGCAATTATAATAAATCTTATTATAACTTATACTATATATACTAATTTTCATTCATTAACTTTAAAAATAAACACACTTTTCCTACGTATATTTTTATAATTAATACGAATGAAAACGTCTGTTTTTAAACTAATTCGACAATTCATGAGTCATCTTTTAGGCAACGATGAACTTTGTTAGCCTTACTCTGTGGTTTTGCGAACAACGATATATCGTTGTTATGATATCTGCGTAAATATTTGAGATACCATTATATTTTGTTTCTTGAACAATGATGTAACTCCATATTAAAGAAATAACACGAATAAAAGTGTTTGCTTTTGTGAAGTTTTATTATATTATATTTTATGGGAAAGACATATTTCGTTTTGCTATGACATTATCAAATGTGTGCTAAGGCACTATCAAATTCAACATTTGAAACCTAGTAGTTCTCAAATGTTGAATTAACAGTAAGGGGGAACATGTCATTCACGTAAAATATAATAAAACTTCTATAAAACTGATCTTTTCATTTGTAGTAATTATTACGTTACAATTATTTCTTACATTATTTTGCCATAATGTAAAAAATCTATACATAATTTATAATAACATATACATATGCAACTAAAAATAAATGGTATTTTGTATTTCATTTAAAGATATTTAAATAAACAATTGTTTTAGGTAGGTAAAATACACCCATTTCTTCAAATCATTGTTTGAAACAACCCTCACTTCTATTTTTGGATGAATTTCGGCCGCTTTCAGAATAAACGAAATGTATGTATGACAATTTATGTATGCACACGTATGTTTGACAATATTAGTTAATACAACAATATTTTAGTTTAAAAAAATTCTTTGTAAATGTAAAAAAAATATTTTTATGTATAAAAATATTTTTTTTGAATGAATGATAATAATAATAATAAATTAATAATAATAAATTAAATAAAACTATATATTTTTGAACTATTGTCTCTATTTCGACAGCGACTGGTCTGTCTATGGTAGCCAGCCTGGCAAAACCAGTCGCTGTCTAAATAAGAAGAAAAGTGGAGGCAGTTTTTAAGACACATCGTTTTATTAACAACTTATCGTCAGTTCTTAAAATAAACAAAATCAGTTGATTGTAAGACCTGACGATGCTAATATCGGTCAGCGAAATAGGTGTCGCGACAAAATATAATCAGTTGTCATATTAATAACAAAGTTTTTATTTATTTAAACAGTTGATTATGTTGAAATGTCAAAGTGCTTCCGCCAAAACAATGGAATATCTAAAAATGTTAAGAAACTATGCTCTATTCAGTGTGACTTTACGTAAAATATCCATTACGTTTTTATCAATTGCACTGTAGTTTCCTCCTGGGAATTTTAATAAAAATTCCTAACAGAGATTGCATCGTGTTAGTAATAAAATTATCATAAAAAATGTGGATTCCCTGTTCCTGAACCGAAGACAACACGTCTTGGCCATCGGATTGCTTCCATTTTATTCTTAACGTGAGTTAGCAAAAACTAAAAACATCGTTCTTTACAAAAACTGCTTGTGCTCGGCTACATGACGATGCGTGTATTATGTATGATAATTTAAATTCTGTATTGTTAGGCGATTATACGTAAGTAACTCAAAGGAGTTTCATTGGAAACTATTTGAAATTAAGATTATCTTTAAGATAGAAGCAGAAGTTACATCTGTAAACCCGTACAATGTATAAAAATATAATGTTAAATATATTACGCACGACACGATCAAGAATCGATAACCAAAATGTGCCTAGAATTGTTAATATCTTCTGAAGAATGAAAAGTACTTGTACGATGCACGATAATATTGAATAAATTTATTGATTCGAAAATGTTTTACAAATATGCTGATACACGAAGTCTTCTTCTTCTTCTTTTTCACTTTTGATAGACTCAGGAGTCTGTTATTTCAGGCGGGTCTTCTTGAGACGCTGAACTCCATCTTTCTCTCCACCGTTTCGGGTGTCTTCCTGGTCGGCGTTGTCCGTTTGGCGTTCCATGGAGAGCTATGTATGGTATCCTATTTGAGCTCATTCTTTCTACATGTTGATGCCAGTATCGCCGTCTTTGACGTCCCCATCTGACCACATCTTCGACCTCGCCGATTTCTCGTATTGCTGTATTCCTAACTCGATCACGTAGGGTTTTGCTAGCTATAGCGCGGAGTGTTTTCATCTCGGTAGTCCTGAGCATGCTCTTTGTCTTGACAGTGTCTGCCCTCGATTCAATGCCATATGTGAAGATTGGTCGCACACAGGTCTTATAAATGCGTACATTGCTGTCAGTCCTCATGTCCTTATTTCTCCATATGACATCTTTCAGGCAGCCTGCAACCGCTGCAGCCTTTACACGAAGTGTTTTAAAAAATCTTGAAAATATAGTCAATTTTGTTTATAAAAAAACATTTGTCACAAACTTCGATGCATTTTTATAACTCGCAAATTTAAAAATATAATTAACTAACTAACCATCACGCCGTCTCCCCGGAGGAGCAGGCAGAAAAAATGGAACGCCAAACTGTTCTGTCCTGACATACTTCTCTGGTTTCATACATCTTGTCATGCACGCACGTCGATTTCTCTGACTCCTCACATGGCCGACATTTATCATTTTATTTATTTGATCGTGCCACGTTTTCCTCGGTCTTCCTCTATTTCTAGCTCCATTTACATCGTTAACACATACTTTTTTCACCATTCTTTCCTCATTCATTCTTTCAGTTTTGTTCATAACACCATCTACACATTCGTCTAAGAGATCAAATTTCTAACTAACTAACTAACTAACTAACCATCACGCCGTCTCCCCGAAAGGGTAGGCAGAAAGAATGGACTGTCACACTTTTACTGATGCGGCACTCCATCCTTCTCTTTTCGCCCCGCGGGAGACGCGGTGTGATGGGTTGCGAACCTCATCGCCACCAATAGGCATCTCCCGCGCACACTTCGATCTTCCAACATCCACAAAATAAATCTAAAACAGATAATAAAAAATACAATGATATAAAATAAAATAACAAAATAAAAATAATAACAAAATAAATCTAATTTCTACTGCATTTATTCTACTTTCATCCTTCTTTTGCCAGTTCCATGCTTCGCTTCCATACATAAGGGTCGGTACTAGAACACCATTGCCATTTAAGCTTTTTTGGATCGAATATATAGTGATTAAATTCTCCTTCCAAATTAACAATGGAATTCTAGTGTTAACATGCACTTGGTTTATGTACATGAGAGGGTGTACGGTGATGTGTCTTTTGACTGCCAGCCATTATGTTTGTTTTACATCTATAAACTTTTAGACTAAATAACGTATGACAGAGTGATTTAACAATTGCTGATTAATATTCCAGAATTGGGTTTGCAAAGGCTGTGATGAAATGCAGCGACTGCCGTGCCGTTTGCCACGCAGAGTGCCGTGAGACTCTGCCCCTGCCATGCATCCCCAACCACCTCACGCCCAACGCTAATGCCAACCACATTGTAAGTTCAAATTCTAATTACTTATTTTGTTCATAACACCATCATACACAGAGTAGCGCACATTCGTCTAAGAGATCTCATTTCTACTGCAATTATTCTACCTTCATCCTTCTTTGGCCAGTTCTGTGCTTCTACTCGTATGTATATTATAAAACAAAATGTAGTTATAAAGTGTGACCAAAAATTTTTTGTTGTATTTTTTAAATCTTTTGTGTACTATAAAAAGCTTTTCTATAAAATAATGAAATGTTGTTGAATCATCCAGTATCTTATTTGAGTGGAAGAACAATAATTACAGTCCGGTCCACCTGGCCGAGCGTGCGCTGGCGCTGCTAACACCTGACAATAGAATTACGTGACACACAATTAAGAGCGAAGATAAAGAAAATTGTTACTTTTTATCTCCCTCTCGAATCTTTTTACTTGTTCTTTCAACATGGCGTTAGATTCTCGGTACCCGGAGGCCGATTGCTTCAGATAGTCATTTTTTTGTTCGCTTGATATAAACACCTCGTCTGATGGTTTACGCGCTTATTGAGAAAAACTTGTTATGGAGTGCTCAGGTATTTTTTATTTAAATTTTCGTATGAAGCATTCACTTTGTGGTAAGACATTTAAAAAAAAGTGTTATTTATATTTAAATAAAATAAAATAAAAACACTGCTCTTTGTTTTTCACCACTATGCGATTATTTTTATTGCCGACTAGTTTCGCTTGTACCTAAGCTTCCTAAGGGCTTCGTAATAACAGAACAACAACACAGATTCACATGTATATATATGAATGATGGTGAAAGTGAAGCATGGAACTGGCAAAAGAAGGATGAAAGTAGAATAAATGCAGTAGAAATGAGATCTCTTAGACAAATGTGTGGATACTCTGTGTATGATAGTGTCGAATGAAAATATAAGAAGTGAAAGCGGTGCGAATGATGGTGTTATGAACAAAATAATGAAAGGATCATTGAGATGGTTTGGACATATGGAATGAATGAATGAAGAAAAATGGTAAAAAAAATATATGTTAACGATGTAAATGGAACCAGAAATAGAGGAATGCCGAGAAAAACGTGGCACGATCAAATAAATCAAATATTGAATGTCGGCCATGTGAGGAGTCAGAGAAATCAGAGAAAGTAGATCAAAAAGATAATAAGGTATGTCAAGTAGCGGTAATTACTAATATGTACAACCAATCACAATATGGTATGTTGTGTTTTGCATTATTATTAGGCCTTGTGGCTTGTTTCTTAATTGGCCTCGTTCGAGGTTAAGTCATGATTTTTGGCCAAACTGTTAGCTAATGATATCTTTTGGAATGTTATGGTGGATGATTTAATTTAGCGCCGTGCGACTTCTGGTAGTACAAGCACAAAAGCCCGCTCCGAGGATACCGGTTTCGACTCGACTGAAGATAAAAGAGATAAGTTATCTCAGAAAAAAACTTTTCTTACTATTTCGATGGTTGGGAAATAAAGTGATTTAAAGGCGATGAAATTGATTTGTTCTATATTCGCCTTCACTTTGTGTTGTGAATTCACATTTGAATAAATAGAAACGCACTTTGTATTATCACAACACTTTATTATTTTTTTGACCGCAGACATGTTTCGGTCCTTATTCGGCTCTTTTTCGAAGCATCAATTTTAACAATAATCACAGACAAGTCTGCTAAACCGGTCGCTGTCAAAATAAAGACAAATGTGGAAGTAGTTATAAAAAACATTGTTTTATTTAATTATTATTTAAAATGAACTTCCATCGAGAGATTTCTGTTAAATCGTTTGAATATCTTAAAAACGCTAATTAAGTGTTTTGATAATACAAAGTGCTTTTATATTTATTCAAAATAGATTTTCATTTTATAAAACAAATTCACCTAACTATTTTATTAGTATTATACTGTATCATACCATTAATATTTCTGCCATCCATCTAGTTTCTTGCTTCTACCGGTCCTGTTAATACGGAAATTCCACTATTGCGTAACATATTTAAAAGAAAATTCTTTATTTTAATGTTATATACAAGATGTAAGATAAGCATTTAAATAGTTAATATCTCTTTTTACGCTGCATATCATGTCTCTTGGCATGTGTCCCGTGAGCGAGAATAATTGTTGAGAAGCACGCGACACGCACCACCGTTATGTCCGCAGTGATTAGTGGGTTGTGATGTTTGTGGAAGAATTATCCGACAGAATACAAGAGGCATACGTGCAGTACAGTTAATTGTCTCACATTCTTTTAATACAACTATTATTATTTTAATATTCTTTTACATCGTCACCGTGTAAGTCAAATCGACGTTAAGACTATAAAAGAAAGTACCTCAAACAAAATATCTTATTCTTCTTCCTCTTAGTTTAGGTTGTATGACCTGTTTGTGATGGTGGGCTGTCTTGGTATGATGATGTCTAGCCATCTCTCCATCTCTTCGGTGGCCTTCCTGGTAATCTCTTGCCGCTTGGGTTTTCATCTTTAACAATTTTTGCAATTCTTGTATTCTCCATGCGGTCCACGTGGTCTATCCAAAAGCGCCGTCTGCTTCTTCCCCATCTCACTATGTCCTCAACACCACAGACAGACCTTATCGTTTCATTTCTGATTCGATCTCTGAGGGTTTTGCCTGCGATGGAGCGTAAAGTTTTCATTTCTGCTACTCAAAGAAGGTTCTTAGTTTTATTGGTATCGGCTCTGACCTCTTTTCCATACGTCATGATGTAGACTTTTGTTGCTGGGGTTTATCTTTGAAAATTTATGCAATTCTGGTATTGTCCATGCGGTCCACATGATCCTTCCAAAAGCGCCTTCTGCTACTTCTACACCTCACTTTGTCTTCAACATTACAGACAAATCTTACTGTCTCATTTATGATCAGATCACTGAGGGTTCTGCTTGCGATGGAGCATAGGGTTCTCGACGAGAAGGTAAACAGTTGCTTCCTCTCATTTTGCACTCAAGAAGGATAGCTGTGATGCGTCATGAATACCTTGTATTATACAACGTTTAAAAGTATCACGTAAATGAATTATTTTACTCCGCAGACTTTTCATTGCTTTTACAAGAAACCTGGGAATTGATAATTTTGTCACGAACGGACAGCCGAGTCGATCACACACCCAGCATGTAGAGAGCATACATTAACTCAGTCCCGGATTAAGGCTGTAGCAAATGTGACCAAGAGGCCCTGGATTTTGTATGATATTAAAATAAAACACATCATTTAATATTTATTATTTCTTGAACAGTGATGTAAAACTCCAAAATTAAAATTTACTTAAACTTAAATAATTTATACGATTAAAAGCATCCGTTTTCTAGAAGCTTTATTTTCATTTATGGGAATGACACGTTTCGCATTTCTAAGCCAATAAAAATGTACTTACTAACCATCACGCCGTCTCCCCGAAGGGGTAGGCAGAAATAGTGGACTGCCACACTTTTCTTTTCTGACATATTTCTCTCGCTTCCTCAACATTCATACATCGTGTCATGCACGAGCATCGATTTCTCTGACTCTTCACATGGCCGACATTCAATATTTGATTTATTTGATCGTGCCACGTTTTCATCGGTCTTCCTCTATTTCTGATTCCTTTTACATCGTTAACATATACTTTTTTTACCATTCCTCCTTCTTTCATTCACTCAGTCTGTTCAAACCATATTATAAACCTTTCATTAATTTCTTCATAAAACTTTCATTCTCGCTGCATTCATTTCTTATATTTGCATTTCACACTATCGTATACAGATTTAACGTACATTCATCTACGAAATCTCATTGCTTTTGAATTTATTCTTTTTTCACCCTTCTTTGGCCAGTTCCATGCCTCACTTATAAAGGAGCGGGGGCTCCTGACACTTGGGGCCCGTAGCACTCGCTGCTTCTGCTATATGGCTAATCCGGCACTGCATGAACCCCATGACTGCATGTCGTTAAGCGCCATTTAACCCTTCACTGCATGTTTTTATTATTTTTTTAACAGTTTTTATTTTATTTTATTTCAATTTTAAGTTTATTGTTGCAAAATAGAATATAGTGTCTAGTATGTATGAGGTATGTGAGCGATACGATTTGATTATGTTTAGTCGAAAAAGAAGGAAACATGACAGTCTGCAACATTAGTGTAAACGATGAAAATCTGGAACAAGTGGATGAATTTGTTTATTTAGGAAGTATGTTTTCAAAGGATATTGAAAGTGGAGAAGGATATTGAAAGAAGGGCTAGGGCAGGCGAAAGAGTAAATGCTGCACTTAAAGTTGTCATCGCAAACAAAAGCCTATCCCAAAAAGCTAAGATGGCAGTGCATAATGGAAGTGAATGCATTTATGTATGGAAGTGAAGCATGTAACTGGAAAAAGAAGGATGAAAGTAGAATAAATACAGTAGAAATGAGATCTCTAAGACGAATGTGTGGCAAATCTGTATATGATAGAGTGACAAATGCAAGTATAAGAAGTGAATGTGATGCGAATGAAAGTGTTATGAACAAAATAAGGAAAGGGTCATTAAGATGGTTTGGACACATGGAAAGAATGAGTGAAGACAGAATGGTGAAGAAGGTATTTGTAAACGACGTGAATGGAGTTAGAAAAAGAGGAAGACCGAGGAAAACGTGGCATGATCAAATCAATCAAATATTAAATGTTGGTCACGTGAAGAGTCGGAGAAATCGATGTGCGTTAATTAAAAGATGTATGATAATATAGAGGATACGAGAGATGTATGTCAGGACAGAACAGTGTGGCGGTCCATTATTTCTGCCTATCCCTCCGGGGAGACGGCGTTATGATTAGTTAGACAGTTAATAGAATATGGGAAAAATAATTTTAAAAATGGATCTTGTTTCTTAATACATTTACTCAGGTAAAAAAAGTGTTTGCAGCAAATTTTCTTGAAAGCTTAATTTAATAATATTTCATAACATATTTTATTATTACACATAATAAATATTACTCACTTGACAATGTAATTTTAATTTATTTATTTGAAAATAACGTTCATTTATACTCAAAATGACGACAAAATGGCAGTAATCGAAACAGATCAACCATCAACCTAATATCAAATTGTTTTTTTTTAACTAGCGCCAAAGTCATGGCTTGGGTACCTCAATAGGTAGATGGTAATGTAGAGTGTAGGGTATAATAATAATATGTATGAAATTAAAATATTTGAAGATTTTCGGTTTGTAGCACATTTGCTACACCAGACAATGAAGGGTTAATTCCTGATATAGTTCTGCTTTTTAAGAGCCGTTTTTATTTTCCCACATTGCGAGACGCGTAAGTGATTAATTGGTTGCGAAAATGGGGCTATCAAGCTACAGTTTTTTGTTGACACGGTTAAAAGGAAACATTCCGATGTCTGCTTCATTAATATTACTAAATAAAGCGTATTTTTACATAGAAGAACACAATATACCATTTTAATTGATTGAAGTCATATAATCATAATATTACTATTCAGAATTTCTTCTATGTTCGCCATAACTTTGTATTATAGATGTTTAATGTTTTTTTTTAATATACTTTGTAGACAACACTCACACTTATTAAAAAAAAAATTAAAAAAATATCAAACACGTTTGGGACTAACCAGCCCTTCATCAGTGATATCACTGATGAAGGGCTTGTTAGTCAGAAACATGTTTGATATTTAATTTTTATTTTTTTAATATACGTGAGTGCTGTATACAAAATAAATAAAAAAAGAAACATATTAATATTCAATTTCCTGTAACATATTACATTTTCTATTAAACTCGATACCAAGCGTTGGTTTAAAAATATTTTAAAACATTAATACGAATGAAAATATCTGTTTTCTAGAAGTTTTATGCTAATTTATAGGAATTAAATCACCTTTCTAAGGCATTATCAAATGTTAGGTTAGTTGTTTGGAATGACATGTTTCGCCTTTCAAAGCCATTATTAAATATTTGTTTAGAAAGTTATCAAACATTTAGCCTGAGAAAGGCGAAACATATCATTCTCATAAATTGTAATAAAATTTATTTAAAACGGACGTTTCATTCGTTTTAATTATTAAATGTGGACTTTTACATCATTGTTCAAGAAACAATTAATGTATTTCGAATCGTTAAAAAAAATTGTACAATTGTTTGTTTAATGATTTTTTGATTTTATATTACTCAAGTGAGGTTATTTCACTTTATAAGCAAAAAAAATTATCTACATTCGTAAAGAAACAAATGATGAATCCTGTGGTGTCGAAACACTGGTACCGAAGTAAATAAGTACAAATCATGAAATCGAAATATGAGTCAAGTACTCGTATGTCGTTTTGCATTTGAAATGTCTGAAGAAGGTTTGGTAAAAAAAATCACGACTAGAAAAAAATTATTGCAAATTAATATAAATATTGATAGTTAATATTAACATTAAGTTCTAAATATCATGAACAGTGCAAATATTGCTCTAAATTCATTTGGCTCTCCTGAAAAAAATATTTGGTGACATCAACTTTACATACATCTTTACAAATATAAAAAAAATAAGTACTTTTTTTATCTCCGGGTGGTGGTTAATAAATATCTTCCTCATAAAAATAAGGGTGATGATTGGAAAAATCACAGTTTAATAAACAAACAGAAGTGAGATAAAATTACTATCGCTAGCATTAATTGTTCCAGTATAAGTAAGAACAGAAGACTTTTAGTTTGAAACAATGTTAATATAATTTCCTTGCATCTGCGCTCTGTGTGAAATCCTTCGCAATAAGGACAGCTAATTTTATACGCTCGATCAAAATATACAGTGCTTTTAATACACGACTTTTAATATATATTTCCAGTACAGTAGCGTTATGTTAATGTTTTTAATAATAAATGTTTTTAATAAATAAATGGAACTAGCAAAAGAAGGATGAAAGTAGAATAAACGCAGTATAAATGAGATCTCTAAGACGAATGTGTGAATACTCTAGGTATGATAGAGTGCCGAATGAAAATATAAGAAGTGAATGCGGTGCGAATGATGGTGTTATGAATAAAATAATGAATGGATCATTAAGATGGTTTGGACATATGGAAAGAATGAATGAAGAAAGAATAGTAAAAAATTTATATTTTAACGATGTAAATGGAACCAGAAATAGAGGAAGATCGAGGAAAACGTGGCACGATCAAATAAATCAAATATTGAATGTCGGCCATGTGAGGAGTCAAAGAAATCGACGCGCGAGCATGACACGATGTATGAATGTTGAGGAAGCGAAGGAAATATGTCAGGAAAGAAAAGGGTATCAGTCCATTTTTTCTGCCTACCCCTTCGGGGAGACGGCGTGAACGTTAGTTAGTTAGTTAGTTTTAAAAAAAAAAAAATAATAAGGATGAAGCGTTAAACTAATTTAAAACAAATAACGTCTTATGGATTTCGAGAAATGTCTTATTTACTTCACTATCATACTTTCATATCAACAACAACAAAAACAAACCATCACACCGTTTGTCCGCAGGGGTAGGCAGAGAGAATGGATCACCATATTACTCTATCCTGACACACCTCTCTAACTTCCTCCACATTCATACAACGAGTCATACCCGCATGTCGATTCTTCTGACTTCTAACATGACCAATCTTTAAAATTGGTTTAATTTGGTGATGCCATATTTTCCTCGGTCTACCTCGACTCAGTACTCCATATATATTGTTAACGTATTCTTTCTTAACAACTCTGTCTCCATCCATGCGCTCCATATGTCCGAACCAACGCACCGATCTTTTCATAATTTTGTTCATATTACCTTCTTCCGCTCTACATTATTTTCTTAAATCCGCATTTGAGATTCTGTCGTACATCGTTCTACCACATAAACGTCTAAGGGGCCTCATCTCTACCGCATTTATTCTTCTCTCATCCTTCTTCTGCCATTTCCGTGCTTCGCTTCCATAAATAATAAAAATTTATATCAATATTTTAATCTATTTATTAGGACAGTCAAACTCGGTTAGCGAGATCTCGGATAACAAGGAAACATTAGTTGACATTTTAGTTTAGGATTTTCTCCATACATTTTTTCACTTTTATAACGAGCTTTTTCTCGGATATTCCAAGCAAAATTATCTTAAAAACTTACTTAAAACCGTTAATGTGTTAATCTATTAAAACCAAAAATTTTGACAGTTTGACAGTTTTGGCAGTTACAATTAGACTGATGCCGCCGGGATCGAATTACGTTTATAATACTAGGTAAGAGTCTAAGTACCTAATTGGTGTTTTCACCGATAAAGATGATGACAGTGAAGATGATGGTGTGGCCAGTGAATGTCAAATTGAGAAATCCAAACCAGAAACGACGATCTCCAGAGTTCATGATATATTACACCAAAGAGTCTTTAATATATTGAATGGTCTGAAGAGAGAACAATCAGAGTGAAAACAATGAAACAAACATCAATTTTAATTTTTATGAGAAAAGTGGATTAACAGAAAAATAAGGGTAATGAAGGGAAATATGTATGTGTTTAGAAATACGTAAAATTTGTATGTGTGTAACTGGAGTGTAAATAAATTTGAACGGTGAATTTTTGTTTGAATTGCAACTTTTTGTGTTATGTGACCGACAGATACTTTTTCTTCATGTAACGAGTAATTCTTATAACGAGTTCCTAGTAATAACCATGTTCTACTGTTAGTTTTATATGATAGTTGGTCAAAATTTTAACAGTATGTTTTATTAATTCATGACTCTATTTAGTGTAATTTAAATTTTCGTGTGACATTTTTTTTTGTATGATTTTGTTTTTGTATGATTTTTCGTATGATATTTCGTACGACTTTGTGGTAAGACATTTAAAAAATATGTATATTTGTATTTAAAATAAAATTACTGCACTTTGTTTTTCACCACTATGCGGTTATTTTAATCGCCGACTAGTTTCGCTTGTACCCAAGCTTCCTCAGGGTTTCGTAATTACTTTATTACGAAGCCCTCAGGAAGCTTGGGTACAAGCGAAACTAGTCGACAATTAAAGTAACCGCATATTGGTGAAAAACAAAGTGCAGTGTTTTTTTTTTTTTTTTTTTTTAAATACAAATAATTATAAAAATATATTGAAATTTCCTTCAGTATTATGTTTTAATACATTTTTATGCTTCTTTATTATTATTATCTTCTTATTCTTCTTTAACTTGCTGTGTGCAAGATGTTGTCCAACTTCCGATCGGAGAGAAACAATAACAATAAAAATACCGATTTTAAACATCTAAAAATATAAACTGTTAAATTAAAAAACTTTGTTTTATTGTAACACCTGATGATGTCAAAATAGGTTGAGGAAACAGCTGTCGCGTAAAATAAAATACAATTGTGATACATTAAACAATTTTTTTTCAATTCAACGTTTCGTATCAAAGTTTCGGCCAAAAAAATAGACTATTTAATTTTAAAATTTGTTCATTTTTATGAATGTTCACGCACAACCTCTGGATATCTTCATATGAATACTGCTTGCATAAAACGCACATAAATAGAAGGCATTTTACATCGTCAACTTCACTAATTAACATTAGTTCATACATTGTTTTATGATGTAAAAATATTATGTATGATGCATGTTTTCAAAATGTAACTAAAATGTATTCATAATTTGTTATAACATCTAGAGTTCCGACCAAAAATAGTTTTCAATTATTCTTAAGAATACAAAATATTCCATAAAACTAACTAACTAACTCCGTTTCCCGAAAGAGGTAGGCAGAAAGATTGGTATGCTTATTTTCTTTCCTGGCATGATTCTCTCGCTTCCTCAATAAAATATGAGTAGATTAAATGTGGCCTGATCCCTCTTGATTTCTTACATATATTTTTTCGAATGTAAGTCCCGCATGAACGAGGGAAGGGCCTAGGGATTTCATGACCGAAGCTGACGAAAAGGGCCGTTCGCCTATAACAGCTTCGGGTAAGCGGTGGGAATCCTCTTTGTCCTATGTCATACTTTCCTCATTCATTATTTCCATGTATCCAAACCATCTTAATGTTCCTTTCATTATTTTGTTCAGACCACTTTCATTCGCACTGCATTCACTTCTTATATTTCCATTTGACACTATCATACACAGATGTTTACACATTCTTCTAAGAGATCTCATATCAATTCCACGAAATATAAAGAAGTGTTTTTATTAACTATCTTCAATTTTATTTGTTAATATAATTAAACATTCAACATTTTGAGGCAAACAAGACAGGTAATTACAGCAAAATAGACACATCTATACACAAAAACATCACCTATAAATAAATATTATATTGTTTGGTCACCCCAATTACAAAAATCAAACGATTGGTTAGATTGGCGCTAGATGACTGGGGTGAATAAACTTAGGAAAAGTAATTCCCACTGATCTTTTTAGAGCAATTTCTAAAGTGGGAATAAGTATTCCCACCAACCACGAATGAATTAACTTGTGGTGTAGCATTATTAAAAATAGTTTAAAACACTACCATAATTTGTATATTTGATTAAATGAGTGTGGTAGTGAAGTTTGAGAACCATTGGATTGGACAATTCATAAAAATTGAAAATATAATAATATTAATAATCGCAATATTTTTGTTGTTGTTCATTTTTGCACCTGATTTGTTTTTATAAATTTAAAACTTTTGTGTGAAATTTCATGATAAAAAAATGGTTATTTAATAGGTAGTTGTTTTAGTTATTTATACTAAATAATTAAAAAATAAAGGGGGAAATCAATTTGGGAAATTCCAAGACAGCAGTAGCCGGGCCGCAAGACATTTGAAATATTTAAACTTAATTATCTCATACACAAAAATCACATTATATAGAATCATTCCAAGAATTAGCCACCCTAATAATTGCTTTTCAATTATATAGTAAACTAACTAACCCAAAATATAATAAATTTACATTAGATAGCAGGCAAGACACTGAGGGATCGCGTGAGGAACACCAGAATAAGAGAGATATGTGAGGTTGAGGACATTATAAGATGGAGCAGACAGCGAAAAAGGGACTGGTACGGTCATGTTCAAAGAATGGACTCCACCAGACCCCCCTATATTGCATTGCATAATCAACCTCATGGGACTCGTCCTCGTGGAAGACCTCCTAAAAGATGGAAGGACAGATGGGAATCTACCTCACAGGAGGAGCAACTCTCTGGAGAACAGACCACATAGGTCTACAATAAGGAAGAAGAAGAAGAAGAAGACATTATATAGAATCACTTAATCACTTAACAACTTAATAACAGTAATACATTATTTAGAATCAGGATAAAAAATGTTTAACCCCCACCACTATAATTTATTATATAAACCATATAAATGTTGATGTAGGTACCAGAAGATGGCAGCAAGCTGCCGAAACTGGTCGAACATAAACACAAGTGGAAGCACACTAAATACATAATAATAAAGAAATTTTCTACAATTTTTCTTTTTGTTTTCATTCTTTAAAAAGAACTTCTACCAAGAAATTTCAATTAAAAACATTAATTATTTATGTATAATATATTTAAATGTTTTTTATTGTTGATAGTAAATAATGTAAATGGATCTTTGCGGATACAAAACGGAACAAATTCAATTTAACGCATTTGCAATAAGATTAGAACAACCGTGTAATGGGATATGGATATGAATTTAATCTTGAGCTCTGTTTATCCCCGCGGGTACAGGTGTGGCGAATTCACAAGTGAGATGCCTTCATCTCTATCACCAGAAAATATAATCTCATGTCATGCGGATTAAGTGGCAGAAATACATTATAATGCAATAACAATATCAGCGGTACTGCAGTATGTCCGTTCACTACAGGGAGATCGTTTGCAATAGTATGAGTGACAGTGCGTTTACAAAAAAACTAGACGCTATTTTATTTTATTTTTTTATGATTGGAAAACCAAAAAATTCAAACATTGAAATAAATAATCATGCTATTTTTATTATTATTTATTAACAAAAATGCTACCGGCATAATTGTAATGATTATAAAAATTTAGTTCATTAAAATAATAATTTTTTTATTGATTTTTCCTTGGAAAAGCGACTAAGGGTGAGACTATTATTAATAAATATATTTTTTTCCTTTGTTGGTTTCAATTATAATACAATATTTGATCCTTGCATGTGTTTATCTCTAGGATATTATTACTAATTATTATAAAATTTCTTTCGATATTATGTATTTAAACTGACCCAAAAGCGGCCTTCTTTTTCCAAATTTCGACATGGTAAATTTGCGATTAACCTATACTTAAAATAATATCTCAAAAACACTTCTGCAAAACGAGTATTTTTCGAATCACTGAATATATAAGCAGTTAGACGCGTGCGCTCCGCCTCACGTCTCGGAACACATTGACGTTTGACGAATATAACCGGGTGCAACCAATCAGATTCCAAGAAAGACTATATACTAACGCATAAGCAATAGCTCTTCGGTATAGAATCAACTATACTCTTTAATGCATATATACATACACACAAACATACTCGTACATATAATAATTTGATACATAAGTAGTATATCATAATAATACGTATATTACTGTAGTATCAAAAGCCGCGCTCATGTCTCAAACTGAAATTATAATAATTTTTTCCATTTTTAACTCCTGTTATGATGTCTGACATGATTATCTATTTCTACTGCATTTATTCTTATATTGCTAGCTACAAGATTCACTTTAATATTTAATCACAATTCATACATGTAACGTCGATGCCATAGACTTCATTGGTTAAGGTTACCTGAGCGAATCAAATATAAAGTATGTCTACTTGTTCACAAAGCTATACATATACATGGACAAGCATCCCACTACTTCACAGACATCGGTAGTCAACGCACCAATCTTCAAAAGAAGGAACAACACAAAAACGTCTTGTCCCGCGGCGCCAAGGAGCTTCAAATTTCGCGGATTGTGCTTTTGATATCGCGGGACCGGTGGCGTGGAAGAGGACAACGATGGAGTATTCAGAGACTCTTTAAAAATCTCTCACGAAAACGGCACGATAAAAATCATCATACTTTCGTGAATAGTATCATCTCAGCGGAGAGACTGTTTTTAGGAGTTTGTCTTTTGTGTCTATAGTACGTACTATCCGAATAGTAGTGACCTATGGGTGTGAGGGGTGGACAATGACAGTGAAATCCGCAAAACGACTGGATACTTTTAAGAGAAGGAATTCAGAATTCTAGGACCTGTGAATGACGGTGAAGGCTGGAGAGTGCGGCACAATGAAGAGCTGTACCATATTTACAAAGCTCCCAGTCTCTCCAGACAGGTCAGACTGAATACACTGAAATGGGTCAGTCACGTGCAGAGGATGCCGTCGTCGCGAACCCCAAAAAGATTGCTGGAGTGGGGCACCCAGGTGGAAGAAAACCAATTGGACGACCAAGACTGCGATGGGAGGATAAAGTTAGTGGAGATAGGGCGAAATTGTTACGAGTGTCAAATTGGAGGTTCGAAGCGGAGGACAGGAGGAGTTGGAGGCGAAGAATACTTGAGGCTAAGGCTCGATAACGGCTTTAGGGCCATCGAAAAAGAAGAAGAAGTACGTACTATCCTCCAGCGTGAGTTGATTAAACTGAACAAGCATCCCCTCGCCTCGAAGGATGAGGGGAATGCAAATGAGGTGCCTGTGAACGTGATTGTAATGTACAACTGTATTCTTTTCTTCCAGCCGATCCTATCACTGATTATAATTCGCATATAACAAAGATTACACTAATTGCAAACGACTTAGGTAGCTCCATACAAGCCTTATACATTTTTATTACACGGTTTATTTGCATATCTTGGAATATATAATACAGTTTTTTTACTGCAAACTCACTATATTATTACTCAAGAGTCATTAACCTATTTAATCTGTAGATGTATGTTAAATATATCAAATAACAAATAGTACTTAACTTTTTTATGCCATAACTTACACGATTAACTAAATAAAATATGAGGGAAGGTTATCTCTCAAATTGTAAATTAAATTATCTATCTGGGATCACTGATAACTGATCGGGTGGAATTCGAACCTTGTGGTACCCCAGAATTTACAAGAAAAGGTTTCGATTGTAAAACATCGTATGATACGAAATCCTTTATGGCTATGAGTCTCGGACTATGCGAAGGGATCCAAAATAGATACTTTCGAAATGTAGTGCTGACAACTTACCGTTTATATTTTTAATAAATTGCTAGCTCCTTCGCTAGTTTCAATCCAGGGGACTGGTTTGCACCAAAATGTTAACATTTTTTTTATTTCTTGGGATGCTACCTGTGTCTTTAATTCGGTAGTTTCCCGTTTCTTTCCACATTTGTATACAGCAGATTATTTGATTCCAATTACTGTAAACAACTTTTTAGCTATTGATTCTCATGACATTATGTTAGGTTCCTATTCTATCGCCATTTTTATTGTTACTAGACCAAAGACAGTGTGACAATCACACTGCTATCTCCAGGAATCGAACCCCGAACCCAAGGACACCTAGAGTTTTAGTCGTCCTAATAAGTAACTTATGTACAATATATTTAAAAAAAAACAGTATTTCTTCTAATCAGTATTGATAAATTAACTCACTACACGCATATTCAATGTCTATATATTAATTATTATTATTTTTTTAGAATGAAACACCATGGTGTTAATGCCTTAAAACTATATTTAATTCATTTAAAGCACATTAAATATGTTTCCTAGAAGTATAATTCAATAAATTAGGATTTATGGAAGTGACCATCATTTGACAGCAAAATAAAACTAATAGAAAGCGGGCGTGTCATCAATAATTACTATTTAAATTGAAGACAGAAATATTGAATAAGTTCAAAGATATGTTATACTCGTATTTCGAAGATGGAGTCAAACTTTATTTGAGTTCATTTCGCACTTGGTAAAAAAATGGACCGCCAAGCAAATCGCAAATAGTTCATTTATATTCATCGCGGTATATGAAAAAGCATATACGAGTATTTACTCACGATGAGCATTTATGTAAAAACGTGTAGTAGATTGGGTAGGTGTACAAAGCTCCAAAAAGGATGCACGTTCGCCGTCCGCTCCTCCACGAGGAGATGATTATCTCCACGAGACCACAAAATACAAATAAATGTGGTTAAAGCTCACTCAAAACGCTTCACTATGCATAAATGTGTCTTCACACGTGTCTGCACTACTGAGTAGGAGGGTAGCTTATCAAAGAAAATAATTTTAAAATTAGAATTGGTTACTAAAATTTAAATAATGAAAATAAAAATATTTCATTTAAAATTTCTTTATAGTATTGTATAACTAACTAACTAACTAATCATCACGCCGCAAAAATAATGGACTGTCGCACTTTTATTTCCTGACATATTTCTCTCGATTCCTCAACATTCATACATCGTGTCATGCACGCGCGTCGATTTCTCTGACTCCTCACATGGCCCACATTCAATATTTGATTTATTTGATCGTGCCACGTTTTCCTCGGTCTTCCACTTTATCTGGTTTCATTTACATCGTTAACATATAATTTTTTTACCATTCTTTCTTCATTCATTCTTTCCATATGATCCTTTAATTATTTCATTAAGTATTGTATATATTTAGTTTAATTCCATTTAGGTTTATGGCTTCGACTGGTTTCGGCAGCTCGCTGCCATATTCTGGGCAAGATCTAGTCCTGACTGGTCCAAACCAAAAGATGGCAGCGAGCTGCCGAAACCGATCGAAGCCATAAATCTAAGTGGAATTAAATATAACACTATAATGAAATTAATATACTCGTATATGTATTTTTTTGTCAATGTACACAATGAACTTCTACCATGAAATTTCAAATAACAAAATTCGGCCATCTAGACTAGAATACCCCTACTAGAATCATATATTTTTTTTAATTTTTATTATTCTTAGAAGGTCAATGAAAATCTTGCGAAATAGAACACATTTTACGGTGGAGTAATTCCAGATGAATATACTGAAGGAACCATGAAGGCAGAATGGATAGTGACAGACTCGCATATACAGTAGCTAACGAAATTCCCTCTGGACACTGTCCACCTGGAAGACCACCTGTTAGATGGAGGAATAGTTGGACCTCATCATCTCAAGAGACATAATTCCTATGTCGCAGACCATTATTCTTCTTCTTCTTCGGGCTATTTCCGTCCACTCCTGGACAAAGACCTCCTCCATTCGCTTCAATGTCACTATGTCCTGTGCAGACTGCATCCAGGTTAATCCGACGTGTCTGTTCAGCGGTCGCCCTGCACTTCTCTTTGGCGTCCACGGTCTCTAAGTCAGCAGTTTTCTTGGCCACTTTTTGTCTGAGCTTCTGGCGACGTGACCTGCCCATTGCCATTTTAAAGTCGCCACCCGGTGAATGATGTCATTTACCTTTGTTTTTTCTCTCAGCGTATCGTTTCTGACTCTGTCTCTTAGGCTTATTCCTAACATGGCTCTTTGGGTCACTCGTAGTTTCTCGGCACTTTGTTTGGACAGTGTAACAGTTTCAAAACCATAAGTACCAACTGGCAGAACGCAGGCTTCATAGACATTTCGTTTCAGGTTGATTGGTATTTTCCGGTTTTTAAGGATGTAGCTCATGTTTCCGAAAGCTGCCCAGCTTAGTCCAATTCATCTTTTTAGCTCTGCGGTTTTGGTTATCTCGGCCCAATCGAATATTGTGTCCCAGGTATGTATATTCTTGACGCAGACCATAATATGTATTTAAAAATTAGAAGAAGAATAAGAAAATCATTTTTAAATGCTCACTTAACTAATTAAGAAAGTATTCAATTACAAAATGATGACTAATGAAAAATTATTATTGTGAGAATTTTTTTATTATTTTCTATACAATGTTAGTAGATTTTCTGATATGCATCTGCGGTTGGAGGTTAGATAAACAATAATAATTTATTCATAATTTGAATTTCAACAATTCGCTATAACAGTGATCCAAATCTCCCCAGAAAATCAAAACGTGTACCGTTTCCAGCTTTGTACCTCGAGATCCAGACGAGTTAGCATTGTGAACCGAAATACAGTTATTGATGTAAATCTGTGCCTTTATATGGACCACCGATCCGCCATGCCATAGCAATGGAACATGCCGAGATGGGACAAGATTGGGGACCTATAAAGAAATGCCACAATTGCATTTTAAGCAAATAAGGACTGAATTCAAATTTATTAATTCGAAATTTAAAAAAATCTTTACAATAAGGATGACTATAATATTTTTCAATATTATAAATTTTCTTAGTGGAAAACCACATTCGTTTTTTTTTCTAACTATCTAACTAACTAACCATCACGCCGTCTCCCCGAAGGGGTAGGCAGAAAGAATGGACTGCCACACTTTTCTTTCCTGATATATTTCTCTTGCTTCTTCAAGATTCATACATCGTGTTATGCACGCGCGTCGATTTCTCTGACTCCTCACATGGCATTCAATATTTGATTTATTTGATCGTGCCATGTTTTCCTCGGTCTTCCTCTATTTCTGGTTCCATTTACATCGTTTACATATAATTTTTTGACCATTCTTTCTTCATTCATTCTTTCCATATGTTCAAACCATCTTAATGATGCTTTCATTATTTTTTTCATAACACCATCATTCGCACCGCATTCACTTCTTATATTTTCATTCGACACTCTATCATACACAGAGTATCCAACACATTAGTCTAAGAGATCTCATTTCTACAACATTTATTCTACTTTCATCCTTCTTTTGCCAGTTGCATGCTTCGCTTCCATACATAAGGGTCGGTAGAAGAACACCATTGTGCACTGCCATTTTTGGATAGGTTTTTGTTTGCGATGACAACTTTAAGTGCACCATTCACTTTGTTGCCTGCCCCAACCCTTGTTTCAATATCCCCCTCTACTCCCCCATCTCTTGTAAACATACTATATTGTTAACATAAAAATAAATACGCACTTGATAAATTTACACTGTAATTTCAAAACGATATTTTTTATGTACATTGATTTTTCCACTTTTTAGATTATTTTTACTTTCGCGTTTCTTAAGATTTCCACCTTCATCATCGGTAGAAGATTATATCGTTTTACCGATGGTGAAAATGTAACACTTTTGAAACTTGGTGGAAAAAATAAACTCGAATATGGAAATAACAGTGTTTTAATTAATTAAAAAATTATAAATACTATATATTTCGATGAAGAAGTGTGGACTGACGAGAAAAAATATGTACTGACGACATTTCCGGAATAGCTGGAACGACCTGGATGCGTAAGGGACAAGAAGAAGAAGAAGAAGAAGAAGAAGTTTCAGAGATACACTCCATCTTTAGATATAACTATAATAGTTATTGTATTGTATAACTATATTTACTTAATGTTGTAGTGTATCTACGAAACACCCGGATTTCTTTTTTACATCTTAAACATATTACAATAAAAGATTAAAAATTAATTTTAAATAAACAATTTAATTTTGCTATGTTACGCCCAAAACTTGAATAAAAAAATTTTTAATTCGTTAATTCAATTACAAATTTCAAAGCCCGTTTTAGAAAGAAAAAAATATATAAAACAGTCCTTTCTGTTTATTTTCGAACACCAATCGATTTTTTAAACTTTAATAGAAATACACACTCGTATGGTGCAGAAAATCCAAAGGATAATCATAAAATTATGATCACGCAAACAAAACATTGTTAGAGCCAAAAAATCAATTATTTCTCAAAAACTTTTTTTATGTATACAACAGGTCGTTTGAACCCAATTACTGTATACAATTTATTTTTTAGCTATTATATTGATTCTCGTGACATGTGATAGGTAGCCAATCTATCGCCATTTTATTGTCAATTGAATTCTACACCAGACCAGAGACAGTGTGACAATCACACTGCCACCGCCGGGAATCGAACCCGGGACCTTCGGTATGGAAGTCAGAGCTCTTACCACTTTGCCACGAAGGTCGTCAAACTTAACTTAAAATGATGGTCATGATTAAACCAAAATTGTAAGCTAAAACCGTTATTTATTTTATTTACTTTAAAACATTGTAACTCGTAAAATTTTATTTATTTTTTACTCTGTGACCGGTCGTATATGTTTGTAAAAAGTTTAAAAAAAAAAACCTTAGTTAAACACCAAGTGTTTTATTATTTTTAATAAATTTCTTGAATTATACAACTGTTAATAAAAAAACACAATGTGATAACAAATATAGACAAGTTTTTATTTGTTTATGACGAATCTAAGACCCTTTATAGTCTGCTTCAACTCTGTTCAGATCACAGGGTCACCGTGTCACTAACGGAATGAGTCTGCAACTATCCGATCGGAATAACATTGTAGATATTGTGGGTCTCTCGAGCGAAGTGTTACCCTTTCATAAGACTGTCGTCTGCAGTAATCTTGTGATGGCTCAATTCCGTGGGACGCGGCGAACAATCGCCTTTTGTTTCCAGATGACAATCTACTTTTCCTTCTTCATAATATTCCGAGATAACAAACGACTCTCGTGACACTGTTCAGTCTCTGATTTATTGTCATCAATCATTCAAAACAAAACAATAACCGTTTTGAAATTTTTGATTAATATTTTGATAGGTTAAAAATGTTTTGAAGAATATGCGGTAGAAGCATGATGTAAATTATTAACAAATGAATGATATCCTATCTCCCCCCTCGCCTTCTTCCGGAGGATATACTCCGGGCTCACACACTTCGCCCCTGCATAAAACAACTACTAAATCACATTCCCAACAATGTTTCCTACAGAATTGAGAGAAATAGCCATTAGAGCTGAACCCCTGTAAGCCAAAGATAAGTAGTCATAGTCCTAGTACCTTTGTATTATATTTGTTTTAATTAACCTGATCTTCCAGTCACTGCACTAACAAGGGGAGGGCACGATATAGGAAATTGAAAAAAATTCAAATAAAATAAATCTTTTTATAATGTATATTTAGTTAAATGCTTAACGATTTCAAAAGAGCCGCTCAGATGTAAACTGATCATCGATAACACATATATTGAGCAAGTAATTCCATTCACTTACCTAGGCATAGAGATCGGTAGCTACAGTGACCTATATGACGAGGTGCGAGCACAAACCAACAAAGCGACAGCCGTGATTGGCTGCTTGCGCGACACCATATGGAGGAACAAATACATGCTAACCGAAAGTAATGTCAAGATACACAAGGCATGCGTTCGCCCCATCATGATGTATGGGATAGAGGTCAGAGCCGATACCAATAGAACTAAGAACCTTCTTAGAGTAGCAGAAATGCGAACCCTACGCTCCATCGCAGGCAAAACCCTCGGAGATCAGATCAGAAATGAAACGATAAGGTCTGTCTGTGGTGTTGAGGACATAGTGAGATGGGGAAGAAGCAGAAGGCATTTTTGGAGAGACCACGTGGACCGCTTTGAGAATACAAGAATTGCAAAATTGTTAAAGATGAAAACCCAAGCAGCAAGAGATTACCAGGAAGGCCGCCAAAGAGATGGAGAGATGGCTGGACATCATCATCCCAGGACAGCCCACCGTCACAAACAGGTCATACGACCTAAACTAAGAGAAAGAAGAAGAAGATTTAGTTAAAATCCACTGATGTGCACAACATAAACTAACTAATTAACCATCACGCCATTCCCCCGGAGAGATAGGCAGAGAGAATGGATCGCCACAATGCTCTGTCCTGGCATACCTCTCAGGCTTCCTCTACATTCATACATCGTACCATGCACGCACGTCCATTACTCCGACTTCGAATATGGCAGCCTTTTAGTAATTGATTAATTTGGTCATGCCATGTTTTCCTCGGTCGTCCTCGGCTTCTTTTTCCACTCACGCTGCTTGTGTATAACTCTTTACCCATTCTACTCTCATCCATTCGTTCCATATGTCCAAACCATCTCAGGGATCCTTTTTTTAATTTTATCCATGATGCAGTCATCTGCCTTACATTTATTTCTTGTCATGTCCAGTGACTTTTAACTAAATGTACATTTTAAAAAGATTTTTTATAATTATGTTTGTATCATTTGATATTTATTTTATAACAATACAAAATTATGTTTAGTACTATTTTGTATTCTATCTTCGATTGCAAGTACGTACAACTTAAAATGTATTACTTTCCAACTCGCACAAGTAATAAACATGTTTTATATGGGACATAATAATCAATAATCTTAGATATGATAATCGAAACTAGAGTAGAATTCTCATATATAGAAAACAATGCAACGATTTGTATCCAGTAATAAAACACAAGCCATCGTTGGAATGTACCTGTATTATTCCATATTTATTCGATTTCTTTTTAAATTCTCTGGCATGATTAATATCGTAATTGCGGATCATAACTGCAATGATAAATAAATCATGTATTACTTTATATACGTCTAGCAATAAAGACGTTTAATCTTATCTTACAGAGACAAACACATTGACTTATAGTATACATTATTTTCTCACAATAGTCTTGATGTTACTATATGAAGTAAACAGTGGCGGAGTAAGTGGGCAAAGCGGCTGCGTAGGTTCGCGATATAAGAATCCCTAAGATGTCGAGGTTCGTCATTTTAAAAATAGAATAGAAATTGTATTTTTTCTTCATTCAACTATTAGATTCACAACTTTTCTGGTCCACTGCCCCCTTTACAAGAATAAAAATTTCCAACACCCCCTCTCAGCCTATATCCGTCCACTCTTGGACGTAGGCCTCCTCCATCTGCTACCATGTCTGTCGATCCTGGGTATCACGCATCCATGTCGTACCGGCGCGCCGCGGCGGCGGTTTCGAGTCGCAGTTCTAGGACACCAGCAAAAAAGGCGTTTTGTCCATCTATCGTCAGAGCTACGAGCGACATAACCTGTTATATATAAAACAGTTATATGTATATACCAAATATTAAAATATGATTGTACATTATCTGCAGAAAAACAAGAGGGTTGTTTTTCTTTAATCACAAAATCCCAGTAACGTAAGTCCCACATGGACGAGGGACGGGCCTAGGGATTGATAGAGCGAACCTGACGAAAGACAGCTTTGAGGAAACAGTGGGACTCCTCTAAGTCTCTAAGAATTTAAGTTAATGTACATTATCTGCAGATTATCATGAAATGTATTACAAAAAAATATATTTATATAAATATTGCATTAATTGTTGTATTTTAATATTATTTATTATAGGAGATACGCCAAAGCCATCCCCCTCGACTGCACCTACCACCTCCATGGAAAAGTTTAGCGCCCACTGGGGGGTTGTACTACCCCCGTAGGGAACCTGCAATATTTCTATACTCTTTCCTACAAAATAATTCAAGACACATGGAATGGATTAAACACATGGAAATAATAAAGAAAAAATATATAGGTACGTTAACTATATGAATGCAACAGGAAGTAAAGGAAAATCGTTGAAAACATGGCTTGATCAAATCAATTAAATATTTAATTTATTACTCAATAATCAAAAACCAAATATCAAACCATTAACTTTGTTGTCTACCCCAAACCTTCTTTCAATATTCCTCTGCACTGGTCCATTTTTTTGTTAACATTTACCCTTAATCATTTTTCTCTTAGATGAATGTGTGGATACTCTGTGTATTATAGTGTCGATTGAAAATATAAGAAGTGAATGCGGTGCGAATGAGGGTGTTATGAACAAAATAATGAAAGGATCATTAAGATAGTTTGGATACATGAAAAGAATGAATGAATAAAGAATGGTAAAAAAATTATATGTTAACGATGTAAATGGAACCAGAAATAGAGTAAATCAAATCAAATAAATCAAATATTGAATATCGGTCATGTGAGGAGTCAGAGAAATCGAGACGGCGTGATGGATAGTTAGTTAGTTAGTTAATATTTTGTTATCATAATATCGAAATAATAACATAGTAACATTGTTTCAACAAAGACGGTTATTACACGTGAATTTTTAGTAGAGGATAAATAGGCGGAATTTTTTTCGTAAAGGATAAATAGGTAGAGAAAACTATTCTGGAATCACGTTGAAAGGATGTGGATTATCAAGAACATGATTCACGAGATTCCAGAGAGCCACCAGGATGACCGTGATGGAGTAAACGTTTAACGTCTCATCACAGAGCCAAAACCGATTTTCTCTGTGAACAGATCGCAAGTTCTATAGTCAGAAGAAGAAAACTCACCTACTTACAAGAATCAAGAGTAACGTATAATTCAATCTGATACGAAGAAAGGAACAATTCTATGAACCAACATTAGCGTTTTTGCTAGCACAATCTTTACATAAATGAGTGGAAAAAAACAATACAATCGGCAATTACCACAAAGTGTGTGGGCCTTTTCACACATAAGACAATGAGTCCTGAGGAATTCTCGCCGAGCTATCTACGACAGCCCATATCCGGGTACTTGTGGCAGAATATTATACAAATCATAATTGCGAGAAAAAAAATATTATGAAAAAATATTTAATGATGGTTGGCGAGTCCATCTCGCGTGTGGCTTGTTGCTGATTTCAGTTCATTGAATAAGATTTGTGACGCCTTTTTACCTTTATTCGGGTATAATTATGGGCGAGATGAAACTACTTCGTGTGGGAAATATCAACTACACTCTCTCATATTAATATGATCGTAGGCTTTATGAATAGGAACATTTATTGTTTGCCTTATTATGACATTAATTTATATTAAAGTCAAATTAAGAAAAGAAACTATAAAATAAAAAGGATGAAAGTAGAATAAATGCAGTAGAAATGAGATCTCTTAGACGAATGTGTAAATATACTCCATGTATGATAGTGTCGAATGGAAAATATAAGAAGCGAATGCGATGCGAATGATGGTGTTATTAACAAAATAATGAAAGGATCATTAAGATGGTTTGGACATATGGAAAGAATGAATGGAGAAAGAATGGTAAAAAAATTATATGTTAACGATGTAAATGGAACCAGAAATAGAGGAAGACCGAGTAATAACCACAATCAAATAAATCAAATATTGCATGTCGGCCATGTGAGGAGTCAGAGAAATCGACGCGCGTGCATGACACGATGTATGAATGTTGAGGAATCGAGAAAAATATGTCAGGAAAGAAAAGTGTGCAGGCTATTCTTTCTGCCTACCCCTTCGGGGAGACGGCGTGATGGTTAGTTAGTTTTTTTTAACTATAAAATAAGCTGGAATACTATGTCATTAATAATGGAAACATCTGTATTCTTTAAGTTTTATTCTATTTTATGGGAATGGCGTGTTTAGCTTAATACTTTTCTGAAGCATTATCAAAATTGAAAAAAATTTCTTGCTGTAATATTCTATATACCTGTATTCTTTTTAATAATAGTGTCATTCTTCTTTAATAATCTATATACTTACCTGTATTCTCAAAAGTGATCACAGTCTTAACTTGTCATATGCTTCATTTTTACTGTTACTCTTAAAAAAATATACATTTATGTTAACTGTCTGTATCAAAAAGAATTTATTTTAATTAATTCCGTCTATAACAAATAAATAAATATATGTATATAAAAAAAATGCCTGAGCAAGTATTTCCATAATAAAAAGTTAAACTTATAGAAAAAAAGTTTTCATTCGTATTAAATAATTATTGTGTAAATTTACAATATTGTTAAGGAAGCAATAAACGTAATAAGTAATAAAACATTCAATTTATTGTAAAACTTTAAAAATTTCTGTTTTTATATTGCTCTGATGAAGTTTGAGTACTTGCGAGCTAGTTGGTGTAGATTCTAATTCAAAGTGTTTCTTTTATTTTTTAGATTTATGATTTAAAAATTTCTAACCACAAAGTGAGTCTACTTCTTCTTCTCCCGCGTTACAACCCTTGGTGGGTCTAAGCCTCCTCCAAGAAACGACTCCATCCCGTCCTGTCTCTGGCCACCACCTCCCTGTCTTGCTGCTCCAGGACCCGAAATTCTACCACGGCACCACCATCGCAGTCTCGGCTTGCCGACGCTTCTTCGCCCTACTGGATTGTCGCAGAAACAGTAGGCTTTTGGGGAGCTCCAGATCCCCCATGCGGTGCAAGTGCCCTTTTTTTTTTTTTAGGAACATAGAAGTTCCCGCCACATACCCGAGGCTGTTATAGGGCGTAGCGGCGCCCTTTTATCAGCCTCGCTCGTACACTCCCTGGGCCTGTCCCCGGTCCATCCGGGACTTACATTTAAATACGGCAACAACAAGGGGGTGCCAGACCACATTTAATCTACTCAATTTCACTTCTGTGCTCCGCTATACTTTATTGAATAAATAAATAAGCATAACATATAATACATGAACATTTCAGGAACATTATATAAAAGATAAAATATACACCGCAGGAATATACAGCGGGAAGAACAGGAGAGGCAGAAGAGACAAATGCGGGATGGGGAAAAAAAATAATAATAACGTAGAGTACAGTTTTTGGCATGTAGGACAAAGGACGAGGTTTAGGAAGCATTTCATAATATTAAATAAATAAATAAAACCACTGCACAAATTATTATTATGGCCAACAGGGAGAGGAACGAGACCCGTCACAGAGGGGCAACCTCCCTCTCCCAGCTGGAAAACAGCGCACCCTCAGAGGGCAAGAAACAGCACAAATTCCGGTGAATTCCGGTGGGGTAGACAACCGTCAAAACCCAAACAAGTGCCCTAGCCAGTCTGTGAATGCTTGATATAAAAATTATATATTTAAAACGCTGTCCAAGCACAAACTTTGGCGACCGAGCCTTCGCGGTAGCCGGCCCTTCAGCCCGGAACAATCTTCCAGCAAACCTTAAGTGCATTGAGAATCAATCAGAGTTTAGATAGAGACTCAAAACGCACCTTTTCAAATTATCATTTCCTGACAGGAAGGGCTGATCGACTACGTCAGGCGCAGCCCTCATACTAAATATGTTTATAATTATTGTTATCAATATTATTATTATAATTATATTTATCTAGTTTATAAAACGGAGCATCTTCTACAGCACCCTTGAGATGAGTAATTCATAAAAATGGCGCTCCATAAATAATCCAATTTATTATTATTATTATTATTAAAAAAATTATTAAACACAGCATTTTTTTATGTATGTGTAAGTTAGTAGTAATACAAACACATACTTCACAGTAGACACCGTTCATAATTAATTGGCTATAATAAATAAGTGAATGAAATAAGAATATTCCATTAACAAGTTCCAAAGAAATGATATACGAGTACGCATGTAGGTAGTTATGCGGGAAACGAATTTCAACCAATTTTATTGTGTTTTTACAACACCCAACATGATGTAACATGATGGAACGGTTACCTGTCTCTGTAATTTCGCCTTCTTTCATAAAAAATATAATTAATGATATCAAATCGTAATGTTGTGTATTCACATCCACACTTTGGTCGGTACTTGTGTTCGTTAACTTGGTTCTTACATACCAGTAAAAATTCATTAAACAACTTTTTTCAATATGTTCTTTGTTTTTTTGCTCACTTTATTATTTTCTTCCCGATTGTAATTTTTGCCGCACAGATCGTATTTTATAACAATTGGATTATTTTGATTTATATTTAATTATGCGAATAATGGTGTTATGAACAAAATAATGAAAGGATCATTAAGATGGTTTGGACATATGGAAAGAATGAATGAAGAAAGAATGGTAAAAAAATATATGTTAACGATGTAAATGGAACCAGAAATAGAGGAAGACCGAGGAAAACGTGGCACGATCAAATAAATCAAATATTGAATGTCGGCCATGTAAGGAGTCAGAGAAATCGACGCGCGTGCATGACACGATGTATGAATGTTGAGGAAGCGAGAGAAATATGTCAGGAAAGAAAAGTATGGCAGTCCATTCTTTCTGCCTATCCCTTCGGGGAGACGGCGTGATGGTTAGTTAGTTAGTTAGTTAATATTTAATTACGTATGAAAGCGAAGCATAGAGCTGACAGAAGAAAGATGAGAGCAAAATAAATGCGGTAGAGATGAGATCCTATAGACCTGTTTTGTGGGAAAACGATATATGAGAGAATTTCAAGTACTGATTTCATGAAGAAATGAAGGCTGATTATTACAAAGATGCCAAGTGGTTTAAACATAATTTTGTTCCATATGTCATGTATCACAGGTGGCATCTTTAGGGGGACGTTTGAACAATACAATGTTATTCAATCACTTTACACCTTTGCACAGTTATTGACCTTTATGTTTAACACCAATTGGGATCAAAATCAACCCATAGAACAGGTCAAGACCTTCAAGTATCTAGGTATAGACCTGGTGGGAGGAGCTGATCTGCAGGAAGAAATACAAGCCCAAGTAAACAAGGCAGCTGCAATCTCTGGCCCTCTAAAATCCACAATACGGAAAAACAAATACATGGCCATTAAGAGTAAGATGAGAATCTGTAAAGCATGCGTAAGACCAATAATAACATATGGCGTCGAAGTAAGGGCAGACACAGTAAGGACCAAACAAGTTGTAAGGACTTCCGAGATGAAGACCTGAGGACACTGAGAGATCGCGTGAGGAACACCAGAATAAGAGAGATATGTGAGGTTGAGGATATTATAAGATATATAAGACATCGAAAAAGGACTAGTACGATCATTTTCAAAGAAAGGACATCACCAAACTCCCCTATATTGCATTACATAATCAGCCTCATGGGACTCGTCCTCGTGGAAGACCTCCTAAAAGATGGAAGGACAGCTGCCTCACAGGAGGAGCAGCACTCTGGAGAACAGACCATATAGGTCTACAACAAGGAAGAAGAAGAAGAAGAAAGGATCAAAAACTCATATTTGACATTTCTGATATTTGGTACCTTTGTAATGTCCAGCCCTCAGTAGAGCGAAAGAAAGTACGAGTATTATGAACAAAATTATGTTTGCTATAGATATAAAGGTACGAACACATGGAACGCATGGATGAATATGAATACAACAGAATCTCAAATGCTGATATAAGAAAGAAATATAGAGCGGAAGAAGGTATTGTAAACAAAATTATGAAAGGATCGCTGCGTTGGTTCGGACATATGGAGCGCATGGATGGAGAAAGGAATAGTTAAGAGAGTATACGTTAATGATATAAATGGAATACGCAGTCGAGGCAGACCAAGGAAAACATGTCATTACCAAATTAATCAAATTTTAAAGGTTGGTCATGTAAGAAGTCAGAAGAATCAATCTGTACAAATGTGGAGGAAGCTAGAGAGGTGTGCCAGGATAGAGTAGTGTGGCGGTCCATTCTCTCTGCCTACCCCTACGGAGAAACGGCATTTATGCAGGTTCATATATTACTATTGAGTGTAGTTATTTAACTAGCATTTAACAGCATTTGCTTAACGCAAATGTTTCGGGAGTCTTCTATTTTTTGCAGTTCATAGATTTTATTCAATGTTACCAGTAAATTACATAGGGGCTAGATAGGTCATCTTAACCTTTGGGGTATAATGAATAAATTATTATTTTTCTCTTTTGATATTGGGTTAATTTACTTACCCAATCATTAATTAAAATAAAATAATTTCTTACAGAATTATTTATCGTCTAATCAAAGCTAATCGCCTTCTTCTATGTTGAGCCGGTAGATTTTTCGTGCCCTATGCCCATTTAGGACTGCCTGGAACTAGTTTTCCAGTTCATCATCATCATCATCATCATCAGCCGTCTGTCATCCACTGCTTAATGTAGGCCTCTCCCAAAGCACGCCACCACCCCCTACCCATTGCCGCTCCTATCCATCCATGTCCAGCAATCCTCTTCAGATCGTCGGTCCAGCGGGCAGGGGGACGTCCAACTTTGCGGAATCCTGTACGTGGTCTTCACTCCAGAACCCGTCTCCCCCATCGACCGTCGGTTTTCCGATAGATATGGCCAGCCCATCGCCACTTCAGCCCGCCCATCCTTAGAGCTACCTCAGTCACCTTGGTTTGTTGTCGAATAAATTCGTTTCTAAATCTTTCTCTCAAGATTATTCCAAGCATGGCTTTTTCCATGGCGCGTTGGGCGACCCTGAATCTGTACACTAGACGTTTTGTCAGTGTCCACGTCTCGGCTCCGTACGTCATGATTGGCAAGACGCACTGGTTGAAGACTTTAGTCTTGAGGCATTGTGGCATTTTAGAAGTGATAACATGACGTAATTTTCCAAAGGCCGCCGTTTTACGGATTTCCATTCGTTTCTCTCTATTCTGATTTCCGTGGAAAAGGTAACCGAAGTGGTTTCCCGTTGCGTTTAAATCGCTTTTTCTATAAGGGTAACCTTCCTTTAGGTAGGTCGGTCCAGTAACCTGGTGCTAGACATTCGTCATCGCTATTCACCCTTTCACTCTCCACCACACACAGTGGTCACATTGCTTGGGGTTCGCGGGGCCTAAAGACCACTCGTGGACGCTATTGAAAAGGTGTTGCTGCTGATATTAAGCTGCAGGCTTTTTGAGATATTTTATAGAAGTATACCTTCCAGAAAATCATCTCCTATAACACCTTACCAACCATTAGTATCGCATTGAAACTTTTTAATTTTTAAAGTAAAATACTTAAGCATGTACATATAAATAAGGACAAAAATGTACTCTTTTTACAAAAAAAAGAAAGACGCAAATAATGAAAGAGACGCCATTTACTTAAGATTCCTTTTAATATATACTTTTTTAAATATATCTAATTTGAAAACAGAGTTATTTATTCAACTGTTCGATTTGATTTCATGAAAAATAAAATCCTTTCAAATATTTATTATGCAGCTTGGTTGATCTTGTCGACTTCCCTAAAGCCAATAGAATGTATTTTAGTGAAACAGATAGAAACCGGTCACGCTTTAAAAATGAAAAATGACATCTTGTTTTTAATATTTCAAATGAATTATCATAATGAGATTTCAATCAAATGTATGATTTTTTGTTTTAAAGTAACTTTTAATTTATGATAATTTTATTAATGATGTTTTACGCATAATACTGAGATTTTGAGGTAATTTCTTCACAAAATTTTAATCTTCTTAATCTTCGTGGAATAAGCGAAGCATTCGCAATATTTTTCTTAAATTTTTAAACTATTTTGATATTAATTATTCAATTATCTAACCAACTAACCATCACGCTGTGTCTTCAAAGGGTATAGGCAGAAATAATAGACCGCCACACTGCTATTTCTAAACATACTTCTCTCGTTTCCTCAATGTTCATAAATCGTGTCATCCACGCACGTCGATTTATTTATCCGGGTGGAGCCGATATTTAATATTTCATTGATTTGATTGTGCCATGTTTTCCTAGGTCTTACACTATTACTTGTTCGGTTTAAATCTGTAAAATATACATTCTTTCCATTATTTCATTGTACATTCAATCCACTTTCAATATTTTGTTTATAATATTGTCATTCGCACTGTATTCACTTTTTACATTTGAATTTGACAATCTATAATACATTATATAGATTTACTACAAATTCGTCTAAGAGATTTCGTCGATTGGAGATTAATAATTAATCTCCATTATTATTATTATTACATATTTATTGTTTCTTGAACAATTATGAAAAACTCCATATTAAATAATTAATACGAATGAAAACGTCAGTTTTCTAGAAGTTTTATTATATTTTATGGGAATGTCATGTTTCGCCCTTCTAAGGCATAATCAAATGTCATTTGGAAATGCCTTAGAAGGGTGAAACATGTCATTCCCATAAAATATAATAACACTTCAAGAAAACTGACGTTTTCATTCGTATTAATTATTATTTCACTTCTTAAAAGAGCAGTTATTCGAAATGGTAAATCGTTTTTCGTGTTGTGGAGTTCAATTAAAACAATTTTAACTTAAGTACATTGCTGCAGACAATACGTTGTAATCATTATAGAAAGTGTAATTTTTCTTAAAATTATTTATACCCACAATAAACGTGCTTGGAACAAAAAAAGGTTCTTCGAATTGAGATGTCCATTTTACGGCATTTTAATGAGACAGAGAAGGCGTTCTTACTCATAATTAGCCGCGGAGGATTGTTATTTGGGAATGAGAAGTCAATATTCCCCGAAACACGGTCGTTTAATTGCGTTATTTACTAACAATGTGAAGTTAAACTTTACGGCGCCCGGCTCAGCTGTTCACACGAAAGCTTTCGTCTCCGGGTGCTATTCCTTGATTCTAACTAGTATCTAAGATGTGTTCTGCCTTGCAGCCAAAACCGACAAACTTAAAAAATGCGTTTCTTCTATATTCGCCACAACTTTGTGTTGCGGATTCACATTTGTATTTCGTTTTATTTTTTATAAATTAGCGTTGTTTAAAAAGAAATAAACATTGTTAAACGATGCAGTTTTAATAAATTTTATTTATGATATTTTGATTATAAATAATAATTAAATTAAACGATGTTTTTTAACTACCTCCACTTTTGTCTTTATTTCGACAGCGACCGGTTTCGCCAGGCTCGCTGGCATCGACAGACTGGCCTGTCTATCTGTCGTTCATCAGACTTCCGCTTGGATTTATTGCTTCAACCGGTTTTGGCAGCTCACTGCCACCTTCTGATTAGCAGCGAGCTGCCGAAACCGGTCGAGGTTATAAAACCAAGCGGAATTAAAATAAATATACTCGTATATATTTTAAAATATTTTTTTATTTAAAAAAATGTCCTTATTTACAATGTACTTCTACGAAGAAATTTCAATTCATAATGTTAATATTATGAAATGCTTAATATTGGCGACTCTAAAATGGGAAACTCAGAGAAAAATTAACAAGAAGACTGCTGACTTGGAGATCATGGACGGCAAAGAGAAGTGCAGGGCGACCGCAACTACGGTGGAAGGACAATCTGAACAGACACGTCGGAATAACCTGGATGCAGTCTGCACAAGACAGAGTGACGTGGAAGCGAATGGAGGAGGCCTTTGTCCAGGAGTGGACGGGAATAGGCTGAGGAAGAAGAATAATATTATTCATGCTGTACAGAAGTCTTCAAAGTTTTTCTGTATATCATATGATCTTAGGTACACACCTACCCTATTGTTTTTTTTTTGGGTATATTCGAAACTGTCGAATATTCGAGAATCTACACTCAAAGTTCACTCCATGCAGCAGATATTAAAAATGATAATAATAATTCCCGCGTATTTCTTCGAGTGTATGATACCCACTCACCATCGTGTCCGCCTGTTCGCTGTCCGCCTGGGATCACATATCCACTCATCTTTATGGGAGCGCAATAAATTATTATTATTTACGAAAACTCCAGAGATTGGAATGCTGCGGGCATCCATTTATGTTTTCACGCCTTGTTTATGGTACCTAGATTACCGAATAATCTCGTTGTTATCTGAAATTTGTTTCGTCTATGGAAAATAATTAATGTGTCAATAATGGCGGCTGTCACATATTAGCGTTAGATTTGTGGTCGGGTGCTACTTTCATAATCACTTAGTGTTTTAACCTCATGATTGTAACGTGAGAACGACTATATACTGATCTCTCTGAAATCAATCAAATTTATCTTATTACAGATACTGTCAGTTTGAATTATCAACTAGCTGTTTTGATACATTACAAATCTAACTTTTAAACCGGAAAAGACAGAGAGAGTGATTCATATAATAGCAAAACTAATGTTAAAATTATTTATAGCATATAGCATTAATTTTATGAATTATCGGTATTAACGAATTATGGAACAGGCTTATTGTTTGCGTTGTCATCGCAAACAAAAACCTATCCAAAAAAGCTAGAATGGCAGTGCAAAATTGTGTTCTTCTACCAACCCTTATGTATGGAAGCGAAGCATGGAACTGGCAAAAGAAGAATGAAAGTAGAATAAATGTAGTAGAAATGAGATCTCTTAGATGAATGTGTGGATACTCTGTGTATGATAGAGTGTCGAATGAAAATATAAGAAGTGAATGCGGTGCGAATGATGGTGGTATGAACAAAATAATGAAAGGATCATTAAGATGGTTTGGACATATGGAAAGAAAGAATGGTAAATAAATTATATGTTAACGATGTAAATGGAACCAGAAATAGAGGAAGACCGAGGAAAACGTGGCAGATCAAATAAATCAAATATTAAATGTCGGCCATGTGAGGAGTCAGAGAAATCGACGCACGTGCATGACACGATGTATGAATGTTGAGGAAGCCAGAGAAATATGTCGGGAAAGAAAAGTGTGGCAGTCCAATATTTCTGCCTACTCCTTCGGGGAGACGGCGTGATGGTTAGTTAGTTAGTTTTTGGAACAGGCATATGTGCAGAAGGGTCAAAGACCTCATCGTCCAAAAAGCCCTAAAACTGGACGTGGGAACGAAAGGACCGAGTCGGCCTCCGATAACTAGGCTGTCAACCATCCACAATTTTTTTGCAAATCGATAGCGGGATGACCCAAGTCCGAGAAGCTTGGTGAGAGATCTGACCCCAAATAAATCGGAAATGGCTAAAAGACAAGAAGAAAAGCATTGTATTTTTATAATTAATAATGATGATATTATTAATAAATTAATAATGAAAAAATCTTTCTCATGCCTGCGCTGTCTTGACACAACTTCCTGTTGAGATGATGGCGACTACCACTTCTTCAAAGTATATCCATAGCCCCTCTTAACCGTTGGAATTAAAATGACAGATTTAATAATATATGTAATTATATTCTGGGCGCACGACGTGATCAAACTATATGCCTGACTTCCTTAACCTTTTCTGCAATAGTGGCGACCTTAAACCTACCCGGGATATGCTCTGCACATATTATCCAATCTGGTAACGTATTCAGCCCATCTAAGCAACTTCATTTTAGTCACGAGGAGCTACTGCTCCTGAGGTTGCTATTTGCCCAACACTTTAAATCATTTAAGATTTAAAAGCCGTTCTATAGACCATGCTTTTCTTATGGGCATTCCTGTGTACCGTAAATACCGCTAAGCAGCCATATATATCTTTGCACAAAAACCCTTAAACTCACCAAGGCTAAAATATTTTATCAAAATACATTATAACTATGATAGTTATCTTCTTTCTGTGTCCTGTCAGGTCTCCCTAATGTTGACTATCACCCATAGTGATGACCTAGGGAAAAATATCCAGAGTGGTATCCCCTTGCCTTCTCTGGTGAATTTTCTGTCGGGGTTACATTCCCTTATCTGGGTGTATCCAGTTTTATGGCGCTGGAAGCTCGCCATTCGTCCTCTCTCTATCTGCTATAGCACTAAGTAATATGTGCCACATTGCACGGGGTTCGCGGGGTCTTTAAAAAGACCTCTCGTGGACGCTAGAGAGTTGGACTTGGTAGTAGTGTTGCTGTTGTAAATGCAACATGCGATATTTTGCAGAGGCATACTTTCCAGCAAAACATACCCCATCTTAGCCCTACTACCCTTTTTGAACCCCTGATAGTTATATGATCCCTAATTCCTCTTGTTATTATGATGATAAACGCAAGTACATTAAAACCTCGATATAACGGACTAATATTATATAATAGTAGTAGTAGATGTATGAATGTTGAGGAAGTGAGAGAAATATGTCAGGAAAGAAATGTGTGGCAGTTCATTCTTTCTGCCTACCTCTTCGGAGAAACGGCGTGATGGTTAGTTAGTTATTAAAAAAAAACTTTATAATATGTATTTAGTTCTATTTTATTTCGAAACCGGTCGAAGCTAAAAATCAAGTGGAATAAAACAAAATACAAAAGTTTTGTTTATTAAAAAAAATGTTTCGTTGTTTAATCGACTCCTGGTTTAGAAGCCATGCATTCTCTCTTTCAGACCACCATCCTCTGGAACATTTTAATTTCATTACATACTTTAGCTCTACTGTAAAAATCTGCGAAAGATCGTACTGATAAACCCGAAATTTAATTAAGTAAGTGAATAATTTATTTTTTTCGGCTTTTTGAACTTGTGGGAAACGATTGTAGTAAGATAAAATAAATAATTCTTAACCGTAGGTCCGAAGGCGTGGACCTCTACGCTACTGTGCATTGTTGTTGAAATTTTGGTAATGAGGTACGATCGAGCACCCATCTTGTGTGAAGATTAATTTTTGTCTCCCAAAAGCGTGTTAGTTCAGAAGCCCCCGATAAGATATACATGTAGCAACAATACAAATACTCAGTTATTTTTTCAAGACCCACATTATACAGTCAGCATGTGTACTTTTTACTTTAAAGTTAAATAAAATTATTTTTCTTTTTCTTTTTTAAGTGGCGATGCGGTTCGCAACCCATCACACCGCGTTTCCCGGGGAGCGAAAAGAGAAGGATGGAGTGCCGCATCAGTAAAAGTGTGACAGTCCATTCTTTCTGCCTACCCTTTCGGGGAGACGGCGTGATGGTTAGTTAGTTAGTTAGTTAGTTTTTTATACACTTTGTATACAACACTAACTTTAAAAAAAAAAAATGAAATATCAGACATGTTTCGGACAACCCGGTCCTTCCTCAGTGATATTATAAAGATATTTTAAATATTATAAAATTGTTTACATATATAATCAGTTTTGAGAGGTGTTATAAAGATTTGTTTTTAAAAATAAATCTTAGTAACATCTGTCAAAACTGATCATATTTGTAAACATTTTTATAATATTTTAAATATCTTTATAATATCACTGAGGAAGGACCGGGTTGACTGAAACGTGTCTGATATTTAATTTTAAAAAATCATGGTTAGAGTTGTATACAAAGTATGTAAAAAAGAAATATATACAATATATAACATCTACAACGCAAAGTATGGCGAAAATAGAAGAAAAGTTATTTTAATTGTGATTTATTTTTATGAATTAAAACATTGTTGAGTTTTTTATGCCGTAAGTTTCGTATATATAATATTATACCTTCATCACCAGGAGAACGATAAAAACCATATTCAAATTATAATATACCATAAGTCATTATGTGTTTGACACATGTCTTATATATTCGCACTTTGCTTTTCACTCGCATATGCTTGTTTTTCCACACAAAATCTTTCAAGCATTCAGATATTGCAGCCGCTTTGGTGGTTTACTCGCGAACTTCATTATAGAGATCCGTTAGTAAATTAGTTAGTTAGTTACTTATTTTTTGTGTCGTTTTTAAACTACTGTTTTTTATTAATATTTTTAAACTCTTTCACGTTTTCCTTCGTATTAATTATATTGGAGTTTTACATTATTGTTCACGAAACAATATATGAATGTGTAACATGTTCCCAATCGGTTTTCCTGCGCTCTGTGGCACGAACCCGCCCACCAGAATCGTGACATTTCAAACAGAATACCTTCACACTCCACTAGGCTGCCGAGTCTTGCTGATGTTACCGCACGCTGTCACCTCAATGCGGACCTTTATCTTCTCGCGTGTCTCGTGAAACATTTCAACACCTCCAGCAAGCTGCGATAATTTATTTCATCTTCCTTGTCTCGCAATTGCTTACATACTTTTAAAATATGAAACCGGCGATGCCAAGACATCGCCAGCTTCATTATTAGGTACGTTATAACATTTTTGAGGAAATGATTTTTTTTATTTATACATAATACACAAATGAGACATAACAATCTAAAAACATTTAGGCGACTCATTTGGACACAAAACGGTGTTACAAAGATAAGACAAATATAAAACAACATGAAACCAAAAAATCAAACATATCAGAAGGAACCCAAATATGTCGACGTCAGTGAGGCAGTACTCTTTCCAGAATTTGTAATATTTTTTTTATTGCCTCGCTGACACTGAAAATGTCCAAATCCGAGACGATTAGATTCAACGTTCGAATTGCTCTTCCTACTGGCATCACCAAAGGCAGGTTGGTTCTACGTGACGGAGCAAAGAACAATTGATGTCGGCGCTGTCGCAGGAACAAAAAGACCTGTTTGCTCCAGAACATAGGGTCTTTCAATAGAGGTCCGAATCAGTTAGAAAAAATGCGTTGACATTAATCCTCCCCTTCTCAGTTCGAGGGAGTTATACCCCAGCATACCCAAGAGAAATGCCGTTGGATAGAGCCAAGGATATACCTCTTGTTCTCTCGTGTAGAGGCCTCTCAAGAATTTCTTTTGAACCCTCTCCAACATGAGAGAAAACTGAGCCACGTGAGGACTCCATATCACGGCACCACCCTCGATGCTTCTGACTGAGGAGTTATATAGAGTTTTTAGGACCCGGGTGTCTCTGAAAAACCTAACAGTTCTAAAAAAAAAAAGAATAGCATCTTTAACGAAACGTCACAAACCCTCTCGATCTGAGCACGAAATGTCAATCGACTTTCATAAATTTTCATATGAAGCTCTCACTTTATGGTTACACATTTAAAATTTATATTTCATTTGAACTGAGAATGGAAGGAAAAGGAAGGAGGGAAGGGAACCCAGCAACTGAATGGTCTCACATTCACATCATGAAGATGTCATGGTGACTATTATAAGATGTTTTCAATGCTTGTTCTGTAAGGTTTATCAATGATGTGAAAAGGACTTACATACAACAACAAAAAACAAGATGGCAGCAACCTTAACCGACCGAAGACACAAACATAGATTTTAACTAAATTCACATTTAAAAAAAAAAAGTTTTTTCTTTATTTTCATTATTTAGGATATTGTATAGACATATTCCGAAGCAAATCAATAAAAAATAAAATATTGTGAATATGGTATATAACGCCAACAGTACCTAACTACGAGTATGTTATCATGAGAGATCCTATCAAGGATGACTGTGTTTATAACCAGATCTGTTAAATTGTATCCACAGTACAGTCTGCATGAAGATAAAAATATTAATGAAATGAAAATAAATCATTCATTTTTCACGTCTCCCTGACTAGCGGATGACAAGCAATTTGAAAAAGCGCCTTGGAATCTCATTGAAATGTCAGGCGCGCCCTTTCACGTCTTTATAAAGTTTCCCTGTGCATTCCCCGACATCATTTGCAGAAATATCCCGCTGGAGTGACGGGGGACGAGATGGGAACGGACGGCCGTGGGCTGGAGGAATGGAGCGGGAATGTTTCCTAGGTTTAGTTCAGTTTTACCCTTTTGTATCAATAGTGACGCGCTGTCGGATAATTTTTCAGGAGAGAATTCTCTATGAACCTGTGAAATATAACTCTTTTTTAAAAACACTCAATTATTTATTTTTAACTTATTGAAAGCTAAGGCATTATAACACTGTGGAATTACATAGTAATACAATTATGAAATTGAATATAACTTTGTTTTTTATCTACAACATATAAAAAACACGACCTGTTTTGGAGGATACCATCTTCAGGTGTAAATATATAATAATAGAATTTTAATTTTAATTATTTTATCGATTTTTAAATGCGTTTTTTTATATTAGTCTCTCTTTGTTTAGTTTTTTATATTTACACTTGAAGATGGAGGTATCCTCCGAAATATGTCATGTTTTTTTGATATTTTATGGATAATAAACAAAGTTATTTTCAATTTCCTAAGTGTATTTATTATTAGATTACGTTTTATATTAAAATACTGTGATTCCTAACGTCAGTAGGAGATGCCAATTGAATGCGATCGAAATTGGAGGCGTTATGTGCCTAAATGGAGGCGTCGGCTAAATAAGACTTGAACGCTATTTTTTATGTATTATGTATAGTTTAATTGTAAAACTTAATTATAATAAATAACTCGAGTTATATTTAAAACAAATAAAAACAAAATAATAATACACTTTTAGTAATTTGTATTAACACCACTTTATTTGGTAACCGCCGGAGCTTCACCGGGGTAAGAGAGTAAACTAAATATAAAATCAGAGAACAACCTATAAAGAAATAAATATAAAGTGGAGAGGAGAAAGAGTGCGGGGAGGAGAAAGTGGACGCGGACGAATAGACTGTTAAAACGGTGAGTCATGCTCATTAATAAAGTGGTGTTAATACAAATTACTAAAAGGGTATTATTATTATTTTACTTTATAATGTCACACCATTAAGTGCTTCATACGAAAGTTTAAAACTAAAAACGTTTGTTGTTAAGAAGTTTTATTATATTTTATTTGAATGACATGTTTAGCCTGTTAAATGCATTATTAAATGTCTGATATTTGATAATGCCATAGACAATATGTCATTCATGTAAAATATAATAAAACTTCTAGAAAATAGACGTTTTATTTCGTATTAATTATCAGGGGGGAAAAGATTCATATTTATTTATTTATTTATTTATTTAATGGTAACAAACAGCGAATAAGTATATATATATAAATACACAAAGAAGTACTCAAATAAGGCCAATTACATGTTACCACAAATATAAATGAATGAACAGAGTTAACATTATAGACTTATGAAACGAGATTTAACTAAACTAAAATCAAGATAAAACTAACTAAGGTAATAGTATAAATATTAATAATAAAAAGATAATAATAATAATACAATTAAAGGAATATAACATTATAGCACTATACACATCGAAAAGTTGCTGCAACTATTTTTTTAAATCATTAGCGTATACGAGTATAATACATTTCAGTGTCAATTATATAATTACACAATAATTGTTAGAGCATATTATAAGAACCAAAAGCAATTCATCTATCTATCTATCTATCTATCTATATAAATAAAAGGCAATCTTCCGGGTGTGTGTCGACTATTTCTGAGGTTATTCCTGAGCTGATCCTTTTGAAATTTGGAGAATGGACTAAGTGGAATTCAGCGGTCGTCATAGGCATATTTTTGTTATTAATCGAGCTCTAATTAACTTTATAAATTAATCAATTAATTGAAAATTTTCGTAGTGCAAACGAATATAGACCTTAATGTTCGTATCACCTGAGTATCAATCTTTTGAGTCTATATTCGTTTGACACGGTCTGGAGAGAATTCAGTCTCCATGTAATTTTGTGTAGTGGCAACAATGTGTTTTTCATTCTGACCGTCCAATATATTGCGTTTTACTTTGGGATGTATAATACTTAATACGTTTTACTTATTACGTACTAAAATAATTGGTTGTTTAATTGGTACAGTCTATTTTATTGGCCATATTTTAATGTACATTAATGTAGACAGGTAATTATACTTCTTAATTTTGGCGAGTATAATTTTAACGCGTCATTTTGAGGTTATGAACGAAATTTTATTTTTTCGTGTGGCTGAAACTTATTCGTTTCTCTTACGTTCGACGGTGATTACTTAATGATATTCGTTTTCTAGAATTCTAGCCGTTCGATTGGTCACGTGGTCTCTGAACTGTCAAACTCTTCTTCTACGTCGTAATATTTTGTAGGTATGAAGTTTCGGTACTTTTAGGTTATGAAGTTTCTGGGATTAAAAGTAACGTCGAGGCTCTCTAAAAGAATGTGAAGAAACTTGCTTCCGTAAGTATAATATAATATTTATATTTCTAATTCATAAATATATTTTCAGTTTATTCTATTTTGCCGTTTTCTTTATACGCATACTTTCGTCAGGGAAATTGTTACATTACCACAGCAACGGTAAGAAAGTTCTAATGATATACAATATGAATTACAATATGAATGAATGACACAATTCTTATGACTTTTTCCGTTTATTTCTAGGAAAATAAAGTAACAGATCAGAGATGGGACGAAAATTACCAATGCAGCGTGCAAAATAACTTCGTTAAAATGGAATTAGATCAGTCAAACAACGGATGATCAGTGAATTACATGTACCCTGGAGTAGCGAATGAGAACCGGCTCATTTTCACATTACACATAAGCTATTTTTAGTAGTTTTCATTCATATATGAAAATTACATTATTAATTTCAGGTAAGGTTTTTAAATTTACAGTTTATAGACAATTGATTTATTCGTTTTACTAACGTGTCATTTTAGGTTATGACGTTTCGTAGTGTAATAATTAGTTATTCAATTGGTATAATCTATTTTAATAATGTTATTTTAATGTAAAACTATTCTGGCAGGGCGAAAATCTATATCTTTGGGATAAGATATTAAGTTTTGATAAAATAATTCACTAGAGGAGCCTGGTGTGAGAGACCACTGGTCTAATGGGGATATTTTTGTATTGGGATTGAAATTATTTTGTTAATGAGCCATATTGGTGCATCTGCATGTTGCAATTCTACTTTCTTTTCCATTCCACTCCATTAAATTCTACATTATGCTGAGATTTAAAATATTCAAAGATAATTAAATTGTTTTCAGGTTATTTCATTTGCTTAAGGATGGGGAAGACAACGCAGAAGATAATGGATTGCGCATGTGCAGAGGATGGGGAAAACAACGCAGAAGATACTGGAGTTCGCATGTCCAGAGGATGGATCCCACACCTCGATATATGCGTAAGAATATAGACAATTTATGTTTACTACTCCATGATACATTCTCATCTGTCTTACCTTTCCTGTATTTGGGGCTTTATTACAAAGAAGAAAGCTACTGAGATTCAGGTGATCCAAAATCGGGCTGTTAGAAATATTTTCCGTCTACCGTGGTACACTCATGTAAGGGCCCTATATTCTCAGACGAAAATAATTCCATTTCAAATCCATCCAAAATTAGAGATCACTAAAACTATACTACAAATAATAAAGTCATCAACGCACTCTAATACTCGACCAATATTCAATACGGACGTACACCAACATGATACGCGCTCACAGAATAAGAAGCATTGGGTTCAACTAGATTCGGTGTAAAATCCTTACAATTTATAGCCTCTACAGAATTTAATAAACTCCCTAATGATTTAATAATGATGTCGAACCAAAAACTTCAATCTGATCAACTTAAAAGTAATTTTTACATTACATTTTTACATTTTTACATTACACATAAGCTACTTTTAGTAGTTTTCATTCATATATGAAAATTCCATTATTAATTTCAGGTAAGGTTTTTAAATTTACAGTTTATAGACAATAATTAAGCACATTCCCAAACGTGCCACCTACATATCTGAATTTTGTGTTGCTCGGGCTTTCACAGTAGCAGGTTATCACGCCGTTTCCCCACAGGGGTAGGCAGAGAGAATGGACCATAACACTACTCTATCCTGGCAAACCTCTCTAGCTTCCTCCACATTCATACAACGAGTCATACACGCATGTCGATTCCTCCGACTTCTAACATGACCAACCTTTAAAATCTGATTAGTTTAATTAATTTGACAAATTAATCAAATTAATCAGATTAAAAGGTTTTATTTGTTTTATCGTTTTTGTAAAGAATTTTGACAGGTGTAGAAATAAATTTTTCATTTGTTCCAATAACAATTTGAATAATTTCTTCAATATTATTTTTAAGTTCTTGCTGGTTAAGTGCCTTATTACAGATAATTAAAAAAATGGTGGATACGTGTAACATAAATTAAATAAACACAAAAGTCCGGATTGTCCAAGTCAACATGTGCAACATCGAAAAAAACATTATGTGTTATTACATTATGTGCTAAATTAAAAAACAGTGGATACGTGGAACATATTATAAATTAAATAGACAATATGTGCACCGTCTAAAAAGAACATTTTGTGTAAAATTATTTTTATTTTGTTATTTTATTTTATATCATTGTATTTTATATTATTTGTTTTAGATTTATTTTGTGGGTGTTGGACGATCGAAGTGTGCGCGGGAGATGCCTATTGGTGGCGATGAGGTTCGCAACCCATCACACCGCGCCTCCCGCGGGGCGAAAAGAGAAGGATGGAGTGCCGCATCAGTAAAAGTGTGACAGTCCATTCTCTCTGCTTACACTTTCGGGGAGACGGCGTGATGGTTAGTTAGTTAGTTAGTTAATTTGACAAATTAGCCTAATTATTATTATGCATATAGCATGAACTGCCTTTTATATGAAGAATATCTTCAGCAAACAAGTGAAAAACAGTTGTAATTCATTCATTGTATGGAAATTTAAATTTTGCCTCTTCGGTGTCCGCCTTATGGCAATTCAAATTTTTTTTTTTTTAATTCCAGGGCCCAAAATTGATGAATCAAAGATCGGACCAAAGTTGCCGATGCAGCGTGTAAAATAACTAATGTTTAAATGGAATGGGATCGGTCATAAAGCAAGGACAACGGGTGATAAGATCTTCTGGCCTGGAGTGGCGAAAGAGAAACAGCTACACAAATTCTGGCAGATCACAAGCAAGATGGTCTGATGACATTAAACGAGTGGCAGGAGGTCAATGGCGCAGAGCGGCGAGGGATACAGTTGTGGAAGTCGGGAAGGGAGGCTTTTGTAGTATTATCATCTATATTACTATTCCACGCCAGCGGACTCGCAGTGCCGAAATCACGATCGTAGAAACTTACTTTATTGGCTCTGATGTGAATTTCATGGACAACAAAATCAAGAGTTTTGTTTCTTTAATATAATGAATGTTTTCTGCAAATGTGATATAATATTGTTTATTTGATTATTAAATTTCATATAAAATATTCAAAAAATAGTTTTTCAATTACATTAGTAATATGTATTCAAGTTTATAATTCACAGCGAGTTTGCTTGGATTGAAACTTTGTTTTAAAGATATAGACACACATTTTTGCATCCATACACATGGCATTTAATCCAATAAATAAACAAATTGTTATTGAACTTTAATTGTATTTGTTTAATATATATTGGGTTTATTTATGTACTCGAATTTAGCAATAGCGAAGCGTTGCCGGGTCAGCTAGTTATGTTATATTTCTTGCGTTCTCTTCATTACTACGGCCTTCCCATCCCTATGCTATAGCACGAAGGTTTGTAGAATATTCTATGACCCGAGCGGCGCGGCATGGCGGTTAAAAGTTGAAAAGCTCTATGGAATAATTGACAGCGGCTCTGGAGGATCGTCTGCTGAGTGTACAGAAATAACATACGATACTTACACGGGGACAAAAGACCATTACACTCACCGTATCTCTATAGAATTCTTAAACGATTCGTCTATTATTGGAAAGACTCCTGATATTGTATCTGCTCTTGGGTATTATCATTAATTACTATAAGTTCACATAATACACTGTAAAATGTTCACGTATAACTTTCTGCGCCTAATGTAAGTATCTCATCTTAATATTTTCCGCACAACTTGAGTAATCAATAATCATACATAATGATCAATCAATGTCACCATCTTATTAATACATAATCGAACATTTATATAAATAAACTACCTCATTATCGGATGCAGCTTTGAGGCGAAGCGTTCAACAAGGTTACTTCTTTCAAATTATTTTCACTAAATACACACCCTTTATAAGTAGAATTTTTTAAATTTTAGGCCACGACCACACCGAAGTATTTCGGTTGATAACTCGCTTGCTGTGTGTCCGAAAATGACAGCGACTGATTTGACAATGTTGTCAAATTATTTTATTTGAAAATGTTACGCTATTGATTAAGCTTTTAAATTTATTTTGGTTGGTGAATTAATCCATTAAAGTAATGGGCATTAATGATTTGTGATCACAACGTTAATAGTAAAAATATATATAAACTTAGTTTTTTTCAAATTGAATATTTATTTATTTTATATGGAAAAAAAGGTTTGCTAACGTTTGAATTGTTATGCATTTATTTGATTGCACAAGTAGTTGCGAAAGTAAGTAGCAAATTTTATTTAAAAAAAAAAATTAATGCGAACCAACGTATGGCTCACTATACGCTCCGCGCCACAGGGCGTGATCACAAGTGAACTGTGTCTTGACTCCTACCCAGGCACTCCGGTGTGGCCGTACCCTTATACATTGCTTTACTATTCGCTAACTGCGTGTGACAAAAATTACAGTACGTATCTACACATTGAAAAACAGCAAGTAGACACTTTGTTTTCGTATTTTTCTGACACCTTCGTAATTTTGTATCCATAAAAAAATATATTATAATAACGCGTTTCTAGATGGCGAGATGGCGATAACGAGATGGCGATGGCAAGGTGGCGATGGTAGGATGGCGATGGCAAGATGGCGATGGCAAGATGGCGATAGCGAGATGGCGAGATGATGATGACGAGATGGCGTTGGCCTCAAGCCAAGCCAAGTCTCGCCATGTCGCCATGGAGCCATGCACATGGGTACACGGCTACACGGCTACATGGCTGGCTACATGGCGACATGGCGACATATCATTCAAAATCAACATAAATTTATGTATTATTAACATGTTTTTGACATCAAAAAATAAGAATGTAATTAAGTTTTAAAAACATTGTAAACAAAATACACAGTGATTTTTTGGAATATTTACATTTTTTATTATAAGATAAAGTACACTGGTATATACATATAAATCCTTTCCTTCTTCTTCTTCTTCTTATTCTTATAGGTTTGATGACCGGTTATTGGCTTCAGATCCGTCCTTCCGTGAAGTGGACCGCCAACTATTCCGCCAGCTTTTCGGTGGTTGGTCACGTGGTCGGGAACCCTCCGGTGACTGTTTCGAGCTATCGTTGGGATTCTATTTTCTTGCATACGGGAAACATGCTCGTATATAAATATAAAAATGTAAAGGTTATTTTTTCTTAATCGTTAATCTCCTTAAGTTATTCAGCGATTGCTTTGAAATTTTGACACAACGTTGCTGTCGAATACACGCGTGTTTTACTTTGGATATCGTCTCCTTGGGAGTTCCAACCCGGAATCTATTCTTCCGCCAAATGCTGGAAATTTATTTCTTGGATGTTGTAGTTGGAAATAGTCGGATGGTGAGAGAATGGTTTCTTTGAGGATATGGTGGGTTGGATAATATATTTGGACCTGACTATCCGGATAGGGAGGAGTGTGCGAATGTCGGGGGTGGCCTTGGAGAGGGGCAGAGGTCATGGGTGGAGACTGAGGGACGGTTGCAGGAGCCTTGGGTGGGGGCAGGTTGGACCTGGGTACAGAACCAAAAGGGACGAGTGACCTTGGGTGTGGGCTGATGGTCTCGGGTGGGGAACATTAAACCATCATTTGGGACCATTTTCTATTTAATCGGAATGAGCCACAGCAACGCGTGGCTGGGTACAGCTAGTTGTCTTATATGTGAAAAAATCATATTTTATAAAAATTCCGTTAAAACACAGTGTTAATCATTATTAACATCATCGTTGTGGTTTATTGCCCACATAACCGGTTCTTCTTCCCGAGTAATTACAGAGGAGACATCCCTCCATCCTGTCGCCGCACAGTTGTAGCCGTAACTCATAACATAAATACTTCCTTGCTATTTTATTATGAATTACATCACCATCATTGAAATGTAATAACATGTTTGAATCTAGTTTATTAAAATATGACATCAATTGACCCCTATCTTGAGCTGTGTATATATTATATTTTCTTCTATTCATTATCGGAATCAGAAACTCTTAGACGAACGTGTGTAAATTTGTATATCATAGTTTAAAATGCAAATATAAGAAATGAATGCAGTGCGAATAAAAGTGTTTGGATTCACGGAAAGAATTGTAAAGAAAGACTACTACTAGAGTACTAGAACTAGACTAACTAACATTGATCTCCGGGAGAGGAAATATAAATTGGCCTCCACACAGTCCTTGATTTAACCCCTTTGGACTTTTTCCTGTGGAGTTATCTCAAATCTAAAGTTTACACAAATAAACCGACTTCCTTGGCGCATTTGAAAGAAAATGTTCATCACAAAATGGCAGTCATCACGAAGTCTACCTGCCGAGCCGTCATAAGAATTTTTACTGCTTGACTAAATGAGTGCCGCAAACGCGGGGGTTACCTTTAAGGTAAGTAGTCTGGTAACTTAATACGAAATTAAAAATGAATCGTTTTGGAAAATTAGGATGTTTTTATTTACATATTAAAGATACAAAAAAAATTGAATTTTTTTTAAAGTTTATTATTATGATTATTATTATTAATCGAAGTTGGCACCTCGAAAAAAAAGCGTGTGGGTGGCCCGGGTGATTTTGGCTGTTGATGTTATCTGAAATCAAAAATTCTTGAAAATTCTTAATCTAAAGACATGTCATTCTCGTCGGAACTAGCGAGCCATTTTTTCACCCCTAACTTTTTATTTTACAATCCCTTCTTTGCTGACTTTTTTTTTCAAAGTCCGCCATTTTGTTATTTATCCATGAAATTTAACTTCTGTAGTTCCGACCAGAATGACATGTCTTTAAATTAAGAATTTTCAAGAATTTTTGATTTCAGATAACATTAAGAGCCAAAATCGCGCTTTTTTTCGAGGTGCCAACTTCGATTAATAATAATAAACTGTTAAAAATTTCAAATTTTTTTTTGTATCTTTAATATGTAAACAAAAACTTCCTAAATTTCCAAAACGATTCATTTTTATTTCCTACAAAAAAAAATCCAAAAAAGACATGAACATCGGCTTAAGTTACCAGACTACAAACTTAAACGATATTATTTTTAAGAAATAAATTGTCATTCAACAAATTTTTTTGATAAATGATTTAATTTTTTTTTAATTGGTACCCTAAATACAAACTTTATTTTGAGACACCCATGTAACATATCGTTTAATGAGCTTCTCAAGTAGGAAATGTTAAAAACAAGGAATGTTTAGACGAGGTAAACCTTTACGGAATGAAAAGTCTTTCATCTCAAATTCCTAATTCCTTGCAGAACAAGTTCCGTTTGTGTTTTTTCCACACTTCGATATTCGCACGCCAGCGTAGAAACTTGCTGGTAATAGAATCAGATCGGTGGACTCGTTTAAATTAAATGATTTTCATTAATGCTACAACACGTCTGTGTTATGTCATCCAGAATAGTCATTCCGGTTTAATACATAATCCATTCATCGTTTGTAGCGTCTTGATTTGTACCTGCCTCGTGTCTGCCTTCTTCTTCTTCTAATAGTCTCGTGTCAGGTCCTCCGACCTTGACGATCATTGTGGCGAACGCTTTCTCGCCCCGTCTTTCTCGCCACAGTGGGATTGTCCGTAGGAGCTATCTTCCTTTAGCTGTCTAGGTTCCCTTACTGAAAGGTGATATTTCACTGCATTTTATAGGTACACAACTTCCAGTAGGGTAAATCCTAACGTGGCCTTTCAAGTCATTAGAGTCTCTTGTAAATGTTTTGACATTAGCATTTAAAAATGTGTTCTCTTTATAAATGTTTTTTTATAAGTGTATTTCTGAAACTAACTAACTAACCATCTGTCTCTCACCGCCACACTTTACTTTTCTGATGTAATACTATCGATTCATCAACATTCATACAACGTGTCATGCACGCATGTCGATTTCTCCGATTCTTCGATTTAACTCGATGTAAATTTATGTTTATTTTGCCACATTTTTCTTTTTTCAATTACATCGTTAACATATATGTTACATTCTATAATATAATATCTTCATTCCTCCTTTCCGTTTATTTTTCCAAACAATCCTAATGACCCTATCATTATTTTGTTCATAACACTTTCAATCACACTGCATTCACTTCTTACATTTGCATTAAAAACTCCATTATATACAGAATTACACATTCCTCTAAGATATCTTATTTCTACTGCATTTATTATACTTTCATCATTCTTTTACCTGTTACATGCTTAAGTTATTTCTGGTATTAGGTACCGTATCTGAATACTGATTCCTGGTATTGGGCTTTACGTACCTATTGATACCGTATCAGAATACTGATTCCTGATATAAGGTTTCACGTATTGATACTGTATCAAAATGCTGATTCCTGGTATTAGGTTTTACGTATTAGTACCATATCAGAATACTGTTTCCTGATGTTAGATTATACGTATTGGTACTGTTTCAAAATACTGATTTCTGGTATTTGGTTTTACGTATCAGAATACTGATTCGTGTGAATCAGTTTTCTGTTGGAATTCTGATTCCTCTAACAAGTAGCATATTCAATAAAGAATATTAAGGAATCATTTAAATATTCTACAAATACCTACAACTTATCGCCAACATTATGATCTGATTTATAAAATTTAGTTTGGTTCATGTGCTGCTCCCGTAAATTTGGAAATATTTCGTGTATAAGTGAATTGTTTTGGTCAATTTGATTTTTGCCGCGCTTTATAATAGTTGGTTGTGATACGCAATACGTTTTTACTGTTTTAATGTTAAAATTATACAAGTATTTTCGTTTATATAAAGAATTTTGACAGTTGTAAAAATAAATTTTTCATTTGTTCCAATGACAATTTGAATAATTTCTTCAGTATTATTTTTAAATTCTTGTTCCTATTAGATTGTTTTAAGTGCCTAATTACAGTTTGTGCCATTAATAAAATAGTGGATACATGGAATATAAATTAAATAAACACAAAAGTCTGACAACATCAGAAAACATCTAACTCTTAAATAATGTGTTGTTCTTCTTATTGTTTCTGATTACTTGATTGGTCTTAATTTTTTTATTATCTCGTGTTTTATTTTTTGTGTTTTCGTCTATTGTTAATATTGTAATTTTTAAATTTCATAATTGTATATTCTGTTTAAAATAGTTTTTTGTTGTTTTTGTATCCTACCTGCATAGTCATAAGCGCTTTGGTTATATACTGTAATGTTTATGATTTAAAAAAGTAAATAAATTGAAATTGTAATTAAATTGTGTTAAATTATTTTTATTTTGTTATTTTATTTTATATCATTGTATTTTATATTATTCGTTTTAGATTTATTTTGTGGATGTTGGATGATCGAAGTATGCGCGAGAGATACCTATTACTTATAGGGGGAGAAAAGAGAAGAATGGAGTGCCGCATCGGTTAAAGTGTGGCAGTCCATTCTTTCTGCCTACCCTTTCGGGGGGGACGGCGTGATGGTTAGTTAGTTTTTTTACAACTTAGTTGAACAAAAAATAATTGGAGTCACTTTAGAGGTGAAGAGTTGCACAATCAATACAACCCATTAAACACATTCCAACACGCACTGCAGTGGGTGAGTGGCGAATATCCCTCCCATGACCACACCTAATGTCTTCCAGGAACAGCTCGATTGTTGTGATTATTGAAAGATTCACTGACTAATTCGTTGTATGCCAACATTCCTACTCGTAAAGAACGTGGTATTTGGTTATAAAACAAAATAATAAATTAAGTTGTTAAAAAAAAAAATATTTGAGGAAATGCCTAAAACCTTACACCATTGACCACCAGGAACACCACGCAAAATATGACGAGACAGTTCGACATCTACATGCCAGGAACAGGTTATGAGAAATAACAGGACACAGTCGTAAACAAACAAACAAACAAACCATCACGCCGTTTCGCCGCAGGGGTAGGCAGAGAGAATGGACTCCCACACTACTCTATCCTGGCAAACCTCTCTAGCTTCCTCCACATTCATACAACGAGTCATACACGCACGTCGACCAACGTTTAAAATTTGATTAATTTGGTCATGTCTTATTTTCCTCAATCTGCCTCGACTCCGTACTGCAGGAGGACGAGTTGCAATTCTCTGCTCCAAATCAACCCCCAGGATTGAAACTGCAAAGAAGAAGAAGTTTAAGTGGCAGCTGTTTTAGTCACAAAATTGTGTTTTGAATGTAATGTAATCTAATCTCAAGCCAATGTTCCTGAATTATTGCTGATTGGCTTCTTCTTCTTTTTTTTCTGCTTTATTTAGCACTGTGGAACTGGCAGAAGAAGGATGAAAGCAGAATAAATGCGGTATAGATGAAGTCCCTGAGACGTATGTGTGTTAGAACGATATATGACAGAATCTCAAATGCTGATATAAGAAAGGAATATAGAGCGGAAGAAGGTATTATACGAACAAAATTATGAAAGGATCGCCGCGTTGGTTCGGACATATGGAGCGCATGGGTGAAGAAAGAATGGTTAAAAAAAGTATACGTTAACGATGTAAATGTAGTACGGAGTCGAAGTAGACTAAGGAAAAAAATCAAATTTTAAAGGTTGGTCATGTCAGAAGCCGGAAGAATCGACGTGCGTGTATGACTCGCTGTATGAATGTGGAGGATTCTAGAGAGGTGTGCCAGGATAGAGTAGTATGGCGGTCCATTCTCTCTGCCTACCCCTGATGGTTTGTTGTTGTTTGTAATGATTTTAAATACTATTTCGAGAGTTCATAAGTTTATTTTTGTTTAATCCTTTATTATTAACCGTTCTTCCCGCTGTATATTCCTGTAGTGTATCATTATTTTTATATTTTATATAATGCTCCTAAAATGTTAATGTATTATATATTAGGGGTACCCATAAGTAATGTCGTTTTTTTCGATGCGCCATCTTTTAAATAGTCTCCTTCGGTCTGTCATGCAGTATGGACGTGTTATAAGTTTTTATTGTGTAGCGGCTACCTAGCGGCCACCTGCTCGTGGCCTTGAGACAAAATAAAACGGTTTCTTTATCCCTCTGAAGACAATGGTAGAGACGTGTCCGTTGGAACAACATCTGCAGAGCTGTGTACTTTTTCAACATCATTTGAAAAATAAATCGACAGAAGCTACGAAGGATATTTGCGAGATTTACGGTGACATATTGGATGTCAGCAAATGCCAACGATGGTTAAAAAAATTTAAATCTGGTGATTTGTGTTTGGAAAATGAGCCTCGAAGTGGACGACCCGTCCAGGCAGACGAAGCAGCCGTGAAGTCTGAAATCGAAGACGACCCGATGCTGACTATTGAGAAATTATCGGAAAAGGTCGATACATCCTGGTCCAATATTCAAAGGATCCTAAAGAAGTTAGGCAAGATTAAAAAATATGGTGTTTGGGTCCCACGCGCATTGACCGACCGCAACGTGGCTCAACGGCTCAGCATCAGCAGATTATTGCTAGAAAAGAACAATTAAGCCCATTTCTTTGTGACTTAGTGACTGGTGATGAGAAATAGGTTTAATTCAAACATAACGAAAAAAAAAACAATGGCTAAAATGCGGTCAAAAGGCCGTTTCAACCCCTAAACGGTCATTGCATTTAAAAATAGGGTTATTATGTGTTTATTGGGTTTCGAAAGGAATCATTTACTTCGAACTATTGCCATAAGGTCGTACAGTATCGGCAGAGTTATACTGTCAACAGTTGGATAGCTTTCATGAAGCACTACGCCAAAAGAGACCAGCTTTGGTGAATAGAAGCGCCATTACTCTTCAGCACGATAACGCGCGATCTCATGTTGCGAAATTGACGCGTAAAAAAATTTGGGTGGGTCACCCTGTTGCATCTTCCATACTCGCCGGATCTCGCACTATCTGATTCTTATTTATTTCGTTCTATGGAACATATTTTAAGAGATCAAAATTTCAATTCCTTAGAAGGGGTGAATACAGCCCTATCACAATATTTTCAGTCAAAATCCGCTGAATTTTACAAGAAGGGCATGGATGATTAAAAAAAAAAGGTAGCAGAAGGTTATAGATTATATGAGTAATAATTTTATATAAGAAAAGTTAAATAGAGTATAAGAAAAATTGTTTTGAATTTCAATGAAAAAAAACGACATTACTTATGGATACCCCTAATATTATGCTTATTTATTCAATAAAGTACAGCGGAGCATAGAAGTAAGATGGGTAGATTAAATGTGGTCTGGCACCCCCTTGTTGTTGCCGTCTTTAAATATAACGTCGGTTCAAAGGTAAAACTCATTAAGTGACAGTTAAAAAAAAATTGCAATTTCTGTATCAGAATTGTGAATTCTACGCCAGAAAATAATCACCAAGTGTTTTTATTAAAGTAAATACACTTGGTGATTATTTTCTGACGTAGAATTCACAAGTCTGATACAGAAATTGCAAAAAAAAAAATTAAATGTCACTTAATGAGTTTTACCTTTGAACCGACGGAAAGTCCCGAATGGACCGGGGACAGGCCCAGGGAGTGTACGAGCGAGGCTGGCAAAAAGGCGCCGCTACGCCCTATAACAGCCTCGGGTATGTGGCGGGAACTTCTATGTTACTTTTAAAAAATATATATTGTATAAAAAAATAAAAACGTTTTACCGTTACATAATATGTAAATCTTTAACGAGGATCCATTAAAAGTATTACACGACCGTGGTTGGCGCATATTCTCGCCGGCCAAGGTGCGCCGATGCCAGCAATCGTGTCTCCCGGAAGGATAATAACACTCGACCCGATCATTACAACCACTTTTTACTCCGTCTTTCCTTGCTCTTCCGCGTTGTAATCACTCGCCATCCTGCGCTATCAGTTCCCACAATGATTTACTAGCGGATAAGGGTCTATCGAACAAATGAAACGGTTTACTTGCCAAGGCACGTAATAATTTTAAACGCGGCCGGTATTACGATACGCTTGGCTAAAACAGTTCTGCTCACAGTCAAATAAGTCTAAATGTACTTTAACATAGAACAAAATTTAATCAGTTTCAGTCAAGTTAACTCTACTTTATCAGTGGGCGATGATTTTACCCCTGTAATTTTATTAATCAATTATGCTTGTTCTTGGATTTATTATACTGCTTCGATTTTCAAAGATTGCCATATACTCGTAGATAAACAAAAGACGTGTATTTGAAAAATGTGAAACAAAAATATTCATATTAACCGCCCTAACCACAGGTAATTTTTCGAGAAACGTGCAAAAAAGCAGGTTTTTAATTAATTTAATTTAATTATATATTATTTTTTTTTTTAAATTACGAAACGTCAAAGACTGGCCTGCCCCTAGTCAAATTATCATATTTGTGAAGACTTGTACTCAAGTGTTGTTGGCACACGCGCGTATCCCTAACAATTTGTACATTTTAGGTACATTACTTTTTCTCAAGCGCGTACGTGATACGGGATAGCGCAGAATGGTAGGGTGGTTAACATTTCGTTTAGGTACCTATTCATAATTAGGTACCTCTAAATCTAGAAAGAAAAAAAAACGATTTATTAATTCTTCTTCTTTTTTTTTTAGACCTTTGATCTGTTTCTGTAATCAGACTGGCCTCTCTTGGGAGGTCGACTCCCAGCTATCCCTTCGTCTCTTTGGCGGTCTTCCGGGGAGACTCTGGCAGGAATCTGATGCGCCAGCGTGTGGAGTTCTGGAGGGATCCATCGTCTGCACGTGCGCATTCCATTATAATATTCAATTAAATAATACTTAATTTTAATATATTGATTCAAAACGAACCGATGCATTTATTTATGTTATTTTACAAGCTGATTTTATTTATCCGCCATTTTGATTTGACTATCAATTAGGTATTAGTTAATTTTTGACAGTCGTGAAGAATAGTCACTCCGCGACTGCCAAATGTGACAAATGACAAATGACAGTCATTCTAAAATGGCGACCCTCCAAAATCGGCCTGGAACAAAATAATAATGTGTGCGATAAAACCCACCGGTATTTGTATTTTTAAAAGAAAAACAAAATGTGGAATCTTCTTGGATCGTATTTGAAACCATATGTTGACTGTTCCTTTAAAAAAATATTACACATATCACACTATTTGCCATCTTATATTGTAACACAACAAATATTTAATATTTATCATTGTGTTCTTCTTCTTTCTTTGTTTCCTCATTACTGAGGGTCGTGATCCATGGAGCTAACCGTGACTAAAACAAAACGCCTCGAAATACTCTCTGTTCCCTGTAGCCTCCACCGCCGAATAGAGGTTTCCCCCAATCATCTCCTTAATCTGGTCATACCACCGCGCAGGAGATCTGCCTTTACTTCTTTTGCCTGGGACACTACCTGTGACAATACTTTTTTCCAGGTTATCCAGCTCTCTCCTGGCAATGTGACCAAAGAAACATTGTGTATGGCAACACAAAAACAAACTGTTGTGTTTTGTTGTCATGGTGCTTGTAACCATGGTAACGCTGTCACCGTTAGCTACATACAATTCCTTTCAACAATATATTGAAAGTTTGATTGAGCTAACGTGAATAATGTTTTAAAAACTAGAAATAAATCAACAATGTCCATGATGATTAAGCTAAAATTGGTCATGATCGGTCCAGTTGAGGTAAGCTAGTCATTCATTGTTTACTATACATTATATCGTACGCAAACGACGTAAAATACTTCGGTTTTTGTCATTATTCGATCGAATAAGTTAATGTGAGTCGTTTAGTATCAAACACAGTATTCTCCTAAGGAAGTGCTTAGCAAATTGCTGTTTTTAATACTAAAAAACTCATATATACATTGGACATATGTGTATTATGGTAGTGTATTCACAGTGAATAGCCGAACGGACAATGACATCAAAATAGGGGTTGATACCGGTAACAAAGTGAACTTAGCATTAAAGGGAATTATTGGAAACAAGAATTTTTCAATGAAAGCAAAAATTAACGTTCATTTGAAGTTTTGGTCCCAGCCCATATGAATGGAACCGAAGCATGAAACTGGAAAAAGGAAAAGATAGGATGAGATTTTGAATGTATATAATAATTAACTAAGTAACTAACAAACCATCACGCCGTCTCACCGAAGGGGTAGGCAGAAAGAATGGACTGCCACACTTTTCTTTTCTGACATATTTCTCTCGCTTCCTCAACATTCATACATCGTGTCATGCACGCGCGTCGATTTCTCTGACTCCTCACATGGCCGACATTCAATATTTGATTTATTTGATCGTGCCACATTTTCCTCGGTCTTCCCCTATTTTTGGTTCCATTTACATCGTTAACATATATTTTTTTTACCAATCTTTCTTCATTCATTCTTTCCATATGTCCAAACCATCTTAATGATACTTTCATTATTTTCTGCATAACACCATCATTCGCACCGCATTCACTTCTTATATTTTCATTCGACACTCTATCATACACAGAGTATCCACACATTCGTTTAAGAGATCTCATTTCTACTGCATTTATTCTATATATACTTGTACTTAATCTTCTTCTTCTTCTTCTTCAGCCGTCTCTCCACTGCTGGATGTAGGCCTCTTCTAATTTCTTCCATTTTTCTCTTCTTTGGGCTTCTCTTATCCACCTGCTACCCGCGACAGGGACAATATCATCGGCCCAACGTTTCTGAGGCCGGCCTATTCCTCTTTTCATGTCCCATGGTCTCCATCCTAGGACTCTGGGTGCCCATCTGTCTGTTCCCTGTCTGGCAACATGACCTGCCCATTGCCACTTTAGCCTGGCAATACGATCCACCACGTCGACAACCTTTGTCCGGCGTCTGATTTCTTCATTTCTGATTCTATCTCTCAGACTTATGCCTAACATTTGTCTCTCCATAGATCGCTGTGTACATTTTAATTTATATATGGTCCTCGCAGTTAAGGTGATAGTTTCCAGACCATATGTAAGCACAGGGAGGATACATGTTTCAAACACTTTTCTTTTTAAATTCATGGGAATATCCTTGTTTTTAAGGATATGATTGAGTTTCCCAAAGGCTGCCCAACCTAGTCCAATTCTTCTGGGTACTTCCGCTGTCTGATTTTCCTTCCCTAATTTGATCTTATGTCCAAGATAAATATACTCTTGTACTTAATAGATGCCTTAAATATTTATGCTGTTTGTAATGTCTTTTGAGTAAATAAACTGATTTGATTTGATTTCATACTTCGCTAATATTTCTTAATCATCTTTGTATTATAATTATATAATGATATTTCAACTTCGAATAATTCACTGAAATGCCGACATCTTATAAATCGAATGTATTTTACTTTTAGAGTGGAAAGACAGTCATTGCAAACTTTTTATCTGAATCCGTGGATACAGAACTGAGCAACGAAGTGCGCCCGACACAAGGGGCGAGAATCTTAGAATTTGAAAGTGGAAACCTTACCTTAAATAACCAAACTGTGAAAGCAGATGTTGAACTATGGGACTGCAGCGGAGACCACAGGTTTATTAATTAATCGTATTGTTTAACACAGAACTTCACTGAATATCATGTTGATAATAATTAAATTGATAGTACTTATTCGAATTGTTAATGTTCATGCTTGTAAAATACTCATTAAATCAAATTGAAATGCTGAGTGATGATTGTGATGCAATGTCATCATCATCATTGGCCCTACATCATCGTTGACCACCTCCAGAAATTTTCGCACTCTCGACAATACCATTTCCCGCATTCTCCAATTTACAACTTTCTCTCTCTCTGGTTTCAATCCTGGGATTGGTTTGCAGCAATTTCCTCTATTCTTCTCTTCCATTATTCCCTGTCTTGTGCGGCTCTTTTGATATCTGCATATGATGAGCAGCGCACGTCCACCAACAGGTCCTCCAGGTACTCTCGGCGTGGGCGTCCCCTAGAGTTTGTCCCCTCGGTCATACCCTCCATTATTGTCGACCTTTTATTGAATGCAAGCCTAGCCTGATGTATACGGCTGTCGACCTCGCTCTTAGACCGACCGTCCCATGTTATTTTGCTCCCGAGGTAAACAAACTCCTCAGTGTTCTTTAGTGGAACTCCTGACATCACTACTCTTATCTGATCTTGCATTCGGCCTACAGTCAGCAGCTTTGTTTTGCCTTTATGTATCTTCATGTTGTAGTTATTTTGAAGAATGCTTTGCATAGTTGTTAAGGCCTCTTGCAATTAAAAACAACTTTAAGCGCCCTGAAATCCCCTCTCCGCGCCATTCATCCACCTAAATTTTTGTCTTCCTACACTTCTTCATCAATCTGGTCGCGTATCAAGAATCTTTTTTGGAATTCGGTTTTCTTTCATTCGTTAGTAGTGTCCCAGTCATCTAAGGCGACACATTTATATAAACCTCACAAATAAACAAACAAACCATCACGCCGTTTCCCTGAAAGGGAAGAGAGAATAGACTGCCACACTACTCTATCCTGGCAAACCTCTCTAGCTTCCTCCACATTCATACAACGAGTCATACACGCACGTCGATTCCTTCGACTTCTAACATGACCAACGTTTAAAATTTGATTAATTTGGTCATGCCATGTTTTTCTCGGTCTGCCTCGACTCCGTACTCCATTTACATCATTTACGTATACTTTCTTAACCATTCTTTGTCCATCCATGCGCTCTATATGTCCGAACCAACGCAGCGATTCTTTCATAATTTTGTTCATAATACCTTCTTCCGCTCTACATTCCTTTCTTATATCAGCATTTGAGATTCTGACGTATATCGTTCTACCACACATACGTCTTAGGGACCTCATCTCTACCGCATTTATTCTGCTTTCATCCTTCTTCTGCCAGTTCCATGCTTCGCTTCCATACCTTACAATAGTAAAGACTTATAGTTCATTGTAAAGACTCTCCAGCTCATGTTTATACTCCATTTTCACAAGGTGATCGAAAGATTTTTCCCAACACCTTCCTTTCAAAGACTAGTAGCGCAATTTCATCCTTCTTGCTCAGCACTCATCATTCTGCACTGTATATAACTACTGCTCGCAAAACTGTTTTATATACCTACTAATAATTTGATGGTTCTAGTCAGCAAACGAGATTTAAGGTGTCTGTGTATTCTAAAACAATATTCATTTGCCACGGTTATTTTCCTCTAAATCTCAACAATAACATCATTGCTGTTAGTTACTTGAAATGCTGATAGTACAGGTCAAATCCATTAAAGCGAAATACGTGGGACCGAAAAGACTATTTCGTTATAATGAAATTTCGTTATAGTGGATATAAGGAAAACATACTAACTATACCTATACTTAATATTAAAAAATACTTTTAAAAATTTGTTTCACGTATATTTGCATTGATTTATCACATTATTATTTATTTATTTGCATGACATGGGTACAATTAAAATAGTGCTTATCAAATCTGTATAAAAAGCACGATGTTTATTTTTTATATATCGCCTCTTTGGGAGAATTACGTGACATTTCGAAAATCAAATCCGCCGTGTTCAACTTAATTTTCTACAAAAACATGGTAATTTAAAGTGAAAAACAGAGAATTTATGAGGGAAAAGGACAACACAACAGTGGTATATTGTGTTGTCACGTTGTCTCTTTCAGACGGGTATCTTGTTTCATTTTTCAATTTTTAAATTTTTCGAGATAACAAGTTATTCTCGCAAAGAGGCGATATACAATAAATAGGGACAACATTTTAAAAACTTTTTCAGTTTATTTTACATATTTGGCGAATGTTACCTACTGCTACAGAGCTATTCCTTCCAGCGTTCGTTATTGTTAATTTAATCTCATTCAAATCCTTTAATTCATTTTCTTGTACATCAGAACTGCATGACATATAAACCATAATATTTTTCAGTTCATCAATATCATAAATATAAACAAACAATATTGTCAATTATTTTTCACTCTCTAAATTTGAAGTAGGTACCTGCCTACGTACACAACAAATTGACATCATTTTTGGCCAATATATTCGTCAAGAAAAAATTACATTCATTCTTTCAGAATCTTATTTAGGTAGGTACTATTAGAATAAAAACTATCCGGATCTGTCAAAAGATTCGTAATTCTGAAAATTACATTACTTTGATATTCTTTATAATGAGACTTTTAGGCAATGATGTTATTTTTAAATGTAATAATTGTTTGTATATAAATATGTGACCTTAATGTATTATTACTTGTATGACACACAACACTCCATGGTGAATGTGTCAAATAAATAAATTTAAAAAAAATAATAATAATGAGACTTGACATTTGTTAATAACATTTCCTAAATATCGTACACATTTTCATTTACAGATTGGAAATGACGCGTTAACGGTTTTTAAATAATAGTTTCTCGTTTTATATATATATATATATATATATATATATATATATATATATATGTAGGTAATTGTTTTGATTTGTTATTAGAATTTATGTAATACATTTCAAATGTTTACAATATTTTTTGATTGACAACTGCAACATCAAAAGGCGATGATTCGTCGTGTTATATGTCTGATATTATTAATGATTTCAGATTCGAATCTTGCTGGCCTGTGTTTCGTAATAATATAAATGGTGTGATTCTCGTTTGTTCAACGAACAATGCAATGAATGCCACTAGGGAACTTGAGTTACTTTATAATTATTTTGTATTACAACCTGGACTTGGTCCCAAACAGTGTGTTGTATTTTATAACACCATGGAGGCCCAGCAGGACACCAAAGGTCTAAGACTGTGTAAGTATTGTCTTATTTTATTAGCAAACCAATTGAAATACTGAAATCATTCACTTCACCACCACACCAACAATTATCGTAACAATTTTCAATATGTTACGTTTTAAAGTTAATTTTGTGTCGTGTGTAATTCGTGTATAAAGTGGAAATTACTTCGAAACTTTATTGCGAAATATTTTTATCGTTACTGCCATCTTTTGATTATTCTAATAACAAAAATCTTTTGCACGTATACTGCCATCTATGTGTAATATATATAAGATAGTTTATGATTGGTTTGAGTACTTACTAAGTACATTGCCCATCTTGCTATTACGAAATTATATCTTTATGCGAATTGATTAAGTTCCATTTTTTTCTTTCAAAGATTCTAGTACTTTTAAATTAAGATTTCTATTTTATTTTAATGATGAATGAAAATGGCCTCAATTCAATTGATTTTATTTTGTTTTAATTATTTTCATAGAAATGCATTTTTTCTATTACAGCTCAAACTTTTGCTAAAATTTCCCAAGTTCCAGTGAGTGTCGCCGAGGCAGGAAACAAACTGAAGAATGACTTTTCTAGTTTTGTGACAACAACAATTAATAATATAAAATAAACAGTCTGGCCAAAGTGACTAATCCCTTGGCATTTGTTCAAGGTATCTGGGATCGACTATGGCAACAACTCGAAAACTTTTTCAGAGCACAGGCGCTTAGTTTACTTTGAAAATTATTACACTTTTAAACAAGATAATTTGATAAAAACTTAATAAAAAATATACACATTCATATTTAGTTACATACTCGTATACCTATGCTATTGTTGTTTACAAACATTTTGATACTATTTTTCAGCTTTAAAAATGATCATAATAAATACCTAATTTGAAATGTGGTTTTATATCATAACTGAGACAGCATTGCATATAAAAGAAAGATAGAATTAAGCATCCATAACATTATATGACTCGCATATTAGAGATATCAAAGGATTCTCAAATTATTTAGGTCAGCCTTTCTGAAATCTAAACAAATATTTTGAAAATATAATAAGATTAGTGGAGGTTACTAAATAAAATGAAGATGTGGCACTATTAAAAAAGAAACTGTAATTATTGCATATTAGTGTTGATTTATTCTTTATTAAGTATCTTAACAACAACAAACCATCACGCCGTTTCTCCGCAGGGGTAGGCAGAGAGAATGGACCGCTGCACTACTCTATCCTGACATAGCTCCACATTCATACATCGAGTCATACACGAAACTTTAATATACTTATCTTAATATACTTTTAAATAAGAAATAAGATTTATAATTTACCTGTTTATGTTATTTAAACTAAATATATTATAATTAGTTCCAGCTGATGATTGATGCATTTTGAATTTTTGAATATACATAATATATTAGATGTAAAATAATAAAAATATTGTTATGCTGTTTCGTGATAATCATATTTTATTGTGTCCCCGCTTTCGTGTAACTTTATAAATGGAAATACAAAAGAATCCATGGTAAACAAATACCTACAATATAACCTACGCAAGTGCAGGTAAAAACTATTGTTAAATATTGAAAAATGTTCATGCATTGAATTGTTCCGGATTTTAACTGACCCACAATATGACAGAAGATCTTAGTCCAAATCTAGCCATTTCAAATTCCATGAAATTCCGTCAGATTCTCTAAAGACTCCAAATAGGTCAAGTTTTTTCACTTTGACTAATTAATTTATCTATATGTGTAATAATAATAAAAGTTATTTACTTTATCGTGTCTAGAGAATGTATGATCGTTTATGCATCTACAAATCTAGCATGTGCATATTTTACTTGTATTTGTTTGTCAACGTTATCATGTTTCAACTTAATGTATGCAATGAACTTACATGCATATTAAGATAAGAGAATATCATAAAAATAAACTGTATTTATCTATCATAATAAAATTAACTGAATATTGATGATGTGAAAAACACATGTTAAAATTTATGTATTTGGTGCTTTGTCTTTGCAACTCTTTACCCTAAATATGAATTTGATTGATGGTATGCTTATACTAGTCATATTTAAATAAATAATATAAATACTAATCATTTGATTATCATTTATATAAATAGGCAGTTGCTACACGTAAACAAATATTGATAATATGAAACAAAACAACAATTCGCTTAGGTGTGGTTCATAAGGAATTGCTTTGAAAGATTAATTTCTACAGAGATAAGATGATAATTCAAACGCGGCAATAATCAATTTATATCACAACAAAATAAAATTGTGTTGAAGTGAACTAGAACTATATATAATATGAATTTCATGTAGGTATGTATTTATTTTATATGGTATAGCATTTATAATAATTTATTTGATTTTTACCATAAATAGTCAAACGTAAGTATGTGTCGTAAGCATAGAGATCACCACATGTATATGGATATTATGATAATTGTAAATCTAAGGTTCTACTATTTTGTTGTAAATGACAATGCAGTAAAAATGCGTGTATATGATAGTAAAATTACTATTATTAAAATCATTATTTGTCTGATTTATCTATTACATGTTATTTGTAGACATACATTATTTTTAAAAAATGTATTTAATTTTTTTAATTAATGTAAACTTATTTTACTTATATCAGAGAACTAGGATTTTTTTAATGAAGTGGTTCAATACCTATTGAAAAAAAAATTGCCTATTGAAAAAAAAGTGTTAAAATTATTGAATTCCACCATATCATTCATAATTTTAATATATTTTTTGTGTGGGAAATGTGTTCATAATTATTCGATTATATTATTTTGTTTCAATTATAGAAATTACTTTTAAAATATTTAATCAGTGCTTGTGTGCTATTTAAAGACTATTATCGTCAGAAAATAATAAAGCGAGTCCGCAATGCTTCGATAAGCAGCGATAATGAAACCTATCGGATAGCGCGCTTATTTGAACAGATTGTAGTACTTCGCGCCGCCATCCACCAGGCGGCAGCACTGTTCGGCAAACGAAGCGGCAGGAAGGTTGGCAACGCCCGAACGACGAATAATAGAATTCAATAGTTCCCGAATCACCGACCTGTTGCTACGAAAATGCTTCAATGCTATGAAAATATTACTTCTTAATATGGAAAGATAATAGTCGCATTTAGTGAACTGTTAAAGAAATACTGGTAATTCTCATTTGCTCAACATTATTTGCCGAGGGATTTATGTTTATGCGTGATATGTCCCTCTTTTGTCTACGTAGTAAAGTGCGAATGCAACATGGCGTTATGAGAATGCGTAAAATCGTTCTAAACATGGTGACAATGCAAGCAGCTACTCTATTCTCATATTTTACAATGACACAACCTCGGTCGCGTGTTTCGACGGCTTTTCAGTTGCAGAATTCGGTAATAAAACGAAAATTGATCGTTGTGAGATCCAAAATGGCGTCACCCAAGCGATCGGGCGTTGCCTTTTTGTCCTCGCCGCATTTTCGTTAATTTTTATTTATAAACTTATACTTAACTACTACATATTGCTATATTTTTACCTGTTATATAAAGTTTCTATCAAATTTTTATTGAACATTCGAAGGGCAATTTGACCTATAATTTTCAAGGTCAACTCTCCCAGGGTTGTATTCAAAATTATTGATAAAATTTATTGCATGTTTAGCCTTTTTTAATTATCTGGTTGTGGTAGCTTGTTGGCTAAAGAAGTATCGATAAATTTAGCTATTGGAGCTGATTATCTTTAGAAACGATATTATTTTCCCTTCCACTCTAAAACAATTATTAACAAATCTTTTCATTTTCCGAGAGAACGGTTAATTTTTTCTGCTTTTTGCTCTTATCTTTATAAAGGTACAGATAAATTCTGTATTTGTATTATATATCCTCTATTTATATTACATTCTTTTCAAGTTTCTATTAAAATTAACCTAGAATTATTTGGACTAATTAGACGCTAGCTATGAGCTATTTTTAAGTATGTGTGTTCTTGGATTTTTACTAAAAAAAGTAGATACATGCTAGTTTCTTTCATCGGTAAATGATAAATCATTCAGAAAAAATAGTGTAATATATTTTGTAGTGATTCGTTTAAGTAAACAATTCATCGTATTTTTCATATAAGTTTTCTACGCACTTTCTATTTTTTTTTTAATCTTAATTTCATTTTTATTTGAATTACACTCGCACTCCGTTTTGGTCCTCGGCTACACCCCTGGTAGCTAGAATGTATTTTTATCTAATGACGTCACACGGTCGGCCATTGCTGTTGGTAGAGTGACTGTCTCGCTACGTCGTTTCCCCAATTCAAAGCGAGAATTTGTTGGTATAGCGTTTACCACCAAACACACTACATGTTTAAATCATCATTGTGTTATATTGTTAGCAGATTTCTTTTGCAAATGGTGTGATATTCATATTTTCTACATTATTTCGTAAGATATAAAAAAAAAACGACCGATCGACCGCCTAATACGCAGGAAGACCTAAGCAACTCGCAGTTCTAAATTACTCGGCATCTATTTGATATTTTTTTCGGAGTTGACGAATCCCAAGAGATTCTATGTCAATCATCGAACATTTTAATTGCATGTTATCGCTGTAATCGGTGCAAAAAATGCAAATCAATATTATATGTAATTTCCCTCCAAAGCCAGTCGCTTCGATTTTGTACGATGGGTATGCGGCGTTGCCGCGCTTCATCCCGTTACCTTATTCGCACGAATACGAATCTGACATTCATTTTGTTTTCTTTCGACTACTTGTTACCGCGTATATGTAAATGTTTTATTGTATGCTTTTTGCGTACAAATTAAACAAATACGATTAATAAATTAAACATTGTTTCAATTGGTTAAGGATTAATCTTAAGTTTGTCGTATTTAAAGATGCCGAATTATTTACTGTTTTCTATTTTGATATAACCATTAAAGTAATTACCGTTTCATAACCATAAAAATCATGTCATTCCAGTTTTCATTATTTATCGTTCGTATCAGGCAGACGTCAAACGTGTCGCCTTTGTCACGGAATTTTACAACGTTGTCAACGCAGCGTAAGAAATATAGTTGTCTCTTTCACTCTATCGACGAATGCGAAATCCACTCGTCCCACGCGATAAGATATGCGCGAAAAGTCATGAAAATTTAAGGAATTACAATTTTCTATTTATTAAGCTCTAACAGCCCGTTTATATTCATATCGTTAACATATTATTTATTACACCAACACATAAGTGTAAAAGGCTTGTACACGTCGTGTTTATTGGGTTTTATGAAAGCTTCTCAATGTGACATTGACCCTTAATGTAGCAATAGTTTTATTACTTTGCAATTTTCCATTGAAAACATATATAGTCGAATGTGTCGGGTCGGAAGTTAGTTATGCCAACTATGCCAAAGGCCATGTAGCTTAATGAGAAAGTAGATAGTTTACTGGAACATTACAAGGTATTTTCTTTTTTACAGGGTTAACATATTTCGGGTGTCATAGGAATGTCAGCAAAAAGATAGAAAAATTATAAGGACACAAAATGGCATCTTTAGAAATACAAAATCTTGATGATCTGGAAGATGGTGAGATAGAATCCGATGGGGAACAACCGACTGAGGAAGTAGTAACACCTCCCGGTCCTGCTGTCCCTGCCCCCACCCCTGCGGAGTCCGCCCCGCTCCTCCCGCCACCCGAGCGGAGAGATGAAGAAGATATCCCATTCAGCGGCAAACCTCCCCCCTTCTTTGAGACCAAGCGGGACAAAAAGAAATTTAAAGAACATCACAATAAGGACGAGAGAGAATTCAGAGTTCAGAAGAAAGAGAAAACTAGAAAATTCCTTTTGCCGACTCCGGTAGAAGATGATTACGCTGGAAATATTGAAAAAGCTATTAGATTGGCACTCAAACAAGGCTCGGACAACCCTCCTGATTTTCAACAGGAGGAAAGGTTTGAAAGCAACATGCATGATTCAGATTCTAAGCGAAAACATAAAAAACGTAAAAAACATGACCAATCAGAAAAAGAAAGCTCCAAAAAGAGAAAGAAACGAGATGAGTCTAGAGTGAAAGGAGATGATGAAATGGATGAAGATGAAATGATGTGCATCAGAGGAGCTTCCCCAGTTTTAAAGCAAGATTTCAATGATGAAAATCCTTTTGACAATTACCAAAGTGAAGAGGAATTTGATTCGGAGGGTAGCGAAGGGTCCCACCGTAGGGAGCGCGGGAACCGAGGGCGCGGGCGCGGCGCGCGAGGCGACCGTCGCGCGGAGAGGCGCCCCCGCCCGCACCGTCAAGACGTGCACCCCTTGCAGGACCCCGACGGGGTGTGCCTCTTCTTCATGCAGGGCAAGTGCTACAAAGGTGACGAGTGCACCTTCTCCCACGACGCGCATCCTCCCCGGAAAATGGAACTCTGCAAATTTTACCTCATGGATTGTTGCGCAAAGCGAGATAAATGTTTGTATCTTCACTCCGACTTCCCCTGTAAATACTACCACACAGGACTATCCTGCATCTACAAAGATGATTGCAAATTTGCCCACGGCAAGCCCTTATCTGATAGTTTAAAGAATATTTTACTTAAACACTTAGAATCGGCTCCCAAAGAAATTCTTGGCGATTTCCCTAGATTAAGTCGAGACTCAGCCACAACGATGGTTAACATGACTCAAAATAAGTTAATGCAACAATACTCACCCGTCAAATCTAATTCCAAGGATAAAGGAATTCCTTCTATTTTTGAACTAAATGTCCCGAAGCCGATGGGATATGATGAAAACCAAATGAATAATTATTCCGAGTCATGTCAACTCAACGACAAGAACAAAAACTATAATAAAGTCAGACAATCTCGATGGTGCGTATCCTCGTCCTCCCCGCTGCTGAGCACGCCCCCGAATGCAACTCAGAATATCCTGAATATTCAAAATTTAAATGGCGTTTTAACCCCGCATCAGATTTCCGAGTTAGTCAAGTTGGGTATTGATAATTTAAACCAATTAAGTCAGCTGACTGTAATACAGCTTAACCAGATCGGTCTGACCATGAACCAGATTAATGAAATTCAATTGAATACCATGAGCATACAAAAGTTAGGTTTAATTCACAATGAGTCTTCCAATTCCAGTAATTTTCCAAACAATGTAAAAATTGCTAAAGATCTGGATATGAGAGTATCACCGATATTGCCTGATTTAAAGTCTAATTCCTCAAAATCAGAAGTCCTTGGGCACGATGTAGACATGAGATTTCACCATAGTTCTTCGCGAAATGCGGACAATTTCCAAGCAGACCCTAGAAAACAGAAAAATTCTCTGGATATCGACCAATACACAAAGGATGCTTTGAAATTTAGTGGAATGGAAAAAGAAAATTTAACCAATAGCGATAATGAATATTCAAATGATACTCAAGGTAGTATACTTGAAAAACTCGACTCTGACATTGACCACCGCGTCCTAAATTATGTTAAGGATGCTTCTAGCATCCGGCTATCTCGCGAGGAGAATGAAGATGCAAGAACTGGATCAGATTCTGATATAAGAATATCCAAGCCTCAGAACACATTCTTTTCCAAAAAAAATGAACAGAAGTCCCGTAGGATAACAACAGACGATGAAGAAGATAATTTGCAAATTGATGAAAAATGGTATTCAAGTGATGAAGATCACAGTGAGAAACAAGTGAAGATCAAATCACCTCCTCAAGAGGATCAGCCCCCTAGTTATAATCCCGCTCTTGACACTGTTGTGGAGCCCAGCACAGTCATCACTCAACTCGGTGACCTCTCCAAAATAGATATCAGTGTAGAAGTTACTAAGTTACTCAGCACTATTAAAAATAATTCTTCAGAGCAGAATAATGACGTTCCTAAAAAGGATCCACCGAGGATAAGAGATCCAAGAAATATTAAAAAATCACCGGAGCATAAAAGTCCTACTAACAACATACCGAAAATTGCACCCAAACCGGGATTCGTTTCCATTTATAATTGTGTCGAAGGTGGAAGTACAGATGGCAGAAAGAGAACAGATATAGATCTACGGCCCATCAAAGATATTGACTTTCGAATCCCTTCATTTGGAGATACAGATTTGCGCCAAACACCAGGGGGCGCAGACGTGGACCTGCGCTTGGGATTACCATTTAAACCTATTCCTAATTACACACCTGCGTCAGAAATAGACGGATCTATTAACTCCCATCCCCCCATCCCGTTCAAGCTTGGCATAGTTGACGTGCCCCGCCCGGACTACACGGACATTAAGAATAGCACTCCTAAATCACAAGCCGCCTCAGATCCCAGATTAAGGAAAATATTTAGATTATCCACTGAAGAAAATACCCTTGACACAACTGAAAAACCCTCAAAGCCGGTAGCTACAGTTCGGACAGATCCACGAAAGAGAACGCAAGAGTCGAATGAAAAACAAATTGCAGCCAAACCACCTCCCCTGGACTTACAGGTTATTATACAATCTTCCGCTTGGTACAAGGATCTCGGTACTAACCAAAAGATTCTCGTGAACCAGCAGCTGGCTTCGATCACAGCAAGTTTAAAAGTGTTTCATCAATCCGCGACTCCCGGAAAACTGTTTGATCTCTCTGAAGTCAAATCCAATATCGTCCTCACAAGCATTTTCACAAATTTAGGAATAGTTTTGAATGAAAAAGGTGAATTTACACAGTTAAAATTATCAGAAAGTGCTTCACCGGTAATGCCCCCCATGAACTTTAACCAAAATGATAATTTCACAGGTAATATGACAGGACATATGGATCCTACTAATATGCTAGCAATGAACCCCATGGTCCCCCCTAACATGGGTCCCATGGGGAAATTCGACATGAGGTTTCAAGGTGTCGACCCCCGCGGTGCTCCTGGTCTGTTGGGAATAGCTCCCAATATTCCTCATAACTTTGATGGTAATAATTTTAACGGTATGCAAAACTTCAATAATGATAATTCTAGGATGTCTAATTTCAATAATGAAAATTCGCGAATGTCCAATTTCAACAACGACAATACCCGAATGTCCAATTTTAACAATGATAATCCCCGAATGTCCAATTTCAATAATGATACTTCCCGGATGTCTAATTTTAACAATGAAAATTTTAATAGTAATTTTGATAATTCTGGAATGTATAATAATTCGAATAACATGAGCGAGTTTCGAGGGGAAACTAATTACGAGGATAACAATTATTATAGGAATCAGAAGAACGAATTTAAGTCGTATCGCGGGGGGAGGGGTAATGATAGGTGGCGTGGGGGCAGGGGTCGGGACAGGAGAGGTCACTCGGAGAGGGGCGGCTGGAAGGGGGAGCGCCGGTGAGGGTAACGCTTCCAAGTAGCCGCGAGTGAGGCACACTTGTCGCTAGACTGACACCAGTGTGATTACAATTCTCCTCTTATACATATTTTGTTCTTAGTAACTTTTACCTCAAGTAGGTATGACTGGTATTATAGTTTTGTCTTTTCCTAAGATAATGTAATGTAAATCAACCTAGCAATAATATAAATTTCGCCCATTATGTATAGCTAGTTATATATTACATGTTTAATCGCAAATATAAATTTAAATAGTCTGAGTGTGTAATCTTTGTAAACTTATTATATATTCCTCGTAGCATAGATGATTAGGTCTAATAATTTTTTTGTACATATTTGTTCATGATAAAAATCATGTTTTATTTTCACTAAATCAAAGTGGTTGTTAATTTCTTTGAATTTAGAATTATTCTGTTATACATCTGATGAAACTTTTTTGGGGATTTTTAACCATATTGTTGGTATAAATTAAATCTTCCTGTAAGTTAAGAAAAGATAGTTTTATCATATTTATAGATCGACCATACTTCTATGTTCAAAGTCAACTTAACGTATTTTTAAGCAAAAGATTTAAGCAATAATTAATGTTACAACTAATCGTCGTTTTTTAAATTATATACGGGATCTTTCACTTTTCTGAAAGTATTCAATATTTCTTTTGGATTAATTCAATACCTAATATTTTGCTTAAGAACATTGAACAAAGCTGAGATATCGTAATATAAATTATTTTTTGTACGTTAATTTTATTATAATTTTATTGCCAATAAACATTTTTGTATAAAACCGCCTTGATTTTATTATGTGTTCTGTTGGTATATGGGGTTTGTATTTGGTTACAAACTTGTTCACTTAAGGGCATACGAGTACATGTAGATATGTTTTTATACCTCTGTCTGATATCTTGCATAGAGGGCAAATGTAGGCCCTATGATTCATCAATCAATTTAAATCAATATTTATTCTACCTACAGAGTCAGGTGTGACATGCGTAAACGGAAAAATTAATTAAAATTTCGTTTTCGGGTGGTGGTATATGGGACAAAATGCTTGATTCCTGATCCAAGTGATTTGGGTTCAGGCCTGGACATGACCCAATTCCTTTTTAATAATAATGAGCTATTTTATGCTCATATTTACGATGGTATAATAAATTCTAATACCATTGATACAAATGCTTGGTGTTAGTATTTTTTTTAACAGTTGAGCACATAGTCTTCTCGTAAAGAAGTTTTAATATGTAAGTATATAATAAATAAATAAAACTAATAATAATTTAATACTTTATTTATTTAAACCAACACGTTTCGGTTGAGTGGCAACCATAAAATTTAAATACAGAAAAAATATATGTTTACCAGAAACAAATTTGTTTAAATAAATTATGTTTGTGATATTACAAAACATGTATTCACAAAAAGAAGTGAAGACAATTATAAAAGAGTGTTTAAAATACTTGTAATACAAAATCAAATATCTTGGGATTCTACAGAATAAATATCGGAATAATAAACAAATAAATCAGGATTTTAATACATCTATATCTTTAATTTATTGTCCATCTGCAATATGTTTGTTGTGTTTTTGGGTAACACCGTGTGGTCTGGGTAACTCCTTCTCGACCGACGTTTCGGAGATCGTTGCAGTCTCCATCTTCAGGGTAATAAATGTGATATGTGTTGTGTCTGCTAAGGTACTTCACCGTTGTACCGTGTCGCCGGCAGTGTGTACGTGTGAGACAAAGGTTCCCCGAAATAGCTTGGCACAGGGGGCATTCCGGAGCGGTATGTCGCCGGCAGTGGGTTATTCCCCGAATTTTTTTAATTTTCAATTTATTATGGTACTAGGCGAATGATGCTTATTTCATTAGATTATTCTTATTTTTCTATTTGTTTAATGTGATAATTTCACTATCCACAAATAAAGAGTAAAGGTCACCTGAAACTCGCTTGAACACTAAAAGTGAATGTTATTTCAAAAACAAATGTTCAGTTTTTTTCAATCTATTTATCATATTACTTGAATAATGAATACGCAAAGCCAGATCGGGAAAAATAATGAATTATTCATTGTTACCTACAAGTTTTAAAACTCCACATATAACTATTCAAATTGAAAATCCTAATTTAAAATGATTGTACTTCAATGTTACCTCTTGGTTTTTACTAAGCACTTTTTAGCATATTTATTGTTTCTTGAACAATAATGTAAAGCTCCATATTAAATAATTAATACAAATGAAAATGGCCGTTTTCTAGAAGTTTTATTATATTTAATGTGAATTACATGTTTTGCCTGTCAAAGGCATTAATAAATATTTGATAATAGCTAATTTAATAAATATAATAAAACTTCTAGAAAACAGATGTTTTCATTTGTGTTAATTACTTTTTTAGCACTTAACTAAGAAAACATATTAATGTCTTAGTAAAGTTTTAATGTGCGAATTCCATGATTTTATAAATAAATACAACCATAAAAAATATGTTTATTGGGTTTATTTTTTCTTTACCGAGTCAAACATAAAATATCACAGTAATGAATTATTTTTATATAGTCTTCAATTATGGAAAATTTTCTCTAAACTGATTTTATAGTTTTTAAACGTACATATAATAATAATAATAATAAATTGGATAATTTATAGAGCGCCATTTTTATGAATTACTCATCTCAAAATATACATTTAAAGTCTTGACAGTGACATACTTATTATACTTATTGACACTGATTTGGACACATGGAAAGAATGGTAAAAAAGTATATGTTAACTATGTAAATGGAACAAGAAATAGAGGAAGACCAAGGAATACATGGCACGATCATATAAATCAAATATTGAATGTTGGTCACTTGAGGACTCAGAAAAATCCATGCGCATTCAGGACACAATGTATGAATGTTGAGGAATCGAGAGAAATATCTCAGGAAAGAAAAGTATGGCAGTCTATTATTTCTGCCTACCCCTTCGGAGAGACGGTTGTGATGGTCAGTTAGTTTAGTTAGTTTGCAAAATATGTACCCATGTATGCAAAATGTTGTAATCTTTTTTAATTAGGATGATCATCTCACAAGTTTATTTTTATTATGATATTAGTGAATCTAATTAATTTATTATTCAAAAACAAATTCTAAAACTGAAGGAGTAAAGAAAATATCCCTATATTCTTAAACAAAGAGCTGAAAGGGTAAAATGTTGGCGCCAATAAAAGCAATACATATATCAATAATTTAGAGTTAGACTTAAAATTCATACTACCTGCATGCAGTATGTATGAGTATGAACTTCAAATATTTTTGTATTTATAGTACGCGTATGCATAAGGTATGTGTAGCGATAAAAACTGGTAATGAATGTGAGTTAATCTAAAGTAATATTTTAAACATAAAAAGCACAATAGTCTGCAAAATTATCTTCAATCGTTTAATTTTGGAATAAATGCATGAACTTTTACAAAGTATTTGAAAAAGATACGCGAGTGGAGTAAGATATTGTATGAAAGATGGGGGGGGGAGGGTCGAATGGTGCACTAAAAGTTGTTATCGCAAACAAAAATTAAGTGTAAAGAAGTGAAGTTTGAAACTGACAAAATAGTACTTAGAAGAGTAAGTAGAATGAATGGAATGTAAATGAAATCTCTTTGACGAAGGTGTCTAAACCTTTAAATAATAAAGTATTATGATGAAAGTATTATATGAAGCAAAGTACACGTATTATACGCTGTAAATTTTATTTTTTACTTAATGAGATTATTAATATTTATTTTTCAATATTCCATTCAAATTTACCGAAACGTACGTAAACTCCGTAGGTACTATTCATGGTCATTTCTACGGTGTTACCAGTAAAACGAATGTTCTGTCAAAGAAAGTAAATGAAAAAATGTCTTCTGCAAAATATTTTGTCTGATTTTAAGTGTCATTCTTGATGACAGCGACAAAATTGAAATCATAGTATTATAAAATGCTATTCCTAGTTTATGTTTTCGTGTATTAGAAAGTGTAAGTTTCTACCGTTATTTATCATTCTGCTATAAATTGAAATGTTCTTTCCCTAAAGTATTAAACATTTTTCAATTCGAATTAGTTTAAGGTTAGAACTCACTTTAGTGAAAATTCATTGTTTTGTTTTGTTTTTATTTAAGAAAAATGGGCATTTGCGAAATTCCACTGATGTGTCAAATTAAATATGTCTTTTATAATTCCTAACTCCTTCGAATTATATTTTAGAATTAAACTATTTCTAATTTATAAACCATGACATTCGATAATTATTATTATCATTAATAATTAATTAACAGTGCAGTGTTTTCGAATTTATTATTTTCATCGTGTTGAATTATGCCAAAAAGTGCATATCTAATTATATGTTTATTTTTCTTCAGATTTCACAAAATGGCTGAGAATAACGATATTAACAATCCTTTCTCTGGATTATTTGGATCTGTTGCCAATACTGGAACTGTAATATCAGAGGCAGTCAGTTCTACATCAACAAGCGACGTATTACCACAAAAACAGACTAGCAAAAATGTTTCTACCGACGCTCACCGATTAACTTCAATGATAGAGAGTGTTTTTTACATCACTCTTAACAATAACGCCGTGTCAACAACATCAAGCAAATATACAGATTCGCCCGTGCAACTTGTGTATTTCGCCGAATTAGCTGAGTCTCAATACCCACGGACAGATATAGACTTGGATACATTAGAGCAAGCCCTATTCGAGAGACTATTGTTGAACGATCCTTCGCAGAGTGTAATTCCAAAGTCATGCAAAAACTTTATGGAGCACGTCGTCCAAACAAAAGTTATAACCTACCTGTTTACCGCTGAGCAGAACCTGCTACCTTACGAGTCCACAAATGATCCCTTTCAGAAGAACGCTGTTTGTAAAATGAGGGAACTTATCCTTAGAAACTCTGTCACTGCCTTGAAGCAGCCCGGCCTATTTGAAGGGCAAGACCTGAATGATCAAATTTATGAATTGTTCAAAGATTTGAATTCTTCTTGCCACCGGTTTATTTTAGATATTGTGCGAGAGTTTTTGTCTGATGGTAAGTTTATTTAATGTTATTTATTTATTTCTAGGTATTTTGCACTGCAATTACATTAATTTACTATTTAAATTCTGGAACGAGTTGATGAATTTGTTTATTTAGAAAGTATGTTTCGCCTAAAGAATGGGCGAGTGGAGAAAAGTATTGAAATGAAGTTTTGGGCAGGCAACAAAGTAAATGCTGCAAAAAAGTAAATGGTGCGCTTAAAAAATAAAAGTCTATAAAAAAAACTAAAGTGTTCTTGTGCTGACCCTTATATATGGAAGTGAAGTATGAAACTGGCATAAGAAGGATGAGCGTAGAATAAACGCAGTAGAAATGAGATCTCTTAAACGTATGTGTGGTAAATCTGTGTGTGATATCGTCAAACGCAAATATAAGAAGTGAATGCAGTGCGAATTAATATGTTTTGAACAAAATGATGAAAGAGTCATTTAAATAGTGGAAAAATGATAAAGAAAGTATATGTTAACGGTGTAAATGGAACAGAAAATAAAGGTAGACCAAGGAAAACAGCACGATCAAATTACTCAAATCTCAATTTCGGCCATGTGAAAAATCAGAGAAATGGACGAGTATGCGTGACATGATGTATATTGAGGAAGTGAGAGAAGTATGCTAGGATAGAATAGTGTGGCGGCTTGATGGTTAGTTAATTAGTTACTATTTAAAAATGTTACAGGTGATCCGGATGCCCTCTCCCAGTTAAAATCTATTTTTAAACCTGTTCTGGAAGCGATTTATCGAGATGTGTCGAGAGCTAGTCTAATGACGCTGGACTTGTATATTTTCCCAGCATTACAGCTATTTGTTGGTAAGTTCATACATATTTCTTAGCCTAATACCATATCTAATGAAACAAATGCCATTACCAATGTTTTGCCGTAGCAAATTTGATAGAAGATATAAAAAATAATCTAAAATTCATTCTATACAGTATGAACAGTAAATCTAATCTCCATATTTTTGTCCCAATTTCATAGTGACATAAATTCTTCTTAAAAAAACGCTGTCACCTTTGGGGTAATTAATGTTTTCAGATTTTTTTTTTGTCCAGATTTGAATAATTTGAGAAATAATAATTTGAATTTGATTGATTTCATGCGTAGGATAATAGATTTTAATGGCTTAAAAAATGAGCAACTGTTATGTTTGTTGATTGGGAATATGAATAAATTGATATTATGTTATATAAACTTACAGCTTACAAGTAACTGCAACCAAAGTAAGTTTGAAAATAGAATTGCGCGAATTGAGACTGCATTATTGAAGCGTTTTGACAATGTTATTTATTCGTGGTAGACGCGTCTGATTTTATGGGATGTTTTGAAAAGGCGGGTTTTAAAAATAGATTTAAAATCAGTCAGATTGTAAATGCATCTGAGGTATGCAGGGAGTATATTCCAGGTGGATGGACCTGTCACCTTGAAAGACCAGTTCCTGAAATTTATGTGGGGTATTTGTTAACTGGGAGTATGTGTATTTTCAGGTAATGCCCATTTGGCCTATATTTTACTAGAAATGTGCGTCCCTCCGGCCAATAAGCGCGGGAGAGGCTACCAGGAAACCATATTAGGAGCATTATTAAACTTATCGGTTCTCCCCAAGACACAAGCCGGACAATTTGAATATTTTGATTCCCCTATGGACCAGGTGAGTTACTTTATTTGACTGTTTCATATACAATCACTAAATATTTCATAATTTTTAGAAATTATGTGTACATTAAATTTAACTTTTTCATTACATTATATGTTTTGAACGTAATCAGATGTTTAATTCAAAGCTTAAACCAGAGTCCAATCATAAAAGATCTGTATTTTCATCTTGCTTTTATTTTTACCTATTCTAATAATCAGTGGCGGTACTCCCATAGAAGCCCAGAAGCCCGGCTTGCGTAAGAAATTTTGAATCAAAACCTCTTCTGGCTTACAGAGGTTCAGTTCTTGTGGCTATTCCCCTTACGTATCTTATGGGAACATTGTTGGAAGGTGATTTGGTGAGTTATTGGTTTATGCGGGGGCAAGATTACTTAGATTTGGGGGTTTTGATTCAAAATTTCTTACGCAAGTCGGGCTTCTGGGCTTCTATGGCAGTACCGCCACTGCTAACAATCCATAAATATGATACAATGAAATATTCAATACCTTCTTATCAGAATAAATCCATTGAAATTTTAGCATCATTGTGAAATATCATATTGCATAACTATTTTGGGGTCTGAACTTAAATAATGAATATATAAAAAATCTTTACAATATACTTATATTTAGTTAAATCCACTTGATTTTATGGCTTTGACCGGTTTCGGCAGCTCACTGCCGCCTTCCAGGCAGAAATCGGGCAATTTGAATTCCAGAAGACGGCAGCGAGCTGCTGAAACCGGTCAAAGCCAAAAAAATCAAGTGGAATTATACTAAATACATTATATATTATAAAGGAATTTTTTAGTTTTCATTATTTACAAACTTCTACCAAGAAATTTCAAATAGCAACATTAATAGTCCGAACTTAATTTGAATGATGTAATAATTTTCAGTCTGCAAACTCTTTGATGGAAGGCCGACTGTGGACAGCTTTGGAACACCTGACTGATAATCTGCACAAACTGTTTCTGGCCTTGCTCAAGTGCAATCCCGAAGCCAAGCAGTGTACCCTCAACTGGTTGGCTGGCTGCCTGCATGCCAACTCATCCAGAGGGAAGATTTGGAACTCACAGGTATACAATTTTTCTAAATCAAGTAGTGCTCAGGCTAGATTATTGATGCCTCTTAAATTTTGTATCATGAATATTAATTATTAAACTTCAAGCACTTTTAAATTTCTTACTTCATTTTTAATATTATTGTATACATTGAATATTAGTTGACAAATCTGTTTGTTGAGTTTGAACGTCTAACCAATTGTTTGTCAAAATTGGGTTAAAATGAATCTAAAATAATTGATTTCAATTACAAAATTAGTTACATTAAAAATGGTGTGTTTATTAAGTAGAAATTGTTATTTTAAATACTAATAATGCATGTTATATTTTGTATACTATTTTTTTCAGATTGCCGAAATAAACCCAGAGATCCAACTTTGTGCTTCTGATGGATTTATGATAAATCTTAGTTCTGTACTCTTGCGGTTATGTCAACCATTCTGTTCTAATCAGAATGATACCAAATATCTTAAGATTGACCCCACCTACTGCGCTGTTGAGGTACGACTATTCAAACAATTCTCTCACATTTATGTTATGCATATTCCTCTAACTAAGGTGGACTTATAAAGATTATATTTTAAATTTGTGTCATTTTTAGGAAGCCCAAAGAGAAGCTAAGTCTGTGCACATGAAGGGACTACACGAAGAGACGTGCATTGTGCCCCCGAGAGAAGTATTTGAAGACAATGCTCCCCCGCGGCCCACCGCCAAGACATACAACTTTCTCACCGAGTGCTTCTTCATGGCGCACAAATCATTAGATTTAGGTATGGCGTCCTAATTTTTATTTACCTAACCTAACCTAACCTAACCTAACTAAATAACCATCACACCGTTTCTTGACCTGACATACTTCTGGAGCTTCCTCTACATTCATACATTGCAGCGCGCACGCTTGTCAATTTTTCTGACTTTGAATGTGGTCGCCTTTTAGTTAATGATTAATTTGGTCATACCATGTTTTCCTCAGCTGTCCTCGGCTTCGTTTTTGTATACAATTTTTAACCATTCTTCTCTCATCCATTCCTTCCATTTGTACAAACCATTTAATTGAAACTTTTTTAGTTTTACTTATGATATAATACTCACTTATTTCTTTGTTTGGTATTCTATCATACATCATTTTCCAGCACATTCTTCTCAGTGATCTCATTTTTTTGGCATTTATCCTTCTTTTGCCAGCTCCCAAGATTCACTTCCATACATGAGGCAATCCATCCCTTCCATACACTAGAACTTCATTATATACATACTGCCATCTTTGCTTCAGTGGATATATTTCTATATGCAGTGATGACTTTGAGTGCACCATTTATTTTGTTTCCAGCACCAACCCTTTTTGAATAAATAAAACCCTTCTTTCAATGTCTTTCTCCATTCTTCCGTCTCTTGTAAACATGCTTCCCCAATAAATAAAGCTATAATTCCAGATAAATATAGATGCAAAATTATAAGAAAGGAATGTAGAGCGAAAGAAGGTATTATGAACAAAATTATGAAAGGATCACAGCGTTGGTTCGGACATATGGAACGCATGGATGGAGAAAGAATGGTTAAGAAAGTATACGTTAATGATGTAAATGGGGTACGGAGTCGAGGCAGACTAAGGAAAACATGGCATGACCAAATTAATCAAATTTTAAAGGTTGGTCATGTTAGAAGTCAGAGGAATCGACGTGCGTGTATGACTCATTGTATGAATGTGGAGAAAGCTAGAGAGGTTTGCAAGGATAGAGTAGTGTGGCGGTCCATTCTCTCTGCCTACCCTTGCAGAGAAACGGCGTGATGGTTTGTATGTATGTATGTAAATATTATTATTTTGACAGAGTTTATAAAGTGTTTTTTTTTTTTTTTAGGTTTTAGGGTGCTGGTTGATAAATTATCGAAGCTGAGTCAAGATCTAAACCGTGCTCAGCGAGCGTATGCTGATGCTTTGGCCGGAGTCCTCTCCAACTCGGGAAATAATGTTGCCGATGTTTTTAGACAGCGTATAGAGAGGGATCTTACAAAGTAAGGTTACATTTCATTTGATGCTTTGGAATGGTTTGGATCGTAAGAGTCATTAAAAAAAAACACAGCATAGAAGTCTGGTATTTTTAAATATCTCACATATCCAGGTGGTGGTCTAAGCTGATGCTTGCCGATCAAGATACATGAATTTTTTCTAGGCATAACCTAGATCTTTCTTCACTATTTTTTCTCACTTTCTTACATATTTGGAGATTTTATAAAAAAATCTAATACTGGTGAATACAATCATTAATTTTATGTAACATATTGATGAAAACGTATGTCTTCTAGAAATTTTATTATATTTACTAACACATTATCAAATGCTTTGAATATACTATATAAAAATATATTTAAAAATGCCATAACATGTCACTCCCATAAGATATAATAATACTTCTAGAAAGCAGACATCAATATTACATATTGAATATGGAGTTTTGCATCATTGTCCATGATACAATAAATGACGACCTTCGTGGCAGAGTGGTTACGAGCTCTGACTTCCATGCCGAAGGTCCTGGGTTCGATTCCCGGCGATGGCAGTGTGATTGTCACACTGTCTTTGGTCTGGTATATAGAATTCACGTGACAATAAAATGGCGATAGATTGGCTACCTATCACATGTCACGAGAATCAATATAATAGCTAAAAAATAAAAATTGTATACTGTAATTGGGTCCAAACGACCTGTTGTGTACATAAAAAAAAAAAAAAATTATATTCCCAGAGATACATTTTGTATAAATTTGTGTTTAACCGTTTTAGTGCTATGCTCATTTTGCAAGTATGTATGTAAATTGCCACAGATATGTGTATGATAAATTTATTATAGTAAACACAATTTTTAAGTGGTTAATTTTTAAATTGTGACAAATTTGTTTCGCCTTTCGAGGGCATTCTCAAACTGAGGATGACATTCTCAAACTGAGAAACAAATTTGTCACAATTTATATAAATTAAATCCAAGTAAAACCACTAAACAATCGTGTTTACTATTATAAATTAATAATGGAGTTTTACAAAACTAATACCTCAACCATCTATATGTGTATGATAAGTAAGCTGTTAAATAAAGTTGACAAATATCAACAAATATGCAATAAAATGGACTAACATCGACACATACTGAAGAACGCAGCGCCTGAGCGTCGCATTGCAATTTTCGTGACTAACTCTTACAGTGCTTTAGCCCTAAATAGCACTCTAACAATTAAAAATGTGTGGTGTTTTTTTACAGATTTGTCTCAATGAAATGCATTATACTGGAACCTCAGTACATATCACTATTGGGAAACCTTCATTCTGTATCTTGTACGTGGCTCGTACAGGTAGCCATTCATAGTATCCCAGACAATACAGCACTCGATGTGTATGCCCCGCTTTCATTCCTGGAGTTGACTTTTCCATTGCCAAATGAAACATCTGATACCCTTCGGTAAGTTTACTTTTGTTTGTCTCTTACTGCATGCACTTTAGTGCAATCTATTTTAATATAACCACTTCATTTTGGTACTAACCATATATGTTCATCTACGCAATTATATTATTTTATTGAAGTTCCAATCCTTATGTACTGAAGCGAAGCATGGACGATGGAACTGGCAAAAGAAGGATGAGAGAAGAATAAATGAGGTAGAGATGAGATCCCTTAGGCGTATATGTATAAAACAATATATGATAGCATTTCAAATCCCGATATCAGGAAGGAATGTAGAGCAGAAGGGAGTATTATGAACAAAATTATGGAAGAATCAGTTCGTTAGTTTGGTTAAGAAAGTATATGTTAACAATGTGAATGGTTTACGAAGTTGAGATGGACTGAGAAAAACATGGCCATCCAAATGAATCAAATTTTAAGGGTTGACCATGTTAGGAGTTCGAAGAATCGAGGTGTGTGTATGACTCGTTGTATGATTGTGAAGGAAGCTAGAGAGGTGTATCAAGATAGAGAAGTGTAGCGGTTCATTCTCTCTACCTGCTCTTCCGGGAGAAACGACATAATGTTTTTTTTGTTATTTAAAATTTAACTCGATATTGAATATATCAATTGTAATACTTTACAAATCAGTAACAGACGAGTCAATATAATTTTTTCAGTGAAAAGAACACAGTCAATATATTTAAAAAAAACTAACTTACCATCACGCCGTCTCTCGAAAGGATAGGCCGAAACAATGGACCACCACACTGTTCTTTCCTGACATACTTCTCTAGCTTCCTAAACATTCATACATCATGTCATGCACGCATGACAATTTCTCCGACTTGGCCAACATTTAATATTTGATTGACTTGATCGTGCCATGTTTCCTCGATCTTCCTCTATTTCTAGTTCCCTCTACGTCATTTACATATGCTTTATTTACATTTTTTTCATCATTCATTCATAAAAAAAAATCATAAATGATCACTAAATAAAGACACCACTGCCATTATCTCTTTTCATGATATTGAACTGCTTATTTTTTATTTACAGTTGTGTGCCAGAGTTTGTAGTAGAGAACATAGTTGGATTTGTAAGTTTCCTGAGACGGTTCAGCGCCACATCCCTGGAGGAGCGTGGGATGGCCCTGCTCCAGCCAGCCCTGTCTCTGGTCCTCGTGTTTATGGGATCCGCAGACCGCATGAGGAATCCGCATCAAAGGTTTGATTCATGTACTTTACCAATAATGCCTCAACCTGAATTTTACTTGTGTTATACTCGTATATTAGAAATTTTACATTTATTAAACCCTTTTTTAAAGAGTATGTTTAAAGCTGTTTATTAAAAAATGATTTCATTTCATATGTTTTATAACATATTATGAAATTAAATATACAAATTATTTTTAACTATTAAATTTACAACACTTTTTGAAGATTGTGATATTGTAACAGTGTTGTAAATTTAACAGTTAATAATCTTGAAGTATCATAGTGTTATGGCAAAAACATTGGACTATTCTTTTTAAGATACGACTGTAGATATTTTTAGTTTCTTCCAATATAATAAATAAAGTTTTCGAAGATATTCATCAAATAATATTTAGCTATTTTCAAATTATTTATTATATTATTTCTTGAACTATTAATACTAACTTGATTATTAATACGACTGTCATTCCCATGAAATATAATAAAACTTCTATAAAACAGACCCAAGAATTATTTTTAAAATTAGTAGTACTTTGTCTAGCTTTTTTCTTCAGGTGAAAATTCTCTTTCAATGCCATACAAAATATATAGTGCATCATTTCAAATTTGAAGAATTCTTATATAATTTTATGAGTTTATTACCTAAACGGCAATCTCGAAGAGTTTATTGGGAACAGTTTAAAACCCCTCTCATCATTTATCAAGTTATTGCAACAGTGTGATTTTCTGCTAAATAATTCTTAGAGCAAATTAACGATGTATTTTTGTTTTTAGAGCTCGCCTCGCCGAATGTTTGGAAGCACTGTTACCGAGTCATCCAGATGATGAATCAGCTGTTAGTTCTATCGGATCATTTTACAGGGAAAGTCTCTTCAAGGAACACCCTCACAGATTGCAAGTGAGTATCTTGATTACCTCTTTTTATGAAGGACACTCATAAAACCATATTTTTACCCAACGTTTTCTGTTTTATCAATCACACCTCGGATTAATCAATTCTAATATGCTTGCATGATAATTTTGTAAACCACATTGTTAACAAAAATATTTCTGCTTCTAATTTTGTTCATCAGATTGTTCCGAGTTTGCTGGATGTGTTTGTTGGAATCGAGGTGACGGGTCAAAGCGTGCAATTTGAGCAGAAATTTAACTATCGTCGGCCGATGTACCTGGTGATGGATTTCTTGTGGAAGATTGAGGAACACAGAGACTGTTTCAAGTGAGATATATGAATAACACTGTATCTTCAAATATGAAATATATTTATGTACGTTAATCATTATGATATGTTAATTTTCTTTGTTTAGGAGATTATCCGATGAAGCCGAAGCAAATATGGAAGCCGTAACTCCTCCAATATTCCTGCGTTTCGTCAATCTCCTCATGAATGATGCTGTGTTTCTCCTAGACGAAGCACTAAGCAACATGTCACAGATACGCACCATGAGGGCAGCACGGTAAATTAGTTACAAATATAATAATTAAATTAGATTATCAGTAGTTCTAGAATTTAAATATGTATTCTCATTAAAAATACAATATACTCAGTATTCTGAATTCGTGATGTGTTCTGTATGTATTACAGAAAAAAAAACTCAAAATTTTATTGATGTTTAAAAATGTGTTTGATACTGTGAATTCCATCTTCTTCTTCTTGTGCCTTATCAGGTTGCCGGGTAAAGGCTTCTCTGTCTTGCACTGTCTGGAATAAATCCTCCACATCCAATTGACTTACCACTCGACCTTCGTGGTCAAGTGGTAAGTGCTTTGACTGCCACACTGAAGATTCCGGGTTCGATTCACGGCCATCGCCGTGTGATTGTCACACTGTCTTTGGTCTGGTGAAGAATTCATGTGACAGTAAAATGGCGATAGATTAGCAGCTACCAATCCACATGTCACATGAATCACTATGATAGCTATACCATTTACATCGATTTGGCTCACGCTGTAATGATGTAAAGAGCGATTCAACAAAATAATAATAATAATAATGTTGCAATCTTTGAATTTCAAAACATTAGATAATGCCTTAACAAGCCGAAACACATTCTCATAAAATATATTAAAATTTCTAGAAAACATATGTTTTCATTAGTATTAATTAATTATAGTGTTTTAATTATTATTATTTTTAATTAATAATATTTAATCTGGCAACATTGCAGAGAAAACAATGAGTGGAATTCCCTGCCGGCACAAGAGCGCGAGCAGAATCTGGCAACACTGCACCACACTGGTACTATCGCCCGCTTCGACAACATTCTCGGACGGGACACCACCCGCGCTCTGGAGCGCCTTACCGGCCACTGCAAGTCTGTGTTCTGCCACCCCACTATGGTGGACCGCATCGCCTCCATGCTCAACTACTTCCTGCTGCATCTCGTGGGGCCCAATCAGAAGAACTTTAAAGTGAGTTGTCACATATTATGTTAGACTCCAACAAGATTCTTCTTCTGGTGCCGTGTCAGGTCCCTCCAACATTGACGTTCACTTTCAGGAACAGGTTTTCAACTCTCCTCATTCTTGTCCAATCTCTTCTATCAACTCACAACCATCCCTCTAACTTGACCCAAATATGAGACCTTTCTAACCTTCACATTCAACAGCAGCTCTCTGTAGTATGTCTGCATTACCTTATCGATCCACGGTATACGGAGAATTCTGCGGTATATCTACATCTTAAATGCCTTCAACTATTTCATTACATTCACTTTCACAGTCCAAATTTCATAGCCATATAGTAAAACAGACCACATATAGCATTTAACTATTCTTTGTCAGAGTTTCATGTTATTATTATTATCGAACTATTGCGAACTATGGTTCGCAACCCATCACACCGTGGGGGCGAAAAGAGAAGGATGGAGTGCTGCATCGGTTAAAGTGTGGCAGTCCATTCTTTCTGCCTACCCCTTCGACGAGACGTCGGGATGGGTAGTTAGTTAGTTTTGCATAGAACCATGTGAATAAAAATATGACAGATATCTCTTTGTAGCTTTTATCATTAGGGTATTCAAAAATTTGCTATAACTGCATCTAAAGAGGTCTATCTCAGTTGCCATCTCGTTTTCAATGAGAGAATACAGGAAATACATGAGAACTTCGAAGCGTTCTGTGAGGTAATTTGGGGTATAAAATAAGATATGCCCCCTTAATCTGCTATTGCTGTGGACAGCATATAGATTTAGTTCTCTCAGTATTCCTAAATTGTAAATACCCCAAGATTCATTAATGCATACATAATTTAATTTGCTTGTAATTCTATGGTTTTTATGTATTTTAATTAAAACCCCCTGAAATCAACTATATCATTGTGTCATCTATGCACGCACGTCAATTCTTCACATGGGTAACATTCAATATTTGATGAATTTAATCATGCCACGTTTACCTCGGCCTCCCTCTATTTCTTATTCCATTTACATTGTTCACATATACTTTTTTACCATTCTTTCTTCATTCATTCATTATTTCCAAGTCTCCAAGCCATCTTAATGTCACTTTCATTATTTTATTCATGACACTTTCATTCGCATTGTATTTAATTGTTATACTTGAATTTGACGCTCTATCAATATCTGTATTTTTATTCTATAATAAGGATACTGTAATATCGTGCACGTTGAAAAAATCTTGACCTAAAATTATGTGCATTTTTCATTTCAGGTAAAGGATTCCAAGGAGTATGAGTTTGATCCGGGAGCCACGGTCATGGACATTTGCCGGATCTACATCCACCTGGCGGATAGTGAGGAATTCTGTCGGGCCGTGACCCAGGATGGCCGCTCTTACAGTCCGCAACTGTTTCAGCTCGCCGCAGGGGTTTTGGGTGAGACAAATTCAAATACTAACAAACCCAGCTCTTTTGACTAGGTATTTTATGTGAGGGTACTATTTTCAAACATGGTTTTTAGATTGGTTTGCAGCAAAGTCTATTAACATCTTTGCTGGTTCTCGAGATGCCGCTTGGACCTTATTAATGTGGTAGTTTCACGTTGCTTTCCATATTACTTTATAAATTTTTTTAGCTATTGATTCTCATGACATGTGATAGGTAGCTGGTCTATCACAATTTTTATTGTCACGTGAATTCTACCGGACCAAAGAAAGTGTGAGAATTTTTAAAAATAGGATAACTAAGATGCTTTGGACATAAACAACGAACGGATGAGGGAAGCATAGGTAAAAGAAAAAGTGTCAACAAAAACATGGCGTAACCCAATTCATAAATGACAATAAACTGACCATGTTCAATGATAGGACATTATTTGGATAGATTGTTATCTTTGACAGCATCAGCATAGACTGTTTTATCTCCCAACATGCAGAACCAACCTGCCTCTGGTGATGCCGGTGGGGAGAGCTATCGAGCTGCTCAACATGATCGCTTCGGAGATTGACGTCTTTCATATTAGTAAAAGTACGTTCAGAAGACATATTCTCTAAAGTTTAGAGAATATTTATTGTATTCCTAAAGTCAAACCATCTCTCAGGCATTCCAGGTATTTTATCTGTTCTTAAATGCCTTAAACTGTCAACACGTTTGTTATGTCTTTTGAGAGATATAAACTAATTCGAATTTAAAGCTAAAAAGATATGTCCAGATAGAACAGTGTGGCAGTCCATCCTTTCTATTAATGCTAGATATTAAAATAATTCATTTTTATTGTAGCCCGCATCGGAGGCGGTGAGCTGATGGGCCCACTGCAGGTGGTGGAGGAGAGGGTGTCCCATCTGGCGCGCCAGCAACTAGAGGACGAGGAAACGTTGGCCGACGCGCCGGAAGAGTTCCTCGACCCCATCATGAGCACCCTCATGATGGACCCTGTCATGCTCCCCAGCTCCAGGACCACTGTCGACCGCACCACTATCGCCAGGTATATTCATTATTTACTTATATTAGTTACAAGCTCACTTTTTTTCTTCTGAATTCAATTGACAAGCACGTTTATTGACAACCACTTAACGCTTGAATTAACTCAAAATACCGGCAAAAATGCTCACACTAAGTGATCTCTTATTTTATAAATCATAAACAAGGTTTGTATTTTATTTAATTACAAATTATTATTTCTCTTTACCTTTTTTATATACTTTAATTAAAAAATTAAAATTACATAGACATATTTCGGACAACCAGTCCTTCTTCAGTGATACATATTATAAAGATACATATTTAAAATATTATAAAATTGTTTACATGATCCGACAGATGTTATAAAGATTTATAACATGTTGTAAAGAATCTTTATAAAATCTGTCAGATCTGTAAACGATTTTATAATATTTTAAATATGTATCTTTATAATATGTATCACCGAGGAAGGACTGGTTGTCCGAAACATGTCTATGTAATTAAAAAATTTAATGTTAGTGTTGTATATACAAAGTATATAAAAGAGAAATAAAGCATATACATCACAAAGCATGGCGAAAATAGAAGAAACAAATTATTATTATTGGAATATGCTTTAAAAATTCTACCATGGGACTCCAGGCATAATCATAGATGGCACATACCTTAACCACCGCGTTTCGCAGACGATATTATTGTTATTGGTAATGACCCAAAACAACTGTCAGAAATGCTAAAGGAGCTAAACGAAGCATCTGAAAAGGTTAGCCTAACGATGAACCGTACTAAAACCAAGTTTATGACGTCACAACCAGCACAAATCGTATTGGACAATGCCAACATCGAGGCTGTGAGTCAATACATATATTTGGGACCCAAAATACAGCTGGAGTGAGACCTGAATAGAAGAGTCGGATTAAGCTGAGCTGCGTTCAAAAATCTTGGCCACATTTTGAAGAATTTGATAATACCTTGTATAATACCATCAACTTCAACAGGAAAGTATTGAACGCTTGTGTTCTGCCAGTGCTCACATATGGTATTGAGACAGTCACAATGTCTCAAAAAAGGGGCCAACAAGCTGAGAGTCACACAGAGAGCAATGGAGAGAGTCATTGGGTATTAGCTTTCGGGACAGAGTCAGGAATGAGGACATAAGAGCCAGGATAAATGTCTCCAACATCATCAAGTTGGCCGCGACCCTCAAGTGTCGTTGGGTTAAATCATTACAAAAATTAAAATAACTGCTGCATCTACAGTCTCCCAAGTGTGAAGATTTATTACACATTCACGACAATTGATGACCTTCGTGGCCGAATGGCAAGTTTTATGACTGCCACACCGAAGGTCCCGGGTTTGATTCCCGGCAATGGTAGTGTGATTGTCTTTGGTCTGGTGTAGAATTCACATGACAATAAAATGGCGATAGATTAGCTACCTATCACATGTCGTGAGAATCAATATGACACCTGTACCCTTTACATTGATTTGGCTGGCGCTGTAATGACTTAAAGAGCAATTCAACAAAATAATAATACTAATAATTGAATCTGTATTTGACATTTGGTGTTAACATCAAAGATATGAAAATTAAACAAAAAGGAATACTTGTTTCAGCATTTTTCTATTCATACACTTATAGTTGGGACCTTTGTAAAGAGATTGGTATACAACATTGGAGTAAAAATATCAGATAGTAATAATTTTTGCTGTGTTAGTAAGACCTGGCGCAGAAGGTAGATTTACCCTTCCCACTGTTGAGCAACAGTTTAGACTAAATGGTTAGAACTACCTTTTCCACATAAATTGTGTTAACAAAAGGTTAACGCAAAACGCTTAAAAATATCATCACTTATGACTTCAACTGTAGCTAATTGTAGCAACATCCTAAGAAGATTGGGTTTTCCTGATTTCAAACTATCATTTTTAAATGTACAGTGGCTACACAGCACGGTAACGTGTCATCATTTTCAGCACTGCAAGGGAAAGGTTAAATTAACAATCTGAAATCTTTCAATTGATTTTTGCTATTTGTTTTAGGCATCTTCTCAGCGATCAATCTGACCCGTTCAACAGATCTCCGCTCAGTATGGATCAGATCAAACCTGATGATGAACTTCGAAATAAAATCCACGAATGGGTGGCCCAGAGAAGGAGGAACAGGCTAGAGGCCGGCAGCTCAGCCCACTAGACTTTCCTATTTCATTTCTTTTCAGGTGTGACATAATCTTATATAGCCCATAATATTTTTTGTTGTTACTTACTTTTGTTATTCCATTACTTGTTGATGTATGAAAAATGTTTAATTTTGTTTATTTTCTTATTATTATTATTATTTATTCATTTTGAACAAGAGTTCAAAACAGAAAGTTTATGTCACATAATGTTAATCTATGGTTTTATGCACAATGCCATTCAGTAGATTTAAAAAAAGTAAGTTCTTACTTCTGTATTCAAATTTAATAATGTTACAATAAAAGTAACATGAAATTAGTTTTCTTGTTCCAAAATATCACCTAGGCTAATATGTGTTTAAATTGATTTGTGTAAAATAATGTAGACTACGAAAAACGGTAAAAAAATACAAATTTTCTCTCTCCACTGTATGGTTATTACATTAATAAGTAGGTTTCTTAATGATGAAACAATTTCATATTGATGAATTTATATAGAATAAATAAATAAATGTTTTCACAAATCTGTTTTGTGCTATATGTAATAGTTAATTAATGATTTCTTTCCTCGTGAGGAACTTTTAAAAGCAGGATATTGAGCATTTACCTTATGATTTCACTTTATCACTGTGTACTGTGTAATATGCATAATATGTGTGAGTTTGCTTTTGTCACTGAAATAAAAAATGTTTATGTATTTATCTTTAAATGTTCTATTGTTAGTGCAATATTTTTTTCAAATTAAAATACTTAACCCAAATAATTATTTGACATCTGCAGTTGCAAGTTTTAAAAATTATCATTGCAGATGACATTTTTATATCAAAATCAATGTTATATGTATTATGTACTCTATAAAGACACGGTATGAATATATATTTGTTACCCTTTTGACTTTGGTCACAATTTCCAAAATAAGTTAATTATAAATATTTATCTATTCCTTTTTAAATATCTTTTCAATTGGTTAATGCATGTAGAATGGAATATGAATCGCATACTTAATTCAAATCAAAATTCTAATTTAAAAACCAGTTCAAATTCTTGTTTTTGTTTAAGTTTTTTATTAATTGTTCTTACTTTTTATTGACCAGTATTATAGATCGTCCAATCAGGCTTCGAGTAAGCTAATCATAACATAATAACAATCAGTTTATCCAGCTTTGATTTTGATTGTGCAAATAATGTATCTTCTTCTTCTTCTTTTTGTCCTGTCACACCTCCGTGGTGCATAGGGCCTCAAGGAATCTTCTCCACCCGACTCTATCGCATGCCTGATGCCTAACATCATCCCAAGTGAGGCCTGCTGCCTTAACCTCGTCCTGCAGGGTTCTTCTCCAGGTGGCTCTAGGTCTGCCTAGGGGACTAGTCTTGTGCGCCCTAAGCGATGCAGGCTGGGTTCCGTCTCAGAGTGTGACTGATCCACTGCCATTTGCGTCTAGCGACTTATTCTCTGATCGGCCTTTCGGCTGCCATGGTCCAGAGAACGGCATTTGACACTGTTTGGGGTCAATAGATTTTGAATATTGAGCGAAGGCACCTATTTATAAACACCTGGAGTTTACCAATAACGTCCGCGGTGGACTTCCAAGTTTCACATCCGTACAGCAGTACGCTTTTAACGCTACCGCTGAATATTTGGAGCTTGAGCTTTCTCGAAATGATACTGGAACGCCATACAGGGCGAAGCATAGCGAAAGCTCCCCTTGCCTTGTTAAGTCTGCTGGCTACATCTTCCTTTGTACCTCCCGAGCCAGCTATCATACTACCGAAGTAGCAGAAGCTGGTCGTGGTCACAAGGGGGACACCGTGGAGCAAGATTGGGGTGGAGTCATTTGTGGACACTCGTAGGTCCACTGTCTTGGACATCTTAATCTTGAGACCTACTTTTGCTGCTTCCTCGTGAAGTCTACAAAGCTTCCGCTCTGCATCCACCCGGTTTATCGAAAGCAAACAGAGGTCATCAGCACTGTCCAGATCCTCCAACTGGGTATGGGAATGCCACGAGAACCGTCGAAAGAACGGCGCAACACATCCTCCAGAACCACTATGAAGAGCAGGTAAGTGAAGAGCAGCCAATAATGTATAATCTGCACATATTCACATTCAATTAAAGATCTTTCTTCAGAATTTTATTATTTTTCTTCTTGTCCTATCACATCCCTGTGGCACATAGGGCCTCGAGAATCTTTCACAAAGCCTGCTGTATTAACCTCGTCCTGCAGGGTTCTTCTCCAGGAAGCTCTAGGTCTTCCTTACTTCCTCTTTCCGCCCACAGGAGACCAGTCTAGTGCCCCCTGAGCTATGCAGGCTGGGTTCTGTCTCAGGGTGTAATTTACCATAGCCATTTGCACTTAGCAACTTGTTCTCCGATTAACTTTTTGACTGCCGTGGTTCATTTGAAATTGGATCGGCATTTGACACTGGATCTTAAATATTGAGCGAAGACATATATTTATAAACACCTGGAGTTTTACTAGTATATATGTGGTAGATTTACAAGTCTCAGGATTTATAAGCACTTGATATACATTTAATTTAAGCAAGAACACAATTTGCGCTTAATAATATTTTATTGAGATGTTTTTTTTTTATTGTTGTAGAAATACAAAAAAATTATATTAATCATCTCAAATACTATTTATTGAATCTGTATTTTCAATTAAAAATCTTTCTTATTGATGAAAATGTCTTGTTTCTAGAGGTTTTATTATATTTTACGGGAATGACATCACTCCCATAAAATATTTTATCATCTAGCTTTTATAAATCTAGTTTTTATAAATATAGCTTTTATAAACACACTTATAAACCTTTTAAACAGACATTTTCATCAGTATTTAATACGTAATATGGAGTTTTCTATCATTGTTCGAGAAACAATTTAAAACTTTTTTTTGTGCTAATAAAAAGTAGTTATTTATCTTATTTTCAAAAAAATTTCCTATAATATTGAGTTAATTTTAGGAGTTTTTTTATGAAATTAATTTCCCAATTTTTGCAATTGGATTTGATAATTTTCATGTTTGTATAATTATCATTTATGTCCGTGAGAAAATGCCGCTTGCCTAGGATTTGATTGTTATTATATGGATTTTGTGTTCACGAGTTCTTTGTTCCGATTTCATGTTTGATTTACATTTGTGTGTTTGTACTCTTTGTCAATTATTATTGTACAAAAGGATTGGTAATACTTATTAGATTTAGATCTTTGGATATATCAGCCAAGCTGCTTATGATAAGAATATAATGTAAATTATAAACCCACTTGGATTATAATTCAACAAGTTCAGAATTATTTAACATTTCATAACTACATATTATGGTAAACAAATGGAAACCAAGTTCGATGTGTAGAAAATTATCTATGAGGTACAAAAAGTTTTCTGTAGTTATAAAAAATATAATTTAGGGTGCTTTTATTTTCTTAAACTGAGAATGTTACTACCATTTTGTTATTAATGAACACTGATGAGTGAATCAGTGTTCTTCAAAATACTTTCATTTAAGTATACTGCTCACAGTAGTGTTTTTTTCCTCATCTTTAGTTCACTAATTAATAAATCACAAATATATGTACATTTGTAATGTAGGTACCTATGTATATTTTTCCTTGAGTTTTGGAAATTGTGTTAAATTTTTTGTGCTATTGTTCATTTCAATTCTAATGTGTCTGAAGATGTGAAACATTCCTTTTTTTTAAATGTAATCCTTCTGTATGTGATGACTATTTGATAAGCTTGATTCTCATACCATAATAGTACTTTTATATCTAAGTATGTATTATGTCAAAAATTTGTATGTGAATATGATTTCTAATAAACATAAAATGTTCTATATTGTTTTATTTAAAAATGCCGTGGCAGCCACCAGTTCCGATTTGCTTATCATTCAACCAGTCTGTGTTTATCAATGAATAAGTATATGGTAAATGATTAATAAATTAACAAATAAAATAAAAATTATATTAGTGCAAAACAATTTCTTTAAATTTCCCGCCGTATTTCAATTTGATTTTGGAGGCGCTGCAGTCGATTTGTTTACCCCACGGCTGACTTTCGCCGCCATAGACATCAACATTTTCCATTGTTCCTTTGCGCAATCGGCGCAATCTCTTTTGCGCAAGACAGAATTGCAGGTGACAAGTTGAAGTTGGTATTTTTTTTTTCTTTCGGCGGGGACATGTTTATACTTCATCCATCCTTTGTGCGAGTTTCGAGCGATCTTCGAAAATGATCTGTCAGTGCGAGAGGGCAGTTGCGAAAAGTAAAAGCAAATAAAACTAATCGAAGCTCTCGGCTTCAGATATGTCGGGCCGCGTTCGTAAGCAGTCGGATTGTCCGATTGGAAAACAAGGCCCAATGCGGGCTACCCTACCGGTCTCTTCGTTGATGAGGCAGTCAGGGGGTCTTCGGAAGAGCTGCGGGAACAGTCCCACGCTATCTCCGACCAATAATTGGAGGAGAATATCCCCTGACCACGCACTCTCTGGACAAAGAAGCCCCGGAGCCGTCAATTACAAAGGTACCTAATCGTCTGCAAGTCTAGACCAATGAAATTAATTCTCATGTTTATTACGCTGTCAAAATATTTATTGTTACACACGAAAACAAACCGATGATAATTAACAAATGTCAGTTTATACTTAATAAATTTTCTTGTGCTGGTGCCTGTGAATGTTTAATATTGGTTAATGTATACCTAGGGATGAATAATTACACTATTAATTATTGTGATTTATCGTGCCGAACAGGGAAGATCCGAAATGATACAAATGTGATACGAAGAACAGCCTCCCTGGATGCCATCCACCAGAGGAGCCACTGGCCCCGAGACTGCTTTTACTTGCACACCGGACTTCTACAGGTGGACAAGGCTACTCAGGTGAGGCCTCCCCAAAAGTTTATTTATTTATTTATATTTAAATGGTTAAAAAACTAGTTGTAACATTTTTTCATTCATCCCTGAAAATAAATATATTGTTATAATTTATACTACTATATCATTCTATACGAGTTGTTTCTGTTGTGGAAGTCAAAGAAATTGTATTTAATGACATCAAATCAATAAAGTGTTGTTTAAATTGTAAGATTAGTATTACAGAGCAATTGTTTCTGTTGTCTCAAGAGAAATTTAAACTACAACATTTTACTATTCAAACTTCTACAAATAACAAGTGTGTAATAATTAATTATTTCTGCAAACATTAAGTTTCGTCATGAACCCATTACAGTGATTGTGGATGGTGGGTTCTTTCGGTGCATTACTCTCCTCTCTATGCTTGTTATCTCCTACAAACAGTATATAGGGGCAAAATTTAATATGTCCAGTGCTTTACTGCACTCCATTTCAAGTGCACTTTGCTAGATAACAATTAGATATCTTCCATGTTCCAACATTTATACATCTGTCTAATAATATTAGGCAAAAATTATTGCCGCTTATTGTAAACTTCTTAAAATTTTCACACCATCTAGATAATTGATTAATAAAGTAATCACTTTTTAATTGACTACTGTTACAAAAAAATAGTTTTCAAAGAATCCTATGTAATCAAATATTTGTCAGTAATATTTTCTATGTATGACCCAGTGGCGGTACTCCCATAGAAGCCCAGAAGCCCGGCTTGCATAAGAAATTTTGAATCAAAACCTCTTCTGGCTTACATAGGTTCAACTCTTGTGGCTATTCCTTTTACGTCTGATGGGAACATTGTTGGAAGGTGATTTGGTGGGTTGTTGGTTTATGCAGGGATTAGGTGATGTCTAGGCCTTCCTAGAGGTCTTACTCTGGTCGATCTCGATTGTTCTGCTCGATATAAGGGACTGCTGGGTCATCGTACGCATCTTGTTATAATCAGCATAGTAATTTAAAAATAATATATATTTTCAAGCTCACACAAAGATTATATTAGAATGAAAACTTGTACACAAAAATGATATCAGGTACATTAACACTATGTATGTGAACTAGTCAAAATGAATGGTTTATTCAACTGCTAATATTTTATTTACTTTTAATTTAATTAATCTACAATATTGTTTAATCAAATTATCAACTTTTTACTTTGATCAGTTAATAGAGATGTGTATATATAAACTCTTGGTGTATCTAGCATTAAGACGGTTATAAGTATTAAGTGATCTGACCAAACTATTTGTATTTTTATGAAAATAGATTTTTTTTAAATGTATGTGTATTTTCAGTGACTAATTTAAAATATGAAATCAAAACTTTATTTATTTCTTTAATTGTTATTCGTTTCCCTTAGCAGAAGTAAAAAAAAAACGACTGGGTTCTGCTGCTATTCTGCCATTATCTGGTGTTTCAATTTATGTTATTAGCTCCTAAACCCTCTCCACAAGTAATTACTTGATTATACTGAGTACCAAGATGTTTCTACCAAAATGAGTCAAGAATATTTAATAAGTAAATCATCTTTAACTCAAACTAAAAATTTATTATTAATTGCAACAACAACAACAACAACAAACCATCACGCCGTTTCCCCGCAGGGGTAGGCAGAGAGAATGGACCGCCACACTACTCTATCCTGGCACACCTCTCTAGCTTCCTCCACATTCATACAATTGCAATCAAGAAATATCAATTGTAATTTTTTTAAATTTTAGTTCAAAATTGATAGTGAATAAAAATTTAACACCGTAACATCGCAAAACTTGAACCAGCATTCTGCCTGTGATCAAATATCTCTGTTTTGAATTGTCTCATTTCTGGAATGTTATAACTTTACACCTTGTTCCAGACTGAGGATGGATCAGGGCGGTGGGTGAGCACACCCCCAGGGGCTGCAAGTTCGGAGGACAAGCTAGACAGATTGCTGCGGCAACACCGACTGCAGCGCACTTCCCCCCGCAACGCCCCACACTTAGAGCATGCTTCACAGACCATGAGCCCCGTTTTCTGTGAGTATCCCACAAAAACATTTTTACATAACATAAAATGGGAATCTACCTCACAGGAGGAGCAACTCTCTCGAGAACAGACCACATAGGTCTACAATAAGGAAGAAGAAGATAAAATGTTTATTTGGTGATTTAAATTGCAGAATGTTAGGTTAGTTCAAAGAAGTATTCAAATTTTGACTAACTTTGCTAATCAATTATATATTCATTTTTTTTCTTTAATTTTCATTTGGTTAAATATTTTAACTGCGTTTGTATATTATTAATAGAAGATTGTGCATCGCATAGTTTCTTGACTGCTGAGTAATAAGGAATGTCTGCCCAACTGAAGATATTTGGCACTCTTCCCTTTCTGGGATGTACCCGTCGTGTTTTAAAATAAACACATATTATATGAAGTGTTTGGATAATAGTCATGTAAATAATCAAGATATTTAAATACCAAATGATTTATAATTTATGTATTCTCTAAGGAGCAACATATTAAATGTGTGAGATAATGGTAATTAAGAAGCTTAGAAATGTATCGACCGAAGCAAAGATGGCAGTGCACAATGGATTTCTAGTACCGACCCTTATGTAAAGAAGTTAAGCTTGGAGTTGGCAGAAGAAGGATAAAAGTAGGACTAATGGCCGTAGAAATAAGGTAACTAAGAAGAATGTGCGGAAAAACAATGTATGATAGAATATCTAATGATGAAGTAAGAAAGGAATGTAAGGCAGAGGAATGCATCCTAAATAAAATTAAGAAAGGGTTACTAAGATGGTTTGGACATATGGAACGAATGGATGAGGGAAGAATGGTTAAAAAGTCATATACAAGAAGTGTGAATGGAAAAAGAAGTCGAGGAAGACATGACATGACCAAATGAATCAATTACTGAAAGACGGCCATGTTTGAAGTAGGAACAATCAACGAGCGTGCATGTCACAATGTGTGAATGTAGATCCTCTCTGCCTACCCCTCAAGGAAACTGCGTGATGGTTAGTCAGTTAGAGACTTTTTAAACTTAAGAGCTCTCAACTTTTATCGAGTCCACAAGTCAAAACTTATGCGTTGCTTTGGTTAAAAAAAATACTATGATAAATACGACTTTACACAATGATTCCAATAATCCGCGGCTTGAATGGGGTTCTTATATAAAAATGGGAAAAACTCTAATAAGATTTCCCAACAACAACAAACCATCCCACCGTTTCTCTGCAGGGGTAGGCAGAGAGAATGGACCTAATGGAATACGATCATCCAACTCACTTCACAAACATGAAAATGAACTACATGTTTCCTTCTTCAGAGTTTTTTTTTACTAACAATTGTGAAGAAACAATAAGGTGTATTATTGTTTGTTTCCATTTGTTTTTGCAAAAATTCATAATTCTTTTAATATTTTTCAAATAAATAATAAGTATTTTTAAACAAAAAAACTTTTTTATTTATTATTTTACATATTTAGGACTAGTTTTGTCTTGTTAGTATATTCTCATATGATAAAATTGTTTAAAAAAATACTCATTTATGATTTTTTTCGTCTAAATTTAAGGGTTGCATTTACACAAAACATTTAAATCATTAAGTGTGTGTATGACTCGTTGTATGAATGTGGAGGAAGCTAGAGAGGTTTGCCAGAATAGAGTAGTGTGGCGGTCCATTCTCTCTGCCTACCCCTGCGGGGAAACGGCGTGATGGTTTGTTTGTTTTTTAAATTATTTTAATATAAGAATTCACAATATAATGTATGAGAATATTGAAAAAATATATATTAAGTACTTGTTTTTTATAGTTTCTGCAATAAAATCCGGAGGAAGTGTCCCATTGCGGGCAGCCCGGAGTTCTGTGGAGGGGCTGAATCAAGAGATAGAGAGGCTCGTCCTGTGCCCCACGCCACCTCTTCACATAGACAGGCATCGAGATAAGGTGAAGCATTGTTATTCTACTAGTTTTAGCTATATGTCCAGCCCATTGCCACTTTAATTTAGCTGTGTGATCTCACTCATATCTGTTATAACCAAATGGTATTATAATTATTATTATCATCCGCAGGTGACACCAGAAGGCCACCGTGCCCCCTTGGCAGAACTCCTGAGGAGATCAGTCAACACCCAGACTCCCGCGCAACCCGACAGCCAATCCCACAGTGCTCACTCTTCCGGTAATGCCCTTTTATATATCACATAATATTAAGGACACACTTTTTATTTAAGTGTGTTCAAATTCTTATCCAGATGTCATCAAGAAAGAGTACTAGAATATTATGAATACAAAAGAGAAGAGCAAGAGAGGAATACTTATTTGAAATTTGTTCTGATTTTTGTTGATTGACAGAAGTGCAGAAAACAAAAGCAGAAACTTTTGGTATTGTCAACATGCGTGAAAAAAATAATGTACAATGAACCGTAATATACAGTATGTTTTTAAATGGTAAAATATCTTTACTTCCGTGAATATTTCACGGGTTGCAACTAGTTTGTTTTTAAATATCGTACAAAATGGAAAAAACTACTAGATTATATTTAGTATGAATTGATTCCGCTCAATAGGAATATTTTGAGACCGAAACACTGTTAATTGAAGAATTTCAAAAATAGTTTGAAATTTGCTGTCCTGTTTCAGATAATTTAATTGTATCATTTCTTGTCAATTTTCTTCTAAAGTGACCATTTAAAATTTGCATAAAAAAAACTTACATTTGTTAAAATTGAACTATGGCAGTTAAATTTATCTCTAATTTTGGCAGCAAATCTAGTCATCAGACGATACAGATTGCTTATAGTAGGGGTTGAAGACAATCTAACCATTTGTAAACACCAACTAGGTAGTGGTAGTATTGCTGCAGTTCATAGAGAAAAAAAAAAAAAAAAAATTAAATAAATGATAATTTTTTTGAAAAATAGTAATCTGAAAGATGTTTCTAGATTTACGTATCTTAATAGTGCTACATTTTTTTGTTTTAAATTTTTGAGTAGACAACTAATTACATAAGTAAATAATTTACTTTCGCAATGTAATTTTATGAGTAGCAATAACCGAATCTACTTTGGCATGGCCTTTTCTTTTTTAAATAATTTTATGTATGTTTCTAAAGAAGTCTAATTTACTACTGTCCTTACCGCCTGTTTATAATCTATCATAAACATAATGGCGATTGCTTATTAAGTTGACTCTTTTTTATAACTGACTTTATACATAACACAGAAATTAGTTTTACGCGATATTTGAATATATTATTTTGAAATGTTTCTTTATTTAGTAAATAATTTAATGAGCAGAAACTAACTAACTAACTAACCATCACACCGTCTCCCCGAAAGGGTAGGCAGAAAGAATGGACTGTCACACTTTTACTGATGCGGCACTCCATCCTTCTCTTTTCGCTCCGCGGGAGACGCGGTGTGATGGGTTGCGAACCTCATCGCCACGTAATGAGCAGAAAATATATATAAATACGTATATTGTAGAGTGTATTTGATATATTACAAAAATATATGGATTATTAATTTTAATTTTATGTATATATATTTTAATAATATTACCATTATAAAGCCACTTTATTTCTATTGATTAAAGCGGTGTAAATCGACTTAGGACATGTAATGAAATAATGGTCTGTTGTGATGGTTCAGGGCCCCCTTCACGGGACTCCCTGTCTGGCAGCTGCTCCCCGGAGAGGCGCCCCCTATCAGGTCTATAGTCCCACATCGTAGACTTTTTTCTAATACCACCCCTTTAGTTCTGTTTGATGGTCCTAGCATGATAATACAAAACTTATTTGTCTCATAGAAAACAAAATTGATATAACATCAAATCTCTTACTTTTTTCACAAATATTTACGAAGATTTCATATATCAAGTTATAATACATTTAAGAATGAAACTCTACATTGTGTTAGAAAAATATTATAACAATCAAACTGTGAAATTCATAATATAATCATCATTCCGTGACTCACATAGTACATACCTAAACTTCACAAATGAATGCATTTTAATTCTGTATAAAAAAAATCGATTCTCCTGGTTTTGAAGAGAAATGAATGTTGTCAAATTTGATACTCCGTTTTCAATTTCATGTATTTTCCAAATGTCCTTGTCGAACTATTATTGTCTGATAATATTATGTTTACAACTCTTAAGAATTTTGTATTTAGTTGTAAGGCCCAGCATGTAAATTAGTGCTGTTATAGCATAAGACAGTTTGTGCTGTCTTGAGTAATTAATTATAATACAATTAATTGTGAATTTAATTAATTGTTTACCCCCTTTGATTACTTAGATAGTTAAGTTTAAATTTTATTAATGAAATATTTTTATTTTTATTCTAGTGTGAACATAATGCGCTATTTATTTTAGGATTATCTGATGTTTTGCTAATTTTATTTTCACACCTGTAGTTAGTTTGATATACTAGATATTTTAATATGAAGTGTTAATAAGTGTGTTTGGTCATTGTGCAGGAGGTAGCGTGTGCTCGTCCCCTGACCCGGACTGCAAGCTGGGCACGTCCCCGCACATCAATAGGTTCCTGGCGCGAGAGCCCCCGGACGGCTGCGAGCGCGTGAGCCTAAAGAGCACGGAGGGGGGCATGGGCGGGGTGGCTCAACTGTCGCCCATCCGGCCCAGCGAGGGCTTCCAGCTGCGGCCCTCGCAGGGCTCCGCCTTCCAGCCCCTGCAGCCGCAGGACCCTTAACCAAATGTGTAGACAATTATATTATTATTGTTTCAAATTCCCTGACATTTATTTCGTTAGATCCTTGTTATTATAATGTATGTTTAACCGACGACTGTTTGAAATTATAAATTTAAAAATTTTCTACAAAAAATTAAAAAGACTTGGACAAAACCAAAAGTGCCCATTGTAATAAGTTGAGAATTTTGGCGACGCTCGACAAGGCCGCGTCCTACTCCCCGCGCCGCTGTTTCACTAATAGAATAATGTTCAAATGTTGACTTTTATTTTTGCATTGTTATATTCGCTCGTATGTTATAAGTTAGCGAAGGGCAACGGGCGGAGGGCGCCGGCGTCTCAATAACTTTAGATGGTAGACATAGTATTTCTTAATGATTTTGTGAAACTTATGGGAAAGTTATGTGACACCCCCTGACGAATAGCATAAGTGTATTATTACTGTATGTACAGACATATCCAGAATACAGACTGATTATTAAATTACCGGGTTTTATTTTTAATTTTAAAATTGTGAATGACTTACACAAGGGAGCTAAAAAGATCTAAGAGTGGTAAGTACAATATAAATTATATTAACTGTTAAACTTTAAACGCTGTTATGATATCACAATTTTTTTATTTTTCACCAATAGACTATTTATAAATTATATTTTTAAACTTTACATTAACATTTCTGGTTAAGATTGAATATGTATTATTTGTGGTTTGTTGATAAAAGATTTATGGTATGTTTGGATGTGACTAAAACTACATTAAAATTTTATTGGATTTTTTTTTTGTATATAAATAAAGACATAAAACAAAAAATTATGATACACAGTATGAATCAATGTGGAATATAATTTTGAAAGAAAACAATCTCAATACCCTTTCAAGAAATCTATCTCCAACTGCACAAATAAAAATGGCCTGTAAAAAGTTCCATTTTTATGTTTCTATTCATATCATACAAAATTGTTCCGGCATCCACTTCAATTATTTTATATCCTCTTCTTTATTTCTAACTACTTAATGAGACTACATATATGCAATGGAGAAATGTTAGGAGTTAAAAAATCGCCAAATGTAAAATTAAATCGATATCAAAATGAAATAAAATTGGTTTTAAAATATGTATAGATTTGATGATACGTTTATTATATTATCTATGAATTATTTATTATAATCAACAATATTTTGAGATTTTACATACATCTCAGTAATGAAAATTGAAATTGCAATTATATTTAACCAAAACAAAAATATTCTAATACAAAATGGAATGAAATTAATATTTTGAAATTATGTGGAGAGGGCATTTTGACGACTAAAAGAAAGACCAGAAGATGGCAGCGAGCTGCCGAAACCGGTCGAAGACGAAAATTAATAAGTAGATTTTACACTAAAAATAAACAGAAAAATTCTTAATAATTTATTTTTATTTTCATTATTTAAAAGAATAAACTTAAACTAAATTAAACTTTTGCTGGTTTTGACGTTAGTATTGGATCCTCTTTTTGGTCTGAATGTCATCCAGCATGATGCGAAGCTCTTCGTCTTCGAACCGTCCCTCCAGCGAAGGCAGCAGAGCTTTGGCCTCTTCCGCCGCTTCAGGGCACAAGTTTGCTATACTCGCTACCTCGAATTTATGAAGTTTTTTTTGCATCAGTAGGCTGAAAACACATTAAAACTATACTGACTGTTATTTATTTATTATAACACTTATTTCATTTTACAATTCTTAAACACAATAAAAATGAAATCACATTAAGTTGAAATACAATTAATGTTGCCCTCTTGAGGGAGGTGATAGATTTCAAGTATCTGGGAACAATCATTTGAAATGACTAGGATAGTGGAAGCTGACATCACCAACAGGATAAATACTGGATGGGCGAAATAATGAGTGAATAAAAGAGGGGTAAAAACAAAATTAAGAGAAGGTTCGCAGAAGAGACCCACTGAAAACATTCATAAGTACTCTGCGACAAGCAAATTCTGATCCACGTAAAGAGGAAGGTGTACAAGGCGGTGAGTGCGTCCAGTCGACCTAGGGTTTATCAGTGCTGGTTGCTCAAAAAACAACAGCAAGACAAACTGCACAGTGCCAAAATGAGGATGCTTAGATGGGGGGGCTGAGCAATGCTGCTCAACCACATCAGGAACACCCACATCCACAAGTGTCATGAGTGAGACTTATCTCAGATAAATTAGAAGAGAACCATCTGAGATGATACAGCCATGTCATGTGGTGTCCAGTTGACCATATTACACGAAGGATGATGAAAACCGACCAGCAACCCAGAGGAGGTGATAGGTCCAAGTTGAGGTGGATGGGACTTATCAACAAGAGTCTCAAAAGAGACTGAGTCCCATCAAACGCTACCCAAGACAGATAGTGCTTAAGGCGCTTTATGAGAAAAGCTAACCTTAAATAAATGGGTCATAGGTTAGGAAGAAGAGGAAATAATGTGGAATCTGGAAAATTTTCCGAATATGATATATAAGAAATAATATATACAAATACTAAAATGAAATATTCAATATTTAAGTGACAATTATTTTTTCACATTATTCAATAACAAATAATGCATTCGTATATAAAAAAACAATTTCAAATAGTTTTCAAAACAGTAATGACCCTTTACAAATAAACAAAAAAAAAAAACATAAAATAAGTAATACACTAATTAGTACTGGCAAGGTTACCTAAATAAGATTTGGCATTTTTACTGCCTCGGTAACCCGTATGGAGTCTCTTATTCTAAAATTATTTTGTAGATTTTGTTAGGGATATTTACTATTGATCCTAGATCCTATATACCTGTGATCTTGTAACATTACAACACCCGAATTCCTCAAAAGAAAATGATATTTTATTGTGTCGTATCTTATTATTTAAAAACTATCATTAATATGAAAAAAAATTGTCAGGATTATTTAAAGGTCTATGCTGGAAAATTTAATTGAACAATTGCAATTTGATATAAAATGACCTGTGTGAACAACACCATTATTTTTAAATTAATGTAAATCTTATAATGATATATGCGAAATAAAATATTTGCGTTGATTTAGTTTATATAAATGATAAAACTTACTTTCGAACACTCTGGATGGTTTCTTTGTTTTTAAATCTCTTAAAACGATTTGTGTATGTTAACGTCTTCATGAAAACTTCGGAGAACTCTTGTTCGTCTTCTGCAGATTCGTTTTGAGCTTTTCTATGCTCCAGGAGCATGTGAACTTCAGATATCAATAATGTTTCGGCATTTTCAAATTCTATAACATAACCAATAAATTTCTAAATGTGGAAATTGGCAATAGAAAGTTACAAATACATGAACACTAAACAAAAAAAAATTAAAAACCTTTAGGAAACTGCAAATCAGCCGCATCTTCTTCGACTATTTCAGTTGCATTTGCAGAAGCCATTATAACTCTAAATGGCCGGAATATTTGACAGATAAATCAAAACAATTATGAAAGCGCGTCGAAAAACTATTTCACTCGTGTTTTCATTCCGGACTAAACCACAGAAACTGACACATTTGATTTTGTCTATGCAAAAGTTGTCAAAACACGCATAGACAAAAACTGTTTGATAATTATTGTTGCTTAACATATTTTGTTTTCAGCCATATAAAAATACATTTAATTTGTTTGTCCTATATAAAAAAACTTTTCATGTAACTATATTGAAATATTATTCTTCTTATTCCTTGCTGTAGACCTATGTGATGAGTTTTCCAGAGGGTTGCGCCTCCTGTGAGGTGGATTTCCAGTTATCCTTCCATCTTTGAGGAGGTCTTCCACGAGGATACCAATATAGGGGAGTCTGGTGGCGTCCATTCTTTAGACATGATCAATGCCGTCTCGAAAATGACGTGATGTCAAGATGGTATTGATATGACCGTACTAGTCTCTCCTTCGCCGTCTACTCCATCTTAGAATATCCTCAGCGTCACAAATATCTCTCTTATTCTGGTGTTCTACAAGCGATCGATTAATATATTAGAAATATACAATAAAATAAATGAAAATTGATATAAATATGACCAGACGAAAACATTGAGCTCCCAAAACTGATTGAAACTTAAAACATGTGGAAAAAACGTAAGAATACATATTATTAATGTTATTACGAGTATTTAAAATAATGGAAAATGTGATTTAATTTTTTCCTACCGAAAGTAAATTTGATCCAAAATAATTGTATACTCATACTACAATAAGTATATTGGAGGATAACTAATATTGTTGTTTGATAATAATACTCTGCACATATGCTAATGTCTTCTTCTTCTTTCTTACTGTATTTGTGATTATTTTTCCAGAGGGTTGCGCCTCCTGTTAGTGTCATGACACAAGGCAAAAAATATCATTGTTAAAAATACAATTTTTCTAAAAAAACTGATGTGTTCATTCATAATAATGATGAATAAGGGGTGCTTATAGGAAGAAAAAAACAAGTCGTCAAATAATTATGCTTTTATTGAATTTTAAACGAAACATCAATCACAATAATCAATAAGTTCCTTTTATTTAGTCAAGGATTTATCACATTTATAAGTGGCAATGGATGTAAATGCGTATTTACAAAATTGAAAACATTGCCTAAAAATAAACTTTTGCCACAAGAAGAAAAATTAAATATACAATGATGAACATTTAATCTCTGAAATTCATAATACTGAAGCCTTTAACTCGTCATTGCCGGTAATACTAAAGGAGTAAGTCTACAACTCGGTTCATAAAGTAACAAAAGTTTTATGGGAAATTGAAACAGGATTGAGGTTTTACTGGTCCCAATACAAAACACTGCAACATCAAATATATCTTTAATTTTTATAAAATTTAAAGTGCAATCGTGAGCGTAACAAAAGGTACAATAAAATATTGTATCAAATTGCTGATATGATTTAGCGAATATGTAGGTATACAAAGTAACGCATTAAAAAGACTTTGCTTACATTGGTCTTAAATGTTAAAAGGGGTAAAGACATGTTAGGCACAGAATGGCTAAGGCAGTTCAAGCAGTATTTTATTGGGTAGTTTATATATTAAGTACTTTTACACATTGTTACTTAAATGTAAATAATCAACTACACATACATAGGTACTCGAAAACATCATATTTAACAAATATAAAACAAAATTCAAATAACTCTTGAATGACTGTAATTTGTGGAAAACTTAAAATAAATATTATGTAGGCAATCTAATTTTTATAAATACTTTATACAAAAAATTATGGGCACCGCAGAAAATTTCCATAGAACTATGAAGTATAATTTATTTTGAAACTGCATTATTTTATATGGATATTTTCAACATTTATATTGAAATACCTTAGAAACATATGAAATTAATAATCCTACAATATTGATAATTAAGACAAAAGCAGGCCCTAAGACTACATAACATTTATCTTAAGGTGTGAAATACTCGTAAAAAAATGTATATCTATAGTGCAGTTTTCGTGTGGTGTCTACAAAAGGGCCTTAAGAATCTGTAGGAATCCGCCTAGCCAAGAGGTACAAGTATTTTTAATTCAGTCAAATAAAACGCCTGAAAATGAAAACTGTACAAACGCAGATAAATCCAAAGAACATTACCATTCAATAATTTATTTGGTTATTAACGCTACACGAAAAGTACCTGCATAACAATGGCTTTTTGGTTAAAGACTAAATAAGAAAACGAACGCATCGTTAAACATATTGGACATCAATTAACATAATTGGTGCTTTTGCCATTACCTACACATTAAACGCTTACATATTGCTTCATACTTTTAGAATGCACATTATCACAATTTTCAAAATTTAAAATACATTGTTAAACAACTATATTTTTTATTCTTAACCCTAACATTTTAAGTATTGATGATTAAGTATGGATCTAAAACATCGAGATATGTTAAAATGTAAGATTTGTATTCAGATTCTCATTAGATCCGAGTCGGTGGACGTTCATCTGACCGCTCTCACTTGTCTGTAGGGCGGAGGGGGGGTTTTGGGGATCTGTGGAGTCTGCGGCTCGACAACAACGGCCTCCAGCTGCCCGGGGATGGTCTCCCGGGAGCCACTGGCGATAGGTGTGAGGAGGACGTTGAGAGCCGCAGCGGAGAGCATGTGTGAGTTGGTGCTGGTGTGGTGTACGCTAGCGTGGCTGCCGCCTCTGGCAAGATGTGTGCGTGGCAGTTGCCCAGGATGCAGTTTGATGGCATCGTCGTATGTGGGCGGTGCACCGGCCACCGAGTCGTAATCTGGTGGCTTCTGCTGCATCACTTCGTCGTCTGAGGGAACTGAGATCACGTGGATTGGGTCGTCAATCTGGAAAGAAAAAATATATTTAATATGATTTTTTTTAAATTTAAGAATTACTCTTTTGACATGGAACACTCCCATGTAAACGTGTAAAATAAATAAATAAATAATAATATAGGAACTAATACATCCCAACTCTTTGAGAATATTTATATCGCATATTTGTAAATTTGATCAGATTCTTCTATTAGAAAATAATATGAACAAATTGCAGTAAAAATACATTTTATTAAATAATTTATTATTTACTGGTTTCTTGCAATTTAGAATAATATATTTAATCTTTCTTTTTCTACATTGCATAGGTACTTGTATACGTGGATATAACAAAAAAAACGTAGTTCCCTTTTCTTCTGCAACAGTTAAAAGATACAGTTGTATATACATAATTTTTATGTAGAAATATTAAAAAAATAATTTTTGGGATACTTCTTAAAAAGTTCGTAAATATTTCGATTGTTTCGCGTTCTTAAACATTGCACGAAAACACGAACATAAATGTATGCTCTGCAGTTCACTGACTTTTGGACCATAAATGTTTTCAAATCATTCGCCCGTAAATTCCCCCGCGCGTTTAGAACAATGGTCACGTGCTCGCTAACCCCTTCTGACTTGAATTAAGGTATTTGACGATAACAGTCATATCTGACAATTTAAATCTACTAAATGAATAACACATTATTTTATTTAACGCTGTATGTTCGTTCGTTATACGTATAGTTCAATAGAAACCTATTACGAGTCATAGGGTCGCCATCCCTATTGCCATGGAAAGAGGAGTTTAGAAGGTTTCTTAAATTTATTTAGGACGCATTCATCTGCCTTAGATTCCTTTCATATTTCGTTGTTCTGTATTCTCTCATGTTATACATCGTTTTCTCGCTCATTTTTCTCACCAACCTCATTCTATGACACTTATCATACTTTCATCCCTTTTCTGCCAGCTCCAAGTTTCACTTCAATACTAAGAGTTAGCACTAGAACTCCATTATGCACTGTCATATTTGCTTCAGTCGATATATTTCTATATGCAGTGATGATTTTGAAGGCACCATTTGTTTCGTTTCTGGCACCAAACCATCTTTCGATGTCTTTCTTCATTTTTTCGTCTTTCGTAAACCTGCTTCCCAGATAGATACGAGTATATCTTCTTACATATGATAGCGTGTTAAATTCTAATATAATAAGTAAATACAAAAGAAAGAGTCATTAAGATAGTCTGGACACGTGGAAATAATGAATGAAAAATGACAAAGAAGGTACATGTTAACGACAAAAACGGAACAAGAAATAGAGGAAGACAGACGAAAACGTGGCACGATCTAATAACTAAATTAACTAACTAACTAACTAACCATCACGCCATTTCTCTGCAGGGGTAGGCAGAGAGGATGGATCGCCACAATGCTCTGTCCTGGCATACCTCTTGGGCTTCCTCTACATGCATACATTGTACCGTGCACGCACGTCGATTATTCCGACTTCGAATGTGACCGCCTTTTAGTAATTGATTAATTTAGTCATGCCATGTTTTCCTCGGTCGTCCTCGGCTTCTTTTTCCACTCACGCTCCTTGTGTACAACTTTTTAACCATTCTACTCTCATCCATTCGTTCCATATGTCCAAACCATCTCAGGAATCCTTTTTTAATTTTATCCATGATGCAGTCATCTGCCTTACATTTCTTTCTTATTTCATCGTTCGGTATTCTATCATACAACGTTTTCTCGCACACTCTTCTTAGTGATCTCATTTATACTGCTTTCATCCTTCTTTTGCCGGGCTCCAAGCTTCACTTCCATACATCGATCGAATAAATCGATCGAATAAATCAAGTATTAAATTTCGACCACGTGATGAGTCGGAGAAATCGACGTGTGTGCGTGCATGACACAATGTATGAATGTTTAAATTAGTTTGTCGTTCCAATCAACCTGCCTACTCGTTCAGAGAGAAGGCGTGAAGGTTAGTTAGTTATGTTAATGCCTTAAATTTTTTATTACGGGAAAAATGGGTTATCCCTGTCCAGTATAGTCCATCCACTACGGGAAGATCGTTTGTAATAGTATGAGTGACAGTGTGTTTATGAGACTCCAGGCGGTATTTATTTTTATGATTGGAAAACCAAAAAATATTTCAATCATAAATTCAAACATTGAAATAACTGAATATGTTATTTTTATTAACAAAATTGCTATCGGCTTAATTGTAATGATTATAAAAAGTAAGTTCATAAAAATCATAATTTGTTTATTGATTTTTCCTTAGAAAAGCGACTAAGGGTGAGACTAATATTAATATTGATACTTTTTGGGTATTTTCCATAATTGACTCCAATTACAATAATTGATCTTTGTCTTAATCTGTTGCGATTAATCAATAATAAAATGCTATTTTAAAAACACTCCTGCAAAACGAGTATTTTTCGAATCACCGAGTACATGAGCAGCCAAAAGCGTACGCTCCGCCTCGCGTCTCGAAACGCACTGACCGTTTGACGCATTGGACCCGACAACCAATCAGATTCCAAGAAAGACTACCATACTAACACATAAGTAACAGCTCTTCGGTTTGCGAATCAATTATACCTGGTGCGACTGGGGCGGCTGCCTGGGCGCGGGCGCCTGCAGCCAGCAGCACATGGCGGCGCAGATGAGCAGGGCTCCGGCGATGATGCAGGCCACGCCGATGTAGCGCACGGGCTCCACGTAGTTCTCCGCCAGGCCGAGCCAGTTGATGAGCGCCCCGATGCACAGCAGCACCATGCCGTAGCGGTACGGCCGCTGCGATTGGCGGCTTTCGTCTAGTGACATTGCTGAAACAACCAAACAACAGTACGTCAGTTAAATTTATAAACATTTTTTTGTCGTTTCGTCATGGCTGCACAACATTAAAGACAACTGGAATAAAAGGAGCGTCGAGGAGTTATTACGGGGGGCGTAAGTCAAAGACCTATGTATGGAGTATCTTGATGTACGGCTGCGAGACATGGCGCCTATCCGAAAGAGATAAACGGAGACTAGAGGCTTTTGAGATGTGGTCCTATAGAAGACTATAAGGAATTTCCGCCTGCAATATGCTTCCTGCACGCCTCAGATGCATTGACAATCCGACAGACTTTAAATCTCGGCTAAAAACCAACCTTTTCAAGATATCCCATAAAATGTAAGCAAAGGTTATCTGATTGCTGGTGTCACATGCAGCTCTCATGACTAAAAGCACTGTCAAAGCGCCCTTGAGGTGAGCTATTCACGAAAACGGCGCTATACAAATCAGCCTAATTATTATTATTCCTGGAGAGGCCACATTACAAATGAGGAGGTTCTCCAAAGAATCGAAGGAGGAAGGCACCTGCTCAGGACCTTGTCCGAAAGGCGTGCAAGATGGATCGGCCATGTAATACGACAAGAAGGCCTCTTGCATGCCCCATAATGGAGGGTATGACCGAGGGGACAAACTCTAGGGGACGCCCACGCCGAGAGTACCTGGAGGACCTGTTGGTGGACGTGCGCTGCTCATCATATGCAGATTTCAAAAGAGCGGCACAAGACAGGGAAGAATGGAAGAGAAGAATATAGGAAATTGTTGCAAACCAATCCCAGGATTGAAACCAGAGAGAGATAAGTCAAAGTAGTGATTGCCAAAACCGTTGAAACCTGATATGGCATAAGAAGAATCATGGTATATACTTGTTGCAACCCGTGAAATATTCACGGAAGTAAAGATTTCTACACTTCAAAATCTTGGTTCACTGTATAATCGTAATCAGTAATAAGTTTTAACTTTTAAAGTAAATATTTCTTTTTCATCCACATTAAAAATTTCACAATTAACAGCACCGAATCATTCTCCTTTTGTTTTCTACACTATTGTCATACAACAATAATCAAAACAAATTTCAAAATAATCCAGAAACGTTCCTGGGCATGGGCATCGTTTGCATTTCGAATTATTTTCTGGGAGAATTGAAGTACAATGTAATCCTCTCTCGCTCTCTTGTATTCAAAATATTTTCGTACTTTTTCTTGATGACATTCGGGTTTTGCCTATTTATATTATGATATACTTATATTCCACTGTTTTTTTTATTAGTCCATAAGAAGGCAGCGAATTGCCGAAACTGGCTTCTACAAAGCGTTCAGAATAACCGTATGCTAAAGAAATATAACCATTAAACAAATAATAGTTTTCTAAAATATAATACCATGTCAGGTGAAGTTATTATCATCTTTTTTATTTCCAATATGGTTTCAATGTTGCATGGCGAGTTAAAGCTTGGTGAACAGATTTTTCTGTTTGTACATAAACAAACATTACGCGTAAACGTGTTTCATTCAATTTAATGTGATAACATCTGGTTAATGTTTATATTACATATTGAGGTGTATTATAAATCAGATATATTTCTTAAGCTTCAATCCTAGGGATTGGTTTGCAGCAACACATCTTCGCTGGTTCTTGGGATGCCACTTGGGGCTTTTTATTTTATTATTATATGTATTTATTTAATAAAGTTATAAAAAAATACAGGAACATTTTACAGCTTATACAACAATATTTTATAAACAATTAATTAATAATATAAAAATTGCAAATGAGAAAAACAACAAATACATTAAATATCGGTAGGGGAAGGGGGGGCTAGTTGTTACGGGGGCAAGTTGTTACATTCTAAATAACTCCCCCACCACTAGGTTCTGTGGCGTATGTGTCGCATAGTATGTCCAGGTATTGTGTCCGCGGTGCTCGACGGAACGTCGCTCTTGCCAGTCGTGCGTAATTCAAATAAACTCGATTATAGTGCATTTCGTATCTGAAAGTAACTTTCGTTGACTGATTTTGAAGTTTAATTTTTCACTAACTATAAGAGGTAAGTTGATTCTAAGTAAATTGGTAAAACTCTACATGTCTCTGCTTACATTCAGATAATATATCGAAATAATAACACTTTCCGTGTTAATGTTATAGCAATTTGTTTTCATTTTGGGTCAGGGGGGCTAGTTGTTACAACGATGGGGGGGCAAGTTGTTACAGTAACAACTAGCCCTACTACGTTTCCCTTTAACTTCAAATAGCATATTTATATAAAATTATTAAACTATTTATTATTATTGTTCTAGATTTTATGTAACAATGGTACGGACATATAAAAATAAACAATAGAGGTAAAATTTCCGAGGAGACCTACAAAGAGCAGCTAAAGAAGTAACAGAAAAAAATATATCTATTCGAAGAGCTGCCGAAGCATACAAAGTAAATTTTATGACATTACATCGTTACATAAAACGTCAAGAGAATGGCCCAACCACATCTAACTTAGTGGGCTACAACAAGCCTCGGAAAATATTTTCTGTCGATCAGGAAAAGGAGCTTACATTATATTTATATAGATACTATATGGCCATATAATCGAGATGTCTTTTCAGAGGAAGACTTCGAGCCTTCCGCAATTACCGATCGTCCAATGCCTGAGAACGTTAGCACTAAAAGTGTATCAATAGATAATACCAACGAAACCATGGCAGAATCCGTTTCTGTGGTCAATGAACCACATTCATCTTCTCCTTTATAACCTGCAACTTCCAGTTGTGAAGCTCTACCTCAAAATCAAGAGAACAATTATCTATTTTCACGGAACCACAGCCATCAACAAGTGGCATCAATAAAATACAGCATACCACGCCTGAACAAATAATGCCATATCCCAAATCTGGACCAAGAAAGGGAGTTAATTATTCCAGAAGAAAAATTTAATCAGCAATATTGACTGACACTCCGGTTAAGAACCAAATCGAACCGGAAAAGAGCTCGAGAAAACAAAAACAGGCCGTTTAATCAAATACAAAAAACATTTCGATGTGTGCATTTAAAAATAAAAAAACAGTAGAAGAAACTGAAGTAGAAGCAAGTACTGGATTCTTCTTCCGACTCGGAACATGAAGAATGTCTGTGTTTGGTATGTATGGAGAGTTTTGATTGCTCCAAACCTGGACGGGAATGGATCCATTGCACCGCATGCAATAAATGGGCTCACATTTCCTGCATTCATGGCGATAAAGTTAATTTTAGATGCCAAAATTGTGATTCGGACATAGATTTAAGTGATTAAATATTCAAAAATTAAATTTTACATGTTATTATATATATTTTACATATTATTGTTAACAATTACATACATGTTTGATTTTTGTTTTAGTTCGTAACAACATGCCCCCACCTTGTAACAACTTGCCCCCCCGTGGGGCACATTGTTACACTTTGATTTTTTTTTTTATAAATGCTATAATTATTTTTGTGGACTTTCTATGAACACATGTAAATTGTTTTATTATATTTTAATACATGTACTTTAAGATATAATCAATATGATGTCTCTCAAAATAAACAGTTATCAGATATTCAACTTTTAATTTTTTTGTAACAACTAGCCCCCCCTTCCCCTACTTATTGAAAGCATTTTCGACTAAAGATCGTGACAGAACAGGCATCTCTTACCTCATTTGACAATTCGTATATAATTTAAATCCTCTATAAAAAACACTTTTCCCTGCACTTTCAAGTCTAGGTCTCCGGAGCCGGAATCTATCACGACCTCTCGTAAAATAGTCATGTATTTCATAACTATATGCTACATTTCTAGTTAGATATGCAGGCACCATATAACTCTTAATTTTCTAAACAAAAAATCAAAGTGTTATAAAGAACTAGTTTTCTTGAATTATTTTATTTTTATTTTCTTATCATTGTTGAAATCCTACTATATCTAAATACAACCAAGTATAGCCCTCATTCATTTACTCTGTAAAACCTGTAGTTTATCAATATCTCTTATTTGCTAAAAACAATACAGAAACACAATAATTAAAGTGAGGCAATATTAAAGCATTACAGACCAGCTTTCTACTATTTATATCCATTTTATATCTGATTCTAAACAAGAAACCGATCTTTTTACCATTTTTTTTTAATTGCTTAAAATTTAATTCCCGCCGAATATAATACCCAGATACTTGATATTATTTACCACTTCTATTAATTCATCGTTAATTTTCAGTATATTGTAAGTTTTACTTTATTTCCCACAATCTAATTTAATTTTAATTTATTCGAATACTAATAATATATATACACACAAATAATATTTTTTTATATATTGTTTCTCGTGTGTGTATTACTTTTTTGCTACAATAGAAATATTCACTTTACTCGGAAATATTCCTTAACTTGAATAATTCACGTGTAATGCGTGATTTATGAGTGGAAAGTTTTCCCTACTGACTGAGTACTAATCCATTTCAGGAGATTAGAACTCTATTGGAAGATAAAAAAATTCCGCTTGAATAACCTCATTTATCATATTATATATACCTATTGTAGTTTAGGTTATAATAAAATGCACATTCATAAAAAATTCCATAACCTCATAAGTCATGATGTCATATTATAGATAGTTTCATAGATATTAGTCACAATTGTGGTTTATCTTTTTACATTATTTATAGAAGTATTTCAGGAAAAAACAGGGTGGCTTCTTTCTGCCTACCCCTTCGGAGAAACGGCGTGATGGTTAGTTAGTTTTAGATATTAGTATGTAAATATTACATATTTACAAAGACGGCATCAATATTGAAAACGTTAATGTTTATATATTGTATAATATAACATATATATTTTATTACAATATATGTCTTCATCTTTAACCAACAGTTCAACATATTATTTAAAAAAAAAGGAAAGTTTTAATGCCAACAATAAGTATGAAAACAAGTTAATCTAGAAGAATTGCACGCAACGAGATAAAGATATGTCAAATCAAATAAAAACTTTGAGTGAAAATTTAATGACCCGACAACGAAAAAAATATTATAGATAGGCTAGCTAAATATTGACTTAAAGACTAAAAAATAACGAACCTAAATCAGGTAAATTTATATACACTATCAGCATTGAAATGGAAAATACGTACAAAAAAAAACAAGTGAAATTTTTGACGCATTTTTTTATGAGAGCTATTTTAACGTTGTTTTCCGACAAAGAAAAATAAATATAATTCTAGGTTTCTACGTTTTTCTAAATCAATAATTAGAGTAATTGGCAAAATACTTAACAGTTTTCCTGCTCTACACACTGATAATTAAACAAGTCAACAATTGACGCAGCATTGTTTAACAAGAAAAACGCGTTAGGGTTTTACGTATAATTAAAAGGCACATACAAAATATTTATAATCACTTCATTTGTGACATGACATTAAATTTCGAGGCAAGTTGCAGAAGAACCTGAATTTTGGTGTTCAAAATTAGAACCATTACGAAAAATTTAATGCGAGTGTGTGTAGGTACCTATACCGTCTAAGTAGGTACCTACTTCAAATTTCTATGGTATTTTAATCTTTCTTCAAAGCATACATTTTCTTTGCTTCATCTAAAAGTAACCAATGACCAGGTAAACATACTCAGAATTTGAAAAATAACAGGGATTAGTTTTAATTTAATAAAAAAAGTGATAACAATATGTGCCAAGGTGGATTATCGTCTGCGGGATATGATAAACGATTTGGATGATCGTAAAATTAATTTTAGACATTTATTGAATTTTTCTATGATTACAAATTGTATTACAAATATCTTACTTCGTTTAATCTATATAAATAAAAGGCGATCTTCCGGGTGTGTGTCGACTATTTCTGAGGTTATTCCTGAGCTGATCCTTCTGTATCTTGGGGAATGGACTAATTGGAATTTAGCGGTCGTCATAGGCATATTTTCGTTATTAATCGAGCTCTAATTAACTTTATAAATTAATCAATTAATTGAAAATTTTCGTAGTGCAAACGAATATAGACCTTAATGTTCGTATCACCTGAGTATCAATCTTTTGAGTCTATATTCGTTTGACACGGTCTGGAGAGAATTCAGTCTCCATGTAATTTTGTGTAGTGGCAACAATGTGTTTTGCTTTCTGACAGTCCAATATATTGCGTTTTACTTTGGGATGTATAATACTTAATACGTTTTGCTTATTACGTACTAAAATAATTGGTTGTTTAATTGGTACAGTATATTTTATTGGCCAAAATTAAGAAGTATAATTACCTGTCTGCATTAGTGTGTACACTAATGCAGACAGGTAATTATACTTCTTAATTTTGGCGAGTATAATTTTTACGCGTCAATTTGAGGTTATGAACGAAATTTTATTTTTTCGTGTGGCTGAAACTTATTCGTTTCTCTTACGTTCGACGGTGATTACTTAATGATATTCGTTTTCTAGAGTTCTAGCCGTTCGATTGGTCACGTGGTCTCTGAACTGTCAATCTACTGTCAATCTCTTTGTACGTCGTAATATTTTGTAGGTATGAAGTTTCGGTACTTTTAGGTTATGAAGTTTCTGGGATTAAAGTTATTTCAAAGGATGATAGCGAAAATATAAAATATTGGACGTCGAAGCTCCACAAGAATATGAAGAAACTTGCTTCCGTAAGTATAATATAATATTTATATTTCTAATTCATAAATATATTTTCAGTTTATTCTATTTTGCTGTTTTCTTTATACGCATACTTTGGTCAGGGAAATTGTTACATTACCACAGCAACGGTAAGAAAGTTCTAATGATATACAATATGAATTACAATATGAATGAATGACACAATTCTTATGACTTTTTCCGTTTATTTCTAGGAAAATAAAGTAACGGATCAGAGATGGGACGAAAATTACCGATGCAGCGTGCAAAATAACTTCGTTAAAATGGAATTAGATCAATCAAACAACGGATGATCAGTGAATTAGATGTACCCTGGAGTGGCGAATGAAAACCGGCTCATTTTTACATTACACATAAGCTACTTTTAGTAGTTTTCATTCATATATGAAAATTCCATTATTAATTTCAGGTAAAGTTTTTAAATTTACAGTTTATAGACAATAATTAAGCACATTCCCAAACGTGCCACCTATATATCTGAATTTTGTGTTGCTCGGGCTGCCTGAAATATGCTTCCTGCACGCCTCAGATGCATTGACAAGCCGACAGACTTTAATTCTCACCTAAAAACCCACCTTTTCAAATTATCGCATAAAATGGTAACAACGGTTGTCTGTATATCAATAAACAATATTATATCACATTTGCACAAAACATTCATATGTTTAGAGAAACAAAATTTTTGATTTTGTTGTCCATGAAATTCACATCAGAGCCAATAAAGTAAGTTTCTACGATCGTGATTTCGCAGTTGTTACATGCACCTTTCATGACTAAAAACATTGTCAAAGCGCCCTTGAGGTGAGCTATTCACGAAAACGGCGATTATCAGTTCCGTAAGTTCAATGTTTATATTTTGATATGTACAGGTTTAAATTTTGAATTAATTGGTTTATTTTGTATATATAAGAATATAGACAATTTATATGAAGGAGTCTGGTTGTAATGAATGCTTTTGTAAAATTTTTGTTATTTCTTTAGCACAATCATAACTGCATTGATTAGCATAGTTTTTGATAGTTATTTTTGCCGTTCAGGTAAAGTTTCTAAAATCTCCTACATATAATATTAACACATTTCCACGCAACTCTTGCAATGCTCGATCAAGAGCCTCGAGTATTTTTTTTAAATATACTGCTTAGTGAACACTTGGAATTCATTAATTGTATGGAAGTTGAAAATTTGCCATATGCGCCTCTTCGATGTCCGCCTTATGCCAATTCCAATATTATTTTTTTTATTTCTAGGAAACAATATTAATTAATCAGAGATCGGAATGGAATCGGTCATATAGCAGGGACAACGGATGATAAGATGCACCCTGGAGTAGCGGGCGAGAAACAACTGGCAGAATTTTGAATGGTATTGCGCTATTTTATTAATGTTATTTAATTATTATGATTTTAATTAGTTATTTAAAATACAATTAATATGACATTTGATGAATTCAAACATAAAGGTGTTCTTTATACGCGTACTTTGGTCAGGGAAATATTAAAATTACCACAGCAACGATAAGAAAGTTCTAATGATATACAATATCAATTTATTCGTTTTACTTACGTGTCATTTTAGGTTATGACGTTTCGTTGTGTAATAATTAGTTAATTGGTATAATCTATTTTAATAATGTTGTTTTAATGTAAAATTGTTCTGGCAGGGCGAAAATCTATATCTTTGGGATTAGATATTAAGTTTTGATAAAATAATTGCCTGGTTGTGAGAGACCACTGGTCTAATGGGGATATTTTTGTATTGGGATTGAAATTATTTTGATAATGAGCCATATTGGTGCATCTGCATGTTGCAATTCTTCTTTATTTTCCATTCCACTGAGTAATTCCAGCAGCACACATACCCAAATACACTATGAGTTACTTCAGCTGTTTTAGTTTTTCTCTGAAAACAAATGCTGTGATAGGTAAACATATCCTTATATGCAGCATTAGCTGCCTCAGTTAGAAGAGTCCAGTAATATTCCATTTTTGACCATTAAATTCTACATTATGCTGAGATTTAAAATATTCAAAGATAATGAAATTGATTTCAGGTTATTTCATTTGCTTGAGGATGGGGAAGACAACGCAGAAGATAATGGATTGCGCATGTGCAGAGGATGGGGAAAACAACGCAGAAGATACTGGAGTTCGCATGTCCAGAGGATGGATCCCACACTTCGATATATGCGTATCACAAGACAATGTTGTTATCTTTATGAACTAATTTGGAATGGTATGTACAGGTTTAAATTGGATTAATTGGTTTAATTCGTTACATAAGAATATAGACAATTTATGTTTACTACTCCATGATACATTCTCATCTGTCTTACCTTTCCTGTATTTGGGGCTTTATTACAAAGAAGAAAGCTAATGAGATTCAGGTGATCCAAAATCGGGCTGTTAGAAATATTTTCCGTCTACCGTGGTACACTCATGTAAGGGCCCTATATTCTCAGACGAAAATAATTCCATTTCAAATCCATCCAAAATTAGAGATCACTAAAACTATAATACAAATAATAAAGTCATCAACGCGCTCTAATACTCGACCAATATTCAATACGGACGTACACCAACATGATACGCGCTCACAGAATAAGAAGCATTGCGTTCAACTAGATTCGGTGTAAAATCCTTACAATTTATAGCCTCTACAGAATTTAATAAACTCCCTAATGATTTAATAATGATGTCGAACCAAAAACTTCAATCTGATCAACTTAAAAGTAATTTTTACATTACATTTTTACATTTTTACATTACATTACACATAAGCTACTTTTAGTAGTTTTCATTCATATATGAAAATTCCATTATTAATTTCAGGTAAGGTTTTTAAATTTACAGTTTATAGACAATAATTAAGCACATTCCCAAACGTGCCACCTATACGAGTATATCTGAATTTTGTGTTGCTCGGGCTTTCACAGTAGTAGGTTCGTCCGCCTGAAATATGCTTCCTGCACGCCTCAGATGCATTGACAATCCGACAGACTTTAAATATCACCTAAAAACCCACCTTTTCAAATTATCGCATAAAATGTTAACAACGGTTGTCTGTATATCAATAAACAATATTATATCACATTTGCACAAAACATTCATATGTTTAGAGAAACAAAATTCTTGATTTTGTTGTCCATGAAATTCACATCAGAGCCAATAAATTTAGTTTCTACGATCGTGATTTCGCTGTTGTCACATGCACCTTTCATGACTAAAAACAATGTCAAAGCGCCCTTGAGGTGAGCTATTCACGAAAACGGCGATTATACAAATTAAACAAACAAACAAACCATCACGCCGTTTCCCCACAGGGGTAGGCAGAGAGAATGGACCATAACACTACTCTATCCTGGCAAACCTCTCTAGCTTCCTCCACATTCATACAACGAGTCATACACGCATGTCGATTCCTCCGACTTCTAACATGACCAACCTTTAAAATCTGATTAGTTTAATTAATTTGACAAATTAATCAGATTAAAAGGTTTTATTAGTTTTATCGTTTTTGTAAAGAATTTTGACAGGTGTAGAAATAAATTTTTCATTTGTTCCAATGACAATTTGAATCATTTCTTCAATATTATTTTCAAGTTCTTGCTGGTTAAGTGCCTTACTACAGATAATTTAAAAAATGGTGGATACGTGTAACATAAATTAAATAAACACAAATGTCCGGATCGTCCAAGTCAACATGTGCAACATCGAAAAAAACATTATGTGTTATTACATTATGTGCTAAATTAAAAAACAGTGGATACGTGGAACATATTATAAATTAAATAGACAATATGTGCACCGTCTAAAAAGAACATTTTGTGTAAAATTATTTTTATTTTGTTATTTTATTTTATATCATTGTATTTTATATTATTTGTTTTAGATTTATTTTGTGGGTGTTGGACGATCGAAGTGTGCGCGGGAGATGCCTATTGGTGGCGATGAGGTTCGCAACCCATCACACCGCGCCTCCCGCGGGGCGAAAAGAGAAGGATGGAGTGCCGCATCAGTAAAAGTGTGACAGTCCATTCTCTCTGCTTACACTTTCGGGGAGACGGCGTGATGGTTAGTTAGTTAGTTAGTTAATTTGACAAATTAGCCTAATTATTATTATTATTATTATGCATATAGCATGAACTGCCTTTTATATGAAGAATATCTTCAGCAAACAAGTGAAAAACAGTTGTAATTCATTCATTGTATGGAAATTTAAATTTTGCCTTATGCGTCTCTTCGGTGTCCGCCTTATGGCAATTCAAATTTTTTTTTTTTTAATTCCAGGGCCCAAAATTGATGAATCAAGGATCGGACCAAAGTTGCCGATGCAGCGTGTAAAATAACTAATGTTTAAATGGAATGGGATCGGTCATAAAGCAAGGACAACGGGTGATAAGATCTTCTGGCCTGGAGTGGCGAAAGAGAAACAGCTACACAAATTCTGGCAGATCACAAGCAAGATGGTCTGATGACATTAAACGAGTGGCAGGAGGTCAATGGCGCAGAGCGGCGAGGGATACAGTTGTGGAAGTCGGGAAGGGAGGCTTTTGTAGTATTATCATCTATATTACTATTCCACGCCAGCGGACTCGCAGTGCCGAAATCACGATCGTAGAAACTTACTTTATTGGCTCTGATGTGAATTTCATGGACAACAAAATCAAGAGTTTTGTTTCTTTAATATAATGAATGTTTTCTGCAAATGTGATATAATATTGTTTATTTGATTATTAAATTTCATATAAAATATTCAAAAAATAGTTTTTCAATTACCTTAGTAATATGTATTCAAGTTTATAATTCACAGCGAGTTTGCTTGGATTGAAACTTTGTTTTAAAGATATAGACACACATTTTTGCATCCATACACATGGCATTTAATCCAATAAATAAACGAATTGTTATTGAACTTTAATTGTATTTGTTGAATATATATTGGGTTTATTTATGTACTCGAATTTAGCAATAGCGAAGCGTTGCCGGGTCAGCTAGTAACATATAAATTTAAACACTAATAATCGTGATTTTCAATTAATTTAAAACGATAATAATATAATTAGTATTTTATGTAGAAAATAATCTTTCGATTGACGTCGAAGATTCTAAAATGTGTCAAAAGAAAATGTTAACAAGTTGTTTTATAACGATGGCAATGATGTATATATGAGATTGTAAAACTACAATTGTATTCTTAGTTGATTCTAGTTTCACTTTAGTGAATTATTTAACTGTTAAAGTTGTTTTTAAGTGTTAACAACCGTTTAAAACACCACGAAGGTCCCCCTTGAATGGACTATTGTCAAGTCGTGTGAGTGCTTTTCAGGCAAATTCTATAATAGGTACCACTAAGATCGTGAAAATTCTAACACTAATCTTTTAAAAATAACAATGGTGACGTATAAGGCTTGCTACACACAAATGCCGCTTAACTCTGAAAATTATTAAACAAATTGTTAATAATATTTCACAATCTTTACAGGAGCTTAATTTAAAATTACACGTTTGATTATTTTTCTATTATCATGAACTCAATTCTTATCAACCAACGTAAAACAAATTTCCAAGCTGGTTTGTACATTTTCGATTTACATCTCGAATAATTTCGTTACATTTAAAGACTAAAAATAAACTGTTTTCTAACGCATTCTTTTGTTCTTTGAATCCTTTTTAAGCTAGAAAATTGAATTGATTTCAAGTTGACAGTTTTTTGCTTCAATATTTTTTCAAATTAGCCTTAAAATGCATGTATAAAATGTATATATTAAATGCTGCAAACCAATCCCAGGATTGAAACCAGAGAAGAAGAGATTAAATGTGTTGTGTTACAAAGAAAAAAACATTATTCTATAATATTATAAAATGGTTTACGTGTCTATAAGATTCATGGTTGAAGGATGGGAGATTAACGTTATAATAATCTCTGATTTATACATAGGATCGTGACTCGTAGATATATTTCTATAGGAGAATTGCTGTTCTTTGCAGCGTATAGAAGACGGCCCTGATGACAATCGACCTCAAATGGGAGAAGGTAAAGACAGAATAACAATGATATTATACTCACAATATAAAACATATTGTGTATGTTAAACGATTGCTGAGCGCGAATAAGTACAACAACATTCTATAATAGAATATTCGACCTTGCTCTTCAAAAGATGTTCTTGAAATAGCTGTAAAAATAGAAAGTGTAAGATTTTAAGTGTAATGAGTTTATTTAACTCAGGAACATAAGCAGAATATTGTATATGGCTTAGAAGTGATTTAAAATTGTGTTCTTAAAAAGATAATTTTATACTGATCCCAAGTACCTATCCACACCTCCTCGACTTTGGTCTCCCCTGGAAACTATGCGAAATGTTAGAGATCGAGTGTGAATAACCTCGGTGGATAATATTGATGCATAGGCTAACGTGGAAGGACACCTCGCCAACCCGTCTGGCAAGCGTGGCGTTGTAATGCCAACCACCCCCCGTATGACATGTTATACATGGAGAAGTATGGGTGAGGCCCATGTCCAGCAGTGGACGACAACGGCTGTTAAAGAAGAAGAAGAAAGATCTTAAAATGTATTTTTATTAAATAATTCTAGGATTAATCGGTGAATGGTGCAATTTTGATTAAAGTTATCTTGCAATATGAAATTTAAAAAATAAAAATAAACATTATATATTAAAAGATAGATTTAATATTAAGTTGATGTAAAATTAGTCATATTATACCAAAAGCTGTTGCGTATATTTATACTAGCAATATAGTGACGTATATCATATTTGAAATTTCTCATTCTTGAACATAAAAAAAACATTAAAAAGCTCTTAATAAAATATTATATTATACATATACTACACACTCGTACGTTCTCTGAATCTTTATTATTAATTTATGATTATTGTAAGTTCATTATTATTATTTTTAATTATCATTATTATTTTGTTGATCCGCTCTTTACATCATTACAGCATGAGCTAAATCTATGGATGTAAAGAGTATGTGATAGGTAGCTAATCCATCGCAATTTTATTGCCACGTGAATCTACACCAGACCAAAGACAGTGTCATAATCACCCTGCCATTGCCGGGAATCGAACCCAGGAACTTCGGTGTGGCATTCATAGCACTTACCACTCAGTCACGAAGGTCGTCAATTTCATGGCTAGGAGAGAAGAAGAAGAAGAAAAAATGTGAAATCATCAGACAATTTAAACCATTTTACAATGTAAATACATTTTTTGCGAGATTCTATAAAGCAAGTGGAGCAATATATTAGGTCCTTACATATGAAATTGGCGTTTTGTATGGGAGGAACATAAAGTTGATTTTTTTTTAATATAATATGTTTATTTAATCAAAGTATGTACCATTGCTATCTATGCACTTTTGCCATCTCATAGGTAGTTCATCGATCCCTTTACTAAAAAAAAACATTCGGAAGGGAATCAATAAAATCTTTGAAGTCGGTTTGGACTGCCCCATCGGAGTTGAATTTTTTCCCTTGCAAGAAGTTATCCAAATTTCGAAAAAAATAGTAATCTGTTGGGGCAAGGTCCGGAGAGTACGGTGGATGTCTTAGACATTCCAATTGAAGCTCTTCTAATTTGGTAGCCGTCTGTTGTGCAGTGTGTGGTCTAGCGTCATCATGATGCAGCAGTGGCCTAGAGCGATTAACCAGCCTCGGTTGTTTAGCAGCTAGCTTTTCCATCATGGTTTGCAATTGCTGACAATAGACATCTGCCGTAATCGTCTGGCCAGATTTAAGAAAGCTGTAGTGAACGACACCAGCACTAGTCCACCAAACGCTCACAAGTAACTTTTTTGGAGTCAATTTTCGCTTGGGGCATGGTTTGGCTGGTTCGGCAGGGTTCAGCCATTGCGATGAGCGCTTCCGATTATCATACAGGATCCACTTTTCATCACAGGTAATGATTCGATTCAAAATCCCTTCATTATTGTGCCGGTTGAGTAATGCAACGCAGCAGTCAACGCGCGTTTGTTGATTTGCTTCACTCAATTCGTGAGGTACCCACCTTTCAAGCTTTTTCACTAACACCGCAGCCTGCAGCTAACTCGGACGTGGTTTGCGATGGATCCGCTTCCATTCCAGTCGCCATACACATCATTAATCCTTCGAGCCGTTTCTGCAGCACTGGTGCCACGGTGGAACTCGTACTCGTAAATAACGCGATATTTCAAGTTTTCCATTTTGAAAAAACAAATTAATTATAATTTTCGAAACCCAAATACTTGAGTAAATAGCTGTATAAATATGAATTTGGAATTCCTAACCGAAGAGAAGATATTTGAGATCAAAGTTGCCAGTACGGCAAAACGTCAATTTCATATGTAAGGACCTAATATTTAAGTTCCGTCAACTAACTAATTAACCATCACGCCGTTTCTCTGGATGGGTAGGCAGAGAGGATGGATTGCCACATTCTTCTATACTGGCATAATTCTCGCGACTCTTCTACATTCACACATCGTGACATGCACGCTCGTCGAATGTTCCTACTTCGAACATGGCCGTCTTTCAGTAATTTATTAATTTGGTCATGCCATGTCTTCCTTGGCCTTCCTTGACTTCTTTTCCCGTTCACACTACTTGTGTATATCTTTTTAACCATTCTTCCCTCATCCATTCGTTCCATATGTCCAAACCATCTTGGTGACCCTTTCTTTATTTTATTCACGCATTCATCAGCCTTACATTACTTTCTTGCTTCATCATTAGATATTCTATCATACATTGTTTATCCGCACATTCTTCTTAGTGACCTCATTTCTTCGGCATTTATCTTACTTTCATCCTTCTTCTGCAAACTCCAAGCTTCACTTCCATACATAAGGGTCGGGACTAGAACTCCATTGTGCACTGCCATCTTTGCTTTAGTCGATATATTTCTATTTGCGGTAATCAAATCAAATCAAAACAAATCAGTTTATTTTCTCAAAAAATGTTACAAACAATTTTTATAGTTTAAGACATCTATTGAGAACAGGTTAAATATAATAAATATATAATACCAGGAACGCATGAGAGATGGTTCGACATTAGGAATACAAGATACTCTCCAAAGTCAATAGTATTTGTCTTCTGAATGTACTTATATGAAAGACATCGATCTCCGAAGCGATCATGTTCAGCAGTTTGATTGCTCTCCCCACCGGCATCACCAGAGGCAGGTTGGTTCTGCATGGTGGGAGATAAAACATAAAGATGGATAGCCTCTAAGATGACCCAATCACATAAATCTCACATCAATTAAAACGATCAATCACATAAAAACACTATCATTTCAATTGACCGTCATCGGCGCTTATACATTTACATATATGAGAGATTGGTTCCAAAATAATGACCAATGAGCGACGACCTTTATTATTTCTTAACTTGCTAATTCGAATCTGGGGGCACAAGGATAATGTTAAACTTGCATACGAATTACCAATTGATGGGGCAGGTGGCTTATGTAATATTCAAAGCGAAAAGCATTAACACTCGATTTATGACATAAATTTCTGGATCCGTCATTAAACGGGTATTTGCCACGTGATTATATAATTTTTTTATTTACTGTGTACATACCTATTGGTGGCGATGAGGTTCGCAACCCATCACACTGCGTCTCCCGCGGAGCGAAAAGAGAAGGATGGAGTGCCGCATCAGTAAAAGTGTGACAGTCCATTATTTCTGCCTACCCTTTCGGGGAGACGTCGTGATGGTTAGTTAGTTAGTTATGAAGTAGTACAATTGAGGGTATTTGTTTTAGGACATTTTTAATAATTGAAATAAATAACTTGAAAGAATTGACAATAAAATTATCCATCATTTTCGGTGGAATTTAACACATGATTTTCTACATTTTGAATGTATACAAATACTTGTAGACGAATACAAGTATTCATCTACAAGTATTTGTATACATTCAAAATGCTGTATAAAAACTGGTCCAACTTAAAAAGCATAAAAATTGGAGAGACATCTCCAGGCGTTATCTAGCAATGTATGTTAATGGCGGTAGCCTTTCACATTGCGTTAATAAAGATCTTCTGCTTAATGCTTACATCCAATCTTAATAGATGGCGCTAGTGTAGATTGAACTAAAAAATGGGAAGTGTTTCCCAACATTGTAGCATATATACATCTTCCAAAAATTTGTCAGACGTGGTGGGCATAAGAAGGGCGGAATGGGGAATGTTGTATTACATAAAGCGTACGCTTAACTCAACCAATGACAGGTCATAAGTCCTGTCCATATTCTGTTTCTAATTTGCATCTTCGTCTCTATCGAGATACAATTAATCCTTAAACGTGATTTTCTCTCCCAACCGATATCACATCGGCAGGATGGTTACGTGTAACATTTGTGATGCTGTAAGTCATCTTTAGAGTTTTAATTTCAATTATTTGTTTAATATGAAGGAAGATTCTGCGTATAAATAACATTTTGGAATACAGATTTTTAAAAAATATATTTTTTTTAGCGGAAACGGCTTCTTAAATTCGGATTTTTAATGGTATACTATTATGGTATTTTGGAGGAACAGAAAAAAGTTATTGACGCCATTCTAACTGTCAATTTCTTTAATAATGTTATACCATGTAAAATGTCAAATACCCAGTGTAGGCATGACACAAGGCACTATTTATAAATGCCAACAAAATCTAAAAATAAAGTTAAGCATAAATTAAAATAGGTATATTTCGCGCAACAAAAGGTTTGTCACTAAAATACGAATGTACGTCGAAAGTTTATTATATTATACGAGTACGTCGCACAACAAAAGCTTTGTCACTTAAATACAAACGTACATCGTAAGTATGTAAATATTGGGTTTATTTCAAGTAAATTCATCATTTGTGAACTTTGAATTTTGAAATTAGTGAACAGGCATTTTTACCATTGCTGCGTTTGCCATTGTAGAGACGGGATAACGAGCTTAATTCGTCTCCGTGTTTATCCCTGAAAAATTATTTTAAGATTCGAATGTGTTGAAAGAACTTGCACATTCAATGCAACGTGAGCTTTTTATATCTGGAATGCATCATGGAAAATAGCTCGGGCGACTTGAAAGAGAAGATGAAGATAATATCAAACATTCAGTCAATGAATGTAATACATAAAATTACTATTGCCGACCGAAGTGGAGTGTATTTGTTTTAAATTGGTCTGGGATCCTCACGGTAGTAGGCTGTTGAATGAAGCGAATACTTGCAGAGAATTGATATTCGATTGGTGGCAAAGCTCAGAGTGATTCTACTGTTTGTTTTTTTTATATTGTTAAGTCTACATTATTGTGTATGAAATAATCCTAGAATAATGAAGGTAATAATATTATAACATTTAAAACGCCGATTTCGTGATGTAATCACATCAAGGGCGCATTGAGACATGTTTTAAATCTAAAAATCGAAATATGAACGCTGCATCTGATATTTGTCATTGGTAAGAAAGTAATACAAAGAAAAAATATACAAAATAAATTTTAATTTGGGTATGAAATATGAAAATTATGGGTTTTCAGCTTAAATCTGTATATCTATAATGTAGAATATAATATATGTGTTGCCTTTAAGAAATTGAGTGTAATTAAATTTCTAGGGTAATTGCTATTTCAAAGGTAAACATTTTTCGCCTATACCTCTCTCACCCTCACCCTCTGACGTCACCACCGTTTATTATTGTAAATTTAGCGTTTTTGTTTAGTTATTATATTGCCCTGTTTCGCTTGGGGTCAAGCGAAACTAGTGGCATCAATTATAACAATCATACAGTGGTGTAAGTATTTTATTGTTTTTTAATCTATGGTTGTAGTTATTTAAGGTTACTTATTTTATTAGAATATATAAGTTCAAATGGGGAAAATTTTCAAGCGAAAAACTCCGTAGTGGTTCTACTGAGAAAACGGAAAGGTTAACTAATCGGCGGCGATACCGTGCCGTCGACGGCCGGCGTGAGTATGTGTTCCCTCGCTCATTGGGTTTGCCTGCGCTGCGATAATTAATACTTACTCTTTTTTACAGGAAACATCGTCTCCCCTGCGAAATCGTATTAATAATCCTAGAATGTGAATGGGATGATCCGGTCCATTAAAGTTACAATGAATACATAAATCAAAGAAAAAAATATGAATTCACAAGATAAAAATAAAACACCATTAACATAGCGCTCTCTCGAGATGTTTTTCCGTATGAAAGATATTAGATAACAAAGATTATTTTTTAGATAATTTTATTGTATTAGGAAGGCAAGCGGCGTGTTTCCTTTGCTAATGGAATGAAAGTTCAATTACGAGATGAAAAAAAAAACTAATGTGAATGCGCGATGCATCTAACTGGGCTAAATCTAAAACAGGAACAAAACGAACATTTTATACAATCTCAGACATTAGTTCTTGCTAATGCGACGCCTTGGTCGTTGCTAATATTAGCCAATGCATTGTGTCAAAATGCGAGTATTTTGGTACAACACATGTTAGAATACTGTATTTGAATATTTTGTATTTTGGTATAGAGATACTCAAATCCATTAATTGAATTCAATCCTGAAAAAATCACCACTATTTTATGTATACTATGATTATATCCTTTAATATTTAATAATACATTAATATATCTATGATATAGTAGAGAGAATTTAAGAGAAAATTCGATATTAACGATAATGTTCGTTCTCTACATGAGTTAATATTTTATATGTTCATGACACGTTCGATGATATGTTTCGCCTTTCTAGGACATTAGAAAATGTTTGTCATTTCATTATAACTTAGCAAAAAGAAACATGTCAATCATATAATGTAATAAAACTTCTAGTAAACTGATATTTTAATCAATATTAAATATCTAAAATGAAGCTTTTCATTGTTGAAGAAACAATAACATTTTTGGAGATTCTTTATTTTTAACTAACTAACTAACTAACCCTCACGCTGTCTCCCCGAAGGGGTAGGCAGAAAGAATGGACTGCCACACTTTTCTTTTCTTTATTTTTTAAAAGCGAATAATAGATATACCTAAAAAGTTAATAGCATATTGCTGAATATGTCCAATTTTTTAAAGTTTTATTAACTTTCACGGGAGAAACATGTTTCACCATGCTGTGGTATAATCATACATTTCTTTATTCGTCTTGCAAGTGATAATTCAGTTAAACCGAAACATGTCACTCCCATAAAATATAATTAATATTTAAACCTGATATTTTTTTACGTCATTACTCAACGAACAATTAAAAAAACGTTGACATATTCTTTCAATCGCTGTACAAGAGAGTATAAAATTAAGCATGGATAAATATTAAAAAAATTAAAATATAACGATAAACAACTGCAATAATACTCACATAATCGCTTATGTATGAGCTTGTTAAAACATATAATTTAAAACAATTAATAAAAATTTGTAATCACTGTGATTTTATATTTGTTAAGCACGTCTATATTTATAGTAAACTTATCGCCTTCGCCACAATACATTCCTGTGTACCTGGTTTAATAGTAAATAACAGAATAATAAATGTTTAAGTGGCGTCATAAGCGTAGACATTTCCATAGCTAGAAAACAAAAGACCGGCTATTGTTCAAATTTATTCTGTATTCCGACGGATTCGCGCATAACGATGTACGAGTGTATACCATTATGTATGCATCGAGTCCCGTCATTGTTATGCAGATCACCGTTGGATAAAATTATAAACGTACGTGTTTCGTGCTGTTGACATCTCGTGTCTACTAACAATAACTAGATGCCCAACAAATGTGATATCAAAATCAAATCACTATATATGACATAAACTTAAAAATCAATATAAAAAGTTTCATCGAATTACTTGAATAATGTTGTAATACTCCGCAATAAATCGATTTATCAAATCAAAAACGAGATTTTCTAATTGTTCTTATTTATCATCTATGACAAACAGTGGCGGCCGGTTTACATTTTTTATAACTATTTCGGTTTCAAAAGCAATAGAGTAGATGACGAACATTATTTTATATATTAACCCTTTGCACCCTTCAATCATTATTTTTTTACGTGCCACCAACTGCTTATTAATTTACAAACAATATCTGTTCTACTATATTTCTGCGAAACCTGGACTCTGAAAGTGAATGTTATGAATCGGTTGGAAGCGTTTGAGATGTGGATATACCGCAGAATGCTCCGTATACCGTGGACCGATAGTGTCAGTAATGCAGATGTACTGCAGAGAGCCAGAGCCAATAGACAGCTGGTGTCAAGTGTGAAAATTAGAAAGGTCTCATATTTGGGTTATGTGCTAAGGGGAGAAAAATACCACCTCCTTCGACTGATATTAATGGGTAAAGTCGAGCGACGTCGGGGAGATGGTAGAAGGCAGCTGTCCTAGCTGCAGAATATCAAATAGTGGACGGGAATAACAAGAGTTCAGAATCTATTCCAAATGGCGCAGGATAGAGATGCCTTTGCTGTAGTGATCGCAAACGTCGGGGGGACCTGACACGGCACCGAAAGAAGAATAATATAAGGTAAGAGTCTCCATAAAAAGCCGTTTTAGGAAGGTTTAAAGTGTGTTATAATAATTATTGGTAATTAATTTTAAAAATTGCGTCGTAATGTCGAGTCTTGGTCGACATTGGAGTTAGTGTAAGAGCTGCTACATATGTCGAGTCTATCTAGACACAAACATTGAAATTTGATTGAAGTGAGAAGTGTAACAAACTGTTGATAATATATATAAATATAATCGGTGGTTAAAATCAGAAATATACTTAAACTTTGCTTAACCCCCATTGCGCGACTGACCTTCTTGCAGTAAAAAAATTTGGCCTCAAACTGGGGTTGACTACATTTACAGCTCAAACAAATAGCCCCAGTTCATCGTAATATATGGTACAATTTAGTGGTGAGGAATTAAAGTAAAAAGGTTTACAATATACATTCAAATACGAACTGCAAATGTAGTCTGCAGTAGTTTGAAATAATAAAAAAATGGACGGCAAATGTAGTCAGCGCTATAGGGGTTCAATTCATTTCCGAATCATAGATGTTAAGTGTGAATATAGAGTTGGTGCCATAAAATGTTAAAACAATTTATTTCAGTGTACTCAAAACTCGATAGAAAATTTCGATTCTATTAAATTAAGTACAATGTTTTAGCAATTTTTCATTATATTTTCAATAAAATTTGTGGGTACAAAAAACAAAACTCTCAATATCTAAGCTAATAGTTGTGTGATGTTTGCAATACTCTCAAATTAAAGCCGTTACTTAGTTAAGAGCCGACCCAGATACTTTTTACATGCAGATCTGACAAAACAATTGATTTTACCACTTGTTTGTTTAGAAAATTTTATTACCAATCATTCCATTGTGCCCATCACTAATACTGCATTAACCGCATAGCATCGAACTGTTGAAAATATAATTGGTATAACCCAAAAAAGAAACGTGCAAATTGTTTCCATAAATTTAACCGGTCTATGTGAAATGAACGTGTTGACCATTTACAGTAATATCGCTGTGAAATGAAGTCCGGGTGATGGACCGATGATACATAATAAAATATTATACATATTTACCCGCAAAGTCGAAACAATGGCATTCTTAAAACAATTTACCACAAATATACGTGGCCTAAAATGTTGTAAAAATATAGTGTCCTCTGTATTATACGTACAAAATACAGTGTTTGGGCCTGTATTCGAAAAGATCAACCCTAAAAATTTTATATACCTATTTTTTTATCTGACAAGAACACAGTGATTTGAGTACTTACTTGGATTTAAAAGCAAATATAAAATTATTCGATAAGTATGCTTTCTTAAGGATTAATTGTATCTCAATAGAGACGAAGGTGTTAATTGTTTTTTTTGGAAACAGAATATGGTAGTCGAGGCGTTTACAGGACTCATGACCTGTCATTGGTTGGGTTAAGCAATCGCTTTATGTTAACAAAATTCCCTATTCCGCCCTTCTTACGACCACCACGTCTCACAAATTTTTGAAAGCTATGCTACTGTGTCAAGAAACACTTCACATTTTTAGGTCAATCTACACTAGCGCCATCTATTAAGATTATATGTAAGCATTAGTATACATTAAAAAAAAACAAAGTATGCTTTCAATTAGACGTTGATATTATGTTTTACAGGATGAAAGAGTTCTCAACAGATCCAAGAATGAAATCTATGAAAAATATCTGTGCTGTATGAATTGTATCAAAGTGTCAGTGTAAGCCTACTTGTTTTAGCTAGGAAGCCTACACCGGTTGGGTCGATAGAATATGGATGACCATCAAAAAATCCAATGTCAATAAGGACATATTTTCACTGGTTGGATGGAGTGGTAGCAGATTGTCTGGTCCAGTACAGTTTCGTCCCTTGACAGCCAAGACATCACGATGATCATGTAGCAATAAAAAACGAGCCAATAAAGGTGTTTCGCAAATTAACCGCTGAATTAACCAAGTAACTACTTTTGTGGGTTTCGAATGGCCTTTCGAATGGTCACAACACGATGTGTACCAGTGAAACTAAAGACCAGCCAAATATTTTTTGACCAACATCCAATTGAACGTATTATAGAAGTATAGAGAGAGGCTAAAAAGAGAGCTGCAAACGACTGAAGCAGACTGGATATCATCCACATTTAATAGTGACCGGTTAATCAAACAGTCATGACCTATGCTGGATTGCTGTACTATTGATGACGATTGACAATGGCTTTGATGTATACAGGGAGAAAACGAAATTCGATGGTCAAGACCTGAATTAAACACTCAAATCTCATACTGGAGGTATACCCGAAAACGGTTTTTGTATTGGAAAAAATTGGATATTGGCAATACGAGAATTTAGAAAATTACGTCATGTTCTCACTTCTAAAATACCACAATGCCTCAAGACTAAAGCCTTCAACCAGTGCGTCTTGCCAGTCATGACATATGGAGCCGAGACGTGGACACTGAGATCTAGTGATCTAGTCTACAGATTCAAGGTCGCCCAACGCGCCATAACCAAGCTTGGAATAACCTTGAGGGACAGATTTAGACACGAATTTATTCGACAAAAAACCAAGGTGACTGAGGTGGCTCTGAGAATGGGCGGGCTGAAGTGGCGATGGGCTGGCCATATCTGTCGGAGAACCGACGGCCGATGGAGGAGACGGGTTCTGGAGTGGAGATCGCGTACAGGGTTCCGCAGAGTTGGACGTCCCTCTTCCCGCTGGACCGACGGTCTGAAGAGGATTGCTGGACATGGATGGATAGGGGGCGGTGGCGTGCTTTGGGAGAGGTCTACGTTCAGCAGTGGATGACAGACGGCTGATGATGAATACGGGAATTACGATATTTAATTAAAATGTGAATATTTCTCCATCTGCGGGTCGTGGCACTGCACTCGGCGTGGCCTAGGTGACTGTTCCATTACCGTTGCATTGTGCAATAATTATGCAGTCGGCAGATGAGTCTGCGTGACCGCGATATCGTTATTTGTTTTCTACGGATTATGTCAAGGACCCGCTACACATCCATTGTTGAATAAATTAATACAAATATGTGTGTTCTCAGCAATGCTGTTTGCTAATCTATTAGTTAGTTAGTATAATTATTCATAAGATTATTAATAATACGTTAAAAAATAAATCAAGCCAACCGAAGCTAAAATAAAAATGAAAATATTGTTGGTTCTTTTATACATCCTCAATAATTATTGTATTATATATCCCCAACAATGATATATTCAAAAACTATATCCTCAACAAATATACCATCAACAATTTATATAATATGTATCAAAAATATGTGTTTAAAAGATTTAAAAAAAATTAAATGCATATATTTGTAACATTTCTGTACATTGCATCTACTCGTATTTATGTTAAATCGGCATACGTTAGTAAAATGATGGATCACAATAAAATCAATAAAAATAACTAGGTCAATGTGGTCGGTACACACATATATTAAAGAAAATTAAAGACGAACCATTATTCATACAATTTATAATCTGGGCATGCGGTTTTGAATCGATACAGTTGATAGGACAAAAGAGTTAATAAATTTCAATTAACGCGCCGTATACGTAAAGGAAAGCTAATAGAAAAATAATACATGGAAAGTGTTCAATTATTAGTAAAATGTATTAATATTAAGTTAAATCAAAAATTCGATTGGGCCGAGATAACCAAACCGCAGAGCTAAAAAGAAGAATTGGACTAAGCTGGGCAGCTTTCGGAAACATGAGTTAGGTACATCCTTAAAAACCGCAAAATCGATCAACCTGAAACGGAGAGTCTATGAAGCCTGCGTTCTGCCAGTTGGTACTTATGGTCTTGAAACTGTTACATTGTCCAAACAAAGTGGACCCCTCTCCTTACCACTCTTCGGGTCAGTACTTTGCAGTCAACGTGTTAAGCTAGCAAACTACTCAACTAGCAAAAGTAAATTATTTTCTTAATTTTAAACAGGGATTTTATGCTTTAAACCATTATCGAAGGTTTTTCAGCTAGGATTTTCTTCTTCTGACAAGACTTTGTTTTCCTTCAATTTTACCTTGGTTAATCAATTGCAATACTTTGTATTTATCGTTCCTCATAAAGTGCCCGAAGTATTCCAGTTTCCTGAGCCTTATATTCGTTATTTCCTTTTCATTCTTCATTCGCTCAATTAAGCTCTCTAATTTGATAAAATATTTTGTGGTTAAAAAAAAAGTTTATATTTTTCTATTGTAACATTGTGTTAAGGCAAGGTTAAAAAGTAAAAACACTTGAAATTCAGTTATAATTTTAAAACAAAAAATGGATACTTAATATCGATATCACCATAAGTGGTAAACCTAGTGCTCGACTTATACAAAAATCATTTTTTTAGTAAGATCGACTAACGTCAGGAGGTTCATTATTCAACAGAGATAGTGTATAGATGTCGCTAGCCACACAAAAAAAATGTTAAAATTCCTACTGGAATCATTTTTAATACAAAGTGGCCTTACGGTATTGGTGGTGCGCTTACGTAGCGGTCACCAGTGGCCTTACGGTATTGAAGTGGTTGATAATGTCACACCACAAATAAAGTGCTTCATACGAAAGTTTATATAAAAAAATGTTTATATAAACAGTGTTTTTACAGTACCTTTAATTGGAAGATCAATAACAATGGAGGTCTGTCCGCTACTTATTAATGAAATGAAAATTACGAAAGGTATTATCATTTAAAACAAAAAATGGTCCAAATTATAGCATATAAATCGGAGTGACATCTCCAGGCGTTATCTAGCAATACGATAATGGCGGTAGCCTTTCACATTGCTTTAAAAAAATCTTCTGCTTAATGCTTAAAATCCAATCTCCATAGATGGCGCTAGTGTGTAGATTGAAACTACCTACCATGTAAAGGGTGGTGTTAAAGATTAACATATATACAACTTCCAAAGATTTGTCAGACATGGTGGTCATAAGAAAAGGTGGAATGGGGAATGTTGTATTACATAAAGCGTGCGCTTAAGCGGTCATAAGTCCTGTAAACACCTCGATCACCATATTCTGTTTCCAATTTGCATCTTCGTCTCTATTGAGATATAATTAATTCTTAAATTTAATTGCCAACAAACTAACTAAACATGCCGTCTCCCCGAAGGGGTAGGCAAAAAATGCTACACTGTTCTTTCTTGACACACTTATCTCGATTCATAAACATCGAATCGTCCCGCGACTTTAATATATGATTGATTTGATCGTGCCATGTTTAATTTTGATTGCATATAAATATATTTAAAAAAAACTATCATTCATTCATTTCAATTAGCGATTGAGTACACATTTCTATGTGGAATAAACTCGTGATTTTACGACAGCAACTGTTGTTTGTTCTTCCAGTTATATTTAAGAAGAAACTAACGGTTATGATATCTCGCCGGACTAGTTATCGAAGCCGCCTTAGTTCACAATTAAATAATCCCCCGCACAGAGAGAGTAACAGTAGAACAGAACAGTATTATCGCGAAGTCTTATTTCGTAGATTGTAAAAGTGTTGCGGATGAAGAATCTTAAAGGCAAAAGAAAATGAAAGGAAACATTGCAGACTCAATAGCTTGACGACATTTAATAAAAACGTACCATTTTGTTTATTAAAAAAAATACATTGTCCTATAATACAACAGTTTGAAAAACTAGTCATTGTGAGAACCACCTGAAAACTATTATTCGTGACTTATGTAATTTAAGTTTATTAACAAATTGTCTGCGGGAAGGATATTAATACCCCCTTTACTGGAGTTTTTTTTCGATGACATGGACCCCTTGTAGGTCGGAATCGACTCCTGGGGGTGATATAGGCCACTTTGGGAATGACTGTTTAAGAGTATTTAATATTTGTGGACATTATCTATCCATGTACAGACATTTTTATACAGAATATACGATAAATTCACAAGTGGTAATTACTTTGTAAGTGTATCGTATCGAGATATCTGAAAACCAATGTTGAATGAAAACAGATCTCGTTCAACTAGTTACATAAATAAGTTGGTATTTGAAAGTTAAAGCGATCCTTGAACATAATTGATCGGCGTGGGATATTTAAAATCCGAACCAAGCGCAGTTTCTTCAGTTTATCGTTCAATAAAAAAATTAATGAAATTAGTTCTAATAAAAATGCAAAGAGATTTATGGTGCAATATAAAAAGATTTAAAATATAGAAGAAGCTGGAATAATAATTAATTATTATTATGAAATAACCATGTCTTCTGTATCTATGTATTCTGTCATCATATGTATTCTGAAGTACTATCCACCTACAAGTAAAGTATTCTAACATATAATACTAAAAATATGAGGGTCAAGTTTTAACGATTGGATTTGTAAAGAAATCTAAAGAAATTTGGATATTTGCTTTTTGCATACGAGTACATTTTAAAATTAAAAAGCCTTCATTAATCACAAATATTTCTAGTAAAAATGAGTGTCTATGGTTCAAATAAATCAATTTCTTTGCATGGTTATTATCTATGCTAATATTAGAATCTTATTTAAAAAATAAGAGAAAAAATCAAAGATGCAACATTCTGTATATTTAAAATTGAAGATTAAGTACATTTACTGTCGTTTTTATTTTTTTCTATTACAAGAAAGCGACATATTTTTGCCTTATAGGAGATAGATTTGCCCTAGTAAGATACCATATAACCCTTTCTTTGAATAGTACAAAACCACCCCAATATCAAAAAGACAGCTGACGAGCAAGTATCGAGATAACACAACGAACAAAGCAACACATATTTACAATTATTCAATGTGTCATATTCCGAATATTAAAATTAATACAATAGCACTTATAATAAGATTATTAGTTATTGCAAAGAATTGGACCAATGTGTATTTGCAAAAAAAAACACACTAAAGACAAAAATATTTTTTGATATAATGTTATATGGTACTATGGAACTTATACTGTGAAAAGAATTTGCAAAAAATACGTAAAAATAACGGCTTACAATCACGTTATGTTCTCTGCAGAGAAGTTCGTGCGATGGAAAAAATAATTAACATTGATTCACACACATAATGCTTAGATATGAACATATTATGGTGGTATATAATCTAAAATTATGAAAAATGTAATGACGAAAAACATAAAAAATAATTACAACGTTATTGTTAATAAATTAGTTCCCAGAAAAAGCCAAATTCTTTTTAATCACGATACTGAATGAGATAGTTCTAATAATGAAGGATGCTTTGTTCAAAAAAACACGCTGTATAAATATTATGTCTTAATTTTGTTTAAAATAATACATTTAAATGATTCTGAAATACACATAATTTTTTTAAAGAAACATGGGATCAATCTTCATATATTTACATATGTTCTACTGTATGCATTTGTTACTAGCCTAACTATTGTATAGTTAATACAAACTGGTTTCGACTAGGTCAAACAAATCTATCATTACTGCTGTTGAACCTTACCTCAATTAACCTAACCTAATTGCTATTTAACCCTATTAACTTAACCTTATACGATGATCAGATCTACTCCAATTAAACTTAATAGTATTTCTTGCGTTGATTTGATACACAACCATTGAAATAAATTATTTAAAAAATATACATTATCGTACCGACCTTAATGTATGGAAATAATAATAATAATAAAAACATACTTTTGGCCACGTGAGGAGTCGAAAAAATCGACGAGCGGGCATGGAATGAAGTATGAATTTTAAGAAATCGAGATAAGTATGACAGGAAAGAAGAAAAAAAGATGTGTGGCAGACCATTCTTTGATTTAGTTCATAAAATGGCATGTAATACTACGTATATGTTAGGTTAGGTTAAAATAGGAGTCAAGACTAGTTTAGCAAAACAAATTTTATTAATTTAAAAATACCAAACTTTTAACAAATAATATATTTTGTTGCTATATCCTGTTTGACATGTTTTAGTAGACATTCAAAATAGATATGTAGAAGTAAAAAAAAAATTGTCTTGATTTCCTTATAAAGATATGATAAAATTAAGTTATTTATTAAACTGACCTCTAATGTAGACTCGTTAACATTGAAATATATCACTTATTTCTGAATACCCCGTAGTTATAAAAGAGGTGGATAAACCCATTTGGACGGTAGGTACTCCACCTACTAACGGGAGACTTTAGTGCAATGACCATAAACAATTTCCATAATTATCATGATTTAAGTGTTGGGACTTACTTTTGACTCACGAAAGTAATTCAAATTGATTTGAAACAAAGATGTTTAACATTCAAAAGAATAACGCGATATTATTTTAAGTGTTTGTTAAAAAATAATAAGGGTCATTCAGAAGTTGAATGAAACATGAAAACACATTATATTTAACACGACCTCAATAAACAAACAGAAGTGGTGTTGTTGGGGTGGACATATACAGAGTTATCGGTTATTCAAAATATTCCTTCTAGGAGGTTGTAGGGGAGGTTATTACCGGTGAATTATGTCATGTAAGTCAAAAGGCAAAAGAGAACCATTTATGATATGAAATCAATTTAAGTTTTTATTTATAAAGGTTAGGTGTTAAATTAGGAATATAAAACCTATGTTTTTTGCTACGTTCACATTGTTAACGTATACTTTCTTTACCATTTTTTCTTCATTCAGTCCAAACCATATTAATGAACCTTTCATTATTAAAATATTATGAATACATATTTAATTAAAAATAGTATGAAAATCCCCATGCAAAGATTAATAACAATTTTATATTTTGAAAAACAAAATTAAAATTTTTCATTACATTATCACATATATATTTTGTTTAATATATTATTACCCAAATAATAGAGTAAAGAACATGTTTTTTTAAATGATTTTGGGTATATTTGTGCATCTTGTTATCCTCTTCGACTGACGTTTCGTAAATTGTTCCAGTCTCCATTTTCAGGATATTATAATCGAAAAGATTATTTAAACATTTAATAATGCCAACGTAAAATATACAATTGATAATTAATAGAATAGAAATGAACTATAAAAAACTGTTCTTATACTTATAAAAATGGAAATTTTTATGACCTTTAAACGTTGGTCAAGAAGTACACAACTTGACCCGGACTTGGCTATTATCCAAATAAGTATGTACTTAACATTTATTTGATCTTTTTTAAAGCATGTTAAACTATTTATTTACTTACTAATATTTAAACAAAATTAGATTTACATATCGTTATTATGACAGAGTTTATTGTTTTTATTGTATTATGGCCTTGTCAAACAGAACGCGAACTTCTCAGAGAACTACAAACAGGATATAGTGTATGAATCCCCTTCATACACTTCACAATGCAAAGGAACTTTCGCAGTTCGCAGCGTTAATTCGCAATGTCTTAGAGCACAGATTTCTGGCGTTTGAGCTCAAATGGATATTATAAATATCATCTTGACTAAAAATATATAATTTTCAAGACAGAAAACGGGATGCAATAGCTGCCTTTATATATTTGCTGATGCGTATGAAAGTAATCCTTTTTCAGAATCGGAAGCCATTACAACACAATGTCACAAAAAATAGCGAAAGCAAACTGCCGCATTCTATGTGACATCTACTCAAGCAGCGCGCTGCGAAAAAAAATCGCGTTCTAATTTATTTTTTCTTGAACCTCTTCTTCTTTTTATTCACCATTCTTCCCTCCACTGCTGGATTTAGACGTTTCCAATTTTTCTCCATTCGTCCCTTTCTTTTGTCGTTCCGCACCCAAGTCGTTCTAGCTATTCGGGCAATGTTGTCAGTCCATGTTTTAGGTGGCATCCAGACACTCCTTTTCTTTGTCCAAGAACTCTATTGAAGTATTCTGGATGTCCATCTGGTACTGCCATGTCTGGCTATATGTGCAACCCATTGTCTTTTCAATTTTGCTGTACGATCCATGATGTCGGCAACTTTGGTTCGGTGTCTAATTTCATGAATATTGATGTAAAACTCAATATTAAATAATAAACGTCTGTTTTCAAAAAGTTTTTTTATAATTTATTTGATTAATTTGATAATGACTTAACATGTCATTCCTATAAAATATAATAAAATCGACGTTTTCATTCGTATTAATCAATTCGGGTTCTGTTAGGCGAGGCCTTAAAACTTGGATGTTATCTGTGTGAGTCAAACAGGAAATCTGTTGATGCATCGTCTGGACTTGTTGAACTTGAACATATAGGAGAGGCTCGCAAAGATAAACCGTATCAATGGTTGTAGCACTCGAAACGTGCACGACCAGTCAAACCTGACGGCGAGACGGCTGCTGTCGGAGTCAAACCAAATGTCGGCACTTGACCATGAATTCGCGTCCTCCCGCTCCCCAACGCTCACCAAATGTTACATAAGTGATTGTAGCTGATGTAAAACATGTATATTAAATTGTAATTAGTTAGAACATTTATTTAATAATAAATTTTTAGTAATTTTCTGGCTTAAACATTTTTAAAATACGAAAAAATACATACCCAAAAACGAGGAAGTAATATTTTGATGATATTGAGCGTTTTTGTGAAGATTTATTTAATATATGAGAATGATATATTTCCCCTTGGTATTTTTTTAAAGTACATATTTCCCCTATACTCGTATACTTGATTATATAGTATTATAACATATAATATAAATTATATCACATATCATCAATATACAATTATATAATTACTACTTTTATATAATTGTTCAAGAAACAAAAAAAACTAACTAACTAACCATCTCGCCCGTCTCCCCGAAGGGGTAGGCAGAAATAATGGACTGCCACACTTTTCTTTCCTGACATATTTCTCTCGATTCCTCAGCATTCTTACATCGTGTCATGCACGCGCGTCGATTTCTCTGACTCCTCACATGGCCGACATTCAATATTTGATTTATTTGATCGTGCCACGTTTTCCTCGGCCTTCCTGTATTTCTGGTTCCATTTACGTCGTTAACATATATTTTTTACCATTCTTTCTTCATTCATTCATTCCATATGTCCAAACCATCATAATGATCCTTTCATTATTTTGTTCATTACACCATCATTCGCACCGCATTCACTTCTTATATTTTCATTCTACACCCTATCATACACAGAGTATCCACACATTGGTGTAAGAGATCTCATTTCTACTGCATTTATTCTACTTTCATCCTTCTTTTGCCGGTTTCATACTTCGCTTCCATACATAAGGGTCGGTAGAAGAACACCATTGTGGACTGCAAGAAACAAGAAAAAAGAAGAACAAGAAACAAGAAATTACTAATAAACAGGTTTCCAATAATCCAGCAATTTACCATTTCAATAGTGTTTTTCAAACAATAATAGTAGCCACAACAGTTGAACCTCCGCATACCAGAAAATTCAAGGAGTCCAAGAGCACAATTATTTAAAATGATTTGAAAAAATATCTTAAAGAAATATCTATAACATTTAGGAACAATGTGTCTAGCTATGTGTTTTTAATGGCTACATGCGTCAATTCCATTATCGATAGTTACAACCTGCATAACCAACCTGCCTGGTGATACCAACGGAGAGAGCGATTAAATCATTGTGTTAAGTTTCATCAGAAATTGAATTTTTAAATTTGGGTGCATTTCAGCATCGCCAGAAATAATTTCATCAATGGTGTAACAAATATTTTTATTTTTGGTCCAATTCATTTGTGTAAAAAATGACACCTAAATAAAAAACCTACTCAAATATATATGTAGATCAGTACTTTTTATAACAGGATTTCCTAGTTAAGACTACTTTTGAACATTCATTTATAATTTTATATATCATTATATATACAAACCGTACGTAATGCAAAAAAAAGTGAAAGTTGATCAAGCAAAAATAAATTATAAAACATAATATGAACAAAGAATGAATAACATATAATGAAAGGATAATTAAAATGGATTAGGACACATGGAATGGTGAGAGAAAAAACAAAGGTCACTGACATCATCCACCGGGTGGCGACTTTAAAATGGCAATGGGCGGGTCACGTAGCCAGAAGCCCAGATGAAAAGTGGACAAGAAGACTGCTGGCTTGGAGACCGTGGACGGCGAAGACAAGTGCAGGGCGACCGCAACTACGATGGAAGGATGATCTAAACAGACACGTCGGAATAACCTGGATGCAGTCTGCACAGGACAGAATGACATGGAAGCAAATGGAGGAGGCCTTTGTCCAGGAGTGGACGGGAATATACATAAACGACGTTACTGGAAATATAATAAGAGAAAGACCGAGGAAAACGTGGCATAATCAAATATCAAATGTCAATATTAACATGCGTGCATGACACGATGTATGAATGTTGAGGATTATACAGCAGTATGTTAGCAAAGAACAATGTGGCGGTCCATTCTTTCTCCCTGACCATTCGGAGAGACGGCATGATGGTTAGTTTAGTTATGAACAAATAAATTCAGTGAAGAAAATTTAATATGAATACATTAAACTTACTGAGGAGGAAAATGAAAAAAATCTAATAGAGAGAACTTAAATAGATTTTGTCAAGGAAATGGGCATACTGGGTTGGCGGAGGGCCAGCGGGGAACAGCCGGGCCAGTTGACGAATTTAAACTGCCATAATGTTAGGATACGAATAATCATATGCTCTTTGAATACGCCGAGTATCATCTCTAGACAATAATATTGGCTTTTACATTAAGCAATATAACAATCCATGCTTAGAATAAAAATAAACATTATTTAACTAACTAACTAACTAACTAACCATCACGCCGTTTCCCCGAAGGGGTAGGCAGAAAGAATGGACTGCCACACTTTTCTTTCCTGACATATTTCTCTCGCTTCCTCAACATTCATATATCGTGTCGCACACGCGCATCGATTTCTCTAACTTCTCACATGGCCGACATTCAATATTTGATTTATCTGATCGTGCCACGTTTTCCTCGGTCTTCCTCTATTTCTGGTTCCATTTACATCGTTAACATATAATTTTTTTAGCATTCTTTCTTCATTCATTCTTTCCATATGTCCAAACCATCTTAATGATCCTTTCATTATTTTGTTCATAACACCATCATTCGCACCGCATTCACTTCTAATATTTTCATTCGACACTCTCTCATACACAGAGTATCCATACATTCGTCTAAGAGATCTCATTTGTACTGCATTTATTCTACTTTCATCCTTCTTTTGCCAGTTCCATGCTTCGCTTCCATACATAAGGATCGGTAGAAGAACACCATATTAAAGACACCGTCTACAACTTCACAATTACATTTTTTTTTCAAAATATGTTTAAATAACACTTATATTAAAAAAAATTAATTACATAGACATGTTTCGGACAACCAGTCATTCTTCAGTGATACCTACATATTATAAAGATACATGTTTAAAATATTATAAAATCTTTTTAACATCTGTCAGATCATGTGAACAATTCTATAATTTTTTTAATGTGTATCTTTATAATTTGTATCACTGGAGGACTGGTTGTCCGAAACACGTCAATGTTATTTTAATTGTTTTAATGTAAGTGTTGTTTAAACAAAGTACATAAAAAGGAAAAGAGTATTTATTATTATTATTCGATTTCATTTTTTGTTGTGAAACCATATTTAAATAAATGATGGCCGAGGCAAGGAAAATGCCTCCGCGTGTGATGTTATTGAAACTATTTCATTTCATTTAATTACAAAAAGATCACAAATATTACAGATGCCCCACCGTCTACAACTTCACAATTAAATTTTTTTTTCAAAATATTTTTTTTTTAAAAAGGCAAAAAGACTACGCATTAGAAATAACAATCTAAATAATGGTATTACATCCCTGAGGCAATTTACTATCACGAAATATGTCGACCTTCGAGGCGACCAGATTAAGCAATGATATTGCTCTACCCACAGGCATAACCGTTGGCAGGTTGGTTCTAAAGCGTTGCAAATTAAACAATCTGTGCTGTCTTTGACGAAGGTAATTATCAGGGACAAATAGACCTAAATCACCTACATCACTATAACAATCGGCACTCCTGGAAACGACGCACAAGTCAGCCAAACCTTCCACCACAGTAGCAAAAGAAATAAGCGAGATGAGACCCAATATAGGGTCATCGCCATAGTATATAAAATTAGATTGCATTTACAAGTAGAAAAATAAAAGATGACACTTCATTTATTTAAAAAAATCATATTTAGCATGCCCGTCATCCTAATAATAAAACAAAAGTTTATATATATAAAAGAAAGTGAATTAAATCTGGAGACAGATTAATTGATATCTGAAAAGGATTGTGCGAATAAAGGGAACAAATCGAAAATAGGGCTTGAAATGTGAAATTATATAGAAACTTGTTAATGTGAAAAAGAAAATATTGAAAATATCTTTGTTAAATAAATTGTTTTTTTAATAAAGTGTTTATGTGTGTATACAATAAAAAAAAATAATCTGATTGCGTATATTGATATATTTATATAATATATTTAACTAACTAACTAACTAACCATCACGCCGTTTCCCCGAAGGGGTAGGCAGAAAGAATGGACTGCCACACCTTTCTTTCCTGACATATTTCTCTCGCTTCCTCAACATTCATACATCGTGTCATGCACGCGTCGATTTCTCTGACTCCTCACATGGCCGACATTCAATATTTGATTTATTTGATCGTGCCACGTTTTCCTCGGTCTTCCTCTATTTCTGGTTCCATTTACATCATTAACATATAATTTTATTTACCATTCTTTCTTCATTCATTCTTTCCTTATGTCCAAACCATCTTAATGATCCTTTCATTATTTTGTTCATGACACCATCATTCGCACCGCATTCACTTCTTATATTTTCATTCGACACTCTATCATACACAGAATATCCACACATTCGTCTAAGAGATCTCATTTCTACTGCATTTATTCTACTTTCATCCTTCCTTTGCCAAATAGATGTTACATGTTCGATCGGAATATACGAGTAGATTACTAAGTTTGATTCATATAAAAATGAGATTATTCCCATTTTTCATATCTAAAATGTTATATCAATGTTCACTATTGCATGTGTTGTTATCGATCCAGGTGAGATACGAGGTCTGTTCAAAAAGTATCGCGAATTTTATATTTTTTCAAAAAGTATTTATTTATTCATGAATATCTATTTTGTCCCCTTCAAAGTAATTCCCCTCGGATATAATACATTTATGCCAACGTTTTTTCCAATCCTCGAAGCACTTAAAAAAATCATTTTTTTGTGATCTTGTTCAGCTCCTCCTTCGATGCCGTCTTTATCTCCTCAATCGTGGCGTAGCGTCGTCCTTTCATGGGCCTCTTCAGTTTTGGAAACAGGAAAAAGTCACAGGGGGCAGGTCTGGGGAATACGGTGGCTGCGGCACCATTACTGTGTTGTTTTTGGCCAAATATTCGCGCACAAGCAACGATGTGTGAGCAGGGGCGTTATCATGGTGCAAAAGCCAGTTTTTGTTCTTCCACAAATCCGGGCGTTTCTGGCAGATTGCTTCTCGCAAATTGCGCATAACTTGCAGGTAATATTCCTTATTGACCGTACTACCCTGTGGCAAGAACTCATGATGCACCACGCCCCTGCAATCGAAGAAAACTGTCAGCAAAACCTTCACGTTCGACCGAACTTGGCGCGCTTTTTTTGGTCTTGGCTCATGCGGCAGCTTCCATTGGGATGATTGAGCTTTGGTTTCCACGTCATAACCATAAACCCATGATTCGTCACCAGTTATGACCCTCTGGAGCACATTTGGGTCGTCACGGACCGAGTCAACATCTCCTGAGCAATGTTAACGCGATGCTGTTTTTGGTCGAAATTGAGCAATTTTGGCACGAATTTCGCGGCGACCCGACTCATGCCCAAATCATTGGTTAAAATCGAATGGCACGAACCAATCGATATGTTTAGGTCCTCAGCAACTTCTCTAACGGTGATTCGACGATTGGCTAATACTATTTTCTTCACTTTATCAATGTTTTCGTCTGTTGTTGACGTGTTCGGGCGTCCGGCACGCTCTTCGTCGTTCATATCTTCTCGGCCCTCTGAGAACATTTTGTACCACCGATAAACGTTGCTTTGGTCCAAGGTAGCTTCACCATATGCCACAGTCAACATTCGAAATGCGTCCGCGCACTTTATTTTGTTTTTCACACAAAATTTGATACAGATTCTTTGATCCATTTTTGGGAATAGGCAAAAATCGAAGACGAGCCAAAACACATCCAAGCAAAACAGCTGTCAAAAATTAACTAAACATTCAAAATGGCCGACCTTGTCAGCATAAGTAAGGGACATGAGTACCAACATAACGCTACAAAAAAATCAAATATACGTAGCCAGCGGAAATTCAAAATTCGCGATACTTTTTGAACTCACAATTGTATATTATATATCTCAGTACTTGCTTGGTGTGAATACCATGATCTATTATAATATTGAATGCATACTATTTTGAATTTATACTTAGATTTATCTCGCAGTGACACTTCCTATAAAATATGATTGGCGGTTTGAACAAACTGCCGATATTAAAAAATATATATAAAAGTGAATGTAATGTGTACCCGAGATCACACGTCATGAAAAGTTCACTGTAATTAATCAGTATATTTTACAGAGACATTTGCACGCTATACTCGCTTACCTAATGACATTATAATGCTTTGATAAGTATTACGTAGGCGTGTGATACCAGCATAATACCCGACGATCTGAATGATTTTATCATCAAAACTTCATCCTCTCTCACCTGGATCGATAACAACACATGCAATAGTGAACATTGATGTAACATTTTAGATGTGAAAAATGGGAATAATCTCATTTTTATATGAATCAAGCTTAGTAATCTACTCGTATATTCCGATCGAACATGTAACATCTATTTGTCTCACGACGATGACGTACTGATTGATACAAAATTGTACTTGAGACCATTTTGTGATTTTTTTGACAGAAATGATGTACATTTTATGTTATCATCGACACAGTATCAAGTACACAATATAGTAAGTAGTTACCGTATGATAGATTAACAGATGTCAGATTATCGGCCTGAGGAACCTATTGAGGGAATCATCATCTTCTTCTTCTTAGCGTCCTTGTAGCCTGTTTTTAAAGAGGAATTGGCCTCCTGCGATATCGACTCCCAGCTGTCGATTCATCTCTTTGGTGGTCTGCCCGGGGGTCGTCTACAGTCGGGGCTGGCCGTTCAACACAATGAAGGGGAGTCTGGGTGGATCCATTCACTTCATGTGTGCATACCAGTATCTTCTCCTTTGCCTTCCCCACCTAACGACATTCTTGATCTCGCATATCTCCCTTATCCTTGAATTCCTCTTGCAGTGTCTTGAAATCATAAGATTTAAAAAATCTGACATTACCATCATAATTTCGGACAAAAATTCACACGAGGGTTTATGGCTCTCAAGTACATAAAAAAGTATTTATCACAAAATTCCACAGTGCAAAATCATCAACACATAAAGAATAAGGAAATGATATAAAATAATTTATATACAAATGACCAAATAAATGTTTATGTTTGGAATTAAATTTATTAATAAAAGTTCATTATAAAACATACTTTTTTAATAATAAATTTTGTCTTTTTTCTCGACGACTTTCGATGGAAATTCGTTTGAGTGTATTTTACTTACGTATAATAAAACAACATATAAACAAAAAGCTACCGAATTTATAATGCGAATCATTGCGTATAAAATAAATATAACCCGAATGTCTTATGTTAAAAGAATCACAGCAAAGGTTAAAGGTAGGGGATGGCATGCATAGAAGTTATAAAGATAGTCATTGTCAATATTGAGATTGCCAAAGTATAGTTCCGATCGGGTAAACCTTTTCTTTGTAGATAGTCCTAACCTAACCTAATAGTGACCCAACCGTACCTTTAGTAGAGCTCTCGTGCAAATAGCAAATTACGAAAGAGGCGAATCAGTAAGTGCAATAAAGGCGTGAACCGAGGATGATATAAAACAAGTGTCGCGGTTTCGAATAAACTCCGAGCTAAGGTCAAAATAACCTTTGAAATGACGGGTACCGAAATAGAACGAGTCCATTTTACCTCGATAGCGAAGTTTGAAGTAAGAGTGTTAAAAAAAAATGTCAGGGACACAAACCGCAATATATATGCTTTTCATTTAATCCATTTCGTGAACATACGTGTATATTTCCTCTAGAATAATGGTTACATCATTTAACATAAAAAATGCAACAAAATTACGAAAATACTTATACAAATAATATGTATCTTGAAATTGATTAAGAATTAATGTCGTAAATAGAAATATATTTGTAGAAGTCCGTTATAAATAATAAGTATAATTATTATTATTATTTTACAATATATACTTAGTTTTATTCCAAAATGTGACTGGTTTCGGCAGCTCGCTGCCATTTTCTGGGATATCTTCACCAGAAGACAGCAGCGAGCAGCGGACGCCGGTCGAAATTAAAGAACAAGTGGAATAAAAAACTAAATATGTATTATAAAAGTATCATAATTCAACTTTAATTTAATACTGAATGTAAAGGATTCGAGTCGTGTCTAGGAACAAACCCAAGTCTCTAATATCAGGATGCAAGAGTTCGTTGTATACTCGTAGTTAGTTCCTCACAACCATCACAAAGATTTAATCTTCAAGACTATTATATTATAAAATTAACCAATAGCATGTACCTATAGAAGTGTGCATTAAACATACAATTAACTGTTAAATTTACAACACTGTTATAATATAACATTTTTATAATGCGCTTTGAGAATGTCGCGATAGCTGTTTCGCCATCAGCTGTTACAAACAACTCTCCAAAAGTGTATAATAAATACATGTGATATTAAAACAGTATCGTAAATTTAACAGTTAATAATGTTGAATCATCATAGTGTTTCGGCCAAAACAATAGAATATTTAATTCATCATACTATTTTGCTACATTGCTCGTATATTATGTAAGGGTCCAATTCCCGACGATGGCAGTGTAATTGTCATACTGTCTTTGATCTGATGTTGAATTCACGTGATAATAAAATGGTGATAGATTAGATGCCTATCTCATGTCATGAGAATCAATAGCTGAAAAGTTGTATAAAGTAATTCCTTTCAAATAACGTGATGTATACAAAAGTAGAAATTAATGGCCCAAGTGATATCCTGAGAACCAGCAAAAATGTTACACTTTGCTGCAAAACAATCCCATGGATTGAAACTAGCGAAGAAGAATTATATAAGGGAAACATATGAAATATTAAATAACATATAACACTTGATGAATCTAATATCATATTTCAGCGAAATCATTAACACTACATCACAGATTTGTATCTCCTTAAGCAGCCCTAAGACACGTAGGGTTCACAATTGTAAAGATAATTTCATAGGTTTTTAAAAGCATTATATAGTGAATGGAGCTCTAAAAATAGTTATTGGAAACAAGAATTTATCAAGCGAAAATGGCTGTTCACAATGGAGTTCTGGTCCCAACCTTCATGTATGGAAGCGAAGCATGGAACTGGTAGAAGAAAGACTAGAGCAGAATTAATGCGGTAGAGATGAGGTCCCTAAAACGTATGTGTGGTAGAACGATGTACGACAGAATCTCAAATGCTGATATTAAAAAGGAATGTAGAGCGAAAGAAGGTATTATGAACAAAATTATGAAAGGATCGCTGCGTTGGTTCGGACATATGGAGCGCATGAGTGAAGAAAGAATGGTTAAAAAAAGTATACGTTAACGATGTAAATGGAACGGAGTCGAGGTAGACCGAGGAAAACATGGCATGACCAAATTAATCAAAATTTAAAGGTTGGTCAAATCAGAAGCCGGAAGAATCGACGTGCGTGTATGACTCGCTGTATAAATGTAGAGGAAGATAGAGAGGTATGTCAGGATAGAGTAGTGTGGCGGTCCATTCTCTCTGCCTACCCCTGCGGGGAAACGGCGTGATGGTTTGTTGTTGTGTTGTTTTTGCTAAAAATATTATTTAGAAGAGTTTAATAATCAATACAAATTAATTTTCGCTTTCTGATTCTGACCGCAGTTTCCCGTATCTCTTGTGTTACGTAGACATGAAAAGGTTTGTAATTTTTCCTTTTGCCGATACAATAAAAGAACACCCAGACATATCAAACAACTTAAATTGAACCAACAAACTCGATCTAGAGTTAGTCACTCAATAATTCAGGCAATACAGACAGTGAAAAGTCTCGAAGGCGATGTTCACATTAAGTTGACAGGCAATGGAAAGAGTGAGCTCGACCAAATCACCCAGTCTGTTTAATATAGTCGTCTCAAATTAAATTCCGTGTTTTCTGGATGGGAATAAAAAAATTATAAAATTTGTCGGTTACATTTACACATCAATACACGGTATATCTGATCAAAGGCACTTGGTTTAAAGGGGGAAAACACTTTTCGCAAATAAACGTGTACAAATGTGTTGAATGCTTTAATGAACTTTAAAATAACGCCAGAAATACGCAACACAATTAATTCTTCTTCTTCTTCTGATTGTAGATCTCGCGATCTGTTTATGGAGGATATCAACTTTCTTCCTGTGATGAAGACGACCAGCCTTCTCTCCATCCTCTCCATCGACGGCCCTCTGGAGTCTCATGCATCAAGATCTTAGGAATTCTTGCTGGATCCATTATCTCGATGTGGACCCTCGAGAATCGTCTTCTCTTCCTACTCTATCCCACTATGTCTTCAATTTTGCAGGATTTGCGAATTTCTTCATTAGGTATCCTATCTCTAAGGGTTCTCCCCATAATAGGTCGCAATGTTCTCATTTCTACGACTCTCAAGAGATGTTTGGTTCTGACAGTATCTGCTCTTGCTTCGATTCCGTAAGTCATTATGGGCCTGATGCATGTTTCTTGAACAATGGTGTTAAACTCCATATTAAATAATTTATACGAATGAAAATGTCTGTTTTCTAGACGTTTTATTATATTATTTGAGAATGGCATATTTCGTTTTTCAAATGCATTAAGATCGGAGGGAAGGTGCAGCGTGGGTAGACCGTGGCTTCTATGGCTGGACAGTGTTTTGAAGGACCTACAATTATCCAGAGTCAGACCAGAATGTAAGTCCAGGGTTCAGGATAGAGTCAGCTGAAGAAATGTTTTGGAGGCGGCCGAGGTCCACCCAGGACTGTATAGCCCGAGAGAAGAAGAATTATGTATTATAAATATAAATTTAAAAAACATACACTGAATAAGGATTTCTATTATACAAATCATTCTTGGAAAATTGTTAACGCAACGTGCTATTAAATTATATTTAAAAAGAAATAAAAGCTCATTAATAAATGGTCGAAAATAATAGAATCAAATAATATAGACCAAAAACTGAGAATACTCCTCATCAAGACCTATGTATGGAGTGTCTTGATGTACGGCTGCGAGACATGGTGCCTATCCGAAAGGGATAAGCGGAGACTAGAGGCTTTTGAGATGTGGTCCTATAGAAGACTCCTTGGAATTTCCTGGAGAGACCACATCACGAATGAGGAAGTTCTTCAAGGAATCGAAGGAGGAAGGCACCTGCTCAGACCTTGTCCGAAAGGCGTGCAAGATGGATCGGCCATGTAATACGTCAAGAAGGTCTCTTGCATGCCATAATGGAGGGTATGATCGAGGGGACAAACTCTAGGGGACGCCCACGCCGAGAGTACCTGGAGGACCTGTTGGTGGACGTACGCTGCTCATCATATGCAGATCTCAAAAGAGTCGCACAAGACAGGGAAAAATGGAAGAGAATAATGGAGGAAATTGCTGCAAACCAATCCCAGGATTGAAACCAGAGAAGAAGAGAATAAATGGAAGAAGGGTCGGATCACAACTGAACCCACATTCACGAGAGCAGTAACCAAACATTATATCCTTAACTACTAGGTCTCGTTATCGTGTAGAAAAAATGAAAACACAATATGATTGTTCCTTTTTCAAATGAACGATAAAATCAAAATTCTAGCGATGCGATTGCCGCCTAAATCGTCCTTTGCTGTTACGACATAACACACGAATGCCGATAGTGGCGATCCCGTTAGTGTATCGGAAGAAGACTCGCACGACGGGAATTAAAATAGAACCGGGTCAACAAAATGTCGTTCACTAATTCAGAGAGAGCGCCCCGCGATGGAAAGGTCGGAAAATATCGATTGGATTCGCAGCACAGTCGTAAACTGCTTAATATTTAATGGCTTGGCTATTAGATAATCCAAATGCCACTACGTGTCTCATCAATAACAAATATATCGAATTTTACTAGTCCGCCGTGGGTTATTACTTGTGAGAAGTAGTTACCGCAGACTTGTGAATTTTTGATACCCATTACATACATACACCCATCCCAGAGTGTCACAAAATATATACTTTGATTTCACCGATATTTTTGTCTCGACTGAACAGATCTTTTCGTAGGAGTCGATAGATTATATCTGCGTCTTTTTATGCTAGTGGTAGACATCTTCACTTAACCCTTACAACTCTTTTGTCGAATGCCAGCCGACATCGCTATATGTAGGCTACAACTCGACGACCTTCGTGGCAGAGTGGTTACAAGCTCTAACTTCCATGCCGAAGGTCCTGGGTTCGATTCCCGGTGATGGCAGTGTGATTGTCACACTGTCTTTGGTCTGGTGTAGAATTCACGTGACAGTAAAATTGCGATAGATTGGCTACCTATCATATGTCACGAGAATCAATATAATAGCTAAAAAATAAAAATTTTATACAGTAATTGGGTCCAAACGACCTGTTGTGTACATAAACAAAATAAATAAAAAAAACTCAGTTGTCGGCTGGCGGCCGACAAGATAAGACTTGCGCGCGCGGTGTACTTTCGCGCGCAAAACTTGACACGTGTCATTGTTTCTTGTGATTATTCGTTTAAAAAAACATTTAATTTCACGTTTTAATAAGATTTTGACTGTTTTTCGTTTTTATTTTACTATAAAATAATCCTTGCAAATTCACATAACCTAAAATGGCTGAAACTTCGCGTGATACGTCTTGCAGAGGAGCAATTAGATACACAGTACAATCTTTAGACAAAGGTTCTAAAGATTGTACTGTGTGCAGTAACAGAAAGATTCCAGGGGGAAGACGGGAAACAGTGTGGTTTTGTGAGGCCTGTTCCAGAAAACCTGGTCTCCATCCTGGAGTTTGTTTTAAAAAGTACCATACTATGCAAAACTATAAGTAGTCCACAATGTTTTATGTAAATTGTTTTTTATTTGAAGAATAAATCATTACAAATGAATTTTTAACGATTTTTTTATCAATAAAAATATTTTGACATTATTTAAATTAGAGTTGGCTGACAAACAATATCAAAAAATAATGGAGCGGTAAGGGTTAATGTCTGAGCAAAACCAGACTTTGTTTAATCAGGGGTCAAATATACGGGATATCGGAATACGTTTTTACATATAAAAAATAGATAGTTAATAAATTTTAAAATCAAATTTTTTTGTACCGTCGCATATTACATATATTAAAATCGGAAAAGCAATGAGAAAGTTCTCAGCATCATGTAAAAACTGAAGAAACTCATATCTAAGATAATGGACACATAACACGAGGAAAAAAGTACCGGTTTTTGCGACATAAGAAAGCAAATTTAGGGTAAAAGAAAAAACCGTTCTTTTTGTCTCTAAAATTTTCGGGTAAAAGAAAAATAACGATTGTTTCATTTAAAATATAATACGAATTTGGTTTTGGATTGCCAACCTTATGTCAAAGGCATAAAAATAAAAAGACATGATTCCCTAACACAAAAAAACGATTTAATCACATTATGAGAAATAACAAGCAACGTACTGTCATTATGAGTGCGATAACTTGGGGTTAGCTGATACCTCATCTTTTCGTTTTTTTTTATTATGAAGAAGATTATTCCTTCAAAGCATCGTAACTGTCGTTGTAGAACCTTCATGTGTTTTTTACTAATCTGAGGTTTAAAATTTAGCATTTAATCACATAAATGTTATATGTGCAACAAAACCACTATCTTTATTACGCTGAGATAAACTTTTGTTTCATAAACTTTACACGAATGATAACAATACATGTTTCAATATGCACCAAAGTACTTATAACGCAATAAGTTTATCATAGTTTTTATAACGAATTCAAATGTCGTGCGAACTCATACAGTCTCTTTTAAATAATCCATTGTTTTGGCGGAAACACTTTGATATTTCAACATAATTAACTGTTTAATTGAAACACTGTTATAATATCACAATTGATTTAATTTATATGAAATTGTCTTGATAGCTGTTTCGCTAACTAATGTTAACATCATCAGGTGTCATAATCAACTGATACAAATAAAAAGTAGATTATTGGGTAAGTAAATAAAATTAACTGATTGTAACACCTGATGATGCTAATATTGGTTAGCGAAAGAGCTGTCGCGACAATTTTATAAAAATTAAATCAATAGTGGTATAATCAGTGGCAGTACTCCCATAGAAGCCCAGAAGCCCGGCTTGCGTAAGAAATTTTGAATCAAAACCCCCAAATGTAAGTAATCATGCCCCTGCATAAATCAACAACCCACCAAATCACCATCCAAGAATGTTCCCATCAGACGTAAGAGGAATAGCCCCAAGAGCTGAACCTCTGTAAGCCAGAAGAGGTTTTGATTAAAAATTTCTTACGCAAGCCGGGCTTCTGGGCTTCTATGGGAGTACCGCCACTGGCATATAATCACAGTGTTTCAATCAAACAGTCGGTATCTTTTAAAGTAAACAAAAAATAGTCATAATAATTTATGCAAAACCTTAATAAAATCTCTAAAAAAATTAAGAAAAAATATTATATAATGTATGTTGCAACATTCTAGTTTTCTATAAACATGTTACGGAAATATTTCATTCATTATTCAATCATTTTAATTTCGATCTAATATATTTAGTAGAACACTTTTTTGTTTCTCATTGAAATCTGAAAAAAAGTATGGAGATTAAACGTAAATGATGTCCACATTCATTGTAAATATATAATTTAGTATCGAGTAACATTAATAATTGTATAACTATAATAATACAAGCCACATATATTTTTTAAATGTTGCAATTTTGTAAAACTCTGTAATATTATTATACAATTAAAAGGAAAGGTGTACCGAACAGTCGCACACTGGATCCATTTGGCAAAAACATAGACATAGGGGTCGAACTCCGAATTTTGCCCTGATTTTTTTTTAAATTAGGTCCTCTGTGTGATTCCAAACCTTTTTTGTCTCTTAACTTTTTTTATATAACTGCTAATTTCCAAGAAAAAAATGTTGTTTTTTTTGTATGAAGCAAAACTGATTTTTGCAATTATTTCGGAATCATGTGGATACGTCAAAACCAAACTTAGTAAGGATTATAGAGGGCATAATCTTCTACATTACTTGTTACGACATCTATGTATGTCGTATCTAACAAAAAATCCGAAACCACTTTATACTCGTAACAATTAATTAAAATTTATAATGTCTGCTGCTTTTAAACGGGCAGAAATATGAAGTAGACGTCGTAACAAGTAATGTAGAAGATTATGCCCTCTATAATCCTTACTAAGTTTGGTTTTGACGTATCCACATGATTCCGAAATAATTGCAAATATCAGTTTTGCTTCATACAAAAAAACAAAAAAAAAATTCGTGGAAATTAGCAGTTCTATCAAAAAAAGTTAAAAGACAAAAAAGGTTTGGAATCACACAAAGGATCTAATTTTTAAAAATCAGGGCAAAATTCTGAGTTCGACCCCTATGTCCATGTTTTTGCCAGTTTTGGATCCAGTGTGCGTCGTAAGACTTGCTATGCTCTACAGATCGGAATGCTGGGCCGCAAGGCGACAAGAAGAACAGAGGCTACACGTAGCAGAAATGAAAATGCTGAGGTGGGCCGCCGGGGTTACGATGCTGGATAAAGCTAGAAATGAGCACATCAGAGGTAGCCTAAAAGTCGCTCCCATAGCGGAAAAGACTAGGGACTGCGGTGGTACGGCCATGTGAGCAGGAGGGACAATGAATACATCGTTCACAAGGTCCTGAATCTGGAAGATGGAAGGAGGGGACCGGGTCGGTCACGTGCAACGTGGATGTCCACAGTTAGGAAAGACCTGAAAGCGCTGGGACTGGACAGCCAGATGACCCTGTATCGCGAGACTTGGCGGAGCCGTATTGGGAGAGCCGACCCCAAATAACGGGAAATTTATAAAGTAAATAAATAAATGGCTAAGCGAAAGAAGATGAAGAAGACTCTGTAATCTTTATTACCTGTTTTGATTTTGAAACACTGTTATAATACGTATCACATTGTATTAATTGATTTCTATTAAATTGTCGCGACAAATGTTTCGGTAACCTATGTAGGCATCCTCAGGCGTTCTTCTTCTTCTTTTTGTCCTGTCACACCTCCGTGGTGTATAGGGGCTCAAGGAATCTCCTTCACCCATGCCTAACATCATCCCAAGTGAGGCCTGCTGCTTTAACCTCGTCCTGCAGGGCTCTTCTCCAGGTGGCTCTAGGTCTGCCTCGCTTCCTTTTTCAAGTGCTCCAGCCTGGTGCTCCCTGAGCGATGCAGGTCATCAGGTGTTTCAAACAAATAATTTCTTTTAACAGCTGTCGCGACAATTTCATATAAATTACATAAATCAATTATGATATTATAAGTGTTTCAAATTAAACAGTTAATATAAATAAAACTGTTATGTCAATTCGTGTCTCATAGTTTGTTATTAATAAACTATGCATGCTCGCTAGATTTGATCAAATATAATTACAAAAAAATTCTACCGTTATGTGTAATATCTTGAAGAGGGTTAGCTACAAACAACTAAAGATACAACTATATAGAACTCTTTGATAGTAAAAGATACGACTTTGTGATAATATCTTAAGATGTATTAATATATATTTTACAAAAAGGTTTATTGTGCAGTGGTGCAGTTCACTTTATAAAGCCAAAACAGTAAAGTACGAGCATCTTCCGACTCTAAGAATTTACCAAGCGTGAAAATGTTCGACTGCTGAGTGAAACCCATTTAAAAAAGTACGTTTCTCCTTTGTAGTTTAATCAAAAATTAAACGAGACTGACGCACATTCAGTGGTCCCATAAATCTGTAAAGATCTTGTTAATTAATCATCTGATGAATTTTTCTTGTCATGTTTCGTTTAGGGCCGCGTTCATTCGGAAAACGAAAAACCATCCCGCAGTGAACCCGATTCTGTACCACGTGACCTTAATTGGTTCCATAACGCTCCGATGGATGGCGCTGTTTTCCATAATGTTGCAATCGCTTCGTTTCCCGCGCGAACGGAGGCGAGAGTGTACATTCGATGCATTTTCTTTTTCAAACAAAGAACTTCAATTCGAATTTAAATTTGAATTTTCAGAGTACGCCAAATGAAAGTATACACGTATGCAAAGGGAAAACCAGTTCACAGACTTTCTTTCACAATCTAAATAAGCCCGTAAACATAGTAATCCAGGGCGTAGAAATGACTTGAATCACCTTATAAGATAACAGCAATACCTTAGAAGATCCATACAGGCTTTACTCGGCGAGAGAGATTTTAGTTTTGGGAAATACGAAAAAATACATTTATTTAATAATAATAATATATTTTCTAAGAAAAAGGTCAAACTTATTAATGGACCATAAATAAAAGCAAATAGAATGCGAATGATTTACATTATTTCTATATTACGAGTACATATGGATAATGCTTTTTAAAATACTAATAGTGACATTATTCAATATTCAAACTTCAATAACTTTTTGAAAGTATACTTTTTTTGCACTTTTCACAAACATGTTTTGGGACACAGAAGCCTTTCCTTAGTGTAGAGTGAGAAAGGCAGAAAATACAATATTTTCAATAAGTCATTCAAATGCGAATCCACATCACAAAGTGATTGCGAGTATAGAAGAAAGTATTTTTTTATTAAAAAATGAAAACTTTCCAATTCTCTAACCGACGTTTCGGAGATCGTTGCAATCTCTTTATTCAAGGTTTTCTGAAACTCAGACCTGACGAGGTGCGAGCACAACGTTTTTGCTGAGGTCGAAACTTAGCTGATCCTCAAGCCAACCGTCTCGACCGGACAATTGCATTTATATATATAAACTTCCTATGTTACCTTCCCTATTCCACATATTAAATAACTTTCCTTCTTTCCCCCATCCTGCATTTTGTCTCCGTCCTCCTTTCTGTGCCTCCTGCTGTGCATTATTTTCTTTATATTATTTCTCTAACATATTTATGTAAATATCAAGTGTGTATTTCTTTTGATGTTGTATTGCTATGTGTGTACAGCGGGACATCGAGGGAGAGTAGCGTAGCTTAAATGTGGTCTGAGTCCCCCGTGGTTGCAAATAAACATATATATATTTTTTTTTTAACGTAAGTCCCGCGTGGATGGGGGACAGGCCTAAGGAGTGCACGAGTGAAGCTGAAGAAAGGCGCCGCTGCGCCTATAACAGCTTCGGATAAGCGGAGGGAGCCCTCTATGGCTCGGATCAAAAAAATTCAAGGTAAGAGGATAGTGGTGATCAGCTGGTATGCTACCCTACGATATCGACACCGACTGTGAAAATCTAAAAAATGTAAGTAAAAAGTTTTATTTCTTAAAAAAATGTTAATTTTTGGATAAATAAAATAATCGCATAGGACAAAAAAAACATTTTGATTTTTTAAAGTGAAGCACATGCCCAAAAATACGTTTAAACGAAGTATCCTTCTTGCTATTAGGCTAGTAAGTTATTTGGAGGGAGGCCAAAACATTCCCGCGACTGCCGCGATGTACTACATTGACCTCACGAAGAGAAAATGAGACGGAAGTCGGAATATTACAAATTGGGCCAAACGCTTGTACCCGCTGGCATACGCGATGCATGCAGCGTGAAGACGTATAACGCGAATTTATTATTGTCAAACGGCATAATCAAGAAGTTCGACTCGAATCAGTCATACTGCGGATGTCCGCATCTGCTGTGCTGAAGGTGTTGAGGTAGGCAACGGGCAGATACTCGATAACTGTATCGGGTATCTGTCTAGTGCAACGGTTCTCAAAATTTTTGCCGACGGAACACATCTGAAACACTTAACATTTTACGGAGCCGTAAAATAAGAAAAGCGAAACCTGCATTTTGCCAGTTGGTACTTATGGTCTTGAAACTGTTACATTGTCCAAACAATGTGCCGAAAAACTACGAGTGACCCAAAGAACCATGGAAAGAGCTACACATTTGTATTAGAGATCTCATTTCTACTGCGTTTATTTTACGTTCATCCTTTTTTGCCAGTTCCATGCTTCGCTTCCAAACATAAATTCTCAAGTAAAATGTGAAAAATATAAATTTTTAGTTGTATCTCAATAGAGACGAAGAAACAAACTGGAAACTGTATAGATTAATCTTAAAAAAATAATTAGTACAATCAAATCTACATAGATGGCTAACTGGAACTGCCACGTGAAGATAAGTATGAATTTGGAGTAGATATACAACTTCCAAAAATGTATCATACATGATCATAATAACAATGGTGGAATGGGGAATGTTGTAATTACATAAAGCGTGCGCTTAACCCAACCAATGACAGGTCATAAGTCCTGTAAACACCTTGATCATCCATATTCAGTTTCCAGTTTGTTTCTTCGTCTCTATTGAGATACAACTAAAAATTTAAATTAACCACCCACAGGTGAAAATCCAGGATTCGTATACAGATGTAAGTATACATTTCACAAATATTTGTGAAAAATATTGTTATGATTATAAAATTATAAAAAAACAATGTTCAATATATTGAATTTAGTATTTAATATGAGTATTAGTTATTAAGAAGAGTATTAGTAAAGCAACGGGAAACTACCACATTAAAGACCCGAGTGGCATCCCACAAACCAGTAAAAATATTACATTTTCCTGTAGACCAGTGATTCCCAAAGTGGTCTATGACAACTTGCAAGGGATCCATGACAGCGGAAAAAAAATTGGGGGTCTGTGAAACGAAAATGGGGGTCCACGATAGTGGATCTCATGTCGGATGGTCGAAATCGTTGGCGACCTTGTTTTTTTAAGCTTATTAGGGATAATCTGCCGGTCGAAACGTTTGGCGACCTTTTTTTTCGACCGACAGATTTTCCCAAATGAGAAAAAAAAGGTCGGCAACGAATTCCGGATTTTTTTGCCTGATGCTCTGTGTCAGCTTATTTTCTACTTTTATAGTTATAGATGAATTCGTAAAAAAATCTATTTTAGGAAAGCTGGGGGTCAACACAAAATAGAAGAAATCGGCAAAGGGTCTACGGGACAAAAAAAGTTTGGGAACCTCTGCTGTAAACTGTATTGTATTGAAACTAATGAGCGTTAATATGAGTAAAACTAAATTGTTTTTAGATAATATGATTCCGCGAATAGCACTACACTGTTATATACGGGTTAGATTCATAAATAAATATGAGGCGAATATTGTAAATAAACTCGTTTAACGAGAAAAATCTACGGTTACTACGTACCTTCAAGTTTCTACGCAGAATCCACAATGCGAATCGTTTCATTAATGACGCAAAAACATAAGCTCGAACCATTGAATAGCCGATCGCCCTTGATACCCAGTGATTTATCCACTTCCTTGTAGTTCAAATTACAGCCTACACGAAAATTCGGCATGGGAAAACAAAAAGTGACTGTCGAACACTAGACGCCTACAAAAGAACCGAGACGACCACAAGGCTGCCGCTTGTATGAGAACGGTCTTGGATTGGGTCCGCTTGGAGACTTTTCACTGAAAAATAAAGATCGAAAAGGCGCGACTGTTGAACCCCAACGACACAAATAATAAAAAAGCAAGATGTCCGATTTTCACGGTCACTTTAATTGTAAGTCTTCGCGTTTATTGTTTCTGGTTTACAATTTTTCATGCGACTCGTTGGGCAACAAAAAAGACGAGGCGGTATTTGCAATGGTTGGCTAATTAACAAACAAAAATATATTGGCAAAAATATACATTGTAAAGTATTCCCGAATATTCGAATCAAAGCAATCAACTAAAAATTGTGAACATCGAGTGGTGGTCTACGGGATAGAACGCTTGGCTCCTGATCCAGGGGACATGGGTTCAACCCTGGACACGACCAGATTCCTTCTTCATAATAATGAGCTATTTTCTGCTCATATTGAAGATTGTAAAATAAATTCTAATATCATTGATTTAAATCCTTGATATTATAGGCGGGCCACACTGTGATAAACAAGCTGGTTTGAAACCAAAATTTGTATACTGAATGTTATTACTCAAACTTAAACCATGTTCTAGACGTAGTAAAAACGTCGATTTTAGTAAACCATGAGTTAAACCGCGGATTTTTCTGCATACGGTTATCCTTTCAACAAACATGGTACGTTTATCTCTCTTCCTCGCATTATTTTACCCGGCGTAGAATGAGATAGAAGCCCTATACAACCGATGTTTATCACAGTGTGGCCCGCCTTTTAGTCTTTTTAAAAATAAAAAAAAAGAACATTTTCAAAATTTAAAATATTCAAATTTCGAGTAAACTACCTAACTAACTAACCATAATGGACTGCCTGACATAATGGACATAAATAATGGACTGCCACACTTTTCTTTCCTGACATCTTTCTCTCGCTTCCTCAACATTTAACAACATCGTGTCATGCACATGCGTCGATTTCTCTGACTCCTCACATGGCCGACATTCAATATTTGATTTATTTGATCTGAGTTGTTGTTTGATTTGAGTGCCACGTTTTCCTCGGTCTTCCTCTATTTCTGGTTCCATTTACATCGATAACATATAATTTTTTTACCATTCTTTCTTCATTCATTCTTTCCGTATGTCCAAACCATCTTAATGATCCTTTTGTTCATAACACCATCATTCGCACCGCATTCACTTATTATATTTTCATTCGACACTCTATCATACATCTATCTAAAGGCAGAAACATACTATTAACACGCCACGCCACCCGATGCCACGTGATGCGTGTTGAGTCGAATCAAATTCTATTGTTTTCTATGAACAGAATCACACTACGAACACCCGACGCGACGCCATGCGCGCACACGCCACCCGATCCAGACGAGCTAGATCGACGTGTTGCCGGTGGTGGGAGTAAACACGCCACGTCGCGTGTTAATAGTATGTTTCTGCCTTTAATCTCATTAAATGCAGTAGTAATGAGATTTAGAGTATCTTTTGATAAACTTAAACCCTGCGATCATGACCTGTTTTTTTTTCCACTTTTGAATTTATTTTTTTTAACATGTTTCAAAGGTTTTACACCTACATCGCCAAGAAAACAATATGAACTCCCAATTAAATATTATAATAATACACTGAAGTGTCTTTTTGTAAACCTGACGATGCTCCGGCGGGAGAGAAACCGGTGTTATTATTATATTTGATAATGTCACACCACAAATTAAGTTGTTCATACGAAAGTATAGACTCCCAATGTTTATATCGTTCTCCCGGTGATGGTTTAAAACGGTAATAGATTTTATTATGTTACGAAATCATCAATCAGAATTTATTCGCGTTAAATTTGTATTAAATATAGAACGTTGATTGGCGAGTACGTCATGCGCCAGGCGCGTACAACCGAAATCTCTTTGTACGCGCCTGTGTTCAAAGTGCTCAACACGCGCCTAGCGCGTTCATGATTTTTTTTTGTGAAACCGACGTGTATAATATTGAAAGAAAAATTGTGATTATTTATTAGGATTATATTTAATATTCTATCGGTTTTATTCTATATTTAAATGAGACATAATTTGATCAGCTTCTTGATCTTGCCAGTCATGACGTACGGAGCCGAGACGTGGACACTGACGAAAGGTCTAGTCTACAGATTCAAGGTCGCCCAACGCGCCATGGAAAGAGCCATGCTTGGAATAACCTTGAGGGAAAGATTAAGAAACGAATTTATTCGTCAACAAACCAAGGTGACTGAGGTGGCTCTGAGGATGGGCGGGCTGAAGTGGCGATGGGCTGGCCATATCTGTCGGAGGACCGACGGCCAATGGGGGAGACGGTTTCTCGAGTGGAGATCGCGTACAGGATTCCGCAGAGTTGGACGTCCCCCTGCCCACTGGACCGACGATCTGAAAAGGATTGCTGGACTTGGATGGATGGGAGCGGCAATGGATATGGGGTGGTGGCGTGCTTTGGGAGAGGTCTACATTCAGCAGTGGATGACAGACGGCTGATGATGATGATAATTTGATCATCTTACCAGACTACCCAAAAATGTTTCGCACTGAAAGTGTTAATAAAATGCTGTGAAAAGTCTTGTCTTACCACCATCTTGATATTATTATAAACAATTAGGTGCAACGCTTCCATTTATTATAACAAATGCACGGAAATTAATAATATTATGCCGTTTCGATAAGACGCAAGTATTTAGAAAACCAGAAAAATAAACAAAACACGCCTTCATTCGCGTTCAACGTACCCAAAAGTCCACAGATGGGGTTAAGTACATCCTGATTTGATTGTGATGCCGATTTTTAAAATGTCAATGGTTTCAGTTTAAAAATTCTTGGAACTGATTACTTCATTTCTCACTTCGGTAAACAATTAAGATACGCGCATTGAGATTGACAAAACAATTTCATTAGTTTCTAATACATTTTAGTTTATAAGAAATAACACGCTTGGAATTTTTTTTTATTGCACTCACATCAAGTGTATCGGTGTGGCGGTCCATTCTTTCTGCCTACCTATTCGGGGAGGCAGCGTGGTAGTTAATTAGTTAATAAATTTTGAAAATATGGCATTAAAAAGTAATTGCAAATAACACACTAATGTTTTTATTTGCTTAATGATAAAAATACGATGACGAAAAATAAAAATAGTAATGAATGTAGGTATACAGCAAAACTATCGCAAGATATAAGGAAAATTTCAAAAAAAAATGCTAAATTAATGTTTTCTATAATACATTAAGAGTCACTTTAAGGCGTTAACACTGGGAATTCCACTGTTAATTTGGAAAAAGAATTTTAAACACTTTATTATTACTAACTAACTAACTAACTAACTAACTAACCATCACGCCATTTCCCCGGAGGGGTAGGCAGAGAGGATGGATCGCCACACTGGCCTGTCCTAGGACACCTCTCGGGCTTCCTCCACATTCATACATCGCACCATGCACGCACGTCGATTATTCCGACTTCGAATGTGGCCGCCTTTTAGTAATTAGTTAATTTCGTTAACAAGTATTTAAAAAACCAGAAAAATAAACAAAACACGCCTGCATTCGCGTTCAACATTCGTTTTAAACTGTTATTATAACACTTTATTATTATAATAAATTAATGAATGGGTTAAGAAATTACTAAGTGTTCTCGAACGCCGTAATATTTATTATGAGCCATTCATAATTATGATGAGTTTTCTCATTCACAATTTTATCTTACAATGGGAGGGTACAACATAACAGAAATTGACTTTGGGATGTGATTTTTATTTATGTATTGTAATTAAAAAAGGTTTTAAACTGTTCAATTCAACTTATATAATGTGTTAGAAATTTCTTTTCTTTCAGAGTTCGATACCTCAAGCGATACAGGGCTCACTCTCTCCACTGGCCCAAAAGACTTGGGTTCGATTGTACAAAGATTGTTAATTACTTACTTAAACAGCCGATGTCGTCCACTACTAGACATTGGCCTTCACCATACTTCTCTACATATTTATACATTGTCTTCGCATCCAGTCAACAGCAATTTTTTTAATGTAATCAGACCATCGTGTGGCGGTCTTCTTCTGATTCTTTTATCCTCGCGAGGTCTCCACTCCACCACCCATCTGGTCCATATTTGATCTACCAGTCTGGCAACACGTTCACCAAATAACCATTTGAGCCAAGTACCCCCTAGACGACATGCGTTACTCTCGATCTTATATAAATATAGTATTTCTTATTCGATCAAAGAGTTTTACTTGTAGCATGGGTTTTTCATGTTTCCACCCTCTTACACGGAGTCTCCTTATGGTTCAACGGTGTAGAAAGATTAGAAAAATGAAATAAATACGCGTTTTCAATATAATCAATTGATCACGACATACACCGCAGCCATTAAAGCTTTAGCACGTCCACATAGATGGTTCAGAATATTAAACAGATATAAAGATAATCCAGGAAGTCAGAACAAAACGCACGATGGTTTGTGATTAGAATATTATTAAAATTGTACATAAACAAACTATGTTGAACACAATCATAATCATACGTAATACATGTTCGTGTTTTGGTAGACAAATAATTTGAATATTCGAAGGATAATGAATAAAAAAGGAATTGTGACGCCATAATTGTAAATATTTTTTTAGATTTTTAAGATAATGTACCTACGCATTGTTTTATTCAAATGGACAAATATTTAATTTTACTAGTTTGGTACGTTCTCGTGTGTGAGTAGTAATTATAAGAATAAAATTTACTTCTATTGAATTAATAAAATTATATTCGTCACACAAGGTTAGGCAGTTAAGATAATATTTAATGGTTATGGATATAAATGGTAACTGTGTTATGTTTAACATAATATAATGACATTATGCAATGAATTTGAAATGTTGTAATATTATATTTTCTGTGGTGTTATTTGAGCTGACTGAAAAATAATATGTTTAGTAGTTCGCTGAATTAATAATATTTCTTCTTCTTTTCTTTGAAGGGTCAATTGAAAGCTAGATTTGTAGGGATAAAAGGACCACATCTCTCGCCTTCTATTGCCGTTGTGGTGGAAGGTTTGGTCAACTTTGTGTCGTAACATCATACGTGGAGTTATCTACATACATAGCTTTGGCTCAATTATGCTCAAAAAATATTTAAACTAACTAACTAACTAACCATCACGTCGTTTCGCCGGAGGGGAAGGCAGAGAGGATGGATCGCCACATTGTTCTATCCTGACATAACTCTCGCGCCTCTTCTACATTCACACATCGTGACACGCACGTTCGTCGATTGTTCCTACTTCGAACGTGGCCACCTTTCAGTAATTAATTTGCTCATGCCATGTCTTCCTTGGCCTTTCTCGACTTCTTTTTCCATTCACACTACTTGCATATATATTTTTAACCATCCTTCCCTCATCCATTCGTTCCATATGTCCAAACCATCTCAGTGACCCTTTCTTGATTTTATTTATCACGCATTCATCATTTTTTCCAGGGAAAAATATTTTAATTATGTAAGAATAAAAATAATGCATAAAAAACATTACGTAATCCTTAAACTTTTTACATGGGGTATGCAGAGAGATCATATAATTAATTATACTGTTTTATCATAACGAGATTAGTCTATATCCATACATACACGCACACTTGTCGATTTTTCAGACTTGGAACGTTGCTGCCTTTTAGTAATCGATTAATTAACTCATCCTTCTAATATTTCTTTTTCCATTCACATTACTTGTATACACACAACAATTTTATTATTCTTACCCATCCATTCGTTTCATGTCAAAACCAGCATTGTATCCCTCTCTTAATTTTATTTGATATTCTATAATATTATACAACGCTGCTGGACAGTCTTCAAAGCGCTACATGGAATAGCACCAAGTTATATATCTGAACTCTGTATAACGGACAGCCTAAATACAAGGAAATCCACACTTCGCTCGACGAACTCCTCGGCAATAGGAAGATTAGTTGAGCCGAAGCGTTGCCCCAGTACAAATTTCGGGGATCGAGCGTTCGCGGTTGCCGGTCCATCAGCTTGGAACAATCTCCCTTCACATCTCAGATGCATAAATGATCCGACAGATTTCAGATCTAAACTGAAAACCCACCTTTTTCATATTTCATACCCAAATTAAACATTTATATTTTGTTCTACTATACTTTTTAACCGAACGCTAAAATCAGATGCAGCGTTCACATTTAGATTTTTAGATTTAAAACACGTCTTAATGCGCTCTTGAGGTGATTACATCACAAAAACGGCGCTTTAAAAGTTAGCATATTATTATTATTATTATTTATTAACGTATGACAATATACTTAAGATTAAACGTGTATCAACAAAATGTGAGCGAATGTTCACAATAAATACGAGTGAAAGCGTCTGTTTTCTAGAAGTTTTAAGTAATTTTATGGGAATGACATGTTTTGCTTTGCTAAGGAATTATCAAATATTTTTGATAATGCATTAGCAAAGCGAAACGCGTAATTTATATGAAATTAAAATAAAATTCTATATAAAAGACGTTTTCATTCGTATTCATGATTTAATATTGAGTGTTACATCATTGTTCAAGAAACAATAAATGAAACAATTTTATTGCGGGCTTTGATTCTAAAAAAAGTTGCCTCATTATTAAAAAAAAAATTATAATTGTAATACAATACGTTATACTTTATTATATATCATGAAATGAGATCTGGTTCGCACGGATTCTTTGAGGTATCTATGAATATATAATCTTCCATACTCGTTGTGTTTTATTACAGTGGTTGAATGACCCAAAGCGAGTGTTAAAATTACCTCTTACAAGGTCAGTGGGCGAACAACGATCCCTATTTTTATATGTCTAACTAATCTGCCCAATTCCTCGAACGGCTTATGCTTCAACACGAGGACTTGGCACTCCTACTGCTGTGATTATAAATTGAAAAAAAAAAATACATTAAAGTACAAAAAAATACATAATGTTTTTTGTATTCAAGTCATGTTGTGAATGTCTTATTTTAATTGGTTGTTATTGTGCGTTTACGAAATTGAAAACATTATTTTTTGCTAAACTAAAGAAGTTAACATTGTAGAATTCAATAATGATAAATTATCATGAATGAAAATACCTTTTTTCCACTTTTGAGTGACACAAGAACATAGCGAAACCAATTTGCTTTATGTCGGAATTTCATAACTAACTAACTAACTAACCATCACGCCGTCTCCCCGAAGGGGTAGGCAGAAAGAATGGACTGCCACACTTTTCTTTCCTGACATATTTCTCTCGCTTCCTCATTGTGTCATGCACGCGCGTCGATTTCTCTGACTCCTCACATGGCCGACATCCAATATTTGATTTATTTGATCGTGCCACGTTTTCCTCGGTCTTCCTCTATTTCTGGTTCCATTTACATCGTTAACATATAATTTTTTTACCATTCTTTCTTCATTCATGGTCTTTCCATATGTCCAAACCATCTTAATGATTTTTTCATTATTTTGTTCATAACACCATCATTCGCAGCGCATTCACTTCTTATATTTTCATTCGACACTCTCTCATACACAGAGTATCCATACATTCGTCTAAGAGATCTCATTTGTACTGCATTTATTCTACTTTCATCCTTCTTTTGCCAGTTCCACGCTTCGCTTCCATACATAGGGTCGGTAGAAGAACACCATTTTGCACCGCTATTCTAGCTTTTTTTGGATTGGTTTCAGATCAGAATTTCATTAAATTAGTCACTAAAGCTGAACCTCCGTATGCCAGAAGATCCATGTTCAAGTTTTAACAAGATATTTGGTACATGAAATTTTTAAGAAATATATTTTGAAAAAAACTGGGCGTGGTTTCTCTTTTACGCAAATTTATAAGTCTCTGTAGCATTGAAAGTAAAATGGGAGCATTTTGAATAGATAGGTAACGTTTACTTGTGTTTACGTTGTACAAAGCAGATAGGTCGACATCACGCGATTTTTCATCACATCGCCGACTTGCATAAAAAGCTTGTTCAGTCACGGCGCGGCGGCAATGTAGACTTTACCAAAACTGACCGGTAATAATACATTAAAAAATATAACGACGCCGCGCATGAAAGGATTTAAATTGTTTTCGTTATTTGCGCTTTGCCGCCGCGGTAAAAGAGGATCGTACGAATGAGGCCTAAATAAGGACTTTCTTATCCATCGCTGAAATAGACGACTTAAATTTACGACTTTTAACAATGGCTGACGGAAATTTGATGCGTGCAGACTTTGACGTAAAGGGCAACGGAAAATTAATTCGATTCCGTGACTTAGACCAGTCGGGGTCTCTAATGCCTTTATGTAAGATCCTCAAAAGCCGGAACAATATCAAAACATTATCGCAATTCCAAATCGAATAAAAAGTACTAACTTAACTGTACAATACTTTTGGATAAAGACATGAAAAACGTTTAAAATCCAACAAAATTCGTGAATAACGCAATTGAAAACTGATTGTTGTGAATTTGAAAAAGAATCAGCGTAATCAATAGACATTACAAATACGACAATCGTTCCAGTTACTTGAGTAACAGGTAAAATATAATACCAGGAACGCATGAGAGATGGGTCGGCTCGACTTTAGAAAGACAAGATACTCTTTGAAATCCGTGCCACACTGTTTTAAACAAGCTCTCCACATCGGTCTCCACCGGCGGTTTAAAACTGTGTGGACACTTGTTTGAAACCAAAATTTGTGGACGGACGCGCATAGTATGCGTGTGGATCCACAGTTGTAAATATGCATTCCATAGTTGGCGCTCCACATTCCACCAGTCAAGGTCAGTTGCATAGCGGCATCGGTGGAGTGCGGACGTATGAACGAAAATGGTGTCTTCGCGAGAAAAAGAAGTGATCAGTGAATTTATTGAACTGTATAGGGACATGCCCTGTCTTTGGGACCTAGTCGACAACACACTGAGGTGGGAGCCTTGTTTTAAATAGTGTGGACGCCACACTAACCGTGGGCTCCACATCGCTCCACAAAGGTGACCCCTGTGGAGAGCTTGTTTAAAACAGTATGTGGACGCTACACCAACCGTGGGCTCCACAGCTCTCCACCAAGGTCACCACTGTGGAAAGCTTGTTTCAAACAGTGTGGCACGGCCTTAAAGCAGTGTTTCCCACTCAGGGGTGGGGCACCACGCTTTAGAGATGGGACACGTCGTTAATTATCAACTATTACACATATAAAGGGGAATGCCTATCGGCCATACAAGAAAATGCCTGAGATGTACAAATTTGAATTATACGCCAAATTGTACTTAAAATAGAATCAAACCCGTTACAATTTCAAGAATTATCTAAAAATACAGAAACTGTGCAGGAGGATAGATGTTGGATTAGTATCAAAATATATAATTGAGACGTATAGAAACAAAAACGGCAATGTCAGCATCATCAAATTGTTGGTGAACAATGAAGAATGTTTTAATTTAAACCTGTTTAAGGTTATGCGATGCAACAATTTTTAAATATTAAAACGTAGCGTGCAGCTGTAATTTGAGTAAATATTATTTATACCCGTAGTTTCTTTTCCAAGATATCTGCTATTTTAATAATTGACAGCAGAATGCAGCATGACATTGCCATGTTTGTTATCAACACCCTTTCATACGAACGATATTTGTATGGGACGCCATCTTGAAAAATATAATTTTTGCATTCTGATTGGTTCATTTAGTAACTGCCGCTTTTGTTCTGAAATTTTGTTGACACTACCGGGTTTGTTTCAAATCTGATCTGAACTCGAAAATGAATGTTTTAATGGTGGATTTGTTTCAAACCAAATGTACACTCAGATTGTAATTAATTTTCTCTATCAAACTGAATATTTAACTCATTTTCGTATTTTGCTTGACATTGCCATCTTTGTTTCTATACGCCTCAATTGTATCGCGGTATTTTAGAAGTAGGTATAGGTATGTCAATGCGCGACAGACATGTCTATAAAGGGAACCATACACTTAATTAAAAAAGAGGCCGATGGGGCATATGACTTTTGAAAAGACGGTGGGGTATTGCATAAAGAAGGCTGGGAAACACTGCTCTAAAGTCAGTAGTTTGTCTTCTGAACGTACTTTCAACATGATATGAAATGTCAATCTCTGATGTAATCATGTTCAACAGACTGGTTGCTATTCCCACCGGCGTAACCAAACTGGCGGCCGGCAGATAAAACAATCTAAAACACAGTCACTGATGCTAACAGCCAGACTTGAATTCAAAACATTTCCCTTTCCTGCAAGTGGTAACAACTGATACGAACATAATAATATTTTTTTATAATTATCTATTAGATTTTATGCGTTATATGGGATCTAACCTAGAAACCGTCTTAAGTGGACGGATCCCCGATCACCTCATGTGGTAAAAACAACATGTGCCTTAATCGACAATTCTACGTTAGTAATTTAACAGTGCCAGGTGGTAAATAATACGCATCGGGCCCATTACTTACCGACGGACTTACCTAGGATGGTAAGTTGAATGTTTTTCGCAATCCTATGGCATACTCCCAAATAAATAAACATTGTAAAATCCTTACTTAAGCAAAATATATAATATGATGAGATATTAATTAAGCTAAAAAACATCACAAAAGAGAAATTTACAGTTTTTATGTATAAGTAGGAAATTAATACAAAATAATAAAAATTCTTTTTCCTAGCAATAAAATGCAGACAGTCAGCTTTCAGAATTGTAAAAATAAGAATTTAACCGTAAAAAATATGCTTATAAATTGAAAAATTATTTTCATTAAATAAAGAATTCATTATAATATCATTTCTAGTTTGTGTCACGTGGTAAACATTGTTTTGACATGAAAGATTTTTAATATTTACTCATTGTGCGCTATTACGAATGTTAAACTTATCAACTACATACTTTAATCAATTAAATAAAACATCGTGTTTTTCTGAGCGGTTTTTAAAAGCGAAAAACAAATTAGGTTCATTTGTTTATATAGGATGTGTGACCACTTCACTTGACGTGGATCTTATGGTATATAGAGGTTCAGCTCTTTTATTCTCTTATTTCTGTTGGAAATATTGATGGATATGTGAATTATTGGTTCATTTAAGCGGAGGCTAGATGTGACACCCGAAATGATCCGCCGAAAGCGGGCGAGGGAGAATTTAGGTTATATGCTAAAATGTCACATTTAACTTGGCAATAGATGCGTTACCGCGTTCGCGTTACCCTTATAGAGTATGGTGTCATTACTCTTCTCTAATTATTTTAGAAGGGAGGCTGTTTCCAAGGGAATGAGAAGAGAGGAGCCATGTCTGGATGTGGAAGTAGTGGGAGTGCGAACCAAGAACACACGACTCCAGAGGGCCGTCGACTAACGACGACTAACATTATGCGCGTGATGCTTCAAATATTATTTCGAAATATTTATTTTAAGATTAAATATTTATCGATGGAAGACAAAATGGAACGTGCTGTCTTTTTAATTATACAAGAGTGAAGGCGGAAGTATAATACCAACATTAAAACCAAATATGTATGAAGTACTCGACTGTACGCTGCACGTCACGCTCGGTGGCTGTCATGGCTCTTGGCTAGATCTTTGTATACGTAACGTAAAACCTTTTACAAGGTCTAGTCCATCTCGTTTTCTATGCGCCATTTATTGCAATCAGAGCTGGATTATAATACCTGCGACGTACGCCATTGAAACACTAGCCTCAACGTAAGGTTAATACAATAATATCGTATTCAATTACAGGTTCTATTTAATAACAAAATACAGCGTTATCTAATAATTAATAAAAATATAATAGTAGATTTTACTAAGGAAAATATTCACCAAATTTACACGGGAAAACAAGATGGGTTTTTACACAGAAAAAAATATTAAATTGAATTTAAGATGCAGCTCTCTTGCTGTTCCTCTTACGTTTGATGAGAACATTGTTGGAAAGGTGATTTGAAGGGCTGTTGATTTATACGGAGGCTTGATCTGTGGTTCGGAGTGTTCTTCTGAAGGAAACTAAAAATATGAAATGTTTATTCTAAAAATTCACGGTAAAATTACTAAAAGCGGCCACAATCGAAGTCGGAAAAAAATTACGAGCGTGCGTGTTACGATTATTGAATGCAGAGCTCGAGAGTCTGTCTGTCATGACAGAGCAGTGTGAAATGTTCATGTATTATATATTATACTTGTTTATTCAATAAAGTACAGCGGAGCATAGAAGTAATATGGGGTAGATTAAATGTGGTCTGGCACCCCCTTGTTGTTGACGTCTTTAAATGTAAGTCCCGGAAGGACCGGGGACAGGCCCAGGGAGTGTACGAGGGAGGCTGACAAAAGTGCCCCGCTACGCCCTATAACAGCCTCGGGAATGTGGGGCAACTTCTATGTTCCTTTTTAAAAAAAAGTGTGACGGTTCATCCTCTCTGTCTACTTCCCGGAGAAAAGGCGTGATGGTAAGTTAGTTAGTTAACTGGATCGTAAGCGTGTAGCGAAGACTTCACAAGAATGTGTGATTGTTGGCGATAGATTATAAGTAATTTAAACTTATTTTTAAATGAATTGCTGAAGTTATGTACCCTTCAGTTCTTGTAAACAGTCATAACTAACTAACTAACCATCGCGTCGTTTCTCTGCAGGGGTAGGCAGAGCTAATGAGCTGCCACACTTCAACCTGATGCATCGCTTGAGATTCCTCTATAAAGGCTAACGCGCGTCTATTTCTCTTACGCATTTTAATCAATTTGGCAAACTTTACTTTTTCAAAACACGTTTTGTATATAACATTTCACTTCTTATAGAATTTTGTCTGCTCCATTCGTTCCATACGTCCAAACTATGTTAGTTACCCTTTCATAATTTTACTAAGGACGCATTCATCTGCCTTACAATCTTTTTTTAATTTTTTTATTTTACCATACACAATCTTTCCAGATATTATTTTTAGTTATCTCATTTTTACAGCATTCATACAACTTTTCCCAACTCCAAGCCTTACTTCCATTTATAAATTATTAACGTATAAGAGACATGCGCAATAAGCACAAATGTATTCAATATTAAATGTTATAATGAAGAGATACGCCAGCACTTAAATGCCTATTTCGATGGAAGGCAATAAAAATACAAAGTATTCATTAACGTTATAAAGACGACAGCTGATTAACGTCCAAATCAGTATAAATCAGTGACTACAATACATAACTTGTTTGACGAACCGACGACCTACAAAATGTATTTCATTAACAGGGGAACTAGCACAGTCGACACATGTTCAATGGGACTAATATTTACTTGATGAGAAATGAATAGCCTAACGAGTCGATCCATATTTTTAGTCAAAAGTTTCTGCTTCTTCTTCGTCGTCTTCTTCTTCACCATCTTCTTCTTCAACTCACATATAAGAGACATTCAATTTTTTTACGAATTTAAACACTGTTTTTTCCACTTTTGAGTTTATTTTTCTCGACACTTCTCAAAGGTTAACACATTCAACACCGGGAGAATGAACTCGAGAGTTATAAACTCTCGAGTTCTCTAAACCTTTGAAATATGTCGAGAAAAATAAACTCAAAAGTAGAAAAACAGCTTATAAAAAATCGTTATCATGGAATTCCACAGTGTGTTAACAATACCTTGTTTATCATAAATTAAAAGTCTGTTATTATAGGAGTTTCCTCATGTGATGATAAACTCCAGCTACTTCGTTTTGGTGGTCTCCCTGGTGGATGCAATCCATCTGTTGTGCTATGCAGAGACATGTATGGAATTCTTGTAGGATTTATTCTCGGTCTGACTCTCATTACTGTCAACGTTGTCGTGTCTCTGTATCTCTCATTACTGTCAACGTGTGATTGTGGTGTTTCTTACACGATCATGCATAGTCTTCCCAGCAATAGCACGTAGTGTTATCACTTCTTTTTTAAAGTTAACGATTATTTGTGAATCTAAATCAGCCGGATTAAGACCTAGATGGCGCCTAATGGATAACGTTTTTGCTGATCTGGCTAAGCTAAATGAAATGGATTACTGAGAGCAAAGGGCGCAGGATCGAGGAGCATGTAATAATATCATCAAGGAAGCTAAAACTCTTCATGTATTGTACGGCCATCTGAAGCAAAATTATTTGTGATTCATTGGTGGTAGAATAAACCTCGTTCTAAATAACTTAAAAGTTCATAGTTATATTGACTATAATATTATGGATCATTAACAAAATAATTAAAACAACGTTAACTTATATAGTCAAGAGTGGTTTACATAATGAAATTGTGAATTTAAATATAAATGGGATGTGCAGTACGTAATATAAAATTATTTGTTATTGGGAAAGCACTTTTTCAAATGTATTATATAGTACTTAATCGTATAAATACTCGTAGATATGGAGGTTACTTGTTTATATTTACATAAAACCAATAAAAGCTTGCTTTAACGACTTAATAAGAAGGAGAAACAATTAACAAAATGTTAAAATATATTAACATTTAAATTTTTATTGGTTATTTAATTTGACAAAGTTTGACATTTTGAAGGATTAGAAGAAATAGGCCGAGGTAGGAGGACGACGTAAAAAAAAGATACAGCACAGCTTTTACTAGTTAGAAGGCTGCTAAGGATAGGAGTTGGAGGCAAAAGTTGAAAGAGCCCAAAGATCAATTTGGGCTGTAGCGCCATCGAAGAAGAAGAATGATCTATTTTAATTTAGTAAAAAAATTAATTGTATCTCAATAGAGACGAAGATGTAAATTATTTGGAAACAGAATATGGTAGTCGAGGCGTTTACAGGACTTATGACCACCATGGTTGGGTTAAGCAATCAGTTTATGTTTAACAACATTCACCAATCCTCCCTTCTTACGACACCACGTCTGACAAATTTTTGGAACTTGTATATATGTTAATATTTTTTAATAACTTCTCTTTTGGTAGGTCCATCTACACTAGTGCCATCTATTAAGATGATTTGAAAGCATTAAGCAGAAAATCTTTATTAATGCAATGTGTCAAAATTTGTCAGATGTGGTGTCGTAAGATGGGAGAAATGGTGAATGTTGTTAATCCAATATTTGTCTACACAAATTTAATCACAAAAAATCTTTATAATACATATTTAGTTTTATTCTACGTGTTACACGTCGAATAAAAAATTAAATATACATTATATTATTAAAAACGTTTTTTTATTATCATTTAAAATGAACTTTCAGCAGGAAATTTCAATTAAAGTTAATATAGTATATTTCTTTATATGTTTCGAAGGCAGAATATCTTCAGCGACGGAATAACGATTTATATTTTTTTCTTTGTTTATTAAAAATCGAATTATATTCCTACAAAAGAAGCAAAATGATTATTAAGTAATTGCTTTTCAGCATAGAGATCAAATTTGTCTCAAAATGGAGGTCTTCCTCTCGCGAAGTGGGTTACTAGGGGCAACGGGATTGTAAATGCTTATTTATAACTTCATATCGGGGACAGTCGCACTCACACGGGCAACCGCTCGACCCACACATGCACACATCGAATACACACACGCCCCGATCAAATCAATAACGTGGTCAATTGATTGACGGCAAACACTCGATTGGTCGCCCATTACCTATGCCATGTTAATACTCAATTATTCAGTGAAATATGAATAATACCCAATTGGTGGAATTACTAAACTGTTATATTTATTTAAGGCCAAACACAATTATAGCTTGATTGCGTTCAGATTTATTCCATGTTTTAATGTGCGGTTAAATTGTGGCATAGACTACAATTCTATTATGCATGACCACAAAGTAAATGCAAGGTAACCTATTATAATCAGCGTAGAAATATATATATTAGGAAGGCATGTAAAGCCGAAAAAAGTATTACAAAAAAATATATGAAAAGATTACTGGATTGTTCCGGACAATTTAACTTATTATAATAGTCTGTGAAAGATTATGTATCTATAAATTAACTTACGTATCTCGTATATGTTTTCAAATGTGTTCATCAATCATCTTTTTCTTCTCCTTCTTCTTCTTTTCAGATAGTTTTACTCCACTGCAGGATATAGGCTTCTTCTTAACTCTTCCAACATGTTCTATCTTGGGCTACATCTTCTATCTGTTGGATGGACCCGCAAGTTGGATAATATCATCCGTCCACCTTTTTTGTGATCTTCCTATGCCTCTTTTTTTATACCAATAGATAGCCTCTGGTGATGCCGGTGGGGAGAGCAATCAAACTGCTGAACATGATCGCTTCGGAGATCGATGTCTTTCATATTCGTGAAAGTACGCTCAGAAGACAAATACTCAAGACTTTGGAGAGTATCTTGTATTCCTAAAGTCGAACCATCTCTCATGCGTTCCTGGTATTATATATTTATTATATTTTACCTGTCCTCAATAGATGTCTTAAACTTTAATAATTGTTTGTAATATCTTTTGAGAAAATATACTGATTTGATTTGATAAATGTTCATCAATAGATAAGTAATAAGCTTAGTATTTGTACCATATATAAAACGAAATTATCTATTTAAATACATTTCTTAGGTTATCTATTAATTTACAGTTATCTAGAAGCGATCTTGAAAAATATTCTAAACAAACATATCTCAAAATAAACATCTAATCACCGAACCAGACTAGAGGGAGTATTATTAGCAAAGACGCTGTTATAATGGGGAGTTCGTTGTAAGATAAGATTAATTTTACAAAGAAAAACTATAAACAAACATAATATTCTTATCCCGGTATAAACAGGGGCGGATCTGGCGCTCGGTGAAAACAGAAGTAGAATGTATCTACTGACAAAAAAATGTCAAAATATAATAAGACGCGTAGTGCCGGCGACGCACACTGGATCCATTTGGCAAAAACAGGGACTTAGGGGTCGAACTCCGAATTTCGCCCTGATTTTTTTAAATTAGGTCCTTTGTATGGAATCACACAAAGGATCTAATTTAAAAAAATCAGGGCAAATTCGGAGTTCGGCCCCTAAGTCCCTGTTTTTGCCAAATGGATCCAGTGTGCGACGTATGCTGCGCATAACCTTGGACAGCTGGGCATCAGGGCGGAGATTGCTAAAATATTTTGAGCATATAGCCCGGAGAGATCAGGACAACCTCGAAAAACTCATAATAGTAGGCAGAAATAATGGACCGCCACACTGTTCTGTCCTGACATACTTCTCTTTGAATCCTCTACATTCATACATCTTTTCATGCACGCACGTCGATTTCTCCGACTCCTCGCGTGATCGACATTTAATATTTGATTTATTTGATCGTGCCACGTTTTCCTCGGCCTTCCTCTATTTCTAGCTCCGTTTACATATACCATATTCACCATTCTGTCTTCGCTCATTCTTTCCATATGTTCAAACCATCTTAACAACCCTTTTATTTTTTCCAACATTTTGAATGTATACAAATACTTGTAGACGAACAACTGGAATTTACCCATTGCGGGCTATCAACTCAAGAATCAATTGTATCTCAATAGAGACGAAGATGCAAATTGGAAACAGAATATGGTTGATCGAGGTGTTTACAGGACTTATGACCTGTCACTGGTTGGGTTAAGCGCACGCTTTATTAAATATAAAGCGGGTCATAAGTCCTGTAAACACCTCGATCAACCATATTCTGTTTCCAATTTGCATCTTCGTCTCTATTGAGATACAATTGATTCTTGAACCCCTTTATTTTTTTGTTCATAACTTTCATTCGCACCGCATTCACTTCTTATACTTGCATTTGACACTCTATCATATAGAATTTTTCAAGGGGGGGGGGGGGTTATATACAAAAGATTTTAAAATCACTTTACGCATATATAACATAAAATACGCAGTCAAAGCCCACGGTTGGGGCCGGCCCTGCCTACAGATAAACAAGCATTCCTCTGGAAAATTAATCGCCGCCAAACACATGCCACATTTTACGGTTATTTGTTACTGAATGAACGGCCCCGAGCCGTAAAGCGGCTAAAAATAAGAGTTTTCCCTCCCGCCCGCTAGACACCGACGTCTATCAGACAGATTACACATCACAAAACCTTCAGAGCAACTCATCAAGGTGTATTAGGACACAGTCCGCTGTTTTATGTGTGATTTCCACAGACGTCTGCCTCACATAAGTGCAGAAAATGCAAGACATAATGAAGGATGATTCAAACGGCGAATAAAATCCGTACCTACACGTATTTGGCAAAAGCACACATGTCATTTTTTCGCATATTACAGAATAACTTTTTTAAAATTAAAGTAAGTTCCACAAATCCGTGTACGAAAATTAAAAAATGACATGTTTTTGTTTTTTAATTAAAAAATATTTTAACACACATTTGTGAAATGAGCAAGACCGAGGAAAACGTGTCACGATCAAATGAATCAAATATTGAATGTCGGCCAGGCGAGGAGTCAAATAAATCGACGCGCGTGTATGACACGAAGTATGAATGTTGAGGAATCGTGAGAAATATCTCTCTCCGGTCTCAATCTAGCGATTGGTCTGCAGCAAGGCGACGCATCTTCTCTTCCACTCCGCTCGATCCTCGGCAACCCTCTTCAACTCCGCATAACAAGTGCAGCCCATATCTCGGTAAATCTGGTTCAGGTACTCTTGGCGAGGTCGTCCTCTGCCAATCGATCCCTCGACCATTCCCTCCAACACATCATGCAGGAAACATTCATGTCGCAACACATGACCAATCCATCTTGCGCGCCTCTCCGCTATAGTGTTCAACACGTATGAAATATGTCAGGAAAGAGGTAGGGAAAATATGTCAGGATAGAAAGGTGTGGCAGTCCATTATTTCTGCCTACCCCTTCGGAGAGACCCCGTGATGGCTAGTTAGTTAGTTAGTTAAAAAAATCGTCATATTATTTTATAAAAACCAGAAGGCTTGTGGACATATTTTATGAAGAAGTAATCAGTCGAATAATACTGTTTGGTTGTTTAGCGTCCTCTTCGCCGCTGTGATTGTTTGTTTTCGCGTGTTTACTCACACGGGCTATTTTCGTAATTCTAGAAAAATGTTCTCACACCGCGACTGGCAACGTGCCCCGTGACATAACTCTCCGGCCAGATGCTCGCCGCCTGAACTTGACATCAGGTGAGGACCAATCGATAACTATTATATCAACGTTTGGCCCGCGGGCTGGGAGCGCCTTAACGTGAATATTCTCGAGTTGCGATATTCTTCCACCGAGCACGCGGTTCATTTCCCAGAGTTCAACAATTATCAATATTATGATAACAAAAATAAAAAATATTTACACTTTAAAATGTATTTGCAATAACAAAATAAGTGTAACAAACGGATCTTTTGTTAAAAAATCTATTGTGCAAAAGTATTATTTTCCAACTTGTGTCAATGTCCATTTGTTTTGTCTTAAAATATAAACTGTCCCCTTACTTAATCAATAGCGGGTCACCTGAGAGTAAGATTGTTCCAACTGTCAAAAGTAAAAAGCTGAGAAAAATGAAGTCAAAGTTTTATTGGTTTCGGGTGTGTATCTTGAAATAAAAGGGATCCATCTGATGCAGATGAAATTCTTTCACTGAGAAGCATGTTAATTTTCTCTGGCGGCAGTTGGAATAATAACGTTATAAGTGTAAATGAATCCTTCTTCAGTGAATCGTGTGTTTTGAGTGATCAGATGGAACTTGATTCTTTTCGTAACATCAAAATGACGATACTATTACACGTTTTTTTTTGTTTGTACGTATAGATAAGGTTAGTAAGAACCCTTTTCACGAAAAAAAAACAAATGTGAAATTTTGTTAGTTGGAACCCTCTTACTCTCAGGTGACGAGCCTTAGAGCAATAAAACACCATCAACTCAATACTTCCATCTTAAAATCCTTTCAAAATGTAACCCATTGATATGTCTATTATTATCTCCCTGGTACTAGCCAAGTTAACTTACACGTGTTATATAAAATTCTAGGTTCTTGCACTTAGTTTGTAATAATTTTGGTTAGTTTATATCGTTCTCCCGATGATGAAGGTGTAAGTCTTCGAAAAAAAACTCAAAGGTGGAAAAAACAGTGTTTTAATTCATAAAAATTCGTAAATAAAACTTTTTGACATATTATTATTAATATTCTTTTGTTGAATCACTATTTACATATTGATGTATCGATCCTCGGCAACCCTCTTCAACTCCGCATAACAAGTGCAGCCCATATCTCGGTAAATCTGGTTCAGGTACTCTTGGCGAGGTCGTCCTCTGCCAATCGATCCCTCGACCATTCCCTCCAACACATCATGCAGGAAACATTCATGTCGCAACACATGACCAATCCATCTTGCGCGCCTCTCCGCTATAGTGTTCAACACGTATGAAATATGTCAGGAAAGAGGTAGGGAAAATATGTCTATTGATGGCGATGAGGTTCGCAACCCATCACACCGCGTCTCTCGCGTTGGCGATAAGAGAAGGATAGAGTGCAGTATCGATTAAAGTGTTGCAGTCCATTCTTTCTGTCTACCCTTTCGGGGAAACGGCGTGATGGTTAGTTAGTTAGTTGTATCGAAAGCGCGAGCCAATTCTATAAAAAAGGGTAAACCTATCATATTGATTCTCGTGACATGTGATAGGTAGCTAATCCATCGCCATTTTATTGTCACGTAATTCTTCACCAGACCAAAGAGATTGTGACAATCACACTGCCATCACCCATGAATTCCACCAGAATCCCATCCATTGCTCTGCATTGAATACCAGATGAACGGCTTCTACCTGGGAGACCCGCCAAAACGATGGTGAGATAGCTTGAGTTTAGCATCACAGGAGTGTAGTAACAAGTCTACAATAAGTTGAAGAGGAATATAATCTCACAAAGCGTTAATACATATATACAATATGTATATTACAAAACTAATAGGATTGTTGAAAGCTGGTAGGTATAGCTCCATTAAATTGGAAAGGTGTTCTTGTATGACTAAGCAGTATGCACAATAGTGGCGGGTCAATGTGTGGGGGTAAAGAACGGTATTATCCAGTTAGTTCAATAACAGGATATAACCAGAAACTAGATTATTATTGAACAAAGCTGGTAGCACCGCGTTTCCGCATTTGCGATACCATCTGAATAATACTATGCCATATAAAAGACCATTTATTAATGGAATCTAAATTATACGATGCCATAGAAAAAAGTGTACTCATTATTCTTCTTTCAGTGCCGTGTCAGGTCCCCCTAACTTTAGCGATCACTGCAGCAAAGGCATCTCTGTCCTACGTCACTTGAAACCGGTTCTGATCTTTTGTCATTCCTGTCCATTCTTTTATGTTCCGCAGCCAGGACAACTACCTTCTACGAACTCCCCGATGTCCCTCTATTTTACCCAATAATATCAGGCGAAGGGGTGGTATTTTTCTCTCTTTAGCACATGACACAAATATGAGACCTTTCTTACTTTCACACTCGGCAACAGCTCTCTATTGACTCTGGCTCTATGTAGTACGTCTGCATTATTGACCCTATCGGTCCACGGTATACGGGGCATTCTGCGGTATATCCACATAACAAACGCCTCCAACCGCTTCATTACATTCACTTTTAGAGTCCAGGTTTCGCACATATAATATATTAGTGTACTCATTAGTGGAATCAAAATAACACTATGCCATAGAAAACAGTATTTATTATGGAATCTAAATAATACTATGCCCTAGAAAAGAGTATTTATTAATTGAATCTTAATAATACTATGCCATAGAAAATAGTATGCCGTATTAAAGGGTCTTGGCCATACATAAATATAATGTTAATAACACGATGCTTTACAAGACAGAATTAATTACGATTATTTTTTTTAAATATTCGATTCAATATGTCAGTATTATGAGAGGTCTCTCATTATTGGTCCACTCTTTATGACATAAATAAATAATATACGTATTAGAGACCAGAGAGTTATTTTAAATAAGTGAAAAAACGTAATTTTTTTAAATCTAAGCAATACGAGGTTAATTTACACTGTAAAATAAGTTTATGGGTGTAAGATTAGGTAAAAAAAAATACGTACCTATTAATATACGTATCTATACAACATTATTTAAACTTAATAACAATACGCCATAGAAAAAGGTGTGCTCCTAAATAGAATTTCAATAACACTATACCATAGAAAAAAGTGTATTCATTAATGGAATCTTATAAACATTATGCTATAGGAATTGGAAATTTATTAATGCAATCAAAATGTCACTTAAAATTGTATCTTAATAGAAAATAGCATATTTATTATTGGGAAATCGTTTGATCATCACATGATTATCATTAAGAATCTCCAAAAAAGATTCATATGATTGCTAGCTTTAGAATCGTAAGCACTAGAAAAAATATTTTTTTGTACATGTTTAAAAATATATATTTTACCCTAATTGCTCATTAGACGTACGCTGAATTGGTCATGTGTTGCGACACGAATGGATGGATTGGTCATGTGTTGGGACACGAATGTTTCAATGTGTTGGAGGGAATGGTCGAAGGATCGATTGGCAGAGGACGACCTCGCCAAGAGTACCTAGACTTGCCGAGACCAGATTTGCCGAGATATGGGCTGCACCTCTTATGCGGAGTTGAAGAGAGTTGCCGAGGACCGAGCGGAGTGGAAGAGGAGATGCGTCGCCTTGTTGCAGACCAATCATTAGATTGACCGGAGAAGAAGACGTACGCAATACCGTATATTTTATTTTTGTAAATCGTACATTTTATTTAAATAGCAATACGAAATGTGAATAAATAAATTTAAAAAAATATGCACATGTCTTTAAAAATACAAGTCATCGTTGTACACTAGGTAAGTATTAAATAATTCGTATTAATAAGGTAAGTATGTATTAATAATTCAAGTACTTACTCTGAGATAATAAAACACAGGAGATACTAGTTCAAATTATATCATGGAAATTTCCATAGACGAGTAAAACACAAATACGGAACGAGTTTTCTGAAAAACACATGTCACAGCTTCTAGAATTCTGTCTAAGACTGAAACGTGTACGTGATAAAGCACTGAGGCAAAACCTTAAACTATTGTGCAAGATTACATTTAATTTAATAATTTTGAATTCAATTAAAAAGACTTAAGAGGGGATACCACTTATTTTGTAACATTATATTTTAACGCAGTGATTTACCGTAATAAAGAAATGAAATAATACGAGCATTTGTCTATGGTTTCAGTATACAATGCACACAAATATATTTTTATGTATTTTTTGGGTATGGTAACTCCTTTGTACAGAAGTTAATTATAAGCAATGAATATATGAACCGTTTTTTTGTTTGGTTTTACTTATTTTAATTTCAATACCGTTTTTAAAATCTTTATGTCATGATTTGAATATTTGAATATTACTAAATAATATGTATAAGTTTTTATTTGTTACAATATGTTTTAATTATCATAAAAAAATAAGATATTCTCGGAAAACAACTACTTCTTATTCTTCTTCTTTTATACCAATGCATTGGTTTGCTTCTGTAATCAGGCTGGCCTCTCTTGGGAGGTCTCCCAGTTATCCCTACATCTCCCTGGCGGTCTTCCGGGGGGATGTTAGCCGGCAGGAATCTGATGCGCCACAGCGTATGAGATTCTGGAGAGATCCGTCCTCTGCACGTGCGAATTCCAGTATCTTCTGCGTTGTTTTCTCAATCTCGCGACATCTTCCACAGGATAACCTGCATCCTAAGGGTTCTTTTGAATGTCGTGGTTTTTGTTTTCTCTACTGAATTTTGAAAATTTCAGTAGAGAAAACAAAAGTTTTTAATAGTTAACAAAATGTTATAATAATTTGTTTAAATTACAAATAATTAAATGTCAAAATAAAATATGAATCCAAATTTATGATAGAGTATACCAGATTCGAGGACACAATGCCTATTAAAATAAATCTGTTCAAATTAAACAAAACAAACTAAACAAAATAAATATTATTTGTTTATTTATTTATAAAATGGAGAAAATACCACATACTTGGTCGATGGAAAATAATTCTCCCCTCTTAAAACAAAATATATATGGTGTAAACGCATATCAATAAATATACATATGACGTATACTCGTATATAGTAAAAAAATTATCATTTTTCATTGTTTTTAATCTTCAATAATATTTCTACGCAGTGCAAATATGTATAAAAAAAATTTAAGATAATATTATCTGATAAAACACTTCAATTTTAAATTGTTTAAGATACGCGAAGATAATTAAAAACATAAACATTATCTAACCTAAATAAATCTTGTTTGATATATGAAAAACATAGTCTTCTAGAAAAAGAAACATCGAAGGGAGAGACACAGAAAGACATTTTAAGGTTATATTATAAAATAAACACATTTTCTTATTGGAAGAAAGAGTTTAAAAAAACGTAAATCAAACGTTTCCCGTTAATTTGAATATTTTCATGAGTTTATTCGAATTTTGAATCTCGAAATATTCTTCTTCTTCTTCTTCTTTCCCTTTGCCATTTCCCTGGGGTCGGCCCTCCTCATACGAAAACGCCAAACTTTCCTATTTTGACTTATCTCCACTGTCAGGTTCTCGCGTCGGAGTTCCTTTTTCATGTTGGCCCACCATGTTGCCATCGGGCGACCTCTTCTTCTTGGTTTTGTGGGAATGCTGAGGGCTTTTTGGACAATGTGCTCGCTGTCTCTTCGCATCACATGACCGTACCACCGGAGTCGAGATTCTGTTAATTTTTCCGTTATTAGGCAACCTTAAAGCTACCCCTCACGTATTCGTTCCTTACGTGGTCCAGTCTTGTGACGCCTCCAGCCCGCCTCAACATTTTCATTTCGAATCTCGAAATATTGAATAGAATAAATTATCAATAACTCAATGATTGATAGACTTGCTTAATTTGAAAATTACTATTAAACAATAATATATATTATGCGACTACTAATAAATGTATTGAGCGATTTAAAAAAACATATTGTATCAAAAGATTAATGAAAACAGAAAAAAAAATGTTTTGAATACAAGATGTTAAGAGCTAGCAATTAGAATGTTTAAAGCTTAGCATCCTTTTGCAAGGAAATTCTTATCACTGTTTACATCCCCTACGAATCGACGCGCATAAGTTGCAAGTTTCGCAATTTACAAAATTTGCAGCAATTGACTAACTAGGTCTTTCACACATTGAATAGAAATTGCAGAAATGTCTTTGTTTGTCGCTTAGTTTAATCCTTTTATTCGACAGATCACAGTAAAGGAATGTAATAGAATGTTTAAAATAATTAACATTCACCACGTAATCCATATTAAGATTTCCGATAGCAAAACATAATTGTTATATGCGATATGCACATAAGAAACATTATGCCACAAGTTCGATGAAACGAGTGACGAAGATAAGTACTTAAAATACATAATATATTGACAAATTCGATCGAGCATTAAACTATCGGATGTGTTGCCTTTTGTCTTTGATCTTGGTTTTCGGGAGTATCAGCCTGAAGGGTATTGCTCCCCCGTCTGATGAAAGATACGTTGTTGGGTACGAAGATATGTTATATAGGGCGGCGCCGGCGTAATAATGAGGCGTTTAGAAGGAGGATATTAAATAGTTATTTCATTATTTAAAAAAAAAATGATTTACCCATCTAGGCTGGGTCTTATACTCCGGATTAATAAAATAGTTGATTGGCGACTGCAGTCAGTCGTCGCATGACAGAATCCCATCAACAGATAAACTAATAATATGATTAATGAAGTCAAATATATCCAGGAAAATTCCAACCATTATAAAATAGTATAAATATTATATATGATTACGTTAATATATATCTGTGGAGGTAGTTGTTGGGAGGGATGATGGGGGAAAGGAGAAAGTGAGTGTGCGTGTGTGTGTGGCTCGTGGTCTGTGTTCCTTGAAGGAGAATAGGTTTTGGGCGCTTGTGACAGTAGTAAGTGTCGGGATGTAGTTAGAGGTTTCTTGTATAGATATGTTTGGGTGTGGAGACCTCCTGAAAGAAATACTCGGCGCTGTGCGGATATGTCCGTAGTTGAGTCAGGCTATATCAAAAGGCACCCACGATAACGTCACTTAGGTATAGCAGTTCAAATCAGATCAAATCGAATACGAGAGAATTTCTTCTATATTCGCCATAACTTTGTGTGGTAGATGTTTAATGTTTCATTTTTTATATACTTTGTATACAATACTCACTTTATTTAAAAAAAAAATCAAAATAAAATACCAAACATATAAATATGAAACTAAATAAATATAAATATTATAAAAAAAAAATCACAAATGTGGTCAGTTTTGACAGATATTAAAATGATTTTTACAAGACTATTTGTCTTCTGAACGTAGTTTCACTAATATGAAAGACTTCGACATTCGAGGTGATCATGTTCAGCAGACTGATTCATCTTCCTATCGGCGTCACCAGATGGTATATGGTTAGTCTAATTTACGAGTTTGGGGTGTTCTTATAAAAAATATTTTTTATTAATATTATTAGTGTTTTTGCAAATGTTGATAAAATACACTGCTAGCTTTCTACAAAGATTCGGGTTTATTAAAATTAAAATTCACGTCCACTGCTTATTTTCCACAAGAATACAAGGACACAAATTTATTTTGCCAAGATGTGTAATTTGCAGTATAATCAATACTAGTTGCAACCCTTGAAATATTCAGGCAATTACCCTTGAAACCTGGTTCACTATACAATGGTCATAAGTTTAAACTTTTACAATCTTATTTATTTTCGCACACGTTAAAAAAAATCACAATTTACAATACCAAATTGTATACTCCATTCGTTTTCTACACTACTGTCATACAACAATAATCAGAACAAAATTAAAAATAATCCAGAACGTTTTCGGGCATATGCACTTTCGGAGAAAATCGGACATTTCCTCTCTCGCTCTCTTGTATTGAAAATATTATCTTACGCTTTATTGATGACATCCGGGTTTTGGCTATTTATATTAACTAACCAACTAACTAACTAACAATCACGCCGTCTCCCCAAAGGGGTAGGCAGAAAGAATGGACTGCCACACTTTTTTTTCCTGACATATTTCTCTCGCTTCGTTCGCTCATACATCGTGCCATGCACGCGCGTCGATTTCTCTGACTCTTCACGTGGTCGACATTCAATATTTGATATTTTTATATTATGATTCATATAATCATACGTCTCATATAAAATAATCGTAACATAGGGATATAAAGATTTTACGTCTTTTTTATATTTTTCAGATTCTATTTCGATCTTTGTTGCTAGAATAATAATAAAAACGCAACGAACAAAACTATGCGCACATAAATAGAGCTGTCAATACCGTGAACAATAATAAAATGTAAAAACATTTCAATACAGCTATCCTTGCAACCAATAAAAAAGATCAACGACTTCATAATATGAATTGCACGCTTATAACGGTGCCTAGAGCAAATGTTAACAAAATTGCCGGTACGCAAAACCGGAACCGACTTCTTCAGGCGGTACCGGTAGGAACATTGTACGCAAACAAGGCTTTTCCGTGAGCGGGTACAATGCCGTCAGTAATTCTGTGACTCCCGCGTTGATCTATATATAATAATATATTTATATATGATTATCCATTGATTTACTGTTTCTTAAACAATGATGTCGCACCGTGAGTGTAAAACCGAAACAAGTGCAAATATACAGTTTGGAGATATGGGAGTTTAAAGACTTTATATTGCTTGGAAAAATTGTTTTTTTTTTTTTTTTAAATAAACCAATTATTTTCGGTTTACATGTATATATTACTTTAAACTGTAAATCATTGGTTTATTAAAAAAAAAACAATTTTTCCATGCAATATGAAGTCTTTAAACTCCCATATCTCCAAACTGAATATTTGCACTTGTTTCAATTTTACACTCACGGTGCGATGTAAAACTCTATATTAAATAATCAACACATTGTCTGCGGGAAGAGTATTAATGCTCGTTTACTGGACTGGTGGTGGCTGGCGAGAAAGGTAAAAATACTTCTCTCGAAGTGTATTTTTATACAATTTAGGTAACATATATTTAACACATTTTAATGTATACATTAAATTAAATGTTATAATTTTATTTCAATTTCACGCAAAGCGTGTTAATAGCCGCAAATTTACCGGCAGGCAATATGTTAATTCGGATTGATTGTATCTCAATAGAGACGAAGATGTCAATTGTTTTTTGGAAACAGAATATGATGGTCGAGGCGTTTACAGGACTTACGACCTGTCATTGGTTGGGTTAAGCGATCGCTTTATGTTAACAACATTCCCCATTCCGCCCTTCTTACGACCACCTTTAAAGCTTTTTAAACTTGGACCAGTTTTTGATTTTTCTTGAATGTTACCAATATGTATGAATGTTACCAATATGAATGGGGAATGTTGTTAACATAAAGCGATCGCTTAACCCAACCAATGACAGGTCATAAGTTCTGTAAACGCCTCGACCACCATATTCTGTTTCCTAAAAACAATTAACATCTTCGTCTCTATTGAGATACAATCAATCCTTAAAAATAATTAAACCGCAATGGGTAAAATCCAGTATTTGTCTACAAATATTGGTAACATTCAAGAAAAATATGTTAATACGTCTTTTTTCTAGAAGTTTTAATATATTTTATTGTTATATGTGTAGCTTTCGTAATGCATTATCAAATGATAAAAACAAAATTACATTTGATTATGCTATAACAACGCGAAACATGTTATTCCCATTAAAGATAATAAAACATCTAGAGAACGGGCGTATTAATTGATAACAATGACAATATACGGAAGCGTAATATATATAAATGGTCACACATTTCAAAACGTGCTTTCTTGACAATCAATGTGACATGATTTATATTTTAAGAATGATAAAAAATATATATCGATTATAATAACAAAGGATGATTATCAAACGGTTACCGTAATAAAAACAATTATAATTATCTACGTATATTTATTTTTTCATGCCATAGTGATGACATAAAACTCAAGATTTAATATTAAATATTGTTGCGTCAGTTTTCTAGAAGTTCTATTATAAAGGAGTGACATGTGCCGCATTGCTTAGGCATTGTCAAACATTGTTTTTAATGCCATTTTCAAATAATTTGACATTTGATAATGCCCTACCTAAGCGAAAAATACGCACTGTTACATCTTATCTTAAAGGGTAAGATTGAGGGTCGACGAGGTGTTGGGAAAAGGCAGGTTTCCTGGCTGAGAAACATCCGAGAGTGGACAGGGCTGAGGACCGTGGAGGAGCTGTTCTGAGCTGCCCAGGACAGGGAAGCCTACTCAAGGGTGATAGTCAACGTTGGGGAGACCTGACAGGACACAGAAAGAAGAATGCCCTACCAAGCGATAAATGCCACGAAAATATTATAGAAATTCTTGAAAACTGACGTTTTCATCAATATTTAATGTAATATGTACGAAATTAGGGATACAATACGAATCTTAAATAAAATAGTATCCAATTATAATTTTAAAACATGCGTTTTATTACCAATTTAAAGGTGTTGATTCAAATCAATTTTATGGCCGTGAATCGATCAGAAATCATAAACAAACCTTGTTTTATAGAGTTATAAAATTATAAAAAAATATATTGACTTATCAATTTAAGGCCCGAAAAATCATATTTAGAGTTATTAAAAGATATTAACGATGCTTATATAATTACTATTTTTATTAAAGTGACAAATTACTAGGAATATGATAAAAAATCTTTTAGCATTTTTTTAAATACTCCTATATTTGTTATACTCAAAATTTGTAAAAAATACAAATATCCTGACAGATTTTTTTGCGTTGTTAAAGTAAGTTCGTGGTGGTTTTTTCTACGGAGCTGTCATCTAAACAAATTTAAAGAGTACGCTGATAAATATCAACAGGTCGCGAATGCTAGAACAAACATGAACCAAAATACGAAATTGAGGAAAATACGCTGTGAGTAGAATAAAATACTTCGATTAAAAAAACAATTCCAACACTATCGCAAGCACTTATTGTAAAAATAGACATTTGGTAAGTGCTTCGAGTAACTAAACACTAATAAAAAGTACAAACGGACAGATCGTTTTAAAAGTTAAACAAAAACATCGGTGGAGGTGTGGAATTAATATTTTAGCAACACCCTGCGAATTGGCGCATACTTATATTAAAATATATTTTATGACGAAACTGTCACGACAAATCAATTACCTGCGGAATTTTACAAGATTATAAAGTATATGTAGGACCTGTGAATGACAGTGAATGCTGGAGAGTGCGGCATAATGACGAGCTGTACTATATTTACAAAGCTCCCAGTCTCTCCACACAGGTCAGACTGAATAGACTGAGATGGGCCGGTCACGTGCAGAGGATGCCGTCATCGCGAACCCCAAAAAGATTGCTGGAGTGGCACGCAGGTGGTAGAAGACCAATTGGACGACAAAGGCTGCGATGGGAGGATGAAGTTGGAAGAGATGGGGCGAAATTGTTATCGAAGTGTCAGATTAGAGGGTCGAAGCGGCGGACAGGAGGAGTTGGAGGCGAAGAATACTGGAGGCTAAGGCTCGTTATGGGCTGAAGGGCCATCGAAGAAGAAGAAGATTAAGTATATGTAGACTAGCATTGAGTGAAGGAAACTTGGAAGATCATACATATTATACACAATATTTATAACTTCGACTCTACATTCAATAAGTACGATGATCAGCAATTAGTCGTCCAGTATTCAACATAGGCCTCTCTTCCCGACTTTCACAACTCTGCATTCATCGTCACTCTGTATCATTGACATCCTGACACTCTTTTGATGTCATCAGACCATATTGCTTGTAGTCTTACCGGATTTCTGTGACCGGTTCTCGGTCACTACTCCAGGGTGGGTGGACCACTGATCATCCTTTACAACAATGTTACCATCAGATGTAAGAGATAGCCATATGTATAGCCACAAGAGCTTAACCTCTGTAAGCCAGAAAAGGTTTTGATTCAAATTTTCTTACGCAAGCCGGGCTTCGGGGCTTCTATGGGAGTACCGCCACTGCTAACCATCAGGGTCATAGCAGACAGGATGAGGGCGAATGACGTGTCTTCGGTGCCACAAAACCGAGACCCACCAGCTAAAGGAGGGTAATCTGTATAGAAAATCCCTGGAGAAGGCAACGGGAAACCACTCCAGGAAATCAAAAATTTAATTATTTTATAATCTGAATATTACTGGAAATACTCTCCGAGATCGTGTCCGTAACGCAGACATAATAAAACCTTGCAAAATAGAGGATATCGTTCGGTGAAGTAGATCCAGAAGAAGATACCGGGATCATGTAGCCAAAGTGTTACAGACTCGCATATACAGCCGCTTACGACCGGACACCATCCACCTGGAATATCACCTAAGAGGTAGACAGCTGGTCCTCATCATCCCAGGATACATGACTTCTGCAGCCCGTGCGCAGCCTGGCAACGGCCAGGTGACCGTTCAGCGTCATTGAAACAAATCATATTCAAAACAGAAGCGATTGTCATTTATTTATTCCATTTTAGTTTTTAAATATTTTAAGTGAATCTCTTTATGTAAGTTTGATTGTATGTCGATTGTGTTGTGGGTAGATACCACACGAAACACGTGTCAATAAATTTAATATCATTCTGTGCCACAGATCGTTAGATATATTCGAAGAAGAAAAATAAGACTATCTTTATATGGAGTCGAATTGAGTGGGGGTTGCACAATTTACTAACAACATAGTAGGCAGTTTCTTGAAATGTACTATGAAAGTAAGTGGTTCTAAGTACTTAATCCGTTCCTTGGCAGGAGGGTCAATTCGGACTAGAGTGTTATCTTGTTTCAGCTTGACCGGAAAAGTAATGAGCCAAGGGAGGTCAAATATCCATTTAGAGGAGAGCCACACGATAAAAAGGGTTTTTATGGGGAAATATTACTCTTCAAAACCCTCTTTTAGATATTATACATGACGGAAGATTTTTTGTAATTATCTTTGATCAAGTTAAATGAACAATAAATTGATGTTTTATTACTACAGACAAACTATAAGAGGCAAATTGAAATATAAAGTACTGCTCATATTAACTGTTTAATTTTGAACACTGATAATATATCACTATTTGTTAACTTATTGAACGCTAAGGCATTAACACTGTGGAATTCCATAGTAATATAACTAATTACAGATTAATTTTTAAATTTGAATTATTGTATCGAATTTTAAATTCGTTTTTTATTAGTCTTTCTTTATTTAGTTTTTATTATATTTTTACACCTGAAGATGGAGGTATCCTCGGAAATATGCCGTGTTTTTTTAAATTTGGATTTAACAAAGTTTTTTTCAATTTCCTAACTATATCACTATTTGTTTATTAAAATTCAATTCAGGTTATTATATGAATCAATGCGAATTTATTATAATTATTAATAATATAAATGACAGTATTTGAATAAATATAACTGAACTTTGTTACAACACCTCATTACACTTTTCACAGACATGTTTCGGTTATGACACAACCCTTTTCAATGTACAATTATTTTTTTATAAATTTTGAATTTTGTATTATACATTAAAAAATATTGTATCATAACCGAAACATATCCCAGGAGACCTCGACGCCATAAAAACAGATCCACAGATCTATTAAAAGATGAAGAAGAAGAATAAGAACCGAAAGATCTCTGTGAAAAATGTAAAGAAGTGTTGTAAAAATACTAAGTGCAGTTATATTTATTGAAATATGAATCCACAACACAAAGTGAAGGCGAATATAAAAGAAATTCTAAATGACAGTGGTTAAATGATATGTACAAATGAATAAAAACAAATTTCATGAAGATTAATTACCTTGATCATCAATAATAAATTATTTTGAAGTCAAACTGGAGCAAATCACAAAATCACCTACGCGCAACATGCTAAACTTCAATGCAAAAATTGGTGGGTAAAACAGTTTTCTATTAAACCCATGTGGTTTTCAAAATATGGAGATGGTTGAGACATATTATGAGACATATAAACGTGACTTTGGAGAGTATCTTGTATTCCTAATGTCGAACCATCTCTCATGCGTTTCTAATATTATATATTTATTATATTTGATGTCTTAAACTTTAATGGTTCTTTGTAATATCTTTTGAGATAATAAACTGATTTGATTTGATTTGATATTAATAGCGCGTGCGTTATTGTTTAAACCATTCAATACACACATATTAAGACATTTTGACTGACTCGTATTTGCATCATGGCGCACGGTAGGGTTAAACGAGATTAAATGTGCGGCTGTAGCCTTAAAAAGCCTGTGATAAGGAATAGGTAAGTTTTAAAAATAAATCGTACGTTATGTTCGTTAATTATGGTAGCCTTAATGACTGGCCGTGAACACATAAGCACTTTACAGTCTGAATCTCTTAAGAATATCATACAAATCATCTCAGTATTTATCTTGACGTGTGTACATAAAATATTATTGATAAATTATTGACCTTCTACCGTCTTATATCGGTCGACAACCTTAAAAGAGTCTTCAAGGTGTTAAGTATTTGTATTAAAATAAAATTGAGACATATGACCATTTGCGGCAGACGTGAGTAAATGTTATGATGGAAATAAATATGCTGTTTTATGATAGATTGCATAATAATTTACGATAAATTAAACGTGGTATCCTAAGCATACGAATCATACCAATTTGTTTAACAGTTTTCGGGGTAAATAAATATGAACTAACTCACAAACTAACTATCACGCCGTCTCTTGACATACTTATCTTATATACGAGTATACTCAACATTCATACATCGTGTCAATATTGAATGTCGTGGCCGACATTCAATATTTTATTTATTTGATCGTATCCACATTCAATGAAATAAATACGGATTTTAAATAGAACAATGTGTTCCCGTATTTAAATACTGAAAAAGCAAACATAGTAATTTATTATTTCTTGAACAATGATGTAAAACTCCATATTAAATAATTAATAGGAATTAAAACGTCAGTTTTCTAGAAGTTATATTATATTTTATGGGAATGACACGTTTCACCCTTCTAAGGCATTATCAAATGTCTATAAAATGATATTTAATAATGCCTTAGAAGGATTAACATGTCATTCCCAAAATATATAATAAAACTTCTAGAAAACTGACGTTTTCATTCGTATCAAAGTTAGTTAGTTAGTCTTAACCCTTTTAGGACGCTAGATTTGGTACCTTGTACATATATAATATGTTATTCTATCAATATTTAATTTCAAAAAGGCACTGTGTATATTTATCGTTCCATTGGTAATATTGAACTGATAGAGTTATTACGCGCAGATTCTGCAAACAACAAGATTCATCATGTCACCTCACATGTGCCATACGACCTTAACGACAAAATTCTGTTGTCACGTCAGAGGTGTCTTTCGTTAAGGGTAAAAAGCATTTATTTTAAATGATATTAAAATATCAGTTGTTTTCAATACTTTCATATAAACCCCCTTAGAAGATTAGACGCCGAACAAAAATAACGGACATCATGGAACGGCTAGCGAGACTGAAGTGGGAATGGGCGGGTCATGTGGAGAGACAAAGTGAGGATAGACGGACCCAGAAAATAATAAGGTTGAGACCATGGGAAAATAGGAGAAGCGTCGGCAGGCCGCAATAAAGGTGGACCGACGACATTGCTGCCGTGGGGGGGGGGGGGGTGTGGCTGCAGCTGCCTGAAAATAAAGACGAGTGGAAAGGAAGGGAAGAGGCTTATGTCCAGCAGTGGACCGATGAAGGCTGACGAAGAAGAAGAAGAAAAAGAAGAAAAACCCCCCTTAAAAACATCCTTGAAAAAATATAGAGCTGTATTGTAATAATGTAAAAACAAAACAATTGTATTATAATAATATAAAAAATAAAACAATTACATTCAAACGGCGTATCCCACTATAACTGCAAATCTATCTATATAAATAAAAGGCGATCTTCCGGGTGTGTGTGGACTATTTCTGAGGTTATTCCTGAGCTGATCATTTTCCAAGTTATACACTTCCTTAATAGATAGACATAGGTGGGCATAGGCATATTTTTGTTATTAATCGAGCTCTAATTAACTTTGGAAATTTATAAATTTTCGTAGTGCGAGCGAGTATAGACCTTCATGTTCGTATCACCTGAGTATCGATCTTTAGAGTCTATATTCGCTTGGCGTGATAAGATGCAAATTAGTGGCTTTTTTGACTCTTTGCGTGGTCAGATATGAAATTAGTCGCTCCTTTGAACTGAAAAATATACGCACGTATAGGGATGGGCAAAACGACTCATCTCAGGGATCTGATCTGAACGGTTCCGCTCAGCAAAGTGAGCCGACTCTTTTTAACGATCCACGGTTCACCATTTTGAGTCGTTCAAAGTTTGAAATTATTTTAGTGACCTTTTTTTTTTGCTCCTCGACCAAAAAAGTTGATTCCGGTAAAAAAAAAAAAATTCACCAGGATAAATTTTTTGTCGATGAGCTAAAAAAAAAATTCACAACGACAAACAACTTTTTTGACAAACGACTCGATAATTATCAAGAAGAATCGGCTCACTTTACTGAGCGGAACCATTCAGCTCAGATCCCTTAAAGAGATCACTAAAAATAGTCGACTCTTTTGCAATAATATACGATTCACCGAGCGCAGAGGTCGGCAAAATGCGGCTCCGGAGCCGCTCGATAATTATCAAGAAGAATCGGCTCACTTTACTGAGCGGAAAGCGCAGAGGTCGGCAAAATGCGGCTCCGGAGCCGAAGGGGTTTGTTGAAAGAAAAATAATCGCGAGATACTTGCTTACCATCGCATCATTCATCAAGAACGCTCTGTCCGCAGACATTTCCAGAAGAAATTTGTAAAGTTATGGAATTGGTGATTACGATTATCAATTCCGGTTTAGCTAAAACTCTTAATCATCATCGCCAATTCAAAGATTTTTAGTCATCATCTTCAACGCCTGAAATAGTATTACTGACTCTTGCTGATCTTTCGCTTTTCGCTTCTACATATTCATGCGGACAATTTTATTCAAGCATGAATTTTAACAAGAGTAAACTACGAAGTCGTCTTATTGATGAGAACATGGAATTGTGCCTAAAATTAAGAATAACAACAAACAAACATGCATCAGGTCCATAATGACATACGGAATCAAAGCAAGAACAGACACTGTCAGAACCAGACTGCGACCTATTGTGGGGAGAACCGTTAGAGATAGGATACCCAACGAATAAATTCGCAAATCCTGCAACATTGAAGACATAGTGAGATGGAGTAGGCAGAGACATCGAGAGAATGGATCCAGCAAGAATTCCTAATATCGTGATGCAAGAGACTCCAGAGGGCCGTCGACCACCAGGATGACCACCAAAGAGATGGAGAGAAGGCTGGTCGCCTTCATCACAGGAAGAAGTATGAAATAATGTTTTATTCAGTGTACCCGTAATTGAATGAAGTGCAAAAATTATAATAAAGGTTATCTAAATCAATAAACATATTTGGCTCTCAATTTTTTTTAAATCGTTGTAAAGTACGCATTTGGCTCTTTGGCTAATAATTTTGCCGACCCCCCTGACCTAGCGGATCATTGAGCTGCCGCTCTTTTTTTTATGGATCATCGCTCACCCGCTCACCAAAAAGATTCGAATCTTTGAGTCGACTCGTGAGCGGATTGCGCATCCCTATCTCTGAAATGTCAAATTTGAATTGCGTGTTAGTTTCGTAAGTAAAATATTTATATTTCTAATTCATATATATCTTCAGTTTATTCTATTTTGCCGTTGAAATGAATACAGATTATATTTCCGCATTACATATTTCAAAGTTTAGTTCTAAATTATATCGAATTTATATAGATAGAAATGAAATTACATACCTATCGTTTTACTTACGTATTATTTTAGGTTATGTTATGAATACATGGAAAAACGTTAAATTCTAAGTAACAATTCTATGAATTGGTATAATCTATTTTAATAATGTTATTTTATTGTGGGGAGAACCGTTAGAGATAGGATACCCAACGAATAAATTCGCAAATCCTGCAAGGAATCTGGTTCTGGTTCTGATTTAAAAAAAAAAAATTGATTCATGTGGTGCTCCTGTCAATTTGGAGATATTTCCTGTATAAGTGAATTGTTTTGGTCAATTTGATTGTTGCCGCACTTTGTGATAGTTATTTGTGACACGAAATACGTTTTCACTCTTCTGATGTTAAAATAATACAAGTTTTTTCGTTTATAAAAAGAATTTTGACAGGTGTAAAAATAATTTTTCATTTGTTCCAATGACAATTTGAATAAATTCTTCAATCAAATTTTCAAGTTTTTGCTGGTGTTGGATTGTTTTAAGTGCCTAATTAAAATTAAAACAGTGGAATAAAAAATTAAATAAACACAAATGTCCGGATCGTCCAGCTGACGACAAGTGCACCATCTAAAAGAACATTATGTGTTAAATTATTTTTATGTGTTATTTTATTTTATATCATTGTATTTTGTATAATTTGTTTTAGATTTATTATGTAGACGTTGAATGATTGAAGTGTGCGCGGGAGATGCCTATTGGTGGCGATGAGGTTCGCAACCCATCACACCGCGTCTCTCGCGTTGGCGAAAAGAGAAGAATGGAGTGCAGCATCGATTAAAATGTTGCAGTCCATTCTTTCTGTCTACCCTTTCGGGGAAACGGCGTGATGGTTAGTTAGTTAGTTAGTTATTTTAATGTAAAATTGTTCTGGCAGGGCGATAACCTATAATATCTTTTGGATTAGACGATTTACTTCAGCTGTTTTAGTTTTTCTCTGTTATGCTGTGATAGGTAAACATATCCTTACATACAGCATTAGCTGCCTCAGTTGGAAAAATCCACTAATATAACATTTCCAAATGGTCTGATGTTCCCACGCCAATCTTACAATGATCGAGTGTTTTTTTTTTAAATATACTGCTCATTTTAATATAATTATTTGATTTTTGCAGAGATGCCGACGCTAAGGATGATACCAGGAAAGACTCTTTGAGATAGGGTGAGGAACACGGCTATCCACGATATCTCCAAGGTGGAAGATGTCGTGAGATGGGGCACGCAACGCAAGATACTGGCATGTATGGATCCCACACCCGATTGTTATATTTATGAACTAATTTTGAAATGGTATGTACAGGTTGGATTAATTGGTTTAATTCCACTATTAGAGGCAGAACAGGAGTGTCGGACATCATCGGAAGAGTGGCAGCGCTAAAATGGCATGCCGCTCGCAGCCCTGATGATAGATGAACTGCAACCCGAAACCCAGGACGTCCTCAACTTCGATGGAGGGACGACATTGGATGCGTTTTGCCCAGGATCGACAGACATTGAATCAGATGGAGGAGGCCTACGCCCAGGAGTGAACGGATATAGGCTCATGATGATGATGATACAAAACATTGAAACACCTACATGCAACATTTTAAATATTTCTGGAATGGGTAAAATTCTGCAACAATGAAAGTTCATTGTATGGAATGAATGCTTTAAATTATCAACTGATTTCTGTAGAATCACACTCCAAAGGAGAATTGATTCAATGTATATTTCCAGACATCACACAAATTTACAAATTTCGTCATTGGTTAAGTGAATGTGCATTATTAGCTTCATCTAATGGACATCAAAATCAAGGGTTTTGTTTCTCTAAACATTGTATTTCTAAGAGCATTATTATGACCTTGAATGGTATATGTATGAATGTTTCATGCAAATGTGATATAGTATATTTATTTGTTTTTTTAATTTCACTTAAAATATTAAGGAAAAAAATTAAGACTGGACGTTTAATGGTTTAAACATTAAGCTGAAAAAGATATATATTAACTTTTTTTTGGGTGGCATCTTTAGGGTAACATTTGAACTACACTATATTAATTTAATATTTTTCCTTTTATTTCTAGGTAACATGAAACGGTGAAATCTGCAAGCTGAAAGATGTCATGAGATGAGGCAGACAACCCAGAAGATAATGGAATGCGCGTGTGCAGAGGATGGATCCCACACCTCGATATATGCGTAGATGAAGTGCAACCCGAAACCCAGGACGTCCTCAACTTCGATGGAGGGACGACATTGGATGCGTGTTGCCCAGGATCGACAGACATTGAAGCAGATGGAGGAGGCCTACGCCCAGGAGTGAACGGATATGAATTGTATATGTATGAATGTTTTATGCAAATGTGATATAGTATATTTATTTGTTTTTTTAATTTCACTTAAAATATTGAGGAAAAAAATTAAGACTGGACGTTTAATGGTTTAAACATAAAGCTGAAAAAGATATATATAAACTTTTTTTGGGTGGCATCTTTAGGGTAACGTTTGAACTACACTATATTATTAAATCATAACGCGCTTTTGCACAGCTATGTTTAAGACCAATTGGCATCAAAAACTCATTTCAGACTTTTTGCAAACTTGCCACCTTGGTAATGCCCAGCCTTCAATTGTTCAATTCACATTAGTATTATTCAAGTTCACAGCAAGTTTGCTTGGATTAAACAAATGTTTTAAAGATATGAACTGAATTAGGGATACACACATTCTTGCACCTATACACATGTCATTTTATCCAATAAAATAATTGATATTGAACTTTCATTGTATTTCTTTAATATATATTGGGTGTACGAGTATTTATATACTCTAATATAGCAATAGCGAAGCGTTGCCGGGTCAGCTAGTTACGAAATAAAAATAATAAAATGACGTTGGTTTGTTTGCCAAATAAGCACACACGTAACATTATTACCCTCATTTACGCTTTACTAGATATTAATGCAGAATTTTTGAGATGTAACCAGAACACTTGTATTCATTGTTATTGTGGAAATGTGCCCATTATTTTCCACGAAAATTTCGCAACGAAACGAAGATTTTAGGAACAGTACTGTGGCGGACTTGTTACGAAAACGGTATACAATAGAGTTACGTCCGCTATTGGGAAAATGTGTGAAGTGAAGAAGAATGGTGCTTTCATTAAAATTGCGACTTCAAAATATCATCTCATTTGGATGATAGAACAATACACTTTCACTGTTAGAAAATGTATATATGGGTTTACCTTGTACAAAAATCCATCAGGATGCAGAATTTATTTGGAATTTTAATATTTACATCGTTAACATATACTTTATTTACCGTTATATCTCCATTCATTATTCCTATATGTCCAAATCATTTTAATGACCCTTTCATTATTATATTCAAGAATTATTTGGGTAGCTATGTCAGCTACCTTCAACTTATTTATTGTTTATTGAACAATGATGTAAAACTCCTTATTAAATAATTAATGATTCTTTACCGGCGACTAAAACTCAAACACCGAAAAGTTGAGCAGAATCTCTGGTTTAACCAACGATGGATCAAGTTAAACAGCATCCCGAAGTTCGTGCAAATCTTCACTCGATGCATATCTCACACCGCACAAACCACCATCAGGAAGGCGCAGAGGATCTGGCTGAAAGAAGAAACGAAGGACTGCTACCGGAAACGCGACTCGCTGGTCCGCTTTTTCAAGGTACTAATCATTGTCATAAAATTTCTTAACGAGTTGCAAAAAACACTTTCCAGTATTTCTGGGCCTACTTGAATAATTATTTGTTAAAAATGTATAAAGTCACATCAATTATCGTTAATTACCATATTCTGTTCCATTTACTAGTGCATATAAACATCAACGAGCTGAAATTTCGTCACATTTGATAATGCCTTAGAAGGGCGAAACATGTCATTCCCATAAAATATAATAAAACTTCTAGAAAACTGTCGATTTCATTTCTATTAATTATTTAGGAGTTTTACATCATTGTTCAAGAAACAATAAATGCACTGTATTCACTTATAAGATTTGCATTTGACACACAATACATAAAATATATGTTTCTTCTTCTTTTTCTGCTTTATTTGGGACTGTATCCTATTATTTCTCGGAGCCTGTTCCTGGAATATAGATGTCCAACTGTCTTGCCATCTTTAAGGTGATTTTCCTGGATTCCTCTCATTGGCACTGCATTCACTTCATATTTATGCATTTGACACTCTATTATATACAGATTTCACACATATTCGTCTAAAAGACCAAATTTTTAGAAAATGTTTTCTAGTTTCATCTTTTCTTTGCCAGTTCCAAGACAATTCATTGTTCACTGCCATCTTAACTTTTTGATAGACTTTTATTTGAGCTGACAACCAGTGCACCATTCAATTTATGTCCTGATCCAGCCCCTCTTTCAATATCCCTTAAATTAAATTAAATTAAATCGTTATAATCTCATACTCTATCAATCAATACACGAGAACAAATATACAGCAACTTCAAGTAATAAATTAACAAAAAAGTGACAAATCACAATAAAATTGCATGGGAACAAAACATTATTTCACCATTTTTAGTACTTGCCCGGAGCTGACGTGACATTCATTATGGCAACTACGTGACTGAACAAAACATATCAAATGAAAGATGTTATGCATGGGCTTACCATATATGAGTATAATACTCTCGTGCACGTTACGTTTTTCCAGCCCTAGCAATATGGCTGGACACTCACGCTAGAATTCTATATATGAGAGTGGAATTTTATGTTCTAAATTAATATCTTGAACAGCATCAGAATTGAATCGATTCAAGATTATAGAGGATGCCTCAAAGGTGTTCTAACTTGAAAAAACTACCATATAGATACAGATACTTCAAAAGCGACAAGTTGAAAAATTCCTATTACTATTGGATATACGAGATCTGTCCATTAAATACGCGAACTGCGTTGCTTGGGTGGTCTTCAGTTGAAATTCGCGCAAGAGCACTGGCTACTTTGTTGCCGGGTAAGCCACAAAGTGAATTCGTAATCACCAAACCGTCGGGGTAAAGGGAAATTCATGAAATGTTAAAGACTGTTTATGGAGTTAAGACACTGAAGAAAACTGCCCTTTTTAAGTGGATCAAGGGTTTTAGTGAGGGCCGTGATGACTGCAAGGACGATGCGAGTTCAGGACGACCATCGACTTCCTGTGTTGATGAAAACATTGAACGTGTTCGGTCTGTTATGCTTTCCAATCATCGATTAGCTGTTCCGACGATGGCTGATGAACTAAATTTAGGAAAATCGTCTGTGCACACGATTTAAACAGAACATTTGAAGTTAAGAAAATCATGACAATGCGCCTTCACATTCATCACTGATTGTCCGCCAGTTTCTGACCCGTAATGCGATCTCTGTGATTGATCACCCTCCCTATTCATCAGATTTAGCTCCTGGCGACTTCTTTTTGTTCTCGAAATGTAAAAAGGTCATGCGACGTGTAGACGATTAAACGTGAAACGACAAGGCAGCTGAACAGCGTGACTCTTGAAGACTTCCAGGAATGTTTTGAACAATGGAAACGAAGGTGGGATAAGTGCATTGATACAAATGGGGAACATTTTGAAGGGGATAAAATTGATCAACCCTAAATTTGGGAATTAAAAAAGAACAGTTTGAGTATTTATTGGACGTAAGGTATTTAAGAGAGAGGGGTAGGTTAGAAAACTCGATTGTTCACTAAATTTGGATTCATGTTATGTAAACAATTTAGATTTTTTATAAATCTGAATATTCAAAATATTTGGGAGGGGGAACTGTAGTTACAAAATGTAACTACAAAGAAAATTCGTTTTTTGTCTGTTTCTTAATGGATAAAACGGTGAAGTAATCCGTGAACTTTAAGTCATCACCATCGTCCTTGGCGATAGTAATCAAATTAGATCACATGTCGCCTTACCTGCTCGCCACATTTGGTATTTTAGGTTAACATTCAGAATACGTCACCAAAATGGCGCTTATGTAAATACGTGAGTCATTATGCAATACACAAGAGAAACAGATAGTAGGAATTAAAAACTACCTACATTTAAAAAAAGAACTAATAATATTACATGAATAGTAACATAAAAAACTAACTTACCATCACGCCGCTATCTCAAAGGGTAAGCAGAAAGAATGGGCTGCAACACTTTTCTTTCCTGACATACTTCCCTCGCTTCCTCGAAATTCATACATCGTGTCATGCACGCACGTTGATTTCTCAGACTCTTCACGGGGCCGATATTCTATAGGTACTTAATTTATTTGATTGTGCCAAATATGAATTCACTTTAACAAATACGAAAAACGATTTCAGCCCAAAATTTTGAATGAATGGAAGCGAAGCATAGAACTGGCAGAAAAAGGATGAGAGAAATGATGAAAGAAAATATAATGAACAAAATTATGAAAAGGTCACTGCGTTGATTTGGTGTCATGGAACGCAAGGATGAAGAAAGAATGGTTAAGAAAGTACGTAAAGAACGATATAAATGGAATACGGAGTCGAGGAAGACCGAGGAAAACATGGCATGAATCAATCAAATTTTAAAGGTCCATGTTAAAAGCCGGAAACTCAGTGGAGGAAGCTAGAGAGGTGTGTCAGGAAAGAGTAGTGTGACGGTCCAATCTCTCTGCCTATTTCCGGGAAAACAGCGTGATAGTTTGTTGTTGTTGTTATTGCTAATTTGTGGTGAATAGCATATTATCACCCCGATTAGATGAATAATAATATAATCCTTAGAGTATATTATTAATTTAATATTACAATAGTTTTAATGAGTAGCTATTAGATTATGATTCGTTCATGTTGTTTATTGTAAATGTTCTTCATATATTTTTCTTCTTAAACTATGATGTAAAACTCCATATTAAATAATTCATATACTTGAAAACGTCTGTCTTCTAGGAGTTTTATTATATTTTAGATTGAATGACATGTTTCCCCCTTCTAAGGCATTATCAAATGCCTTAGAAGAATGAAACATGTCATTCAATTTCAAATATAATAAAATTCCTTGAAGACAGACGTTTTCATTCATATTAATTAGTTCTTAATAATAATAAAACGTTCTGCATATGCAAAGCGAAGTAAAAAAAAACAAAATTCAGAATATTATCTCATATCAAATATTCTCTATAATGAAAACTATTCGAATGAAATATTTATTAAGACAGAGATAGGAAGACTAATATTTGGTAAAGAATATAAAAATATAGAAAAATCGATGAGCTGTTAATATTTTATACACGTACATTGTATTGATTAACAAATAGTATTACCTTACTCGAGAACTAAGTTATTATAGTGGTAATTATATATTATATTTTTGCTAGACTCTGACTCGTGTCAGAAGCATTGTATCGTTTTCCGACGCCCCTCTTGTTTTTTTTAAGTGTCTGGGAAAAGTCGACAGGTGACACAGCAGGAGCTCTGAACGGTACAATAATAATAGCCTATTTCACTTTTTATTCGCCCGATCAATAAAATAACATTTAGGCCCTTAAATACAATTAAACCATTCGTGAATCGGATATTTCATGAAAAATATATTGATTTTAACAAACAAATCTGGTTTGGAAGAACAAACACATGCATATCGATAGCAAGATTAGAATTTATAAAACATGCGTGCGACCTATCATGACGTACGCTGAAGAGACGCGGGCCGACACTGTGCGAACCAAGGGACTACTAAGAACATCGGAGATGAAGGTTCTAAGATCAATCACTGGAAGGACTCTCCGAGATCGTGTCCGCAACGTAGACATAAGAAAAACATGCGAAATGGAGGATATCGTTCGGTGGAGTAGATCCAGAAGAAGATACTGGAGGGACCATGTAGCCCGAATGGATGGTGACAGACTTGCACATACAGGCGCTCATTATATTATAATAACAGTTTAAGGTATCTATTTGAGAAAGGGTTAACCCTTTCTAAACTGAACTAAAGAATCAGGAACGCATGAGAGATGGTTCAACTTTTGGAAAGGCAAGATACTCTAAAGTTAAGAGTATTTTTCTTCTGAACGTACTTTCACTAATATGAAAGACGTCGATCTCCGAGGTAATCTTGTTCAGCAAACTGATTACTCTTCCCACCGGCATTATTAGAGGCAGATTGGTTCTTGCGGCCGGAAGAAAGAACAATCTATGCTGGCACTGTCGGAGATATCTGTTGGGAACAAAAAGACCTACATCCTCCAGCACAGCTGAGTTTTCAAAATATCCCCTAATTAATCTAAAGAAATGGGTTATGAGAAACCCGTCTCTTCGAAGCTGCAGAGAATTAGACCCCAACATTCCCAAAAGAAACGCTGTGGGGCGAGAGACGAGGACCCCATTAGTGGTGCTACGGCTACTGGAGAGTCACGTTTGGTGAAGATAACTCTGGATCACAGTTGCAAGATGTGATGAGAAAGAGAGAGAAGAGGTTCTGAGCTGTACAAACTGAACTGAGATCACTTTGATGTTGAAAATATTAAGATAGATTCAGTTATAACACCTATTAAAACAAATAAGTAGGCGCGAGCGGAGTGAGAAAGAGATGCAAGGCTTTGATGCTAACTAAGCTCCAAGATGATGAAACCGAAGAAGAACAAAAACCTACTACACGTGACTAAAGAACGTATTTCTAGTTGAAACTAAAGCAAACGAATATTCATTAAAATCCTATTTACATTTCGAAAACTTGGTACAATCCTTTTTTCCTTCTTATAAGTGCATGTTGATTAATAGTGTACACACTTCATGCACACACTCCCATAGCAGCTTTATAATATACGTATAAAATATAAACAATGACGCCCAAAACGTTTTCTTGGATTTAGCGAGATGACGCTTTCTTTGAAAAACATTGTGCAATAAAAATTTTTATCGTTATTTTATCACACCTATTTAGATAGATAAGTCAACAATTTAATCTTCATGAATTCATACGTTTAATTCAGAACCAGTCCTAAGGATAATACAACCAATTTAACCTATCATACGGAATCACGAGTCTATCTCAGTTATTATTAAATATACCCCAGCAAGAAATTACAATGTGCGAGTTAGGCCAAGTGCATCAGAAATACCATTACAGGTCAATGCAAAAAAATTATTTCGTTATGCATATAACAGAGATCATTTAAAATATAATTACCCCGGATTATTTGAAAAGAAAACACTGTTTAATATATTTGTAGACTACACAACATGTTTCGGAGTTACGTCCATCTTCAGGTGTAAATATACGACTAAAACTAAAACAAGAAGACTTATTATATATAATATTTTCAAAGTATTTCTTTGATTTTAATTTTTTTAATATATTTTAGCCGTATCGGCCGTACTGGCATTAATTAAGTTCTTGAATGTGAAGATGGAGATAACTCCGAAAAATGTTGTGTAGTGTATAAATATAGTATAGTGGAATATTAAACAGTTTTTTCTTTGGAAAAAATCCAGTGTAATTACAATGGAATTCCAGTGAGAACGCCTTAACTTTCAAAGTGCTATTTGCCACAACACAAATGAAGTGCTTTATACGAATGTACTTTTTAATTGGACTCACAAAATAGTACTGAGTAGCGCGATCAAACCGCGGAAATCTACCGAAGAATTGGTTTGGGTTGGTCTGCTTTCCGTAAATTAGATCATATTTTGAAAAATCCACGAAGCCCCATCAACCTTAAATGGAAGTTGTTCGACTGCTGCGTCCTACCGGTGTTATCTTATGGGTTTGAAACCATAACATTGTCTTAGAGAAGCGCAAATAAATTAAGAATTGTCCAAAAAGAAAGAGAGATGTTGGAAATCAGTATAGCGGACAGTGCTAGAAACACTACTATTATAACCAGAACAGGAGTGTCAGACATCATCGGAAGAGTGTCAGAGCTGAAATGGCGCTAGGGAGGTCATGTCGCTCAATCATGATCGATAGATGGACAAAACGCCTCCTTTGCTGATGTCCTAGAACTGCAACCCGAAACCCAGGATGTCCTCAACTTCGATGGAAGGACGACATTAAAGAAACCGCTGGTACGACGTGGATGCGTGTTGTCCAGGATCGACAGACATGGAAGCAGACGGAGGAGACCTACGCCCAGGAATGAGCGGATATGGGCTGATGATGATGATAATGATGATGACTGTAATTATTTATGTTTTGAGTGTGTTTCGCTATTCAATTTAGAAAAACAAATTTAAATTATTTTTTCCCTGTCATACCCGAAAAATATTCTTCAGCAAATCGAAAAATTTTAAATTTAAAAAAACAAGAAATTACTGAACGGGTTAGTTTAGAAATAAAAAATCCTTATCTTAGTGAAAATTTGATTCATCATCGTGTGGGATATTTGTGTTAAGAAGTAAGACAATGCTTGTTTATCATACATTATATTTTTAGCTGTTAAGTGTTAGCTGATTTCAACTTGTATTGTTGTACGAGTATTATAATTGTTCACGTATACCTGCAGTTCCATTGAATCGACATAAACAGTGATGTTTTATTTAAATGACCAGATAATTGGTGCCAGGACTTTTATAGACGTGTTTTTGGTAAACTTCTATTTAACGACCACAAAAGCACTTAAAAACATCCTAATTGATTCATTTTATGGTTGAATCTATATAAATAAAAGGCAATCTTCCGGTGTGTGTGGACTAATTCCGGGGTTATTCCTAAGCAGATCGTTTTCATATTGATACACTTCCTTAATAGATAGACATAGGTGGGCATAGGCATATTTTTGTTATTAATCGAGCTCTAATTAACTTTGGAAATTTATAAATTTTCGTAGTGCGAGCGAGTATAGACCTTCATGTTCGTATCACCTGAGTATCGATCTTTAGAGTCTATATTCGCTTGGCGTGATAAGATGCAAATTAGTGGCTTTTTTGACTCTTTGCGTGGTCAGATATGAAATTAGTCGCTCCTTTGAACTGAAAAATATACGCACGTATAGGGATGGGCAAAACGACTCATCTCAGGGATCTGATTTGAACGGTTCCGCTCAGCAAAGTGAGCCGACTCTTTTTAACGATCCACGGTTCACCATTTTGAGTCGTTCAAAGTTTGAAATTATTTTAGTGACCTTTTTTTTTTGCTCCTCGACCAAAAAAGTTGATTCCGGTAAAAAAAAAAAAATTCACCAGGATAAATTTTTTGTCGATGAGCTAAAAAAAAAATTCACAACGACAAACAACTTTTTTGACAAACGACTCGATAATTATCAAGAAGAATCGGCTCACTTTACTGAGCGGAACCATTCAGCTCAGATCCCTTAAAGAGATCACTAAAAATAGTCGACTCTTTTGCAATAATATACGATTCACCGAGCGCAGAGGTCGGCAAAATGCGGCTCCGGAGCCGCTCGATAATTATCAAGAAGAATCGGCTCACTTTACTGAGCGGAACCGTTCGTCGACTCTTTTGCAATAATATATTATTCACCTAGCGCAGAGGTCGGCAAAATGCGGCTCCGGAGCCGAAGGGGTTTGTTGAAAGGAAAAATAATCGCGAGATACTTGCTGACCATCGCATCATTCATCAAGAACGCTCTGTCCGCAGACATTTCCAGAAGAAATTTGTAAAGTTATGGAATTGGTGATTACGATTATCAATTCCGGTTTAGCTAAAACTCTTAATCATCATCGCCAATTCAAAGATTTTTAGTCATCATCTTCAACGCCTGAAATAGTATTACTGACTCTTGCTGATCTTTCGCTTTTCGCTTCTACATATTCATGCGGACAATTTTATTCAAGCATGAATTTTAACAAGAGTAAACTACGAAGTCGTCTTATTGATGAGAACATGGAATTGTGCCTAAAATTAAGAATAACAACAAACAAACATGCATCAGGTCCATAATAACATACGGAATCAAAGCAAGAGCAGACACTGTCAGAACCAGACTGCGACCTATTGTGGGGAGAACCGTTAGAGATAGGATACCCAACGAATAAATTCGCAAATCCTGCAACATTGAAGACATAGTGAGATGGAGTAGGCAGAGACATCGAGAGAATGGATCCAGCAAGAATTCCTAATATCGTGATACAAGAGACTCCAGAGGGCCGTCGACCACCAGGATGACCACCAAAGAGATGGAGAGAAGGCTGGTCGCCTTCATCACAGGAAGAAGTATGAAACAAGGTTTTATTCAGTGTACCCGTAATTGAATGAAGTGCAAAAATTATAATAAAGGTTATCTAAATCAATAAACATATTTGGCTCTCAATTTTTTTTTTAAATCGTTGTAAAGTACGCATTTGGCTCTTTGGCTAATAATTTTGCCGACCCCCCTGACCTAGCGGATCATTGAGCTGACGCTCTTTTTTTTATGGATCATCGCTCACCCGCTCACCAAAAAGATTCGAATCTTTGAGTCGACTCGTGAGCGGATTGCCCATCCCTATCTCTGAAATGTCAAATTTGAATTGCGTGTTACAGATTCGTAAGTAAAATATTTATATTTCTAATTCATATATATCTTCAGTTTATTCTATTTTGCCGTTGAAATGAATACAGATTATATTTCCGCATTACATATTTCAAAGTTTTAGTTCTAAATTAGGTATATCGAATAGAAATGAAGTTACATATCGTTTTACTTACGTATTATTTTAGGTTATGTTATGAATCTACATGGAAAAACGTTAAATTCTAAGTAACAATTCTATGAATTGGTATAATCTATTTTAATAATGTTATTTTAATGTAAAATTTTTCTGGCAGGGCGATAACCTATAATATCTTTTGGATTAGACGATTTACTTCAGCTGTTTTAGTTTTTCTCTGAAAAAAAAAAATGCTGTGATAGGTAAACATATCCTTACATACAGCATTAGCTGCCTCAGTTGGAAAAATCCAGTAATATAACATTTCCAAATGTTCTGACGTTCCCACGCCAGTGTTTTTTTTTTAATATACTGCTCATTTTAATATAATTATTTGATTTTTGCAGAGATGCCGACGCTAAGGATGATACCAGGAAAGACTCTTTGAGATAGGGTGAGGAACACGGCTATCCACGATATCTCCAAGGTGGAAGATGTCGTGAGATGGGGCACGCAACGCAAGATACTAAGATACTGGCATGTATGGATCCCACACCTTGATATGTGCAAGACAGGTTGTTATATTTATGAACTAATTTTGAAATGGTATGTACAGGTTGGATTAATTGGTTTAATTCCACTATTAGAGGCAGAACAGGAGTGTCGGACATCATCGGAAGAGTGGCAGCGCTAAAATGGCATGCCGCTCGCAGCCCTGATGATAGATGTACTGTAACCCGAAACCCAGGACGTCCTCAACTTCGATGGAGGGACGACATTGGATGCGTGTTGCCCAGGATGGACAGACATTGAATCAGATGGAGGAGGCCTACGCCCAGGAGTGAACGGATATAGACTCATGATGATGATGATACAAAACATTGAAACACCTACATTCAACATTTTAAATATTTCTGGAATGGGTAAAATTCTGCAACAATAAAAGTTCATTATATGGAATGAATGCTTTAAATTATCAACTGATTTCTGTAGAATCACACTCCAAAGGAGAATTGATTCAATGTATATTTCCAGACATCACACAAATTTACAAATTTCGTCATTGGTTAAGTGAATGTGCATTATTAGCTTCATCTAATGGACATCAAAATCAAGAGTTTTGTTTCTCTAAACATTGTATTTCTAAGAGCATTATTATGACCTTGAATGGTATATGTATGAATGTTTTATGCAAATGTGATATAGTATATTTATTGGTTTTTTTAATTTCACTTAAAATATTAAGGAAAAAATTAAGACTGGACGTTACAAAAATGGTTTAAAAATAAAGCTGAAAAAGATAAATATTAACTTTTTTTTGGGTGGCATCTTTAGGGTAACGTTTTAACTACACTATATTATTAAATCATAACGCGCTTTTGCACAGCTATGTTTAAGACCAATTGGCATCAAAAACTCATTTCAGACTTTTTGTAAACTTGCCACCTTGGTAATGCCCAGCCTTCAATTGTTCAATTCACATTAGTATTATTCAAGTTCACAGCAAGTTTGCTTGGATTAAACAAATGTTTTAAAGATATGAACTGAATTAGGATACACACATTCTTACACCTATACACATGTCATTTTATCCAATAAAATCATTGATATTGAACTTTAATTGTATTTCTTTAATATATATTGGGTGTATTTATATACTCTAATATAGCAATAGCGAAGCGTTGCCGGGTCAGCTAGTTGAACATAAAATCAAATGAATGCACCCATTGCATTCGAAAAATTAGTTGAAGTAATCAAAAATACTTAATTGTTTTTAGAGTCTACTAAAATTCACGTACTCGTAATACAATTTATTCAATAGTTATCTCATACAATAATGAAGCTTAGTTTTAATAGATGATTTAACAACAAAAAACCATCACACCGTTTCGCCGAAGGGATATGCAGAGAGAATGGACCACCACACTACTTGATCCTGACACACCTCTTTAGCTTCTTCTAATTTCATACAGCGAGTCATACGCGCACGTCGATTCTTCCGACTTCTAACATGGCCGAGATTTAAAATTTGGTTAATTTCATCATGCCAAGTTTTCCTCGGTCTCCCACGACTCCGTACTCCATTCACATCGTTGCTTTCTTAACCATTATTTATTTATCCATGCGTTTTATATGTCCAAACCAAGGCAGCGATCCCTTCATTTCATAATTTTGTTCGTAATACTTTCTCCCGCTCTACATTCCTTCCTTATATCAACATTTGAAATTCTGTCGTACATCGTTTTACCATACATACGTCTAAGGGATCTCATCTCTACCGCATTTATTCTGCTCTCTTCCTTTTTCTGCTAGTTCAATGCTTCACTCCCATACATCAGGGTTGGTACTAAAACTCCATTGCGAACGGCCAAGAGATAGACTATTGAAAACAGATCAAAAATACATTTATATATCTATATAAAACAAAGTCGTGTTAGTTACACCATTTACAACTCAAAAACTGCTGGACCGATTTTGATGATCTTTGATTTGTTGGATTTGCCTCCGTCCCGAATAGCAGATCGAGTGTATCCCATCCAGCAAATATAATAGTTTAACAGAAAGTAGTGCAACAATGCTACGCGAATCATTTCAATTCGCTTCAATAAAGCAAATCCCTTGCTGCCATGTAAATTACATTCATATAAATGTTATTCAAATACTTTTCATTTTGATTTTTGCACACTTATTGAACTTAATTCATTTTGAGTATTCATTTTAACTTAATAAATAACTTAATTTAATTCAACTAATAAGTTAACACAACATTTATTGGTTCTGAGGCGGTACGAAGTTCGCCACGAAGTTCGGTCAGCTAGTTATAAATAAAATGCAATCTTTGAGGGTGTCTAACCAATAAACTCAGTTGGAGATCATGGGAAAATAGGCGAAGTGTCGGAAGGCCACCGATGAGATGGGCCGATGATATTGTCAAAGGGGTTGAAAAATCTTGGATACAAAGGGGGCAGGATTGAGACGAGTGGAGGGAATTGGAAGATGCCTATATCCAGCAGCGGAGGAAAAAGGCTAGCAAAGAAGAAGTACCAATAAACTCTATTAATATTAAATTATCAAAATGTTGTATTAAACGAAAAACAACTTTCATTTGAAAAAAAAAACAAATTTATAAAATGGCGTCGTCAATGGTAATAACCTCAATTTCTGTTTAAAAATGTGCATGTTTTCAATTGTAAAGTATGTTATTAACACGTGTAATCTCTCTTCTTAACGTGTATAGAAATATGGATCTGCCAAGTCTTTGCAACAGCAAACGTAAATATTATCATTACACAAGCTCACTTTTTGACCTCAGAGAATTTAAATTTCAAATATGAAAATTCTCATCAGAGCATGGACCGCACTAGTTAAGTACTTGTTTGTTTACAATCTGTTTTATGGCCTACTGCAAGCTGTGTACACAATTGAAAAAAACATGCGTTTAACAAATTAACATAGGCACACACGTCGCCTTGAGTATTTAATTTATTTAACTTTTTTTTGTTATGAGCGCGTATAAATTATTTTTGTCACTACTGCGCCTAAGACTCATATTTTAATTGGTACAAAAACAAAATAAAAACAGCACTATGTCACAGGTGCGGAATAATATTTAGCATATTACGTTATTACGCAAAATATTTTAATTACCGTGATTTTGTACATAGGTAATTTTATTTCAAAGCGAAAATTATTCAAATTCAGAAGCGTGTTTTTGTAGCTGGTTCAATGTTCAGTATAGATATACAAAACAACTGAGAAATAAGATTTTAACCGTCTTCTTCTTCTTCTTCTTTTAATAGATCTGACGATCTGTGACACAAATCATGTCTCGTCGGATGATGAGGTCCAGCTATCCTTCCATCTCTTAGGCGGTCTTCTAGATGGGCGTTGTCCGGAAGGGATATTAACTGTATCAATCAATAATTTATAAATTTTTTGATAAACTTAAAATTTTCATTTTTTTCATGTTTAGAAGATTTATCACCTTCATCATCAAATAGTTTATATCGTTCTCCCGATGATGAAGATAGAAAACCTTCCATACATTTCCAGAAAAATAAACTCAAAAACGAAAACATAGTGTTTAATTTTTTTTTTTTAAATCCACTTTCAATTAATTCTAGAATAGATTAGATAAGATAGAATAGAATAGAAAGAAAAATAAACTCGTAAATGGAAAAACAATATTTTAATTTTTTTTTAAATATTCACATTGAATTTAGAAGAGATTAGATTCTGACACCGTTAGGACCAAACGCCTTCTTCGGTCGTCTGAGACGAGAGTACTGCTTACTATATCATGGAGGACTCACAGGGTTAGAAACTCTGAAATATGAGAGACATGTTGGACGAAAGACATCGTGAAATCGGATAGGAAAAGACGGCGGTTCTGGAGAGGCACGTGGATAGGCTGGACAGTACAATAATTCCCCATGTGGATGCCCACAATATTCCCGTGGGACACTGTACGACAGGAGGATAGCTAAAAAGATGGAAAGGTAACTAGTGTTTCACTTCCCAAGAGGATGACTCCTATTCAATAATGATCAATGATATAGAATAAGAAGAAGGAAATTATGTATTTCATAAAAAAATTGGGAAAATAATCATCACGTTATCAAAAAGATATGTTTTAAAAACAAGTCAAATCAAAAAACATTAACAAATTAAAATGTCTGTTTTCTAAAAATATGTATTATATGTTATGGGAATGACATGTATCGCTTTGCTTAGGCAGAATCAAATGTCAAAAGCGAAACATCTCTTTGCTATATATTATTTTTTTTGTTTTTTTACTTCTGGAAAACAAACTGTTTAATATATATGAAATTTGGCCGTTACATCATCAGAAAAATGCTGTAAATTTTACATTCGCAACTCACCCCATATTTTGATAATGCCCAGGCAAGACGAAATGTGATTGCTGTTGAAAAACTACTTTCATTTTATTTGATTTGGCGCCAATTTGCAATTATTATTCGGGCTACGAAAATTAATAATATTGATTGACATCAATAGTAATATTTTTTCAGTAGGTTATTATTTACCTAAAACAATATCTGTGTTGACTGCAATGTCACACCTGGCGGCCGCGGTATTGTTCCAAAACCGATTAACATTTCCCCGTTAATTGTACTTTTATTGTTCGTAACGGAGATAAGGTCGGCCCGTGAGTACCGTGTCGACTGCAGCGCCGTGTGACGTCAGAGCGGTTATCATAGAAGGCTGATCGAAATTAGAAATGACGCTAGCCACATAATACGTGACTGTAATAAAGCCTAAAAAAACTACGATACGTTTAAAATGTTAAATGCATATATTATCAATACCTTTCCTAGCAATTCGAAATCAAATGGATTTTTGTTTATCAAAAATTAAATTTAATCGAAGTAGGTGGCATCGACTCTTATGTATGGAAGCGAAGCATGGAACTGGCAAAAGAAAGATAAAAGTAGAATTAATGCAGTAGAAATGAGATCTCTTAGACGAATGTGAGGATACTCTGTGCATGATAGAGTGTCGAATGAAAATATAAGAAGTGAATGCGGTGCGAATAATGGTGTTATGAACAAAATAATGAAAGGATCATTTAGATGGTTTGGACATATGGAAAGAATGAATGAAGAAAGAATGGTAAAAAAGTATACGTTAACGATGTAAATGGAACCAGAAATAGAGGAAGACCGAGGAAAACGGGGCACGATCAAATAAATCAAATATTGAATGTCGGCCATGTGAGGAGTCAGAGAAATCGACGCGCGTGCATGACACGATGTATGAATGTCGAGGAAGCGAGAGAAATGTGTCAGGAAAGAAAAGTGTGCCAGTCCCTTCTTGTTGCCTACCCCTTCGGGGAGACGGCGTGATGGTTAATTAGTTAGTTAGTTTAGTTTCGTAATAGGTGTTTTTATTAATGAATTTAATACTGGTTATTGCAATGGTTCTAAGTGGTTTAAGCATAAAACAAATAAAGATTAAAAAAAATTGTAACAAATGTTATTTAGCACGGTTGTTATTTTTAGGGTGAAGATTGAACTATTTTTATTTTATTTAATCACTTTGAACCTTTGCACAATTATTGGTCTTTACGTTTAACACTAATTGGAATCATAATCTCATTTTAAACTTGTTTGATACTTGGCAGCTTTGTAATGGTCAGCCTTCAATTATAGAATCAAAAGAAATCATTAATAATAATTGTTCAGATCTTGGAAAACTCGTGTCTCGGTGTTTTAAGGATTGATTGTTTCTCAATAGAGATGAAGGTGTAAATTGTTTTTTTGGAAACAGAATATGGTGGTCAAGGCGTTTACAGGACTTATGACCTGTCATTGGTTGGGTTAAGCGATCGCTTTATGTTAACAACATTCCCCATTTCTCCCTTCTTACGACCATCATCATCATCCTAAGCTCGACAGCCCTGGGTGGGCCTTGGCTGAATCCAGGAGCTTCCTCCATTCTTGTCTGTTTGATGCCCCCATTCTCCAATTTCTCACTTGCAACACCGATGCATCCGTGTTGACACTGTCCATCCATCGCATTTTGGGCCTTCCTGGTCTTCTACGTCCCTGTGGTACTGAGAGCGTGAGGCGTTTTGTAGGGTTGTCGTCGTCCATTCTGATTATGTGACCAGCCCATCTCAGGCGCCCTACTTACGACCACCACGTCTGAAATTTTTTTGGAAGTTGTATATATGCTACTATGTTGCACCACACTTCACATCTTTTCTCGATGTTTTATCTTCGATCGACGTTTCGGAGACCATTGCAGTCCCATCTTTAGAGTGATTGATTTAACATGTCGTAAGTGCAATCACCCCGAAGATGAAAACTACACTAAACGATCCCCGAAACGCAACTACGAGACATAAACATACCCAACATCAAAACTTATTCTATTATTCGTGTAATCAACGCACATAATTAATATTTTTATTGAGTTATAGGTATATGAAAACAAAATAAAAACGAGTGAAACAATAGTTAAAATATATTGTTTAAACGAAATGAATGAGCTATATTACTTTACTATGAGCACTCATCGCATTGGAAAATCCGAGTATTACAACTTATATAAAAAAATGGGAAAATATTTTTTTTTTTTTTACAAACCTTTGGATATTTTTCATATTTATTAGTACAGGTTGAATGAGCTAGTTTTGCAGCAAAGTCTATTAACATCTATGCTGTGGTAGTTTTCCGTTGGTTTCCACATTTTCATATACGAGTGTTGCCTTTTAAGTTTTTACAATCGAACAATAGATGGCGTTAGTGAGTTATGGCATCACTGTATTTGTGAACATTGACGTTTGTTATTGCAAAGCCAGTGGCAACATAGTAATTGACCGATTAGGTTGTTGATAGTTTAAAAGAAGCCTGTTTGTGCGAAAATGAAGATCACTCGTGAAGGTTTTGCGTTGGATGATTTTTTATGATATCAAAAAAGGTCTTACTCGACAACAATGCATAGAATCGCTTCGTGCAACTTTTGGTTATGAAGCACCATCAGAGAAGACTGTTTACAATTGGTTTGCAGATTATTGGAACCCAAATACTGTATACATTTTTTAGCTATTGATTTTTATGATGTGTGATAGGTAACTAGTCTATGGCCATTTTTATTATCATGTGAATTCTACCAGTTTAAGGACGGCATGGCGGTACTCCCATAGAAGCCCAGAAGCCCGGCTTGCGTAAGAAATTTTTAATCAAAACCCCCAAATCTAAGTAATCGTGCCCCCGCATAAGCCAACAACCTACCAAATCACCTTACAACAATGCTCCCATCAGACGTAAGAGGAATAGCCACAAGAGCTGAAGCTCTGTAAACCAGAAGAGGTTTCAATTCAAAGTTTCTTACGCAAGCCGGGCTTCTGGGCTTTTATGGGAGTACCGCCATTGTACAATATAATACAATAATCAACTCGTCTTGACCATGATAATGTATGCATAAAAACATGGTTAAAATGATTATCACTTTTTTTTTTAATAATTTGCTTGTGTTTCAAGAGAACAAAGATAATCAAGTGTATTATATTAGTTTAAGCAGTACCGCACAAAATTGGGTTATTCGCCGTTGAATGACCTTTTTACTAAACTGCCAATGCAGGAAACAAGGGGCAAAGTATTCCGTAGTTCGTACGTATTGTCTTATAACCCAGTTCACACTCCGTATAAAGGAAACGGTTACTGATACACACGTGTTTTGTGTGAAATTTAAATTTCCTAGAAAGCTTTGAAAAAACATCCCACAGCGTGACTCGACGGAAGGAAAAACGATTCAATAACAAAGTATTGTTATATCACGTTCCATGAACATTTATTTTCAAATTCTATGTCAAAAAACGTGTTGCCGAATAAATCTAGAGCGCGTACATTGTAATGACGATATACAGAACGCTCAGTACTTGAAATGCGAACTCGTAAATAACGGTGAAGAAAAATAAAAATTATTATGTATCATAATAATATATATACATTTGAATCTGGGAAAAATTGTTGTTACACGATATGTTAAAAAAAATCATCACAAGCATTTGAAATATTAATGTTGCAGATTGAAAAAAAAACTTGATAGAATAAATAATTGCGTAGATTTACACGGTTGGCAGCAATACTCGTATGTTTTGTGTGATTTTGGGTAACTTTGTGTGATTTCTCCTTCTCGAACGACGTTTCGGAGATCGTTGCAGTCTCCATCTTCAGGGTAATGTGGTGGTGGTAATTATTCACACGTTGTTACCCAATATCACACAAAACAACTTGAAAGAAGTTCAATGTAAATAATGAAAATCAAAAATAATGTATATACATTTATATTTATATTCCTCGTATTTTAAAATATAGGAAGAAGTGGAAAAAGAGAAATATTTATTATTCATAAATATTTTATTATACATGTTTTTAATTATTTACATAAATATTCATATAAAAATGTATTGTGAACATTTATACATATTTGTTGTAAAAAGTGATATAAGATTAAAAAATTCTAAAATATTTTCATGGTCCGAGAACGATACATTTTATTTAAAAAAGTATTACTCATTTACGGTGAATAAATGGCATGAAATTTCAGTTAACTTTAAATATGAAACATACATGAATTGATATTTAATTAACGACCTTCGTGGCCGAGTGGTAAGTGCATTGACTGAAGGTTCCGGGTTTGACTCCCGGCGAGGGCAATGTGATTGTCACACTGTCTTTGGTCTGGTGTAGGATTCACGTGACAATAAAATGGCGATAGATTAGCTACCTATCACATGACACGAGTATTACTATGATAGCTCGATTATCCTTAACATCGATTTGGGTCATGCTGTCATGATGTAAAGAGCGATTCAAAAAAATAATAATAAGAATAATAAGAATAATAATAATAATAATAATACATAAAAACAATTTACGTTTATGATTTTATTCTTTTTTAATCATTGAAGAAAGAAAAGAGAATGCAGATTATCATAATTATTGTACAAAACGTTGTACATAAATAAAATAAAAAATTGTACAAGATAAATATTTTTAAAGCTTCACAATGAATGCGTTATTCAGAATTTTTAAAAAGACGCTTTGAATATATGGGAGATATCTTTTGGATATTGTACAAAAATTAAAATAATTAAATATTCAAGTACTGCGAGCCCTGTAGGGAAAATTGTATGGAGTTATAATCCCATCATAATTACTGTGGTACCGAAGTCGTCAGCCAATTTCTCTCTAAATTATCATTACGCCATTAGGCAACATTCTCGGTACACACTTTTCTCAATGATTATCCGAAATAATTTCATTTTATTGTTATTCAATTGTGACCATCACGCAATTCCGTCCGTGTTTCCCAAATCACTATTGTTATGCAAAGCCCTAAAACTATTCATAGACGCCAAAGGCGTTTTGAATGAATTGTGATTAGATAGAACGGTTAAACGGTTTATGCATCTGAAATAAAGTGAGAGTAATATCGTTCTATTCATAAGTTTACGTTGTACTTGCAACGTTTTACGACAATTTTTCATTCGTATATCTCTAATGATTTGCAGTTATTAAGTAATAATAAATATTCATATTTAAAATATTCCTAGTTCCTACAATCGGGCCACTGCCTTTGTGAATCAATTTCAATAGAAATTTCTAATATATTGCAAAGAATCATACATGTTAAAAGTGTGGAATAAGATAATTTTTATACATTGTTTAGCAGCAAAGTGATAAATATGCCTTTAACGATTCAGAATGCTTCTGTCATAAATGCAACTGATTTAGTTTTCCAAAGAGAAAACGCAACAAAAAAACTTGTGTGAATTATAACAAACACAGGCTTTAATCCATTAATCATAAAAGAGTTTAAATAATTCTGTAATGTAAATAACAACACTCACAGGCTTCAATTAATTAGTCATATAAAATGTAATCATTCTGCAAAATATAAATTTGGAAATATATAAACAATTCACTTGCAAACATATAAAGCTACTCACCTTGCCAAAAGAAAACGTTATTAATCAGTGACATATTCGGCACTTTAGACAAACAATCACTTTTATTAAATATAAATAATCCAACTAGCCCGATCAATCCAAGAGTTTCTGAAGATATAACATAAGATCTAACGTTACAAAAGTGAAAAACGAATTCTTGGCATACAACACAAATAGAGTAGGTATTTATTTAATATAATATGCGGTGATGAGGATAAAGTGTTACGAAAGTGAAAATAAATAATACAAATAATAAATGTGTACTTGGTGTCCATGAAATATGAGTAGAAACGTTAGAAAATTAAAGACTAATGTCCCATTGGAAAAAATATCTCGAGAAAATTAATAACAAAAAAATACAGTAATAACACGAGATATGGTATCGAATGAAAAGAAAATACGAGTATATTAAAACATTTTTAATAAAAATAAATTAAAACACTTGTGTAGGTACCTACTTTATTTTTACACCACTTTATTATGTTATTTCGAACCTACCCTTTCGCTCCCGCCAGTGCTTTGTCAGGGTTACAAAATTGTATAATATTATTTATTTAACACATTTGTATGAATTTAATAAACACATATAAGACCTTCGTGACAGAGTGGCAAGAGCTATGATTGCCACGCAAAAGTCCCAGGTTCAATTCCCGGCGATTGTAGTGTGATTTTCACACTGTCTTTATTCTGGTGTAGAATTAGCGTGATAATAAAATGGCGATAGATACCGATCACATGTCATGAGAATCAATATAATAGATTAAAACAAAGTGTTGTATACAGTTAATGGGTTTAAACGACCAGTTGAATAAAAAATATATATCTACTGAATTAAATATATATTAATACGTAAATATTTTATTTTAATATCATGAATATTCGTGTTTTGCACTTGACTTTACTATCTGTTTCGTATAATATATTATAATAATAATAATAATATGCTAACTTTTATAGCGCCGTTTTTGTGATGTAATCACCTCAAGGGCGCATTGATATGGAAATTAGATTTAAAACAAAATTTGGGAGACTTGTTTAAATTCGGACATATGACCAAATTAATAAAATTTTAAAGGTTGGTCATGTTAGAAGTCGGAAGAATCAACGTGCGAGTATGACTCGCTGTATGAATGTGGAGAAAGCTAGAGAGGTGTGCCAGGATAGAGAAGGGTGGCGGTCTATTCTCTCTGCCTACCCCTACGGGAAATGGCGTGATGGTTTGTTGTTATTGTTGTTGTTTAAATATTTATTGTTTCTTGAACAATGATGTCAAACTCCAGATTCCACCCAATTATAATAAAACTTCAAGAAAACGTCTGTTTTCATTCGTATTAATTTTTTAAATATTTTTTAAACAACCTGTATTTTATATAAATTTGATCTATCGCTTTTTATACATATTTGTTACAAGCATACAATAAACGTAGACCTTTTCTTCGTGTTTTACCACCTATCGCATCTTGAACGCTGAAAGGTCAAGTGAGGCCGGGCGGGCAGACGCTGTTTGCAGAGGTGATGACAGGGATTCTAAACATCTTCAACTCAATGTCGAAGGATCGTCGCTCGTTTGCTTTGCCATCTCGCAACAGAACAAATAGCAAACAACGTTCTCAACCTAAGTTCATCGATACTAAAAAATTAGTAACGTAAATAAATAAAATAAAAACACATTTCTTACACTAAAAGCGGTTAGCGGACGCAAAATCTGATTCCCTTATAAAATATTAACTAAAAAAAAATTACATTGTCTCAGAAAAGCGCAAATAAATTTAGAATTGTCCAAAGAGCTATGGAAAGACCAATATTGAGATACATTAAGCGAACAGGGTGAGAAAAACCACTATCCCAAGGCATTTCTGTTAGGAATGCTTGGAACCAATTCATTACAGCTTCGAAGAGATGGGCATCTCATTACCCATTTCTTTAAATTAATCAGGGGATATTTCGAGAACTCGGCCGTGCTAGAGGATGTTGGTCTTTTTGTCCCTGATAGATTTCTCCGACAGCGACAGTACAGATTGTTTTACCTACCGGCCACCAGAACCAATCAGCCTCTGGTGACACCGGTGGGAAGAGCAATTAGTCTGCTGAACGCGGTCTCCTCGGAGATCAACGTCTTTCATATTTGTGAAGGTACGTTCAGGAGACAATTACTACAGACAAATACTTTAGAAAGTATCTTGTCTTCCTAATGTCGAACCATCTCTAATGCGTTCCTGGTACTATGTTGTATTTTTATTATATTTTATCTGTACTCAATAGATGCCTTAAACATTTTCCTGTTTGTAATGTATTTCGAGTTAATAAACTGATTTGATTTGATTTTAGAGTCAGAACAGGAGTGTCCGACATCATCGGAATAGTGACAGCACTAAAATGGGGCTGGGAAGGCCATGTCGCTCGCAGCTCTGACGATAATGGGCAAAACGCCTTTTATGCTGATGTCCTGAACTGCGACCCGAAACCCAGGACGACCTTAACTTTGATGGAGAGACGACATTACCAGAGACCGCCGGTACGACATGGATGAGGGTTCACCAAGATCGAAAGACATGAAAGCAGATGAAGGAAGTTTACGTCCAGGAGTGAACGAATAAAGGCTGATGATGATTATGACGTTTAACGGAAAATAAAATGAAAATACAATGTACTCCAAATATTTAATAGTATTCATCCTCATTAAAGTCGTACTTGTTTATGAGTTGCGTTATTAATGGATGCATTCTTCCAAAAAAAATAGCGACTCTAATGTTATTATATTTAGGGAAAAAAAAGAATTTGACATATATACTCGTATTTTTTCAAGAAACTATATTATTCAATTGCTACACAATTCAACGAAAAACAGAGATTTTGTATATTATTACATGGAAGTTTTATTTTAATCAAAAATAATAAAAAAATGAAGATTTGAAAACCCCAAGAGAAAAAAATCTAGCTCTTTGCAAATTCAATATCCGATTAGATATCGAGATAAACATCATTTTCATATTTATTAAAAACATGCATATTACAAACAATTAACCCCATAACCCCAAAAAAAATTATGACAAAAATACATTGCTGTTCAAAACAAGTTTTTCGATTTTTATTGAATATTTTAAAATTGGAAAGTAAATACAATTTCGGAACTTCGTGTATATGAATGATAAAAAATGTGCAGAGTAACATATTGAATAGTTGAAGAGGAAAAATACTTAATATAATGTATAGGTAGGGTATTATTATAATAGTAACATAACGCAATACTGAAATATTCATATAAGAATGTCCGTGTCCCTGAAACTCTGTACTTCGTCTCTGCACATGAATAAATGAGTACAATAAGCTTATGGCCCCATCTTTTCCTATAGCCCAGTGTTTCCCAACCTGTGGTCCGCGGACCCCTGGGGGTCCGCGAATATATGTATGGGGGTCCGCAGTCACATCCGTGTAACATTTAACAATAATAAATAAATGTCACCAAAAGTCTCGTTATCATTATCGCGGTCTTCCAGTACCCGACAAAAATAAAAATTGGATATCAAACCCTTTTAACACAGATGTTCCTGATATTACTGGCTTGACAACGGCACAGGAAAACCAATTAATAGAAATTTCTTGTGATTCAGCATTGAAATGTTATTTTAAAGAATCCTCGTTATCAAGTTTTTGGGTGAATGTAAAGAAAGATTATAAGGAAATATCAGAAGAAACACTGAAACATTTACTGATTTTCATAGCCACATTACCTATGTGAAAATGCATTCTCTGCTCTTGCTTATACTAAAAACAAATACAGAAACAGATTACAAGTGGAATCCGATCTGAGACTACAACTTAGTAGTAACATCAACCCAAACATCACTAATTTAGTTTAAAAAAAGCAGCACCAACCTTCACATTAATTAGCCGTGTTGGTGTTGCTGTCGTGCGTTAATTATTAACTTATTTTTTATTTTAAAAAAAAATTGTATTTGTAGTACTAAATTAAATGGTTCAAAATTTATTGCTGTTTTTTTACTAAGGGGGTCCTTGAAAATTGTGTTTGATTTCCTAGGGGTCCGCGACTGAAAAAGGTTAGGAAACGCTGCTATAGCCAATACTTCATGACTTTGAAAACTCAATATCGAATGGTCATTAATGGGGCGATGGTGAAACGTGGCCATACGTAGAATTATTCGTGACAAGGCCGCTCAAGATGTAATACAATTGCAAGGCGCACAGCGGGCTATCCTGAACCAAAGTAATAAGAAAATACAAGTCATTTACAATTCGCAATTGAAAGATTGAAGCAAAATAGACACTAAGTACCAAAAAAATACAAAAAACTTTGTATGCAGTTTCGTTCTATATGTGAAATAGAACGAAACTGCATACCTACTTACTTTTTTGTTATTTTTTTTTTGTACTTTGTGCCTGTTTTACTTCAACCTTTCAATTATCAGAACATATCAATAAAAAATTTCAAAGTTCAATGGAAGCGATATGTCAATAAATCTACATTTTCAAAAAAGTTAGAATAACGATATTATATTTAACAAATGTGTCTTATTATTGATGTATGAATGTTGAGGAATCGAGAGAAATAGGTCAAGAAAGAAAAATGCGGCAGTCCATTCTTTCTGCCTACCCTTTCGGTGAATTAGATGCATAAATATGCTAAAATCGCTCCATTATTTTGTAAAGGAACGCGATAATCATTTATGCATCTAACAAAAAATCCGAAACCACTCGTAAAAATTAATTAAAAATTATAATGTCTGCTGCTTTTAAACGGGCAAAGATATGAAGTTAATGTCGGAACAAGTAATGTAGAGGATTATGTCCTCTATAATCCCTACTAAGTTTGGTTTTGACGTATCCACCTGATTCCGAAATAATTGCAAAAATCAGTTTTGCTTCATTAAAAAAAAACAATAACATTTTTTTTCTTAGAAATTAGCAGTTATATAAAAAAAGTTCAAATGTAAAAGTAGTTTGGAATCACACAAAGGACCTAATTTTTAAAAATCAGGGCAAAATTCGGAGTTCGACCCCTATGTCCCTGTTTTTGCCAAATGGATCCAGTGTGCGCCGTCTCCCGAAGGGGTAGGCAGAAAGAATGGACTGCCACACTTTTCTTTCCTGACATATTTCTCTCGCATCCTCAACATTCATACATCGTGTCATGCACGCGCGTCGATTTCTCTGACTCCTCACATGGCCGACATTCAATATTTGATTTATTTGATCGTGCCACGTTTTCCTCGGTCTTCCTCTATTTCTGGTTCCATTTACATCATTAACATATAATTTTTTTACCGTTCTTTCTTCATTCATTCTTTCCATATGTCCAAACCATCTTAATGATCCTTTCATTATTTTGTTCATGACACCATCATTCGCACCGCATTCACTTCTTATATTTTCATTCGACACTCTATCATACACAGAGTATCCACACATTCGTCTAAGAGATCTCATTTCTACTACATTTATTCTACTTTCATCCTTCTTTTGCCAGTTCCACGCCATACATAAGGGTCGGTAGAAGAACACCATTGTGCACTGCCATTCTAGCTTTTTTGACAACTCTACTTTGTTAATCTTCGAACTATCCCTGCTTCAACTAGTATTTGTTGTTATTATTATAATTTAGATTCTTTTTTGTTATTATTTCTGTCCACCGTGCGTCGGGCCGAGGCTACTGCAGAAGGTGCGTGGCAGGAGACAGAGTCTGAGGCTGCACAGAACGGCTGAGGTTATACGGTCAAGCCGCTAACTAGTGTCGGCAGCATTGGGAAAAGTATTATACTCAAACGTTCAAAGGAATCTCATAATTACGCATAAATAATAGACCACTCATTGTCAATACGATCATGTTTTAGTGCTTAAAAAAATACTTGAAATTAACTACATGTTTTTTTCAATTAAGCTTAAGGAAAAAATATTGATAACGCTGATAAAAATTCGGACGTTTAAATTTCAAATGATTTTTAAACACACTATGTATTGACTCGTTTATTTTTTTAATTATATTATAATTTTATGTGGATATTTACCTCGCGATTTGCGTACTGATTTATGTAATGATTAAGATTATTAGTGTTAAAACCACGAAATAAAAAATAAAAACCATATTAAATAGATATCGGAAGAAGGGTTGGAGCTGGAAACTAAATAAATGGTGCACTCAAAATCATTCAGAGGAAGGCCAATGAAGACATGGCATGACCAAATTAATCAATTACTGAAAGGCGGACATGTTCGAAGTAGGAACAATCAACGAGCGTGCATGTCACGACGTGTGAATGTGGAAGAGGCGCGAGAATTATGCCAGGATAGAACAATGTGGCGATCCATCCTCTCTGCCTACCCCTCCGGGGAAACGGTGTGATGGTTAGTTAGTTAGTTATTCAAAATGTACATATAGGTATATTTGTTTTGTGGACCCGTCCCCTTGTGCTAAAAAAAATTCCACAATTTACGGTGATGTATATTTACACACATTCCAAATTGAGAGAATCAAAATGGATTTAAAAAAAATATTTATAGAAAATTGTTTCATTCAAAGTCGGCTTGAGCTTTAATTAAAGTTAAATCAAAAGTGATTTATATTTTTAATACAATACCCGAAAAACATTTAAAATCAAATCGGTATAGACATAAATATCCGCTCATGACAAAAGTCTGACACCCACTGTCTATCGCGCGCGTTCTTGAATTTAGAAGTAGCGAGAGTGAGAAGTTAAGATGGTGTGTGAGACATTAATATATACCTACTTTGATTTTAATAATTCATGTTTTTTCGATACAATATTTATTATGCGGCCAGTAAGTATTTATAATCCAATAATGAATTATTTCAATCTTTACGTAAATATAAAACGGAGAAATATCGAAAATACAAGACATGTCCACTATGCAGCTTTAGCAAGGTCAATGATTTTATAAGAGAATATTGTCTAGCAAGGGCATTATCAAATCATTATTTCTCAATATAAAAATTATATAATTTATTATGTAAATGTTTATGTAAGAATCACTGCGAAATTTGAACCCCTAATAAACCAGTATTATACTGGCAACACATGCCCAGTTATTAGCAAAGACTAGATGCATCATAACAGAAGTGCAATAACACCTTTGAAAAACAGGTTAAAGTCACCCTCAGGCAATGGAGGATGTCTACATAATATTAATACGTACTTGCGCTACTGCACATAACATTATATGATAATTATTTAAGTCTTCATACAAAGATACAATAAATAAACAAAAATTTAAGACTAAGTCTAGTAGTCTAGACTAATGGTCTAAAGGAGAAAAAGATATATTATCCTTCTTCTTTCGGTGCCGTGTCAGGTCCCCCTAACGTTGGCGATCACTACAGCAAAGGCATCTCTATGCTGCGCCACTTGGAACAGGTTCTGAACTCTTGTTATTCCTGTTCACTCTTTGATGTCATGCAGCCAGGACAGCTGCCTTCTACCAACTCCCCGACGTCCCTCCACTTTACCCATTAATATCAGTCGAAGGAGGTGGTATTTATTTCCCCTTGGCACATGACCCAAATATGAGACCTTTCTAATTTTCACACTTGACAACAGTTCTCTATTGGCTCTGGCTCTCTGCAGTACGTCTGCATTACTGACCCTATCGGTTCACGGTATACGGAGAATTCTGCGGTAGGTATATTATCCAAACAATATAAATAATAATGTAAAAATAATGATGTTGGTATTGATAGGTTAGCAATTTAAAACAATCAAACAACCAATAACGCCAAAACAGTTTGTATCTATTATAATATATACGGGAATGCTGCGTGTATTTATTATTCTACGATTGGTAAGTGATTGCCGTTAATTTTAAACAATTTAAAAACAATTGAAGCGCGATTCCAAAGCCGCTTTAATTCTTTTTAAATATGTTTACATACATGAACACCCAACTAAAATCAGCGTGAGAGGAAAAGTCTAGAATAATGACGCGAAAAAAACTCGCTAACAAACGAAACGTTTGATGCAATTGATATTCAATAAATTGCAATTTATTCCGTATATGACGATTTTATTAATGGCATGATACTCGGGATGAAGTATCTTACGTCACGTTGGTATCAATTGAAACAAATTGCATTACATATTGAAATTCATACAACGCGTTACTACATATTACAAACTGCCCCTGATCGATGATCTCATCTCCCCGGAAATCGTTATAGAATCACCGTTGTGCTTTCTCAGTCTTTCATTGGTGCAACAAACAATCTGGACCAATATATTATAACATATATAGAATTCACGTGACAATAAAAATGACGGTACACTAGCTACCCAGGTTATAAGAATCAATAGCTAAAAATACGTATACCTACAGTAATTGGGTTCAAATAACCTGTGTTGCGTGCAAAAAATGTGTAAAACAGTGGGCAACTACCACATAAAAGACCAAGTGGCATCCCAAGAACCAGCTGTGGACTTTACTGCAATCTAATCCCTAGGATTGAAACTTAAACAAAAATTCAAATTTCTTAGTTTTCTTATAGAGATACTTATCAGTGGCGGTTTTTTATCAAGTGTCAATTGATGAATACGTCGGTTTCCTAGAAGTTCTATAGTAATTTTATGGGAGTGACATTATTTGCCTTGCTAAGGCATATTCAAATATTTGATAATGCTCTTATAAGGCGAAATATGTCACTCGCGTGATATATAATAACACTTCTAGAAAACAAACGATCAATATGTTATATTAACATTTAAATCGTTGATCAAGAAACAAAAATAATAATATCTAAATAAAAATTATACAAACTTTGATGTTATAAATATTTATATATGGGGTAACATGTATTTAGAATTATTCAATTGTTTATTCTGAGTCTGTCCCGTAAACTGATACCCAACATGGCTCTCTCCATTGCTCTCTGAGTAACTCTTAGCTTGTTGGCACTTTTTTGTGACATTGTGACTGTCTCAATACCATAAGTGAACACTGGCAGGACACAGGCATTGAACACTCTCCTTTTCAAGTTTCAAGTGGACAAGGCGACTGCTGTGCTGGTGGCCAAGGACGGCAAAGCGTGGAGTTGGGCGCCCACAGTTGCGTTGGCGCGACGATGTCCGGAGAAGTGCGGGAAGTACCTGGATGCGGATCGCTCAGGATATATATATAAAATATGTATAAGAAGGTCAGGGGTGCATAAGAAGTTCAAAAAATTATATTCTTTCTCAAAACAGACCGAAAATACATATATTCTTGTTAGATTCCAAAAGGTTTTACTAAATACTAATAAAAATATATTTATTTCATTACAGAGAGTGATGACGACAGACCTTACTTATTTAAATGTTATTTTCACAACTTTAATAACAAAAAAATAACTGAATAAATTAACAAATAATTATAAATTAAATACATCTGATAAAAATAGTATGCTTAAAAACATTTTACATATTTTTTCCTCTTAGGCAAATTTACATGTTCATATCGTTATTTGTACATAAATTTAAATTATTGTGTTTAAATATGTGAATATATTTTTTTCTATCACCAGAAAAAAATGTCAACTGCATTAGAGCCAATGAATGAAATTTATTTTATTTATAGAATTAATTCTAATGGAATTTTTTGTACAATACGCAATCAACCGATAGAAGTATTTATTATGCGAGTATATTTTATTACGTCTGCATCAGATATGGTGCCGATAATAATATCCACAACAAAACTTCGTTTCATTGATATGTTTCAAGTATTATAGAGATAGAGAATTGTAGACCAACATCAAAACCTGTAAGGTGTCATATTTATGCCAGGTGTTTGGGGAGAAAAATATTAATTGAATAGTTCATTGTTTTGGCCGAAACACTATGACACTTTAACATTATAAACATTATAGACAATCTATCAGAGGATTCCCGACCACGTGGCCAACCATCGAAAAGATGGCAAAATAATTGGCAGTTTACAGTCATTCTTCTTTTTCAAAAATCAACCTTGGACTTATTCACATTCGTCATCAGATCAAAAATGACTTCAACTTACTATATTAGGTTAAACTTACGACATTTAACTAATTTAGATGTGTTATGCCAACACAAAACACGTTTTTTTTTTTAAATTCGAGTATTGTTTACAATTTAGATATGAATTAACAACATACATGAATTAACAACTAGTTTTGGAACATCGGATAATTAATATGCAATCTGGTTTAAACCTACTTTGAAGTATACAAACTAATTTGCAGTATAAACAAGTAAATGCCGATAATAATAATTAAAAAAACAGGACATTACAAGTAATCAAGATGAATGTAATATCTATGGTGACTAATTAATTTTGCGAGTCAATTCGTATGTAAGTGAACGCATTATGTTTTCCTCTTTTCGATCCTCGTTAGTCCACAGAAAGAGAGATTAGGTCAGATCTGATAATACTGTGTAGTTAAGCTAAATTAAACTTTGATTTCAGGTTAAGTACTCATTGGATGGAGGTGTTTAATGATTAGTCACAATACCGCGAATATTTTGAAACAATTGTGTTCAGAGATTATAGAGGTCCATATCGTATTAACATATAAAAAATAGAGGGCCGCAGGGGGCAGGGAGAAGGCAGATCTCTTGGTTGCGCAATGTGAGGGAATGGAAGGGAATCGGAACTGTAGAGGAGCTATTCCGGACAGCGCAGGATAGGGAAGAGTTTACCAGAGTGATCGCCAATGTCGGGAGGACCTGACAGGGCACTTTAAGAAGAAGATATCGTATACAATTCGTTCCAGTATCAAAAATGTTACACCCACATTAGTCTTAAAACGTAAAACAATAATTTAAAAAAATCGTTTAACGTATTAAATAGATAAACGTAGGATGTATAAAACAAACAGGTATACGAGAGTTTATTATTTAAATCATCTCGCCGTTTCCACGAAAGGGACCGCCATACTATTCAATCCTGACATACCTCCCTAGATTCTTCCACATTCATATAGCAAGTCATATACGCACGTTGATTCTTCCGACTTATAACATGGCCGACCTTTAAAATATGATTAATTTGATTAATTTGAAGAGACCAGAGCAATCGAGACCATGTACGCGTCTAGACCGACTGGAGTAAGACCTCTAGGAAGGCCTAGACAGCGCCTAATGACAATGCTCTGGCTGATCTGGCTAGATTGGGCGAATGGGATTGCTGGGAGCAATAGGCGCAGGATCGAGGAGTTTGAAGAAAAATCATCAAGGAGGCTAAAACTCTTCAAGAGTTTTATGGCCATAGGAAGTAAATCCCACGACTGTTCTATTCAAATCGTTAACGTTTACTTTCTTAATATTTCTTTCTTCATCCGTGAGTTACATGTCAAAATAAACGCTGTGATCCTTTCATAATTTTGTTCAAAATACTTTCTCCAGCTCTACATTCCTGTATTATATCAATATTTGAAATTATGTCATACATCGTTTTACCACACATAGGGGAGATGTAGGTAATGGGAGTCACTTAAGCGAGAATTGAAAAAAAAAAAAAACTATTAGTTAACTATTTATTGCTTAAGCCTTATTATAAACTTTAGTTATTAAACTATTAATTGAGATCACCTTTAATCACTTTGGCTTTTTACTTTTGGAACAATAATCATTTAAAAAAAAAACAGGTTTGACCACCATTGCCCACATCTGTTGGCAATGGTGATCAGCATGTAGACAATGGGGGTCAACACAAATCGTACACAAAGTCCACATGAAGTGCATCGGAACCACATCTCATTATCTCGCCCGAATTCGCCGCATACTCGTACAAGACATTGGTTGTCAGAATCTTCTGCATCATCGTTTTTGTCGTCCTGGTACAAGTCATCAGTGTTCATATCTGACGCTGAAGTATTGTTCGATTCCTGCAGAATTTTCTTCTTGATCTATTTTTTTCGCGTACCTCTTCTGAAGACTCGAAAATGGGATGTTCATTGTTTTCGCGGCTTTTCTTATTGAATAACCTTGTTCATCGATGAGCTCCACGGCCTTTTTCAGGTTAGCTATAGACCAGTTAGCCTTATTTGTCTTTCTAGGACGAACGGGCGGTATCTACAAACCAAAAATAAGATTATTTTATCGAAGACAGGAAATGTTAACAATAAGGGTCACCTGACTCCGATTGCCTACATCGATAAAAAAGAGAAAAAACCTACCTTGACATAAAAGTAAAAGTGATAGTGGTAAAATGAGTTTGAAATCACGATCTAAAATGCTTTAGTCATTACACATCACAAGCGCAAAAAGAAACACTCAGTAGTTTGATCCTTACCATCGGATTTGTCCACTCGAAAAATTAGATCAGAAGGGCCCGAAAACTTGTTACGTCTACCACACTCTAGCACGTGATGCGAACTGAGTAAGCTGCCTACCGCGGATGTTACCGGCAAACAGCTAGCGTATGACGTCACTGAAACCGCCATCACGCGTATTGTTTTCGAATTAAAGGGGTGACTCCCATTGCCAACTGACTCCCATTGCCTACATCTCCCCTACATCTAAAGGATCTCTACCGCATTTATTCTGCTCTCATCTTTCTTCTGTCATATTATTTTATTTTCGAAATAGAGTCAATTTATTTTAGCGTACAAAGTTTGGATTTCTTTCTAAAGATATCTATAAAAATACCCCATTTACCGTATTGTATGAGGTGCTTACCTACCTAAAGATTTGTAAAGCATCCCAGATATCATTCTACAGAATATAAATAGTAAAAAAAATCAAACGGACGTGCGTTATTTATAACTGGCATGTGAATATTATAATGAAAAGAGTAGGTACTATTAATTCGCATTGCATTGAACATACTCGTAAACCCGTTACCACAGAAGAGAACCGCGTTCTTGGGGGTCACGAAAGTGGAGCGGCAGTAAACAATAATTGATCTTGCCTTATTTAAAGGTGATTTGCTTTTATTATTAGGATAATAACACAAAAAAAGAGACTGAACAATTTTTGCAAGTGTAAGGACACATTCGGATGAGTTAATATACAATATAATTTAATAACATGTCTTATGTTTATTGTAAAAACATATATTTTAATAAATTAGTGTTGGACGATTTATTGTTCTAATAAAACATACAATAAAAATATGCCGGAATCATATAACAAATAATAATATATTTATGTGTATTAAACTATTTTCCCGTATTATTTAAAAATGTGTTTGTAATGTTTTAAAAACAATTCCTTTTACAATCCCTCATTTAAAAAAAATGGTAGGTAGACCTATCTAATATTTTCCACTTTTAAAACATCGTGTGTTTTATTTATTTATTTAAACATGAGATATTTATTTTTTTATATTTTAAATTGTGTTATTTGAAACTCACCTCCACAAAGTCGTTTGAAAAATCCAGTAAACTTGTTGCAACAGCACATATCAATTTTTTATGTTAAAAGAAAGATAGTCTCGTTTCGATTGTTATAAAAATAAAATAAAATAAAACCTAATTGAAATCACTTAACTTGGGTGTTTTCGTTATTTATTAATGACTAGTTTTATTATTCTGGCGGGAAATTAAAACTACTTCACAGATTAATCAAAGAGATAAAAATTGGTTCAACAGACTGTTTACATTGTGCAAGAATCTAGTCTGCACCAATTGGTTTACGGAGTTTAACGGTGTTCATGACATTGATTCTTTCATTGCAAAACTAAAGAATTACACTATATTTCGTCACAACACATGGAAGTTCTCGCCGACTATCCTTCACCTTTCACAGGCAAATCAAAAGAAATATCAAGTAAAACTTGTTAAGGCACTCGTAATGTCGTGACACTGTTGCTAATTAATATGTTACTCGAATATAGAAACTGGCACCTATTTTGAGAACATTAATAGCGCCAAAATGAATAATCGCGAAACTGTTCTAATGTCAACATTGCCCCACGAGCGACAGACGCCCGGCGGTCGGAACAGTTCAAATCAAACTGAAGTTGTTTCGGATTGAAACTGACAACTCGGAACAAAACAACGGAACATCGGCTGGCCGGCGCGCGGCGTGGGCCGCAACCTGGTGGCGCGGAGGAAGAACTAATTTAAATTTCATACATCATTAGTTAAGTAGGTACCTTTGTACACACCTCTGCGATATGTGGCATTATAAAGAAATTACTTTTCTAGTGTTATTTGCTTACATACAATTGTCATGGTTTACAATACAAGTATTAATAATTCGCAAATGGCGTCAAGTGATCTCATCGAAATACATTTTCATAACAAATTTCGTTTGGTTGTTCAAGAAGAGATACCTAATATCGTGGGTATTCTGAGAAAAAGCACTAAGTCAAAATTTTGCTGTTTTGACTTAATGGTGAGGTTATACTGTTGAAAAAATACTCTACAATCTGCAAAAACTCCCTAGGTCCTATCTACACTACAAGCAGTGGCGGTACTCACATAGAAGCCCAGAAGCCCAGTTTGCGTAAGAAAATTTGAATCAAACCCCCCAAATCTTAGTAATCATGCCCCCTCATAAACCAACAACCCACCAAATCACCTTCCATCAATGTTCCCATCAGATGTAAGAGGAATAGCCACAAGAGCTGAACCTCTGTAAGCCAGAAGAGGTTTTGATTCAAATTTTCTTACGCAAGCCGGGCTTCTGGGCTTCTATGGGAGTACCGCCACTGACTACAAGTCAAGATATTTTCTATAATAAGTCAATATAACATAAATCTCTTCAGGGAGAAAGTACCAAGGGACTCAATGCAAATTCCCTGGATAAATTTTTGATGATAAATTATATTTCGGAAGTATTCAGCGGAGCTTATGGACCAGTACTGACTTGAAAAAGGGTGAAATTGTTGGTCTGCGTCATGATATCCTGGAGATGTCTATATGTTTCACTATGGGGCAAACGTGGCAATTATTATTTTCTTTCTTTTCTCTTTTTACTAATTAATTATTATTTTACCTAATGTAATAGGTACTGTACATAAGATAAAGTTATTGCATAATAACTTTTTTAATTAAAGAAAAAAAAAACATTTCTCACAAAATGACTATAGTAGGTACAATGTGACTTCAATTTGAATACCTTATTGTGGTATTATGTATCAGCGAAAATGCACTAAGTCATGTCAATCCACTATTATCTATCTATCTATCTATCTATCTATCTATCTATCTATCTATCTATATAAATAAAAGGCGATCTTCCGGGTGTGTGTCGACTATTTCTGAGGTTATTCCTGAGCTGATCCTTCTGTATCTTGGGGAATGGACTAATTGGAATTTAGCGGTCGTCATAGGCATATTTTCGTTATTAATCGAGCTCTAATTAACTTTATAAATTAATCAATTAATTGAAAATTTTCGTAGTGCAAACGAATATAGACCTTAATGTTCGTATCACCTGAGTATCAATCTTTTGAGTCTATATTCGTTTGACACGGTCTGGAGAGAATTCAGTCTCCATGTAATTTTGTGTAGTGGCAACAATGTGTTTTGCTTTCTGACAGTCCAATATATTGCGTTTTACTTTGGGATGTATAATACTTAATACGTTTTGCTTATTACGTACTAAAATAATTGGTTGTTTAATTGGTACAGTATATTTTATTGGCCAAAATTAAGAAGTATAATTACCTGTCTGCATTAGTGTGTACACTAATGCAGACAGGTAATTATACTTCTTAATTTTGGCGAGTATAATTTTTACGCGTCAATTTGAGGTTATGAACGAAATTTTATTTTTTCGTGTGGCTGAAACTTATTCGTTTCTCTTACGTTCGACGGTGATTACTTAATGATATTCGTTTTCTAGAGTTCTAGCCGTTCGATTGGTCACGTGGTCTCTGAACTGTCAATCTACTGTCAATCTCTTTGTACGTCGTAATATTTTGTAGGTATGAAGTTTCGGTACTTTTAGGTTATGAAGTTTCTGGGATTAAAGTTATTTCAAAGGATGATAGCGAAAATATAAAATATTGGACGTCGAAGCTCTACAAGAATATGAAGAAACTTGCTTCCGTAAGTATAATATAATATTTATATTTCTAATTCATAAATATATTTTCAGTTTATTCTATTTTGCTGTTTTCTTTATACGCATACTTTGGTCAGGGAAATTGTTACATGCAAAATAACGTTAAAATGAATTAGATCAATGAAATACGGAATCATGAATTAGATGTACCCTGGAGTGGCGAATGAAAACCGGCTCATTTTTACATTACACATAAGCTACTTTTAGTAGTTTTCATTCATATATGAAAATTCCATTATTAATTTCAGGTAAAGTTTTTAAATTTACAGTTTATAGACAATAATTAAGCACATTCCCAAACGTGCCACCTATATATCTGAATTTTGTGTTGCTCGGGCTGCCTGAAATATGCTTCCTGCACGCCTCAGATGCATTGACAAGCCGACAGACTTTAATTCTCACCTAAAAACCCACCTTTTCAAATTATCGCATAAAATGGTAACAACGGTTGTCTGTATATCAATAAACAATATTATATCACATTTGCACAAAACATTCATATGTTTAGAGAAACAAAATTTTTGATTTTGTTGTCCATGAAATTCACATCAGAGCCAATAAAGTAAGTTTCTACGATCGTGATTTCGCAGTTGTTACATGCACCTTTCATGACTAAAAACATTGTCAAAGCGCCCTTGAGGTGAGCTATTCACGAAAACGGCGATTATCAGTTCCGTAAGTTCAATGTTTATATTTTGATATGTACAGGTTTAAATTTTGAATTAATTGGTTTATTTTGTATATATAAGAATATAGACAATTTATATGAAGGAGTCTGGTTGTAATGAATGCTTTTGTAAAATTTTTGTTATTTCTTTAGCACAATCATAACTGCATTGATTAGCATAGTTTTTGGTAGTTATTTTTGCCGTTCAGGTAAAGTTTCTAAAATCTCCTACATATAATATTAACACATTTCCACGCAACTCTTGCAATGCTCGATCAAGAGCCTCGAGTATTTTTTTAAATATACTGCTTAGTGAACACTTGGAATTCATTAATTGTATGGAAGTTGAAAATTTGCCATATGCGCCTCTTCGATGTCCGCCTTATGCCAATTCCAATATTATTTTTTTTTATTTCTAGTAAACAATATTAATTAATCAGAGATCGGAATGGAATCGGTCATATAGCAGGGACAACGGATGATAAGATGCACCCTGGAGTAGCGGGCGAGAAACAACTGGCAGAATTTTGAATGGTATTGCGCTATTTTATTAATGTTATTTAATTATTATGATTTTAATTAGTTATTAAAAATACAATTAATATGACATTTGATGAATTCAAACATAAAGGTGTTCTTTATACGCGTACTTTGGTCAGGGAAATATTAAAATTACCACAGCAACGATAAGAAAGTTCTAATGATATACAATATCAATTTATTCGTTTTACTTACGTGTCATTTTAGGTTATGACGTTTCGTTGTGTAATAATTAGTTAATTGGTATAATCTATTTTAATAATGTTGTTTTAATGTAAATTTGTTCTGGCAGGGCGAAAATCTATATCTTTGGGATTAGATATTAAGTTTTGATAAAATAATTGCCTGGTTGTGAGAGACCACTGGTCTAATGGGGATATTTTTGTATTGGGATTGAAATTATTTTGATAATGAGCCATATTGGTGCATCTGCATGTTGCAATTCTTCTTTATTTTCCATTCCACTGAGTAATTCCAGCAGCACACATACCCAAATACACTATGAGTTACTTCAGCTGTTTTAGTTTTTCTCTGAAAACAAATGCTGTGATAGGTAAACATATCCTTATATGCAGCATTAGCTGCCTCAGTTAGAAGAGTCCAGTAATATTCCATTTTTGACCATTAAATTCTACATTATGCTGAGATTTAAAATATTCAAAGATAATGAAATTGATTTCAGGTTATTTCATTTGCTTGAGGATGGGAAGACAACGCAGAAGATAATGGATTGCGCATGTGCAGAGGATGGGGAAAACAACGCAGAAGATACTGGAGTTCGCATGTCCAGAGGATGGATCCCACACTTCGATATATGCGTATCACAAGACAATTTTGTTATCTTTATGAACTAATTTGGAATGGTATGTACAGGTTTAAATTGGATTAATTGGTTTAATTCGTTACATAAGAATATAGACAATTTATGTTTACTACTCCATGATACATTCTCATCTGTCTTACCTTTCCTGTATTTGGGGCTTTATTACAAAGAAGAAAGCTAATGAGATTCAGGTGATCAAAAATCGGGCTGTTAGAAATATTTTCCGTCTACCGTGGTACACTCATGTAAGGGCCCTATATTCTCAGACGAAAATAATTCCATTTCAAATCCATCCAAAATTAGAGATCACTAAAACTATAATACAAATAATAAAGTCATCAACGCGCTCTAATACTCGACCAATATTCAATACGGACGTACACCAACATGATGCGCGCTCACAGAATAAGAAGCATTGCGTTCAACTAGATTCGGTGTAAAATCCTTACAATTTATAGCCTCTACAGAATTTAATAAACTCCCTAATGATTTAATAATGATGTCGAACCAAAAACTTCAATCTGATCAACTTAAAAGTAATTTTTTACATTACATTTTTACATTACACATAAGCTACTTTTAGTAGTTTTCATTCATATATGAAAATTCCATTATTAATTTCAGGTAAGGTTTTTAAATTTACAGTTTATAGACAATAATTAAGCACATTCCCAAACGTGCCACCTATATATCTGAATTTTGTGTTGCTCGGGCTTTCACAGTAGTAGGTTCGTCCGCCTGAAATATGCTTCCTGCACGCCTCAGATGCATTGACAATCCGACAGACTTTAAATATCACCTAAAAACCCACCTTTTCAAATTATCGCATAAAATGTTAACAACGGTTGTCTGTATATCAATAAACAATATTATATCACATTTGCACAAAACATTCATATGTTTAGAGAAACAAAATTCTTGATTTTGTTGTCCATGAAATTCACATCAGAGCCAATAAATTTAGTTTCTACGATCGTGATTTCGCTGTTGTCACATGCACCTTTCATGACTAAAAACAATGTCAAAGCGCCCTTGAGGTGAGCTATTCACGAAAACGGCGATTATACAAATTAAACAAACAAACAAACCATCACGCCGTTTCCCCACAGGGGTAGGCAGAGAGAATGGACCATAACACTACTCTATCCTGGCAAACCTCTAGCTTCCTCCACATTCATACAACGAGTCATACACGCATGTCGATTCCTCCGACTTCTAACATGACCAACCTTTAAAATCTGATTAGTTTAATTAATTTGACAAATTAATCAGATTAAAAGGTTTTATTAGTTTTATCGTTTTTGTAAAGAATTTTGACAGGTGTAGAAATAAATTTTTCATTTGTTCCAATGACAATTTGAATCATTTCTTCAATATTATTTTCAAGTTCTTGCTGGTTAAGTGCCTTACTACAGATAATTTAAAAAATGGTGGATACGTGTAACATAAATTAAATAAACACAAATGTCCGGATCGTCCAAGTCAACATGTGCAACATCGAAAAAAACATTATGTGTTATTACATTATGTGCTAAATTAAAAAACAGTGGATACGTGGAACATATTATAAATTAAATAGACAATATGTGCACCGTCTAAAAAGAACATTTTGTGTAAAATTATTTTTATTTTGTTATTTTATTTTATATCATTGTATTTTATATTATTTGTTTTAGATTTATTTTGTGGGTGTTGGACGATCGAAGTGTGCGCGGGAGATGCCTATTGGTGGCGATGAGGTTCGCAACCCATCACACCGCGCCTCCCGCGGGGCGAAAAGAGAAGGATGGAGTGCCGCATCAGTAAAAGTGTGACAGTCCATTCTCTCTGCTTACACTTTCGGGGAGACGGCGTGATGGTTAGTTAGTTAGTTAGTTAATTTGACAAATTAGCCTAATTATTATTATTATTATTATGCATATAGCATGAACTGCCTTTATATGAAGAATATCTTCAGCAAACAAGTGAAAAACAGTTGTAATTCATTCATTGTATGGAAATTTAAATTTTGCCTTATGCGCCTCTTCGGTGTCCGCCTTATGGCAATTCAAATTTTTTTTTTAATTCCAGGGCCCAAAATTGATGAATCAAGGATCGGACCAAAGTTGCCGATGCAGCGTGTAAAATAACTAATGTTTAAATGGAATGGGATCGGTCATAAAGCAAGGACAACGGGTGATAAGATCTTCTGGCCTGGAGTGGCGAAAGAGAAACAGCTACACAAATTCTGGCAGATCACAAGCAAGATGGTCTGATGACATTAAACGAGTGGCAGGAGGTCAATGGCGCAGAGCGGCGAGGGATACAGTTGTGGAAGTCGGGAAGGGAGGCTTTTGTAGTATTATCATCTATATTACTATTCCACGCCAGCGGACTCGCAGTGCCGAAATCACGATCGTAGAAACTTACTTTATTGGCTCTGATGTGAATTTCATGGACAACAAAATCAAGAGTTTTGTTTCTTTAATATAATGAATGTTTTCTGCAAATGTGATATAATATTGTTTATTTGATTATTAAATTTCATATAAAATATTCAAAAAATAGTTTTTCAATTACCTTAGTAATATGTATTCAAGTTTATAATTCACAGCGAGTTTGCTTGGATTGAAACTTTGTTTTAAAGATATAGACACACATTTTTGCATCCATACACATGGCATTTAATCCAATAAATAAACGAATTGTTATTGAACTTTAATTGTATTTGTTGAATATATATTGGGTTTATTTATGTACTCGAATTTAGCAATAGCGAAGCGTTGCCGGGTCAGCTAGTTTTGAATAAAATGTGCTGGTAGTCCAGTTGTTATTTATTAAAACATTAAATAAAATGTAGTTAATATATAAATATACCACTTTTTCAAATTGGTTTAGTAATGTTTAGTATATATTTTTTTGTTATATCCTTACAAACTTTGAACTTCAATTATCTCAGAAGTAGTAATTTTGACTTAGCTTGCTTTTTCGTAGAATACCCACGATATTTAACTCCTAATGCAGAGTGTTCTATCCTGAACAAGATTTCAATATTTTTTATCACGCAAGAAAATTATTCAGATAAGAAAAAGGAAATATATTTAAAAACAATTTGATGTTAGTTAGAAAGTTTCAATCCTGGGATTGGTTTGTAACAATTTCTTCTATTCTTCTCTTCCATTCTTCCCTGTCTTGTGCGGCTCTTTTGAAATCTGCATATGATGAGCAGTGCACGTCCACCAACAGGTCCTCCAGGTACTCTCAGCGTGGGCGTCCCCTAGAGTTTGTCCCCTCGATCATACCCTCCATTATGGCATGCAAGAGACCTTCTTGACGTATTACATGGCCGATCTATCTTGCATGCCTTTCGTACAAGGTCCTGAGCAGGTGCCTTCCTCCTTCGATTCCTTGAAGAACCTCCTCATTCGTGATGTGGTCTCTCCAGGAAATTCCTAATAGTCTTCAGGACCACATCTCAAAAGCCTCTAGTCTCCGCTTATCTCTTTCGTATAGGCACCATGTCTCGCAGCCGTACATCAAGTTACTCCATACATGGGTCTTAATGAGGAGTATTCTCAGTTTTAGGTCTATATTATTTGATTCTATTATTTTCGACCTTTTATTAAACGCAAGCCTAGCCTGATGTATACGGCTGTCGACCTCGCTCTTAGACCGACCGTCCCATGTTATTTTGCTCCCGAGGTAGACAAACTCCTTGGTGTTCTTTAGAGGAACTCCTGACATCATTACTCTCATCTGATGTTGCGTTCGGCCTACAGTCAGCAGCTTTGTTTTGTCTTTATTTATCTTCATGTTGTATCTTCATGTTTATCTTCATGTTGATGTATTTAGTATTAATATAGTGGTATATGTTAGGTAAAAAACAAAAAAATATTTTAATTACGGTAGGTACCTAATAATATATTTTTTTACATAAAATCATAATATTATAAAAATATCACTAATATTAAAAACCTGATTAATATTCATACATATACTATAAATGTAATCCAATAAATTTACACAATAGATTGTCTTTTTAAGTAAACAAATATTGTAGATACGGCCCAATTTGATGTATCTATTATACTTATTCGTATTATTTCTGGCCTAGATATTTCGTGTAGGAACTGTGGTCTTACCAGGTCACGGGTCACACCAGGTAGGTACTTAGTATTGAACGATTTTCAATTTATTACTTTTTGATAAGTTGTCTCGTGCCTCGTGTATAGGAAGAAAAAAATGACATCAATATGGAAGAAGAAAAAAACATCATAATATAGACTTTATTGTCGAAAATTTTGTCATAATCGATTATATTTCTGTCTAAAATCCGAGCATGTTTGGGTTATATGTATAGGAAAATTAAAGTGAAACTGCAGAAGTGTACAATTATTATGTGACTACAATCTTGTTTTCTTATTTTCTACCCCATTTTTTTTATTCATATATTATTTTGATGATTAATATGTAATTAACTGTCATCGACAATGAATAATTAACATTCAGTTTTGTATTATATCAAAGTTCAAGAAAAACTATTTAACTAACTAACCATCACGCCGTCTCCCCGAAGGGGTAGGCAGAAAGAATGGACTGCCACATTTTTCTTTCCTGACATATTTCTCTCGCTTCCTCAACATTCATACATCGTGTCATGTACGCGGGTCGATTTCTCTGACTCCTCACGTGGCCGACATTCAATATTTGATTTATTTGATCGTGACACATTTTCCTCGGTCTTCCTCTATTTCTAGTTCCATTTAACATTTAACATCGTTAACATATAATTTTTTTACCATTTTTTCATCATTCATTCTTTCCATGTGTCCAAATCATCTTAATGATCCTTTCATTATTTTGTTCATAACACCATCAGTCACTAAGTTCAAAAAACATTATTTTAATATGAATTAGATCGAATTATTCTCGATCTCATTTCAAAAACAATATATTTCTATGAACAATTTCAAGACACCGTGTACCTGATATCTGTTATGAGCAATGTTTAATGAATGCGATAAAAAAAAAATTTACACAGATGTAGATAGGTACTTGAATTTAAAAATGGGGTAAAACATTTTAGTAGCTTTTAACAAATTCGATTTGGAGTAGGTATGGGCACGTGACGTTACGTAACTTTGCTAAATCTGCTTCTTTGTTTCTCGTGTATTGTTTCATATTAATGTTTACATAAACTCAATATCTCACAGATAAGATTGCTCCTGAAATAGATGTCCGCAGAACAATAAGACAAAACATATTTATTTTATTACGCCGTTGCATTTCTAGAAAATTGATGCAGTCATGGCTTTAACTTTTATTCCCCACTGTATTAGAAACAAAAAAATTATCCCTTGCTAAATTAACATCATGATAATTAACATATTTCTTAGTGTTTCGCTCTAGCATTAGACAGTTTCAGAGTAAAACCAATCTCAGATAAATTAGAAGAGAACCCTCTGAGATAGTACGGCCAAATCATGTGACGCACACTGGATCCATTTGGCAAAAACATGGACTTAGGGGTCGAACTCCGAATTTTGCCCTGATTTTTTTTTAAATTAGGTCCTTTGTGTGATTCCAAACCACTTTAGTTTTTTAACTTTTTTTGATATAACTGCTAATTTCCAAGAAAAAAATGTTATTGTTTTTTTTTTGTATGAAGCAAAACTGATTTTTCCATGTATTTCGGAATCAGGTGGATATGTCAAAACTTAACTTAGTAAGGATTATGGAGTGATATTAGTATATTTATAATGTCTGCTGCTTTTAAACGGGCAGAGATATGAAGTAGATGTCGGAACAAGTAATGTAGAGAATTATGTCCTCTATAATCCCTACTAAGTTTGGTTTTGACGTATCCAACTGATTCCGAAATAATTGCAAAAATCAGTTTTGCTTCATACAAAAAAAACAATACCCTTTTTTTTATTGGAAATTAGTTGTTATATAAAAAAAAAGTTAAAATGTAAAAGTTGTTTGGAATCACACAGAGGACCTAATTTTTAAAAAAATCAGGGCAAAATTCGGAGTTCGACCCCTAAGTCCATGTTTTTGCCAAATGGATCCAGTGTGCGACGCCCAGCCTACCAAGTTAAACGGAGTGTGGTGGAGACGGACTAGTGACCCAGAGGAATGGGACTTATCAACGTGAATCTTAAAAGTGATAGAGGTCCCACCAGACGCCACGCAGGGCAGACATTCATAAGGACGCCATACGAGAAGAGGGGGATAGGGGGTAGGGATAGGGAAGAGGGGGAGGGGGATAAATGGGACATACCATAGACTAGGAAGAAGAAGATAAGGCAACATAAATATTTAATATATTTAGACTTTCGTCAGAATTTATCGGAATTTGTATGTAAGTATACAAATTCCATTTTATATATAAATAAAAATCCAATCTTGCAATAAAAATATAGGCCATAAAAATATTAAACTGCAAAATTGACTAAGTTTGTAGAAGAGCCTTGGTCAACCTTTTGTTAACAATTTAAAGATCCTAATATTAAATATTTTTTTAAAACTAATTAACTAACTAACCAACACGCCGTCTCCCCGAAAGGGTAGGCAGAAGAATGTACTGTCACACTTTAACCGATGCGGCACTCCATCCTTCTCTTTTCGCCCCGCGGGAGACGCGGTGTAATGGGTTGCGAACCTCATCGCCACTAAAAGGCGGGCCACACTGTGGATAAACATCGGTTGTATAGGGCTTCTATCTCATTCTACGCCGGGTAAAATAATGCGAGGAAGAGAGATAAACGTACCATGTTTGTTGTGCATGTTTGTTTGTTGCACATGGTACGTTTATCTCTCTTCCTCGCATTATTTTACCCGGCGTAGAATGAGATAGAAGCCCTATACAACCGATGTTTATCCACAGTGTGGCCCGCCTTTAATAGGCATCTCCCGCGCACACTTCGATCGTAAAACCCATACAAAAAAAATCTAAAACAAATAATATAAAATACAATGGTATAAAATAAAATAACGAAATAAAAATTATTTAACACAAAATGTTCTTTTTAGATGGTGCACATATTCTAAATTTTTTTTAAATTATTAAAAATACATGGAAAAACACATTATCATATTTTTTATGTTACTATTTTTGAGAAACAAATCATAAAATATGCCGGTTTATAAGCTCTTGTAATAAATAAAATAAAATAAAATTTAATTCCAAAACATTAGTCTAGTTAAAAAAATACTTCAGTGTTGTGAGATAAAAGGCAAAATTATAAATAAAAATAATAAATAAATTATAAATAAAATATTTTTAATATTAGCTTTATTGATTGGATCAGTTTTCATATCATATTGTCTTCCCGATACAGCCTTTGAAAAATGGCGTGATAAATAAAGTAATGTAATTGAAAAGCACAGTGTTTTGATTATTATCACAATAAGTTTACTATAAAAAAAACAGTTAGGTGGCATACTTAGTGAGATATTCTAATTTGTTCAACAAATACATTGTTACAATGTAATTAATATATAGTTAAATATAACTTACAATCTGAATCGCGTCGATGTCTTGAAGCCTCGAACATAACTTCCATTTAAACTCACACAACTAACAGTAATTAGAATAAATTAATTTTCGATTTGTTTCGTCGCCAGGGGGTCGAAATCGTCAATAACATCACATGACATAAACCTACGAGACACGTTATCGATTGCATAGAACCGCATATTCCTCAAAAACGTATACAAAAATTATCTCCGTCCTGAGGCTCTTCTTGATGCGAACTCCGCAGAGGAGTGAATCTGAAAATGTATGATTTTTTAAGAATTTGCGTTTCCTTTAGTTGTGTTGGTATAATTTAACTTCCTGATAACTGGCCGCCATAAATATAATCTTTATGGCATAAAATGTTAAACTAGATAGCGACGCTTTACCTGAGTTATTAGCCTGCAATTTTCCAGCGTGTCGTGATTATCTCTGTAGCGTAAGCAAAAATAAAATAACGAATATAAGCACATGCGTCAATGGGTATGACAAAACCTAAGTACCTAAACAAGATCTTAATTAAATAATAATAAAAAACGTCACTCACGAACGTACGCTGAAAGTTGTATTATGATTTTTATACGCCGTACAATGTTGGGAATCGACATTCAAATAATTGATGCTTGATTAGTGAACAAAACAAAAATAACACTATTTTACTACAGTCTTTTTCCCATCACCATAGAAGTATTATTGTCATCACAATCAAAACTTGTAATTATATCATTAAATCATTTTCTCTCTGTTAATAATGAAAAATTATAGGAATTTCACGATTTTATAATGTAATTAATCTATGTATAAGTTAGTTTCCTCTATTCCCTTTTCACATAATTATTCAGAATATAATAAATATTTGTTAATTTAAACTGTTCAATTAGGTTAGTTAGCTAATTGTTTGTATATAAATATGTAACCTTAATGAATTATTACTTGTATGACACACAACACTCCATGGTGAATGTGTCAAATAAATAATATTTTTTTTTTTAAATACTACAGTCTTTAATGAAAGCGAAACATGGAACTGGCAGAAGCAGGATATGAGCATAAAAAATGCCGTAGAGGTAAGATCCATTAAACCAGTGGTCTATATAGACCCCCAGGGGTCTACGACAACTTACAAGGGGTCTACGACAATTGTAAAAAAAATGGGAGTCCATTAGATGTAAATAGCACGAGATGGTTAAACTAAATTGTATATTGAAACGCAAAACGAGTATCGAAATCGTTGGCGTCCTTTTTTTAGCTCATTCTGCAAAGATCGGACATTCCCCAAATCAGCTGAACAAAAAAGGTCGCCAACGAATTACAGCTTTTTGTTGTATGTTCGTCATACTTTGTGTTGTAGATGTTTTATTTGTCTTTTTATTTTTTTAATATAGGTACTTTCGATATACAACACTATTAAAATTACATATCAGACATGTTTCGGACAACCAGTCCTTCTTCAGTGATACATATTATAAAGATACATACATATATAAAATATAATAACATCTGATGTAAATGGAACCAGAAATAGAGGAAGACCGAGGAAAACGTGGCACCATCAAATAAATCAAATATTGAATGTCGGCCATGTGAGGAGTCAGAGAAATCGACGCGCGTGCATGACACGATGTATGAATGTTGAGGAAGCGAGAGAAATATGTCAGGAAAGAAAAGTGTGGCAGTCCATTCTTTCTGCCTACCCCTTCGGGGAGACGGCGTGATGGTTAGTTAGTTAGTTAGTTAGTAATAACATCTGTCAAAATTGGTCATATTTGTAAACAATTTTATAATATTTTAAATATGTATCTTTATAATATGTATTATTGAAGAAGGACTGGTTGTCCGAAACATGTCTGATATGTAATTTTAATAGTGTTATATATACAAAGTACGAGTATATAAAAAAAATACAAAAAATACCGCTTTTTGGTTTCGGATTTTATTTGCTTGGAAAAAATATATTTTAGGAAAGCAGGAGATCTACACAAAATAGAAAAATTCGGCAAGGGGTCTACGGAACAAGTTTGGGAACCTCTGCATTAAACGATTTTGTAGTAAAACGATATAAAATATGGCAAAAATTTCTAATGTGATATCAGGAAGAAATGTAGAACGAGATAAAGTATTATGAACGAAATTTATAAAGAATCACTGCATTGGTTTGAACATATGGAACGCGTGGATGAAAAAAAGATGGTTACGATGTGAAGTATTCGAATAAAAGCCATGATTGAATCGATACTAAAAAAAATCGTTCAACAACTTTCTCTTTTTAATAACTCTCAATTGTTGCTAATATCATTTGAAAGTATTTCTTTTTAAATGTAATGTTTACGTCGAGTTTATTACGGATTCCAATTTCATCGATCAGCAGCCTAGAATATACAAACTTCAAAATACATTTTTAATTGAAAAACAAAAAACTTGTTATCGCAAAAATAATGATTTCTCTTAGAATTTTAGATAGCGTTTGGAATTTACCTGTTTATAACGTTTATCTGACTTGTTTTCTATTTCTAATTGTCAACGTAATTACGAGTATATAAAAACTTATTTAAGTATTTTATACTTGTAATATGTAGTATTGAATTGAATCATGCACAAGAGTGACCATTTGGTGTACGCTTATATACGAGTATTACCTGCCAATGTCTTTATTAATATTTTAGCACGAAAGAGCGATAGACAAAGTTTATATTGGTCCTGGAACTCCTGAGTCTGAAGTGCTACCTAATATAATATTTACAATACATCGATCTCCACTCGCGGCTCTATCCCCTCTTTGCGAGGGTTATGTAACCACATTTTTTTATATGTAATAAACTGCTTATCGCAGTAACCATGCTCAAAGCGCGCCAATGTATCAGATTTGCGACAACTATTTACAATAAACATTTGAAATAATATATATGTTTTCCATTTGACGAGCATAATTTAAAGAAAATATCGGAGCAACCTTTCGGCGTAAATGAAACCATAATGTTACATTATTTTTTTAAACTCTTTAGAATATATTTTAATAAATGTTTTTAATTGAAATTTCTTGGTAGAAGTTCATTTTAAACAATGATAACAAAAAAAAAAATTACAAAATTTCTTTATTATTATGTATTTAGTGTGCTTCCACTTGTGTTTATGTTCGATCGGTTTCGGCAGCTTGCTGCCATCTTCTGGACACCAGATACACAATAATAAAGAAATTTTGGGTAATTTTTTTTTTGTTTTCATTCTTTAGAATATTTTGTATGTACAAGTTTAATTTCTATTTCGATAAATTAGTCTGTACTTTTATTCATCTTATCATTTATATGTGTGGTAGCATGTAATTGGTCTTATTTTATTATATCTATGTGTTTTTATATAAATATGTAGTACAATCGCTGTTTGTCACCCTAAATAAATAAAAATAATCAGATTTTATATGTGAGAACTAAAAATGCTTACAAAGATTTGTAATCTTTTGAAATAAAATGTAAAACAGCTAAAAGAAGGAAGCTAACCTGGAGTAGAACCCTTCAAAGGAACGAACAGAACGAGGTTAAGGCTGCAAGCCTCACTTAGAATGGCATTAAGCATCAGGCATGTGATAGTGCCGGTTGGCGAATAATCCTCTAAACCCTATGCACCATGAATTACAGTGTAAGCATTAAAACCTCGCTACCTTTAGTAAATGAATGATTTATATGAATAAAATAAAGTCATGCAGAACTCTTACGGCTCGAGGACATAACTTTTTATAATCATGGGCTAGACATAACAAATGTGCCAAGTATCAAAAAAGTAAAAAAGGGTATTTGATCCTAAATAGTGTTAAACATAAAAGTCACTAAATGTGCAAAGGTGCAAAGTGATTGAATACTAAATATCCCACCCGTGGTACATGCTTTATATAACAATAAACAATTTTTTCCATTTTTCTGTTTATACCACTTACCACCTTTGTGGTAACCAGCCTTCAATTAATGATCTAAAACTTAAAGAACAAAGGACACTACATTTTTAAGCTGGCAGTGTATGCTATTTAGAAACAGGAAGCGTTACAGCTTATAAACTGTGAAACATATGTTTAAATTTTATTATGTAAAACAGGTTTCGTTTTTTTTTTACAAAATATAATTATAGTATAAAAACACGTTTAATGCAATGACACGATAGAAGCCATTTTCTTTTTCTCAGTATTTACATATCTATCCTTCCTTATAGTGATTTACAGTTAACTACAATCATAAAACAAATCTAGAAAATTTTGTTAAAAATAATTAACCGAGTCAAGAGCAGTAGGTATAGAATAAAATACACCAAATTTCCGAAAGGAGCATGAAATACAAAGTAATTGTTTCAAAATATCTTTAATTTGGTTATAATTTAGAAATGTTTTTCACATCATTATAAACAAAATGTGTTAATGTTTATTCTACATAACTAAAATATTATATAACCCTAAGAAAACGCAGAGTTTAACGTGCTTTAATATAAAGATTTATTATATGTATTGCTAAAGCAGTCGTATTTCAATACAATAAGATAACAATTGGATTTTAAAATATATTTTTATAATATTATAAAAATATCTTTTCAAATCCAATTGGTATCTTATTGTATTAAAATACGGCTTGCTTTAGCATTATGCATACGCTAAAAATAACAACAACAGCATATGCTCAAAATAATTTCATAAATGAATAAAAACATTCACGTGTTTTATATATCATAAAATAGTAAAAAAATATGTATCAAATGACATATTATAGAGAATTATCTCACGCGGAAGGACTTCTGTTCAATTCAGATAATATATATTTCTATGGACAGTTTATTTTTTATATTATACATTTTGGCAAAGCTACACTCGATATTCGCCGCCACTTTGTGGTGTGGATTGAAATTTTAATACTTTTTAAAAACATTGTATTTTGGAAACTTTTGAATACGGTAAGAAAATTTTAATTAAATTTTACATAATAAACTAAGGAAGGACGTCTATGGCCCGAAACATGTTTGCGAATAGTGCAAAAAGTGTTCTGAATTTATATTATTTTTAAATATCTCTACGACGCTAAAATGGATAGCAATTTTAGTAATGTTACAATGTAAAATATTATTGATAGCATTTTTACAGTCGTTTTAACTTTATTAATATTAATAAGACGTTAAAAACGGATATTCATTACGTTTCGTGCAGTTCTAGGACTTGTGACATACGTCATACAGTCGCACGATGACAGCCGGCAGGCAGCAGATGGTCACGCTTCGCGAGCCGGAAGAGGAAGTCCCTCGAAGCGGCAGACGCTTCACAGATTATACTTCAAAATGCACCCATTTTAGAACAATGCACTCAACACATTCACAGCCGAGAAATTTTAATCGACTAAGTGCCTGCCTACACAAGTCGCTTTTACTAAAGTTTTCTTTGTCTTTAAAAAAGTCAAATATGATTCAACGTTTAGCACAAAAATTTTTGGATTAGAAATCTAGAAAGTGCAAACGAGGGGATAGCTCAACACGGAAAATATTTCAATATAGTTTTTTAAAAATGATCGAATGTCTCCCCGAAAGGGTAGGCAGAAAAAATGGACTGCCACACCTTAACCGATGCGGCACTCCATTCTTCTCTTTTCGCCCCCGCGAGAGACGCGGTGTGATGGGTTGCGAACCTCATCGCCAACAATAGGCATCTCCCGCGCACACTTCGATCGTCTTACGTCCACAAATTAAATCTAAAACAAATAATATAAAATAAAATAACAATATAAAAATAATTGGGTTAAGCGATTGCTTTATGTTAACAATATTCTCCATTCCGCCTTTCTTACGACCAACTGCTATCGTCAGCCGTTGACTTCAAGTGTGTCGATCACGCCGAAGAAACCGGTTCAAAAATCATTTACAATATTTTTTAATACCTTAATATATTTATTCTGATGAGATTGCCATGGTTTACGGGTAAATAAAATTAAAATAACGGTTAGATTGCAAATAGAATGACTATTCATGGCAAAGGTCTCATATTTGGGTCATGTGCTAAGGGGAAAAAATACCACCTCCTTCGAATGATATTAATGGGTGAAGTGAAGGGACGTCGGGGAGTTGGTAGAAGGCAGCTGCCCTGGCTGCAGAACATCAAAGAGTGGACAGGAAAAACAAGAGTTCAGAACCTGTTCCAAGTGGCGCAGGACAGATATGCCTTTGCTGCAGTGATCGCCAACGTTGGGGAGACCTGACACGGCACCGAAAGTAGAAGATTCGTGGGAAAGAGAAAATACATATTTTTGTACTGTTTATAAACGTTGTACACCACGAAAATCAGTGTATAATTTATGGAATGTGCATACAGAAAAAAACTGATCATTAATACTTACAATAAAAAATAAATTGTTCGTATTTTCATATACGAGTATGTACATTATCATGCCTACACGGCCTTGCGATACAATGCATTTTATAATACGAATTTAATATGTTAATACACTACATACTTATATATTTAAGTATCTACCAGTGAAGGCACGTGTTTTTATTTTGGTCTATAGGCGTCATGAGGAAGGGTTGTATTTTTTATTTTATTTTACTATTTGGAGTAATCAACTTATTTATCTTTAATTATATTTAATATATTTTAAACGTAAACCAGGGAAAACTGCTGTCGTTAGTGAAGCTAGTTATCCAACTATTCGTAAGACAATTTTTTTTACATATTTTTACTTACAATATAATATAAAGGATGTGATCCAGTAATAAAAACTAAATAAGTAATACATTCTAAACCATTATAAAAAATATTTTAAATAATTAGTCGTTTTTAGCCAAACTAGATAAATTTTGATTTAATTTATAAAAAAACTATTTTTGGATGATTTATATAGAAAATGACAGTGTCATCTCCAAAGCGAATTTATTCGTCAACAAACCAAGGTGACTGAGGTGGCTCTGAGGATGGGCGGGCTGAAGTGGCGATGGGCTGACCATATCTGTCGGAGAACCGACGGCAGATGGGGGAGACGGGTTCTGGAGTGGAGACCGCGTACAGGATTCCGCAGAGTTGGGCGTCCCCCTGCCCGATGGACCGAATATCTGAAGAGGATTGCTGGACATAGATGGATGGGAGCGGCAATGGATAGGGGGCGGTGGCGGGCTTAGGGTGAGGCCTACATTCAGCAGTGGATGACAGACGGCTGATGATGATGATGATGATATAGAAAATACAGAATTTTGATTATTTCCTCAAATCTCTCGTTTTTCAGCGAACGAATTTTCTCTCTGAAATGTTGTAATGCATAAACAAATAAAATGTACGTTAATTTATATAATTGAGGTATGCTCTTATACGTATCATATTATAAAAGATATTGCCTTAGCAAGAATAAACAAGTCATTCCCATTAAACACAATAAAACATCTAGAAAACAGACGTTTTCATGCATACTAAATATACTAAATTCATGTTATCTCACTCCCTTATTGTATGATTTTGTACAGGAACAATGAGTTGGCACATTGGTTGAACGTCAAATTTCCTTGACCACTTCTTTAAAAAAATCACCGACCGCTATGGAAATTTATGTACATACGTTAACCATTTAAAATGATAATGTTTTATCTGTTACATATTAATGAATTTTAACCTTGATAAGAATATTAAGAATCTTTCATTAAACCAAAGTTATAATAATACAAACTTATTGAATATTACGTTGGTATTCTGTTTATATTTTTCCAAACGGATTTAATATTTTACATGTTACAAGTATACGTTTAAATTCGTTGTTTTCAAAATTTAGTACACTCTTTGTTATAAATCTGAAAAAAATATAAATTTCGGCTCATTACAAAAAAAATATTGAAGGAATATTTGCTGGCAAGAAAGATGCCTCCACGTGCGGTGTTACCATAACTATAATACTCAAAGCCCCCGGAAACGACAGAAAGTCTTCCAAACCTCCCACCACAACGAAAATAGAAAAAGAGAGATATTTAAGAATGGATTGCCATCACATATTTCCTTACTCTTAATAATAATTTAAAAAATACTTAATTTAGGATTTTTTAGTAGGTGGGCCAGGAATTAAAGCATTCTTTTGTAGTGTCGAATTACAATTTATTAATTTTTTTTGTTGTTAAAATTACAAAATATAATTGCCATCATTATTGATAACCTCTTCCCATCCATTTTGTAAATTTTCAATACCCTTTTTATAAAAATTTGGTTGTTTTGAATTAAAATCGGATGAGGTCATTTTCAACATCGACCACATTTTTGAATTTGTATCAAGGAGTGCTCCATAAACCGAAATAGATGATAGTCAGACGGAGCAAGTTCTGGTGAATATGGAGGGTGAGGTATAACCTCCCACTGAAGGTGTTGGATTTTTCAGTTTTTTTTTTTCTGAGTGAGAGCGTGAATTGTCTTGATGCAGTATTACTCCACTTCGGTTGACTACTTTTAGGCGTTTTTCTTTCAGCTTCAAACTCCTGATGTTAATGTTTCACTCGATTTTAATAACTCGAAGTGAATGATACCTCGAATACCTCACCATACGCACAAAATAATCTTTTTAGTGTTAATTTTGGCTTTGCTGTCGAAATAGGTGCTTGATTTTGCGAAGGTCGTTATTTTTTTCGCCTTACATCATCATAAATTGTCCACTTTTCGCCTCCTGTCACAAGTTGTACCAAAAGACGGTGGGTTCTTTTTCATGATAATAAAGAAGTGCATATTACGCGCGCTTATTGTAAGCGGTTAGTAACTCGTGAGGCATCCAAATACCCACCTTATGCACTTTCCTAATTTGGTTTAAATAAAACTGAACTTCACCAGGAAGACCCAAGTCTTATTTCTTCACTGGTTTGAAGTGGATCAGATACAAACGAACGCAAACTGGTTCAAACCTGACCGTTTCAAATTAATAGCGTAATCCCTGGTCCACCTACTTGAGGCATGCACAGTCTAGAATTCTACATTAATATTATATTACACTAGTATTTCTAAAGTGACACATTTCTAAATCACATTTTCGTCTAGTGTCACCTTCCAAATATTAATATGTTACCTAATCCTTTTTTTAGTAGGTACTATTTTAATGAGTTGTAATTGTTGAATCGAAAAGAAGAAAAGAAAAACATATTACAGTAGAACGTCGTTTATCCGGACCAATTGGGACCGGAGCTGTTCCGGGTAATCGATTTTCCGGATAATCAAACAGGTGCTAATCCTTTTAGCAAAATAAGGTGTAAATCGATTTTTTTCCTCGGCTTCCCATTACTGCAAATAGAAATATATCCACAGAAGCAGAGATGGCAGTACACAATGGAGTTCTAGTGTCAACCCTCACGTATGGAAGTGAAGCTTGGAGCTGGCAAAAGAAGGATGAAAGCAGGATAAACGCCGTAGAAATGAGATCACTAAGAATAATGTGCGCGAAAACGTTGTATGATAGAATACCGAACGATGAAATAAGAAAGAAATGTAAGGCAGATGACTGCATCATGGATAAAATTAAAAAAGGATCCCTGAGATGGTTTGTACATATGGAACGAATTGATAAGAATAGAATGGCTAAAAAAGTTGTACACAAGCAGCGTGAGTGGAAAAAGAAGCCGAGGACATACAATATAACGATACGAAATCCATTTGTCACAATTGATGCATCGAGTTGTGAAATTTCATACCAAAAAGAAGTCACATTGTCTACGGATCATACAAAAAATAAAAAATAAATCAGATATAACTCGAAAGAATGTACATGTAGGTACTACATACATATTTGTTTTTACAGTCTTCTACTTCTTTTTGTCCTGTCACACCTCCGTGGTGCATAGGGCCTCAAGGAATCTTCTCCACCCGACTTTTTACAGTAAAATTTGTAATTTTATATTCAATAAATAACTAACTAACTAACCATCACAGCATTTCCCCAGAGGGGTTAGGCAGAGAGGATGGATCGCCACAATGCTCTGTCCTGGCATACATCTCGGGCTTCCTCTACATTCATACATCGTACCATGCACGCACGTCGATTATTCCGACTTCGAATGTGACCGCGGTAATTGATTAATTTGGTCATGCCATGTTTTCCTCGGTCTGCCTCGACTCCATACTCCATTTACATCATAAACGTATACTTTCTTAATCATTCTTTAAATTCTTTATCCATCCATGCGCTCCATATGTCCGAACCATCGCGCAACGCAGCGATCCTTTCATAATTTTGTTCATAACACCTTCTTCCGCTCTACTAAAGTGACAATATACCAAAACGTTTTTCGATTCGTACCACTTTGAAAAAATAGTGCGAAACATGTATATATTCAAGGAAATTCTTATAAACGTCGATAATTGTTTGAAATGCAAAATATTGACATAAATCCCTGATAACATCGAGAGTTGTTTTGCTTTAAAGAATTCTTGAAAGAGATATAAAAAAATCAATGAAAATAAAATGTTATTATAGATAGTATGTCTCACATAACATATTATTATTTTGTTGAATCGCTCTTTACATCATGACAGCATGAGTCAAATTGATGTAAAGGGTATTATAGCTATCATAGTGATTCTCGTGACATGTGATAGGTAGCTAATCTATCGCAATTTTATTGTCACGTGAAATCTACACCAGACCAAAGACAGTGTGACAATCACACAGTCCTCGCCGGGAATCGAACCCAGATCTTTCGGGGTGGCAGTCAATGCACTTACCACTCGATCGATGATCAGGGGCGAGCAGATGAAATATCTATTGTATTTCTTCTTGGATGAAATTTGCTGGTTGTTGGAGACATATTTTATATGCATGATGACGTATCGACGCTAGTTCAAATAATAACTGCAGTTGAATCCATTTTCATTTGATAATTTTTTTTAAATTTAATAAACGAGTGTTTTCCGCATAATACTTTTATCATTATTACCCACCTGCTGTCGTTTCAGGGAATGAATACGGTAAATTTACTTAATTTACTCAAATCCTGACTTGACACTTGAGTGATGTATATTAAAATGTTGACGTTATCTCTAGTGGAAAGAAAAATAGCCTGACGTGTCGCAACAGAAACTAATTAGAACGTGTAGCAAGTGTGTACCTAAAAATCAGAAGTAAAGGAGTACAGTACACGGCAGTAATTAATACACATCGGGCTTAAGAAAGAGACTGTCGGCCATAATCGGCTATTTTCGGCTTTGTAGAGCGCCGTCTTTGTCGCTCAATCTCTGTATACAACAGAGACGACGCTCTATAAAGACGAAGTTCGCCGATTATGGCCGGCAGCCTTTTTCTAAGTACGATGTTCATTACCTACTTACCGTAGGGTACTGTATCCACATATGAAGTATACATAATAACACACTGTATTCTATACACTGAAGGAGCTAAATCTGTACGTTCCCCATAGTTATAGCAGAGCAAGGGGGCATACGAGTATACCTATTATTTTATGCCCCAAATTGCCGCACAGGGGCCCTTCGAGGTTCTCCTGTATTGAAAGCGATTCGTGTCTTAAATGAGGTTGCAAAAGAGATAGACCTCTTTGGATGCAATTATCGCGAATTCGTAAATACCCTTACGATAAAGGCAGCAAGCAAATAACTGTCTTTTCCTATTCATAAGGTAGGTACTATGTATATTTCCTTTGATATTCTTTTTTTTCACCCTTTACTTCGATTTGGCTCGCGCTGTAATGATGTAAGGAGTTTTTTCAACAAAATACTAATAATAATAAAATACTAGTGATACCAAACACTTTATATTAGAGATACTATTATTTCTTTCTCCTGCTTCAGGATAGGGCTAAACGAGAACTTCTACCTATATGTTTGTGTAATCAGTAATAACTAACTAACTAACCATCACACCATCTCCTCGAAGGGGCAGTCAGAAAGAATAGGCAGCCACACTGTTCTTTTTCAACATGCATACATCGTCTCATGCACGCACGTTGATTTCTCCGACTCCCTAGGTAGCCGACATTAAAAATTAGATTTATTTGATTATGCCAGATTTTCCTCGGTCTCCCCCTATTTCAAGTTCCATTTACATCGTTAACATATACTTTTTTACCAGCCATTCTTCATTTATTCTTTCCATGTGTCCAAACTACCTTAATGATCCTTTCATTATTTTGTTCATTACACATTCATTCGCACTGAATTCATTTCTTATATTCGACACTCTATCATACACAGATTTTTCATACATTCGTCTAAAATATCTCATTTCTACTGCATTTGTTCTACTTTCATATTTCTTTTGCCAGATGCTTCACTTCCATAATTAAAGGTCGATACAAGAACACCATTGTGCACTACCATTTTAGCTTATATCTGTATGTGTAATAACGTCTATCGATTATATATTATATTCGGTAGTAGGGTAAAATGATCTTTGGGATGTCCGTAACAGAGCCATTGTGTAGCTTGGAGTACCTACGCGATGTGGCTTCATCCTGCTGAAACCATAGTTTTCGTTGGTTTCGCATAGCTGGCCTCAGACATTTGTTTTTGAATATAGAAGAACATTGATGGTACCTACGGCATCGCCTTCATTTTCCACAAAAAAAATGTGTTAATAATCCTCATGGACAATACACCACATAAAATAAAACATGTGTAATTGGCGCTGATGAACTAGCCTTGGATTATTCGTTGCCCAAATACTGTAGTTTCGCTTTTTAACGAAGCCATTTAACTGGAAATGGGGTATTATTGATCATTATAAAATTGTGTATGAAACAGGATTAAGCTTTCAATAATTTTTTCATATTGTATTTCCCTAGTCTTGTTTTTGACCAATAGGTAAGACTATTGCATCCAAAGTAAAAATAGCAATAATATTGTTTTATTGTTCAACAAGATGCTGGGTTTTGTTCTTCGAAACTGTTCAGAGATACCCGGGTCCTTAGAACTCTGTATAACTCCTTAGTCAGAAACAGACTCGAGGGAGGTGCCGTGATATGGAGTCCTCATGAGGCTCAGTATTCTCTCATGTTGGAGAGGGTTCAAAAGAAATTCTTGAGAGCCCTCTACATGAGAGAGTACGGGGTATATCCTTGGCTCTATCCAACGGCATTTCTCTTGGGTATGCTGGGGTATAACTCCCTCGAACTGAGAAGGGAAGGATTACTGTCAACACATTTTTTCAAACTGATTCGGGGCTCTATTGAGAACCCCTATGTTCTGGAGCAAATAGGTCTTCTTGTTCCTGATAACTACCTGCGACAGCGCCGACATCAATTGTTCTTTACTCCGTCACGCAGAACCAACCTGCCTTTGGTGATGTCAGTAATCAGCAATTCGGACGCTGAATCTAATCATCTCGGATTTGGACATTTTCAGTGTCAGTGAGGCAGTATTCATAAAAATAATATTGCAAATTCTGGAAAGAGTACCGCCTCACTGACGTCGACATATTTGGATTCCTTCTGATATGTATGATTTTTTGGTCTCATGTTGTTTTATCTTATCTTTGTAACACCGTTTTGTGTCCAAATTAGTCGCCTAAATGTTTTATCGTTTGTAATGTCTCATTTGTGTATCATGTATAAATAAATAAATGAATAAATAAACTGTCTATATGAAAATACAATAATAACAAGAAGAAATAAATAATTAAAATATATAATAGGTATGTATGTTTGTTTCAAAACAATGACAACACAATAAGTCTGCATTATTTTGATGAATTTCCACACAACGAGCATCACTTCATTGCATTAAATATCTATATTATTAACTAACTAACTAACTAACTAATCATCACGCCGTCTCCCCGAAGGGGTAGGCAAAAAGAATGGACTGCCATACTTTTCTATCCTGACATATTTCTCTCGCTTCCTCAACTTTCATACATCGTGTCATGCACGCGCTTCGATTTCTCTGACTCCTCACATGGCCGACATTCCATATTTGATTTATTTGATCGGGCCACGTTTTCCTCGGTCTTGCTCTATTTCTGGTTCCATTTACATCATTAACATATATTTTTTTTACCATTCTTTCTTCATTCATTCTTTCCATATGTTCAAACCATCTTAATGATCCTTTCATTATTTTGTTCATGACACCATCATTCGCACCGCATTCACTTCTCTATCATACACATAGTATCCACACATTCGTCTAAGAGATCTCATTTCTACTGCATTTATTCTACTTTCATACTTCTTTTGCCAGTTCCATGTTTCGCTTCCATACATAAGGGTCGATAGAAGAACACTATTGTGCACTGCCATTCTAGCTTTTTTGGATAGGTTTTTGTTTGCGATGACAACTTTAAGTGCACCATTCACTTTGTCGCGTGCCCCAACCCTTCTTTCAATATCTCTCTCCACTCGCCCATCTCTTGTAAACATACTACCTAAATACACGAACTCAACTACTTGCACCAAATTTTCACCATATTATTTTATATTATTAACTAACTAACTAACTAACTAACCATCACGCCGTCTCCACGAAGGGGTAGGCAGAAAGAATGGACTGCCACACTTTTCTTTCCTGACATATTTCTCTCGCTTCCTCAACATTCATACATCGTGTCATGCACGCGCGTCGATTTCTCTGACTCCTCACATGGCCGACATTCAATATTTGATTTATATTATTATATTTGTTTAATAAACCTACATAGTAATGATACATTTTATCCGGTTCACATGCGGTTAACCAGTAATTTCAGGGAATTGTCTTATGGGCTGTGAATTTTTGAGGCAATCGCAAGTCTTAAAGGATATCCTTTGAATAGAGGAAATTACATATATTTTCGTGTTTGCTTTCGCGCGCCCTATTTATAGATCGGACGCGATAATAATTATAAAAATATATGAAGCAACTAGACCAAACTAATTAATTATATTAGATATTGTGTTGACGTCACACTAATTAAAAGGTAAATGAATTTTAATCTATGCTCAGTCATGTGTTAGCGTTGCTGTTAGCAAACAAACGCATATTTCTGCATAATATAATAATTATTATATTTATTTAATTCAATTTAAACCTAAACGATACAAAAGTTGAGCCTATTCCCTAGGTTGTCCGATAGTGAGTTTTTTTGAACTAAACAAAATAAAAAAAATTTAATGCCAAATCACAGAATATGAAATTACAATACATTTTCACTTTGGAACTGCTACACAAAAATCAATATTAAGCGATTTAGAGGGTAAAAACATTATTTTTTAATTAATAGTCAACCATCGGTCTATCACAACATATAATAAATTTATTTAACACAATATGATGCGCTTAAAGTTGTCATCGCAAACAAAAGCCTATCCAAAAAAGCTAAGATGGCAGTGCGTAATGGTGTTCTTGTGCCGACCCTTATGTATGGAAGTGAAGCATGGAACTGACAAAAGAAGGATGAAAGTAGAATAAATGCAGTAGAATTGAGATCTCTTAGACGAATGTGTGGTAAATATGTATATGATAGAGTGTCAAATGCAAGTATAAGAAGTGAATGCGGTGCGAAGGAAAGAGTTATGAACAAAATAATGAAAGGGTCGTTAAGATGGTTTGTACACATGGAAATAATGAGTGAAGGCAGAATGGTGAGAAGGTATATGTAAACGACGTGAACGGAGCTATAAATAGAGGAAGACCGAGGAAAACGTGGCACGATCAAATCAATCAAATATTAAATGTCGGTCACGTGAGGAGTCGGACAAATCTACGTGCGTGCATGACAAGATGTATGAATGTAGAGGAATCGAGAGAAGTATGTCAGGAGAGAACACTGGGGCGTTCCATTCTTTCTGCCTATCCCTCCGGAGAGACGGGGTGATGATTAGTTAGTTTATTTAACATAATGCGGATAATGTCAAGATAAATAAGAAGTACAAAATCTTCTTTTTCTTTTCACATAAAAATATTGGAATTTAATTTTATTGTTTAATTACACATAAATCGCACCCTGACATTAAAAGGTTGACAAGCAACACGAGGTTGATGACGTCACGGCTTATTTAAAATGTGAATTACTTCGTCGGTATTATAGTTACATTGCTAAGAACTTAGAACATTTGCAACAAATGGTTCACAGATGCCAATATCGTTCGGTATTCAGGAAGAAACTGGATAATAAACTATTTGCAGGCGCAATAGTGCCGATACTGTCATAGAACCGGACAGGTTAACAAATCTGTGTTGGTATCATCCACAATACATACAGGATAATTTCAAATGACATGAAAACACGGTATCGGCGATTTTAGTAGCTAAAACGGAATGTGTTTTTTTAACACTGCAATTAAGATACTTATTCGAGCTTAAGGCATTAACACCGTTGAATTCCATTATGAATTTGGAAGAATTATGAAACTTTATTTTAAAAAACGCTTATTAAAAGCATTATTTAAAATTAATGTAACATACAATATGTTGTTAAATAAACCCATCACACCGCGTCTCTCGCGGAGCGAAACGAGAAGGATGGAGTGCCGCATCGGTTAAAGTGTGATAGTTCATTCTTTCTGCCTACCCCTTCGGGGAGACGGCGTGATAGTTAGTTAGTTAGTTAGTTTTACAATATGTTTCAGGAATATATTTATTCCATGAATTTTATTCGACATTCCTTTGTTTTATGGAATAACATTGAATAACCTTAGAAAACATTGTATTTTCACACTTTTAAATAACGTGTTTTGGACTGTGCACATTTTTAACCTGAAGAAGGGTGTATATAGTTCGAAACATGGTTGTGAAAAGTGTTGTCAAAATAAAACGTTTTTCAGAAGTTATTCAAATATACTCAATGTTTTATTATATTAAAATTATGCTCCATGTTATTTTATTATTGTGTTAATTTTCTTTTAATTAAAATGATTTAAATGTTTAAATTTGGAAGTTTCATTATCATTTCAAATTTACTGAAAATAATTAACATTTTTATTTATTTAATTTAAATTATTTACGTGCGGTCACCCTAAGGATATTTCATCATCAACGTTAAAACGAATTCTAAGGTTTACAACACAGTAGAGCAACGAGCTGCCTAAACCAACGAAAGCACTAAGAACATGAAATAAAAACTTATTTTAAAGAAGAATAAGTTTTTTGTCATTTAATGGTTTTCAAGAAAAGTTAAATGAATTAATGTTTCTAGTTAATTATTTATGATTGATTAACTTATTATGCAATATCGGCCAATTATTATGCAATATCGATAAAATAAATAATTCGTTATTAAGATATTATAATCTTTAACAGTTAATGCTTATATATCATACTATAATAATCAAGCCAGTGCACTTACCCAATGAATCCATTACTTCAAAAGAACACTTTCCGCCAAGTTGAGTAAAGTGAAAATACTTTAACCCATCGATAGACAGCAATTACTAGATATCAGTTTCGTTCAAAAAATCAATTATCGAAAATAAATCTACCGTAACCATCTAATTAGGCTAACTTTTGTTTTTAAACTACAGAGATACGATTTATCCCATTGAACAAAAATAACTACGCCCGAGTCTACAAAATAAAAGAATAAACAAACAAATCGAAGTTCAGATTACCGAAGTGGCATAAACAAGTTATTTGCTACATTTTTGCCGGCGGGAAATGTTAGATTCGCCGACGTTCTTCTTTACAACGGACTTGGACGCGAATAAAGGCAATTTTCGATGTTCGCTTTTCTTGTTTGAACTAAGTGCGGCCATTTTGTTGATATTTATTTTGGAATTACGTTCCGCGAGATACGGGGCGAGTGTCGTTCTGAATCATTCCTCATCCCTTGTGCAAATAAAGGTACATTCCTAACGTTTTCGTAATGATATCATGTACGTCAGGTGTGTCATTGTAATTTTAATGTTTATCAAATAGAATACTTGTGTATATATTAATATGAAGGTTTTATTTACATTTGTTTACACATATTTACAGGATTTGCCCAGCTAATTGCGCGCAATATTTCGTGTACCTACTAAATATCACAATTGCGATGTATAATACTATATCTCGGGCTCTAAATAATATTTAAAATATCGTTATTTTGTATGCAAATTAACGGAAATTCAATCTCATGATATACACTAGTGCATTATATTATAATTCACTAGTAGGTATACAGAGTGTCCCAGATGTCGACGTCAAGCCGGAAATAGATGATAGGGATAATTTAGGAAATAATCTAGCAAGTGTCATAAAGTTACTTGCCTAAATAGCGTAGTACATTTTATTTTCAGTACAGTCAGTTAAATTTGGGCGTAGTATTAATTTTGAATTACTTGGTTGGGCAAAAAGTAACATTTTCTTCCAAGCTTTAAATTTTAGGCAACAATTTACAGAAGCATTATTCAGGATTATATAATAATAAAAAAATGATAATAAGTAAAGATTTGAAGTAACGGGATTTAAAAGACCATCACATGATGTTGATTTTCTCGATTTTTTTAAATGCCTATAATTTCAAAAATACAAAACTTACATTTTTTTACATTTTTCTCATAACTAGCATGATTTGCCCTATCATCTGTTTCCAGCTTGACGTCGACATCTGGGACACCCTGTATATTATGGAATTGAATTTCTGTAAATTCGAATTTTTAAATTTAGAAATTTAGAAATTCGAAATTTAGAAATCCAAAATATCTTACCATAGAATAAATACAAATATCGATTAATACAAACAACTATTTAGTTGTAACCCGTGAAATAGTCACGGAATTAAAGATTTTATACTCTTTAAAAACTCGGTTTACTGTAATAGGTTTTAATAATGTAAATCTTTTTTTCACACATGTTAAAAATTTCCTAATTAACAACACCAAATTATCCTCCTTTTGTTTTCTACACTACTGTCATACAACAATAATCAGAACAAAACTCAAAATAATCCAGAAACGTACTAGGGCATGCGCATCGTGTGCATTTCGAATTACTTTCGGAGAGAATCGAAATATTCAAACTTTTTTTATAAATAAAATCCCAACCCTAACTGGTCTTCCATTCCTTGACAATAAAGTAAGACTTTATCAAATCTAATAATCTAAATCCCCCCTCGCCCTCCTTCGGAGGGACACTCCGGGCCCATACATTTAGCCCCATCATAAAACAACTACCAAATCACATTCCAACAATGTTTCCTACAGACGTAAGAGGAATAGCCATTAGAGCTGAACCTCTGTAAAGTCCTTTTCGCTCTCTTGTATTAAAAATATTCTCGTACTTGTTCTTGATGACATGGGTTTTAGCTATTTATATTATGATAAATCTCTTAAGAACTTTTGTGAATCAAGTTACTCCTTTTTCACTTTTGAGTATAATTATCTCGACATGTTTCAATGGCAGTGCCGGATTAGCTATATAGCAGAAAAAAATATACATTTTAAAAAGATTATTTATAATTATTTTTTATTTTCACTATTTAACCACTTCAATACCGTAAGGCCACTTGTGGCCGCTACGTAGGCGCACCATCAATACCGTAAGGCCACTTTGCATTAAAAATGATTCCAGTGGGAATTTTAAAAAAAAATTGAGAACTGATACAACATACGAGTACTTCGATTTTTTAATGTTTGCTTTCAACAAATTTTTTTTTATAAAAATGTAAAAAATATATTTATTTATGCTTGTGACAACCCTGAAAGAAAAATCAAATATATGAACTTTCGATAATGCAACTTGAAAAATTTAAACTTGATATATCATTTTATAGGTAAACTTTAAACATAATGCATAAAATCTGTTAGCCCTATTTTTTTAAATAATTAAAAACATGTGGTATGTGAGTGTTCCTAAGCTTAAAACATCACGGTACTTAAGCGGTTAAAGATAACTTACTAAAAAATAAAGTAAGACAATTGTTCCCTGTCCCATCTGAATCAGAAACCTGAATATTAATTATTTAACAAATTAATATTTACCATAAGATGCGTTACTTCATCTTTTTCTTCTTGTGGGTCTGATGATCAGTTGTTAGTTGCATCTCCGTCCTCCTGGAATGTGGACTACCAACTATCTCGCCATATTTTCAGTGATCGGTCACGTGGTCCAGAACCCTCCGGTAGGCTGTCTCAGGTGTGTTTGGGATACTATTATCTTGCATACGGGAGACATGCTCGTTCCAGTATCTTCACCTTTGGCACCCCGTCCGACAATGTCTTCAGCTTTAGAATATATAAAAAAATTATCAAATGTAAAATACCTGTTTTATGGAATTAATTCTCACAATATTTGGTTTTCTGTGTACATACATGCATGTGTTTCTAAATCTGAATGAATTTGTTTGATTATACCAGTAATAATCAATAAAATTATAGAATTAATTGTTTCTTGAACAATATTGTAAAACTCCAAATTGAATAATTAATACAAATGAAAAAGACTACATTTATTATAATTTATGGGAATGACGTGTTTCGCCTTTCTAAGACACTATCATTCATTGGAAAAAATATATAATAAAACTTCTAGAAAACAGACATTTTCATTTGTATTAATTAAAATGATTGAAATTAAAAAAGAAAATTTAACGTAATAAAATATTTTAGATAAAGTTGAATGGAATATTTTGTTGATTTTTTATATTATACAATCCAAATGGATGACATAAAATTTATAGTATTTTCATGAAGTAAATATAGCAGATATTTTATGAGCAACGTCAGAGAACAGATAAAACTTTTGAAATGCAAGATTTTGATGATCTGTGGAACTGGAATCCCACGGTTCCTAGTGTCAGGCAGTTCTTAAATGTGCAGAAGGTACACGATAATTATCCCGGCTTAACATAATGAAGAAAACATCGGGGAAACTTAATGACATAAGAAGATATTAAATGTCGACCACGTGAGGAGTCAGAGAAATCGACGTGAGTGCATGACACGATGTACGAGTGTTGAGAATGCGAGAGAAGTATGTTAGGAAAAAACAGTTGCGGTCCATTTTTTCTGTCTACCCCTTCGAAAAGATGACATGATGGTTAGATAGCTAGTTACCTAAGAATAATAATACCTTTGAAATTTATGTAAATTTTGCTTCATGTTGTTCAATCGCAATTAAATAAAAAGTCATGGAAAATAAAAACAAAATGGGTGTTCTTGTGGATAACATTTATTACTTGGTGTATTTTCAGTCTTGTGGGTCATCACAACATGGACACTGATGGAAGAGTATTAAATCGGACCTAATGTTGTGCTTCCCGGTAACCATGTCAACAGAGAAGTATAATATCAACTGGTAGAATTCAAAATTGGTGTATTGATCTAGTAATATGCATATGTAAAGTAGGTGCCATCGCTCACCTAGATATATCGAGGGGTTATTAGAAATTAATGGTGAACAAATCAAATGCGGACACTTTGAACGTCACACTATAAGTGCGTCAGAACTTAATTTAATTTGATTGTAAAGGTACATGGTGTACCAATAGTTAAATGGTTTAAATATAACAATAATAATACTATTTAATTATCAAATTGGGTTTTCCTTAGGATATGATAAATAAAGGTTTATATCCAACTAATTTATTAATATTATTTTCATATTTAAACTGTATGAAATTTACAAGTCGATGGACGAATTACAAGTCTTGGTGTCGAGAATGTCGAAAGAGTCAAAGGTGATATTTTTTAAAAGGGAATAGCAAATGACAGTTTGTAACATAAGTGTGAACGAAGAGAACAGATAGTGACGTCGAGAGAAGGGTTGGTGCGGGTAACAAAGTGAAAAGAGCTTTAAAAATAGTTATTGTAAACACAAATTTATCAATGAAAGCGAAAATGGCCATTCACAATCGAGTTCTGGTCCCAACCCTTATGTATGGAAACAAATCATGGAACTGGCAGAGGAAGGATGAGAGCAGAATAAATGCCATAGAGATGAGATCCCTAAGACGTATGTTTGGTAGAACGATGTACGACAGAATCTAAAATGCTGATATAAGAAAGGAATGAACAGCAAAAGAAGGTATTATGAACAAAATTACGAAAGGATCACTGTATTGGTTTGGACATATGGAGCGCATGGATGGAGAAAGAATGGGTAAGAAAGTATACGTTAGCGATGTAAATTGAGTACGAAGTCGAGGTCTTCTTCTTTCTTCTTCTTGTCCTGTCACACCTCCGTGGTGCATAGGGCCTCAAGGAACCTTCTCACCGAGTCGAAGTAGGCCGAGGGAAACATGGCATGACCAAATTTATTAAATTTTAAAGGTTGGTCATGTTAGAAGTCGGAAGAATCAACATGCGTGTATGAATGTGGAAGAAGCTAGAGAGGTGTGTCAGGATAGAGTAGTGTGGCGGTCCATTCTCTCTGCCTACCCCTGCGGTGAAACGGTGTGATGATTTGTGGTTATTGTTGTATAAAATTTACATTGAAGCTTCTCAAACAAAATCATTCAATATAAAAAAAATACAGTGAAATATATAAAATATCAAGAGATATGTAATCAGTATACTGGCAAAAAATGTTAAGTCAAAAGTTGTCTGTTTTGGATTGGAAATGTTGGTCGATAGAATTTCTTGTACTCTATCATCTGGCAAAACAATTTGAGTCAATTTTAGTGTGAGTATTTCATAAAGGGTAGTTTTCACAACACACTGCTTTAATAAAACTTTTATTAAAGCAGTGTCTAGAATCTAGAAGAAAATAAAATCCCCAATACCTGGCAGAAGGCTGAGGTAAAATGTTATTTAAAAAGGATGATAGTGACAACTTTAGATTTGGTTTATGGTTGACCTGTTTCACTACTATTACTGGACAGGGCGATACTATATCACTGAAATTGTTCACTCTTGCCCTAGAATATATTTTTAGAACCTTAGATTAGGAAACAAAAGGAGTATATATAAAGGGTGTTCATCTTAGTCACCATATATTTATAAATGACATAGTTATTATAAACAAGAACCTAAAAGAACTGGAATTGATGATTGGAGAATTACAAGAGGCGTCTGAAAAAACAGGATTAGAAATGAATATGTCAAAACCAAAGATCTTAAGTTATATCAAACCAAAGATTTGTAATAAATGGTAAAAATATAGAAACAATGGACGAGTATGTATACCTAGGCCACAAAATAAAATTCAGAAAAGAGAACCAAGCAGCCGAACTATCTAGAAGAGTAGGACTGGGCTGGGCTGCTTTTCACCAGGTTCTACTTTGTCTAAAAGAAAATGTTTAATGCGTGTATTGGAGGAGAATGGAATAAACTGATTTGATTTGATTAAGTTATTATTATTCTCACTGATTTTAAAGCGTTTTATAATGACAGAAATTATGAACTTGTAAGGAATTACGATAATTTGATTATTAAGATGTGTAAACACTTGTTTTATGTATGCGGATGGCCATTTCGGGGATAATTTCGACACATTGATATGTTTTATAAAAGCACACTGTGAAGAAAGAAAAGTTGAATGATTGCAAGGTTAAATAATTCAGATAAATTAATTCACATGACAACCCGTTAGCGCGATGATAGGAAACCAACTAAATTTGACTATTGCATTGTGGAAGACCAGACCGGACTGAAGCACCACACACGTGGTGAGAGAAAGCAAGGCCTTGCGTGTTACAGGACTGAAAGGTTATTTTGAAACAATAGAAGATTTATTTCCGCCGTCGTTCGTCCCCTGAACAAGGAATACGAGATTGCAATTTTTGTGAATTGAATACCCCAAAAAAATATATACCTAATGGCTGGCGTTACATGTTACGAAGAAATTTGAAGGCCTCCTGACCACCCACATGCTCATGCAGAGCAGAGCAGCGCAGTACCAAATCTTGTAGAAAAAATAAAATGTCTATCTGAATGCGGATATCGATAGCCCTGTGAAAATTACGTAAATCTTGATAGTTTGAAGTGAATCGGAGTCATATTAGACCTGCAAATTGCGGAATATCGAATCTATTCGCGACGCAACGGATTAAAACATGATTTAATTGAGTTGAACGTCTGTTGTAATTGAGAGGAAAAGGCACTCACCCTTAGTCGGCAAGTCGACAACTGCTATAAATTCACAGTTAGCGCGATGATAGGAAACCAATCGGTGAGGTTAGGTTAGGTTATTATCACTCATTCAATAGGATGTGTTTTGAAAGAGTGATAAGCAAAGCGGCAAATAATGTAAACAGCCGACCTCCAGCAAGACCATCTAAAAGATTGCGATACAGCTGGACTTCTACATTCTAGAAACAGGGTCTGAGAAATAACAGGACACAGTCCCAAATAATGCAAAAGAAGAAGAAATTTTTCCCACAAGGATTTGACATAACTTTGTGATAATAGTTACAAATCAATTTATTATTTCTTGTATAATGGTGTAAAGCTCTTTATTTTTTTAATTTAAAAAATCAGGCAGCTTTGTTGCAGTAAAAATCAACAAAAAAATAGAACCTCACAGAATTACATTAAGGAAACATTTATTTTTTAATAACAATAATTCACATACAATCGATATTTCCTGTGAAAGTTGATATGTATCGTCGTCATGAAGTAGTTGAAACATAATTTAGAATACTTATAATTCTTAAAAGATGATTTTTCACACCAGGTTTTATTGTAAATTAAAAAATAGTGTATAAATTTTAAAATAATGACTACAAAAATTTCTTCTACATTCGCCTTCACTTTGTGTTGTGGATTCATATTTGAATAAATATAGTTACACTTTGTATTACAAAACTTTTTATTTTTACTGAACTCAAGACATGTTTCGGTTACAAGTAACCTTTATCATACAAAAACATGTTTGAGTAAAAATAAAAAGTTTTGTAATACAAAGTGTAACTATATTTATTCAACTACAAAAATAGCAAACCAATACCTTTTTTTGCGAATCCCCAATATGAGATGAATAATAGTGCATTATTAAGGATTTATATAAAAAAATTTAATATTCAGTGGTGTTCATGCCTTACCACTTATAAACTGCCAAATTGACCAAAAAATGTATCAATAAATATCTAAAAGAAATTTTGGTGAGGCCTCTCACATATACAAATAATTAACACTTAACAAAATTATTTTAATAATGATTGATAGCCAAGCGCAGTTTAAAGCTTTTATTGTATTTGCGCACCACTAGTAATCATCATCGTCAGCTTGTAGCCATCCATTTCTGGATGTGGGTCTCGTCTATCTGCTTCCATGTCTGTCGATTCTGAGTAACACGCTTCTAATGTCGAACCGGCAGTCTCTTTAATGTCTTCCTTCCTTCGAATTTGGGGACGTCCTGGGTTTCAGGTCGCAATCCTAAGACGTCAGCAAAGGTGTTTTGTGCATCATAGCTGTGAGCGACATGGGCCGCCCAGCGCCATTTTAGTTCTGCCACACTTCCGATGATGTCTGACACTCCTTTCTGGCTCTAATTGTGATGTTTCTCACTGTTAGATATACTGATCCTCAACATTTATTTGTCCATAGAACTTTGGACAAACATCACTAGTGACACATGCTAAATGCCTTTTTGTATATAATAATTATCGATTTTGAAAAAGTTCTACCTAAGACTTAATTCCGCTTGTAAAAATTCTATGATTTCTTTGTTTACAAAAATATTGAACTCCCAGGAACTGACATACATCTCAGTTAGGTTTTCATCTCGACAATGCGCAATGTTTTCTAAAAAAAAACAACATTATATTCAGTTTCATATTTAAAAAAAACAATAGACAATAATATTTCTCTCTGTGCGTCTCTATAAGCAGGATAGATTCTGATGTATATCATCAATATTTGAAAACAGGTACATTATAGTGAGTGTATTAATATTTTATTTATTTATTTATAATGTCTAAAAAATCTGAACTTAATAAATAGTCCATATTACAGCAAAATTTAAAACTGCTCACATTAAAATAACTAGACTCAAATCTAGTCTACTATATGTTGCAAGACAAGTACTGAGAATTACAGTCTTGTTTATATTTTTTTAAATAACAAAATTAAGCAATTATCAATATAGAAGAGCATATACAAAGTTTATTTAATTTAAAATAAAACAAATTTAATTCACCTGTGACTACTTTTTTTAGCTGAAATTCTGAGGAGAACAGTCCAACACATTTTTCTAATTCTTGGGCTAATTTCGTAGCTGACCAAGTATTAAACAGGGGCTCGGCAGTTGGGCAAAGTTTTGATAAAGCGTTTAATTGCTTGGAGACAGTACACATTCCTTAAAATGAAAGAGACTAATTAAAAGAAGAAGAAACAAAACAATAACACAATCTACCTCAATGATGCTTTTCAGTAGAATGGTCATTATAAATATCTGAAAATAACACACTATTTGAAAATAGAACACCTACAGGAGCAAGTTTTAAACAATTGAATTGTTATTGACCATTGAGTTCATTTCGTATGATACATTAAGTTTATAAAATAATTTTAATTCAACATGATATGATAATGCAATTAAGAGTTATAAAACAACTATTAATTGCGATTGGGTCACATGTGACGCAGAATTTTTAAAAACAAAAGATTTCCTGAACAAAATTGAGCATTTCTATAGCATTCATTGTGTTTGACCAACAACTCACATTATTTATGTTCAAATCAATCCAATCAAATCAGTTTATTAACTCAACAGACATTACAAACAGCATAAATGTTTAAGGAATCTATTGAGTACAGGTAAAATATTACATATATACAACATAATATAAGGCGTGTGGCGCTCTGTAGCTGCCTCACGCATTTAACGTCGCTCTCGTATTTTATTCTCGCAGCGTGGGATCCGGACATCCCCAGCCGTTCAATTTTACGCTAAAAAATCCTGATCGTCTGATCAGTAGGAAAATACATTCAGATTTCTAAAATTCTACTTAATTAAGTGATAAAACAACATTTAACTTTCATTTCTAAACAGTGTCCTGCCTCAACAAATTCTAAACCAGTGCAAATATTCCGAGTGTAACCTTCTAGTGATGTGCATCGTAAATATGTGCACCACATGTTCTCACTGCAGGCAGCGGGCCGGGGCCGGGGTGGTCGGCGACCGGCAGTGGACCCTGCTCACTCTAGTAGCCAATGAGAGGGAAAGTGACAGTGATAGTGGCCAAAACTATATCCATATCTATGTTATACAATCGTTCGATTATTGTGAAGCTTCTATTATTTTCTAGTGTAATGATCTCATATACAAAAGACGATCTTGTTTCCTTAAGATTTCTCCCTCCGTCACAAAATAAAATTACTTTACTTGCCAACATACATAAATAAAAAAACGGGCACGAGGGCGAAGAGCCGGAAGAAAGGTAAAGGAGTGCTATCTGATTGCTGGTGTTACATGCAGCTCTCATGACTAAAAACAGTGTCAAAGCGCCCTTGAGGTGAGCTATTCACTAAAACGGCGCTATACAAATCAGCCTAATTATTATTATTATTATTATAATACCAGGAACTCAGGAGATGGTTCGACGTTAGGAAGACAAGATACTCTCTAAAGTCAAGAGTATTTGTCTTCTGAATGTACTTTCACTAATATGATGCCCAAGAATATTTCATGAAACTAGTATGCATGTTACATGTAAAATATCATTCATATTATGAAGTCTCTACTATTTAAATGAAATAATTCTACATTATTAAGATTAAATACAAAAATACACAAATTGCAGGTTTTATACATAAGCTAAAAGTTCTCAGAGGGGCTTCAACTGCACTAGACTAATATAACTTAAATATCAACCCATATAAATACGGTATCAACAGCTTCCGACAAATATTTTTAATTATAATATTTTACCTACCTTGGACTAAATTTTCCAAACCATTAATAGCTTCAAGTAAGGAATCGCATAAAGCCACTAGTTGGGGCGGGTAGCCTCCATCGATCAGTTCGTGGAGTTTTAGAGCTTGAATTGTCTTGCAGAGAAGAAGTCCTTTACTTTGTAGTTGATCCCATTGTAATAAATATGTGTTGAATGTACAAGCGTGTGTGTAACCAGTTCTTGAGTTCCCCGTGAGATCTCGATTAGGCGTACCTTTAAATTAACAATGTTTGTAATTATAAATTAAGAAATAAAGGTTATACGAATTAAATGTCTGGTTTATACCTATAGGAGAAAGGGACGTGCTTGAATTAAGCTTCCTGTCAGGAGTTTTTAAAAGTACTGTATTATCCTGCATTATCAAAAATACTTAATGGTTTATTCGGCACCTGGTAACGTTTGGCTTTTGTCTTAATATTTGGCATACAAATTATTTGCAAACTGTCAAAGTTCACGAACACTCGTGTGTTTATATCTTACAAACATTGAATGTGCGCAGGCGCGCGGCGATGGGACGACCTGTGATTGGCTAGAACACTTCGAATTTTCCAAAATTTTAGCGGTATTGTTCAATGGAATAGTGTTGCGCTGATCCAGGGAAAATTCACGTTTTTTTTTCTTCAGTAATATTTGAACTCTCACGTAATACGGTACACTTATTCAATACATTTTTGATAAAATTTAGTTGAAAAAGAGGTTAGATATTGATATATAAAGATGTTTGTGAGCTGTTATAAATTAAATTATTTTAGGAATATGCGGTTTTCTCCAATCCAAGACTAGACGACGATAGCGAAGGTCAGACAAGGAAATGTAATATCTCCGAAGTTGTTGGAAGAAGTGGAAGAAATATTTAAAACTCTGAACTGGGTTGAACGTGGCCTTTATATAAATGGCGAATACATCTCTCACCTCCGTTTCGTAGACGATATTGTTATTATGGCGGAGTCTGTGAAGGAGCTCGAAGGTATGATTAATGACCAGAACACTGCATCCAAACGACAAGGTCTCGGGATGAATTCGAACAAGACGGAAGTCACGAATAACGCACATATCGTTCCGGAACCAGTAACCGATAATAGCTTGGCTGTCGAAGTGATGCAAGAATATATCTATCTTAGCCAACTCGGCAGAAACAACTTCAAGAAAGAAGCCAACTAAAAAATTCAGTTAGATTGGGCGACCTTTGGGAAACTACGTAAAATCTATCTATCTATCAAATATTCCAATGCCTCAACACCAAAGTCTTTAATCAGTGCGTCTTGACAGCCATGAGCTACAGAGCCGAGACGTAAATTCTGACATGGGGTCTGGTATATATTATACGTTCCAGGCCACCCAGCATGCCATGGAAAGAGTTATTCTTGGAATAACCTTAAGGGACAGATTCCGAAACAAATTTATTGGACAACAAACCAAGGTGACTGAGGTGGCTCTGAGGGTAGGCGGGCTGAAGTGGCGGTGAACTGACCATATTTGTCGGAAGACCGATGATCAATGGAGGACACGGGTTCTGGAGTGGAGACCGCAAACAAGATTCCGTAGTTGAACTTCTCCCTTCCCGCTGGACCTTGATGGATGAGAGAAGCGATGGATAGGAGGCAGTGGCAAGATTTGGGAGAGTCCTACGTTCAACAAGGGACGACAGATGGCTGATAAGTGAAGAAGTAAATATGTAGAATAAAGGAGAGTGTTATATATTTCTCGTATTCAAAACACATATTATTTTTTCTAAATAGATTTGATATATTTTGTGTTTTTTTTTATTCTTTACGTTTGATTTAAGAAAAAAATTCAATTGGAAATTTGCGAGTAAGTGGTTGGCCAATGCCAAAACCATCTTGATTGCATTGAGTTGACGCAATTTTACCTAATTGGGCAATTTATTTTTTTATTTTAGTATACAATCAGAATTGAGCTTTGAGATGGATGACAGTTCTTGTTCAAGGTACCCATAAACAATGCTAATTTTAGCCTCTATATATTTAATTTTTATTCCATAGATAGTAATATTATTTATTGTCTATATCGGGACCTGTCATTTTTTTACAAGCGTAAACGTAAAGAATATGTTCAAATTTTTATACCATTCTATATAACATTAGTTTACGTAGTATGTGCTCCTGATGGCTACTCTAATTTTTTATTACAGTTAATTAAAATGCCGGTGGAACTTAATAGCTTGACTGAAGGGTGGCTGGAGTTAGAGAGCGATCCTGGACTATTTACTTTGTTATTGGAAGATTTCGGGGTTAAAGCCGTACAAGTTGAAGAAATTTACGATCTTCACAAACCTTTAGAACTCCCCGTTTACGGATTTATTTTTTTGTTCCGATGGATCGAAGAACGCAGATCGCGCCGGAAAGTTGTTGATCAAATTGAAAGCTTTGTCAAAGATGAGGAAGCGGTCAATAATATATTTTTTGCACAACAAATGGTTCCAAACAGTTGTGCAACGCACGCGTTGCTTTCTGTGCTTTTAAATTGTCCAAATATCCATTTAGGTCACACACTCAGCAGACTCAAGGTATGCAAAATTTAAAATTCGAATCCGGAATATTACTTCAATTCATTTGTTATCTATAAACATTTATTTTTCTATGCATTTATCTATCATGTTTTATCTGTCTAACATAATTGATTTGTTTATTTAGTTTCATTATTCCTGTAATAACACCTGTTATTACTGAATCACTGCCTTAAATTGTAATGCTACTTTCCTCAGTAACCTTAGTTTTTTCCACTGTTTTAATTTAAGAACAGTAATACATTCCGTGGTTAATTCAGTAACCGAAATATTTCTTTGGTACATAGATATTCACTAGCAAATAAATTAAAAGGATTGGAGAGATTGGTACTTAATAGTTTTACGGTATATGTCTGTACAAATATGCGTTTTGAGTTACTTACTATTGTTATTTTTAGGTGCATACGACAGGTATGAGCCCAGAAAACAAAGGTTGGGCTATCAGCAACACGCCAGAGTTAGCGTGTGCGCACAATTCACACGCCATTCCACAGGCACGTCGTAAGACAGACAAGCAGGCCATGTCCTCGGGCCGGTTCACAGGTTGTCTATTAGTTAAGTTTCACCTTCATTACTAAAACCAATTCATAAAGAAACAGAGGAATGCACTGTGTTTTTATCTCAAAATATAAAATATGTATACATTATTCCAAAATTTCTCAGTGGATCACCATATTTAAATTGTAAAATTTTGTTACCTGTATACAGTGAGATATATACATATTTTTGTTTTTAATGAAATCTCACACAATCCTCATTGTATTTAAAACATAATATATGATTTGTCTAAAAAGATAATGCTGGTAATGTCAATGAATCTTATAAAACCTATCAAGCTTCATAATATATTTGTAAAAGCGATTTTAAAAATCTGATTTTTAATTAGTAAATATATAATTTTAAATTTACATCGTATTAGATACTTCTTATAATAACTTTTACTATAATATAAATTTTTTAATATAACTGCCATATGCAATATGAAAACAGTGTACCTAAGGTATACATTCTGTAAAAAAATAAATAAATTGAATTATGTGACCTTAGAAAGATGAAATACCTCTGAATTTCTTTATCGATTGGCAATCATTTTCCCATCTCATAACTAATTTATTTTCAAAAATAGTCTTCATTTCATTCTATGTTTCAATAATATTGAAATACACTTAATAATAATAATAATATGCTAACTTTTATAGCGCCGTTTTTGATTTTCGCGTGAACGCTGCATCTGATTTTCGCGATCGGTTAAAAAGTATAGTAGAACAAAGTATAAATGTTTAAATTGGGTATGAAATATGAAAAAGATGGGTTTTCAGTTTAGATCTGAAATCTGTCGGATCATTTATGCATCTGAGGTGTGAAGGGAGATTGTTCCAAGCTGATGGACCGGCTACCGCGAACGCTCGATCCCCGAAATTTGTACTGGGGCAACGCTTTGGCTCAACTAATCTTCCTATTGCCGAGGAGTTCGCCGAGCGAAGTGTGGATTTTCTTGTATTTAGGCTGTCCGTTATACAGAGTTTAGATACATAACTTGGTGCTATTCCATGTAACGCTTTGAAGACTGTCTAGCAGAGTTTATACTGGATTCTTTCTGGACTTATAAGCCAGTGAAGTTCTTTGAGATGTTGTGTTATATGGGACTTTTTTGGAATGCCTTTAATGAGTCTTGCTGCTGCATTGAACGCAGATTGAAGTTTGTTTATTTGTTGTTTTGGAATGTTTGCATAAATTCCATTACAATAATTAAGTCGTGACAGAACGAAGGAATTTACAAGAGTTTTGAAAGTGTCATGGGGAATACTCCTTTTGACGGATTTTAATCGTCTTAGGTGGAAGAAACTAGCGCTGACCGTGTTATTAATTTGGGATTTTAGAGACAGATTTGCGTCAAGATAAACACCAAGAAGCTTTGTGGAGTTATTGAGAACGATATCATTGTCAGCTGTTGAAATTGAGGAATGATCATTAAGATGTTAACGCTTTGCGGAAGAAGTTCAGAGAAATTCCATTTTGGATGGATTTAGTATAAGTTTGTTTGATGCCATCCATCTGGATATGGCATTAATGCAGTTGACAGTTATTGACGTAAGATGTTTGGTGTCATCAGGGTTGCAGAAAAAATAAAGTTGCTGATCATCAGCATAGCAGTGTGAGAGGAGGCCAAAGGATTCTATTATTTTGGATTCTAGTCATTCGTAAACATGATAAATAAAAGGGGTCCTAATACAGAGCCTTGTGACACACCAGATTGGATATTAATAAATGAGGATTTTTTATCATTGTTATGATATAACATATTAACACCTTTTAACACACAAAAAGATTGAAGAAGGACGACAACTATCCAAAACATGTTAAAAAAAAATGTTCCAACTAAATTTATTTAAATATTATCACTCTGTTCTCTTGATCATCCATACATTCACACATAATTTCATCTCAATTTGTTTTACAAATAGATAATTATTATGTATATCTTAATACATGTGTATGTTAGCAGTTAACCATCGTGGTTGATGTAAAATATGTTAATATCAGACTTGATTGCATTTTCAAACTGATTACACTTTTTATAATTTTAGTTTCATAACGTTTGGATGTAGTTTTATTTATAATGAAAAATTCTATGGTTTTTATTTTAATAATCAGAAATCTGTGATGTTTTGGATGGCTTACTTGAAGGTGGATGGGTGTGGATATTAATATGGTACCATTTCACAGGCGAAGCATTCCACTTTGTCAGTTTCGTGCCCATCCATGGGCGGCTGTTTGAGCTGGACGGGCTGAAACCTTTCCCTCAGGATCACGGCCCGTGGGGACCGGACGAGGACTGGACTGACAAGTTCCGCTGCGTCATGGCTGAGAGGCTCGGCATCCACACGGGCGAGCAGTATCATGATATTAGGTCTGACTTTTGAATTTTTATATTTTAAATATGATAATTCACACCACAGAAATGATTCCAGGCAATAGTGTAAGATATGAAGCATCTGGGTTCTAGTATAGAATATGTGAGTTTGGTCCTGGAGTAAAAAACAGATAATTTAAATTGTATTATAGTTTAAATAATTTTGTATGCTTTCCAAAAAATTGATGAACACTTAGGTTTAAAAAAATTATTACTGTCTTTTTCCTTTTTGTTTACCACCATCATTCAGTCCTTTTCCCCTTCCGCAATCAATACGGATAAAAAAAAAAGTCCTCCCCGATAGCCCACTACGTACTCTGCCAAACAAAATGGTATCACGCAGGATGCTATCTCCTACCGCAACTCCGTCCAGGCACTGCTCCTCTTATCTTCCCGTCGGGAACAGACTTTTTTTATAGACACAATCCCAACCCTAACTGGTCTTTCATTCCTTGACAATAATGTAAGACTTTATCATAAACCCTAAATCCCCCCTCGCCCTCTTTCGGAGGGACATTCCGGGCCATACATTTAGCCCCATCATAAAACATCTACCAAATCACATTCCAACAATGTTTCCTACAGACTTAAGAGGAATAGCTCTACCTCTGTAAGCCGGAAGATCCAAGTCCAATAAAATATAGTCCTTCTTAGTTATGGGTATCGATTTTATACAAATATATATTTAAGCACTCCATACCCCATCTTGATATTTTTTGTTGTATTCTTTTTGAAATGATTTTGGTATATTTTAAAGTTTTTAAAGTCTTTAAAAAGTATTGTAAAACAATTCATGCTTGTGATGAATTTATCATTTATGAACTGTTGGTTTATTTGTAATATAGATTTAATCTGATGGCCGTAGTACCTGATCGGAGGGTGGCAATAACCCACAAGCTGAAGGGCCTGGAGTCCAACAAGGCCATCCTGCAGAGTGCCCTGCGTCAGCTCTGTAAAATCAAACAGAAGATTGATAAACTGAAGGCTAAACGCGATGCAGATATAGCCAATAATGCAACTTTAGGTACGTTCACAACAGTTATGTCATGTAGATTCGGAAACAAATAATATTTAAATATTTTATTGATCTTGTATTGACACATTACAAGATTTAAGTTTTTTTTTTGTCTTTATTTCACCTGCTACTTGGCGTTATTCTGTGTGTATCCGCCTCCTTTAAGTTCATTCTTCAGGGTCCTTTTTCTGGTCCGCAGTGTCTCCAATTCATAGCCTCGAGTAGTAGATTAATTTCTAGTAAAAATCATACATTTCATACCTTGTGAAACTGGTTTAAAATGTATTTTTGGTCAACTGGTTTGTCTAAATGAATCAAAATAAGAAAGATGCTTATTTAACACATTGTTTGCGGGATGTTAAAACTCATTTACTGGACTGATGGTATCCAGTGTAAAGGGTATAAATATATTTTTCACTGACTCGGTGTAAAGTGTATTTCTTACATGTAATTTTAGTGATGTATTTTATTATGTGTATACCTACAACTACACATGGTTTTGTTGAATCACTCTTTACATTAGCGTGAGCCAAATTGATGTAAAGGGTATAGCTATCATATTGATTCTCGTTAACTGTGATAGGTAGCTAATCTATCACAATTTTATTGTCTCATGATTTCTACACCAGACCAATGACAGTGTAACAATCACACTGCGATCACCGTGAATTGAACCCGGGACCTTCGGTGTGGTTATCACTCGGCCATGAATGTTAATTCACTTTTATATACAAGTTTCGGATTAGTGTTGACTCACATATAATCTATTCTGATCAATTGTATGTTTTTTTTTTATAGAAAACTTAAATGCTTGTGAAAATGAACAAAAAGCAGCAATGAATCCCCCAAAGGATGAGCCTGTAGAGGCAACGGAGCCAGAAGCACCGATGGAGTACGTGTCCGTGTCCCCCGTGGACTTCATCACCACCATGAGTGTACAGATGGGTACTAACGACACTTCGGGGGATGAAGGTAATATCTCCACACTCGCATATCTCTCTTTGTAATTTTAATATTCAACCCAACCAATTCAATCATACTCTTTTTTAGCTTTAAATCTCAGTTCAGTATATTTCCATTGGTTATCTGATTTTAAACCGCCCTAACTCCAGGTAACTTTCTGAGAAATATGCAGAAAAAAGTCACCTTTTTATCCATTTTTATCAAAGACTCGACCGCACACTTGGTCTGCCCTTGTAAAACTATCATACTTGTAAAGACTTGTACTCGAGTGTCGTTGGCCCACGCGCATATCCCTAATGGTTTGTACATTCAGGTATGAATATTATTTTTTCTCAAGCGCGTACGTGATACGGGATAGCGCATAATGGTAGTCATTCATATGCTTAGGGTGGTTAATATTTGTTTGTTTTTTTTCTTAGTAGAAATAGAATACACATTACGAAATTTACTTTCATTACAGCGTGCGCAAATAATCGAGCAAACTCTCCAACACAGGGCGGTAATAAATTCTTCATCATCCGACCATCAAGTAATGCCGATGAGAGTGTGCAGATTCCCAGCGATGAACTTAAGGTAACTGAAAATTATTTAATAAAGTAGTAAACTCCATTATAAGAACATAAAACCATATAAAACAATGTTTTTTAAGACAAATACAAAAAGGAAAGTATTATTCAAAAACATTGTTTTATTTAATTATTATTGAAAATGAACTTCCATCAAAAGATTTCTATAAGTTGCTTTATTTTTCTTTGTCTAAGTATTTCTAACTTGTGGTGGTATGGAGCTGTTATAAAGAAATGCGTATTTCGAGTATACAGCAATATATTTGATTTACTAGATAGAGATAAAAGATATTGATAGTGGACTGTGTCCTAGTTTTGAAGGACATCAAAAACTTTAAAGTCTAATGTTATTTTATATCTAATCTATTTAGTTTGATTGTTTAAAAATAGGAGAGAATATCTCCGACAGGAGAGGAACCAGAAGAAGATTGAAAAAAATTGTTACGAAACATGTCAAAATGTATTGTTTATATCTAAAGGCACTCTGAATCTACTATAGTGGCACAAAGCGTGTGTTGGTTCGCTAGTATGTCACCAGGCTCGTAGCGTAGCTCTAAACACCAGGTAAGGTTCCTACCCGTGTGTCCTTCTTCTTCCTCAGCCTATTCCTGTCCACTCCTAGACAAAGGCCTCCTCCATTCGCTTCCATGTCACTCTGTCCTGTGCAGACTGCATCCAGGTTATTCCGACATGTCTGTTCAGAGCATCCTTCCACCGTAGCTGCAGTCGCCCTGCACTTCTCTTTGCCATCCACGGTCTTCAAGTCAGCAGTCTTCTTGTTCTCTTTTCATCTGAGCTTCTGGCTATGTGACCTGCCCATTGCCATTTTAGAATCGCCAGCCGGTGGATGTCAGTGACCTTTGTTTTTTCTCTCACCGTATCGTTTCTGACTCTGTCTCTTTTGCTTATTCCTAACATGGCTCTTTCCATGGCTCTTTGGGTCACTCGTAGTTTCTCGGCACTTTGTTTGGACAGTGTAACAGTTTCAAGACCATAAGTACCAACTGGCAGACCTTAAGAATTAAAGAGTGATTGAATGGTGTTTATTATAGTCAGAACCGGAGGATGGGCAGGTGAAGGTGCGTGGCGGGGGTGCGGGCGGGGTGGTGGCTGTGGGCTCCCCGCCCCGCGCCTCCCTGCACCACGCCGAGCTGCGTGCCCTGCTGGCCCAGCTGGACTCTGAGGCGCAGGCCTGCCAACAGGCACTCAATGACGAGAATGACAAAAGACATATGTATAAGGTATTTCTATTTATTTCTATTGGTTCATAATACACTTATAAGAAAGGTCGACTTCAATCAATCTAAGTCTTTTTTTTTTAAATTCTCTTGTTCATTTTTCACATTAACTGAAATGTGAAAAAAGCTTATGTTTTCTTTGCTTTGATCCAATTAACATCGAAATAAGAAAACATTTTATATATAAAACTGATAATGTATTTGATTCGTATTATTATAATAATATTTATTGTTTCTTGAACAATATGTATGAAAACATGTTTTCTAAAAGTTTTATTATGCTTTATGGAAGTGACATGTTTCGTTTATCAATTATTGTTAATAATGTATTCTTCGTCCGACGCACTCTTCATATCCGTCCAGTAATTTGATCGGACCAGCGACTCTGTGACTTTGTGGTCACTTTCCCTCTGCTTTGCCCATTATTATGAGCTTTTCGAGGTTGTTCCGATCTCATCGGGCTATGTGCCCAAAATATTTTAGCACTCTTTGAGAGCACACCATCTAGAGGCTTACCCTGATGCCCAACTGGTAAGTTCTCGCTATCACAGGGTATGCATGCGTTGCCAGCACCACATCTCGAAAGCATTAATTTTGAATCTTTTCGATCCTCACATAATCAATCAATAATGTATTAAGAATATTATATATTGAATGAATGTATCCATTACTTGGATTACTTTATTATGCTCCATTAACTCGTCTATGTAAACAGTCCCACGTTTTGAGTTTCGGCCCATTTTATAATGCTCCAGCAAGCGAAACATGTCACTTCTATAAAATGTAATAAAACATCTAGAAAACAGATGTTTTTATAAAATTAGCTAACTTACAATCACGCCGTTTCTCCTGGGGGATAAGCAGAGAGGATAGACTGCCACACTACTCTATCCTGACATACCTCTCGAGCTTCTTCACATTCATACATCGCAATACACACTCGTCGATTTTTACGACATTGAAAGTCCTTTTAGTAATTGATTAATTTAGTCATGTCATGTTTTCCTCAGTCTTCCTCGGCTTCTTTTTGCATTCGCGCTGCTTTATACAATTTTTTATTCATTCTTCTCTCATCCATTTGTTCCATATCGCCTCTTTGCAAGAATAACATGACATTTCGAAAATCAAATCTGCCGTGTTCAACATTATTTTCTACAAAAACATGGTATTTTTAAAGTGAAAAACAGAGAATTTATGAGGGAAAGAGACAACACAACAGTGGTATATTGTGTTGTCACGTTGTCTCTTTCAGATAGGTATCTTGTTTCATTTTTAAAAATTTCAATTTTTCGAGATAACACGTTATTCTTGCAAAGAGGCGATATGTTCAAACTATCAATGCGATATTTTCATTAATATTAAATATGTAGTAAAAAATTCCTTTTGTAATTTGTATTGAAGAGTATAGTAATTGTATATGGTAATTATGTCCATTAGGTAGATGACGCCAGGCGGACGCACAACTATGAAGAGTTCATCTGTACTTTCCTGTCCATGTTGGCTGAGCGTGGCCATCTGGCAGAGCTGGTGGCCCCTATGGTGGGGGCACCGCATCCCGCACCCCACCGCAACCGTAACCGTAACAGACCCCGCAGCAAGCGCAAGTAGCCACCGACCTGCGTCCACCGTGTTATATTTAGTCTCCGTTCATTCGGAACCATTCTGTTTGCCTCTGCCCGCATTTTGTTATGTGTTTCATAAATGTGTATCTTGATTTTTATGTTTAACAGTCAACATCTCTTAACCCGTTACAAACATTTATAAATAAATGCTATCAAAACATTTAAATAATTTTTTGATAACACTTTTTTGCACTTGTTTAGGGACACAGAAAACCTTCCTCACAAACCATAATACAATGTTATCAAATATTATTCAAATGTACATAGCTTAAAATAGGGAAAAGAATAATATTCTGTATTTGTTAAACCAAAATGACCCTAATATTATTAACCGCCCTACCTTTGGGTTATTTTCCGAGAAACGTGCAAAAAACAAGCAGGTTTTTTATTAATGAAATTTAATTACATACTAATTTTATTTTTTTAAATTACAAAACGTCAAATACTCGGCCGCACACTTCGCCTGCCCCTTGTAAAACTATCATATTTATGAAGACTTGCTCAAGTTTTGATGGCACACGCGCGTATCCCTAAAACTTTGTACATTTTAGGTACATTACTTTTTCTCAAGCCCGTACGTGATAAGCGATATCGTAGAATAGTACAGTCAAAGTCACGTACGTTCAAATAGGTAGGGTGGTTAATTATTATGTATTTTTAAATATGATTTTACATTTTTTTTTGTTATTTCTGTATCAAGATATTTATTCTCAAGCGAAGCAAGAAAACTTTCGCTTTAGGTTGCGACGATACACGCAAGTTGCAATAAGCTGTGCAAGCTTGCACAGGTCGAATTGCAGGGAGTATAATGCACTTGCGATAGTTTTCTTGATATTGGTTGCTCTGGTTTAGCCATTATATATATACACGTTTTTTATCAACACTTGCTGTTACTTTCTGATAAGAATTTCTTTAATTTGGGAGCTTTCTTTCATTATATTGAATGATGACTTTTGTTTCTAATTTACTATTTGCGCATAGTCAATTGTTGAGCCATTTTTAATTTTGGGCAAAGCACACTTTGTAACCTACTCTCAAAGGCTGACTTAATTTCTTTTAACACAAAAATGTACATGAATATAAGTGAAGTCTGTAGCGTACTATGTATTACATTGATTTATTAGTTCTTCTGTCATTCTGTTCACTTTTAGGCACATAAATATTTTTTTAAGGTTTTCAAGTAGTTTTAGTACTTGAATTGTTCAATTTGATTATTTCTAAAACTGATGGTTTAAAGGATTTTTTAAAAGATTAGAATATGTTTAGTGCATGTATTTCATAAGGGGTGTTAGTTGAAGTTTGCCGGTTTTACTCATAGATGTCGCTAGAGATATGTATACATTTCTATAATTTGGCATCTATGTCATATTTTTCTATGGACATTAACCTGCAAAAATACACAAGTTACATTCTGCCAAAATAATAGTGTCATAGTTGTTTACCTCAGTGAATATGTCGAGTTTCGTTCCAAGTAAATCGCATTTGCGGCATTCGTTGCTTTTCTTATTTCATCAAAAGAAAAAAGCAGTTGAAGCTCATCGGTTGCTGGTAGAAACTTATGGTGAACATGCTCCAGTGATTAGAACATGTGAGACATGGTTTCGTCAATTTAAAAGTGGAGATTTCGATTTAACAGACAATGAACATCCTGGTGCAACGAAAAAGTTCGAAGACGAGGAATTGCAGGCGTTATTGGATGAAGACCCAACCCAATCGCAACAACAATTGGCCCAAACACTTAATGTGACCTGAGGAGCAATTTGCCAACGTTTAAAAGCCATGGGAAAGATCCAAAAGTATGGAAAATGGGTACCACACCAAATGAGCGAGAGACAAATCGAAAATCGAAAAACCATTTGTGAAATGCTGCTTCAAAGGTTCGAAAGAAAATCTTTTCTGCATCGAATTGTCACGGGGGACGAAAAATGGATTTATTTTGAGAACCCGAAGCGGAAAAAATCATGGCTTTCACCTGGTGAGGCCGGCCCATCGACTCCAAGGCCAAATCGCTTTGGCCGTAAGACAATGCTCTGTGTTTGGTGGGACCAGTGTGGTGTGGTGTACTTCGAGTTATTAAAACCTGGTGAGACGGTGAATACGGATCGCTACCGACAACAAATTATCAATTTGAATCATGCGTTGATTGAAAAACGGCTGGAATGGGCCCGAAGACATGGCAAAGTTATCCTACAACATGATAACGCACCGCCTCATACAGCTAAAGTGGTGAAGAACACTCTCAAAGCATTGAATTGGGAAATATTATCGCACCCGCCGTACTCTCCAGACCTTGCCCCGTCCGACTATCACCTTTTCGCATCGATGGGACACTCACTCGCAGAGCAGCGCTTCGCCAATTTTGAAAAAGTCGAAAAATGGCTCGTCGAATGGTTTGCCTCGAAAGAGAATTTTTTTTTTTGGAATGGTATCCATGATTTGCCTCAAAGATGGGCAAAATGTATAGAATCCGATGGTCAATACTTTGAATAAAAAAAATTTGAGATTCCCTTGAGAATTAAGCGTTTTCTTTATTGAAAAAACCGGCAAACTTCAACTAACACCCCTGGTATATGTACCTATATTTTGAATATCTTACAGATAAACATAATTTTCTCATTCACGCCTTTTATGTAGCTAGGATGGTTAAGTAAATGAAAAAGAAGAATAAAATAAGAACACCATGAATCGTCTATTTATTTTTATTACAAAGTAGTTAGACCTCTCCTGTGACACACGAGACAGTTGGCTGTGGGTACAGGCACAGTAAGTAATCTAGTATAGAATACTGTTCACTGTTTATCCATTTGAACAGCCACACCGACAAAATAAATTCATTTAATGTTCTAAAATCAAAACACTTTCAGAACCAAATTCATGCTTACAAATTGTGAAATGAGCAACATAAACAAAGCCACGATGAATTTGTGAAAAAAAAATACTTAGAACTTCTTTGGAACACTTGTAAAGTAAGATCACAACATAATCAATCTTAGGTACTAATTGTGAGGATGCAATAGGATTAAAAGACCAACTAAAACTAAACTACATCTAATAGGAACACAGTGTAGTTCTGGCAGTGGTCGCACTTGTCTGCAACACGACAAGTCTGCTGCAAACTATGTTCGCACTCTATTGGCATGGAACCCGAGGCAGTTCTACCGGCTCTGCTTGAGGCAGCATAAACTATGTATTATTGTATCGGACGTCTTGGACCCTACCTAGACACTATTTTCACCTACCCAAATTGCTATTTTTTTATCTGTGATTTTATAATAGTTCCAAATTTGAATTTGATTTTGTTATCAATTCAAATTTTGGCAGCATTCTACTTTTTTATAACTATTTTGATGTGAAGGTGTGTTTAGAAATACAAAGTTGATAAAAAAAAAAGAAACATTTGCATCCATTTTGTGCCATATTCGTCCGGTACAATTGTATTCACAATAAAATCACTAATTGTCATTATAATTCTATTGCATCTTATTATTACAAGGTAAACACAAACACGGAAGGATTTCTGATTACAGGTATGTACTCAATTATTAATTGAAATTTCATAAAATCAACAAAGGTTACATGTCTCAGTTTTGATGTGAATTGAATGCTTATTTGTAGACGGATTTAAAAAAAACTCTATGTAGATTCAAGATGTTACTCAAGTGCAACTGTAAGTAAATTGGTTAACATGTTCAATTTAACATAAAATTCTCTAGATTACAGGATCAACTTAGTTTTCTTTATAGAACACACTAGATTTATGACTATTCCTATGATGATTTGGGATAACACAGTATAAAATAAGAGCCATTTTCAATCTTTCGAAACTACTGAGTTGTTGTTATACAAAATTATTAAAACATTTCAAGTTTTTCACAAAATCGTTTCTCTATTCTTCCAACTGCCTTTGGATAGATTCTTAAAATCACAAACCACTTTTGAAACAACTTATTATTTATTTGAAAATCTAAAGAAGACAGTCATTAATATTAGAAAGAGTTTACACACAACCGCCTTATTAAAGGGGATAAATTTATTAAACAACATTATTTTGGCTGGTTAAAATTTACTTTTGAGTTTTATAAGGGGATTTGCATACTCATTAAATCAAAATTGATGGCAAAAACCAAACATTTTGAGATGAGTAATGATGCTTTTACAAGCTTAAAAATGTGCTATACTTTAACTGCTGCCTTAATGTAAGTACTCTCTCCTTAAACAGAGTCAATATTTATAATAATAGTCAACATTGAGGCACAAAATAACACAATGCACGAGGGGTCCGTAGAAACATTTGAGAGATGGCCAATCTAGCCACTGCGACCTGGCTAATTTTTTATTTCTTTAACAAATTTATCGCTTTTGCAATCCTAAGAAAAAGGCCACAGCTTTCGACTCGAACTAGAACACACAGGACAGAAATTAGGCGAGTACTTCCGAGGGCTTCTCTATTCTACTAATAGGTCATGTCTACAACAAACTTAATACACACAAAAATTTATAAAAAGAATGGATCAACTTGTGTGCTAACATTCAATATTGTTTTTACTAATAATGAAGCATAAAACTACGGATTCGAATTATTTATATATTTTCCTTATTACCTTTTGAGACTGACATAAAAAAATAGTTTGTTAAATTAATTTGAAATTGATACAATTATTAGTAAAGGGCAGTACTAAACAAACAATATAAAAAAAATACATAACAAAATCGGTTCCTACAAGTTCATAAAAAACTAGACAATATCAAACAGTTTCCTAGACACTAAGTAAATTTAACAATAGTATGATCAAAGAGAAGACAAAATGAAAGTAAACTAACCTTACGCACACGGCGTCCAGCACATTCTGCGCGGCATGCTGCTAACTTTGAGCAATAGGCGATAGCGAGAAATCAAAGGTTTCTTCGTTCTTCTATTATTACAGTGGGAATCATAATGAACCTTTTTCACAACTGCCCACTTAATGAAAACATTTTAACGGCACAGCTTCTCCACCAGATAACGTGCAAGAGCTTGCGTAATATTCCCAAATGATATTGTCCTTTATTTTACTTAAAATTATGAACTTTTATGCCGTTCTAGAGCGCTACACAACTTCAGTTCAGCCCTTCACATCCCGCCAATCAATAGCAATTTCAGTTCTACACCATTCTTCACATGTACACGAGTACTATAGCACCTACACCCACTTTTGCCACGAGGCTCCACAAAACAACAACTGAGGCGCGACACTCGGCCTGTGCGGAAGGACTGACTTGCGACTGATGAAAATAATAAATATTTGCAATATTGTAATTTCTACTTCTCTTCATTAATAATTAAACAATTTTATGTGATGTTTGATCTTTCGATGAAACACCATTATGTTTTTAAACAAAATTTTGTGATTTGATTTAATTTTTTTTTTATTTTTAAATCAAATACATAATAAAACACTCCTCTGTTAGACAATATATCAAACGAAAAGTGTTGAAAAAAAGATATTTATTTGAAAAATAATAAAAAAAAACTTTTAAAAACAGTGTTAAAATATTAGTATATAACCATTATAATATTGCTTTCAATGAATATCACTACTACAACACAGAAAATGTTGATGAATTTAAAAACCACGGTGGACCAAGAGTTCAGTTGGGCTCACAGAAATAAGTACAGCACCACTCATTAACGAGAACTGGTTTTAACGTAGATTTTTGAACACAAAATAACCTAACCCCGAAGATTTGTTTTTGTTGCTTGGACTCGCTCCAGGCCCGAGACCTCTTGCGCTATGAAGCTGTTTGAATTTTTATCTAAAATGTAACGTATTTTTAACAATACTCAAACACTTAAACTATATTATTTAATATAGTCGTAACACAAATTCAATAAGCACCTCAAATTTATTAAAACATGTGTACTTTCTCCTTGAACAACAATCACTACACACCTCCGTGTCTTATACTATAACAAAATAATGTTCCATAAAAATAACATGACTATACGGATAACTGATTTCAATTCAAGTTCACGCCAAACCTACTCTCGAGTAATTAAAAAGAGGGTTACAAATGCATGGAAGCTGACTAAACTTATTGTGTCTAAATGTGGGAAATATAGCAACAGCGAGACTGCTTATTACTCACTATTCCCCAAATGGCACTCAAATATGTGTTTCCCATTCTAACAGAAAGTCTGATCTGGCCACACGCTTGCAATACATTCGGTATACTAAAGAAACATGCACAACAGAGTTTGGATGCGTATTTTGATTACGTATTTGTATAAATTTTATTGGAGTTTACAAAAAGTGAATGCATCACATTAGACCTCATTTTACTTAGTGTATTAATGTATACAAGGCATTAACATTACAGGGGTATTGCGGTCCCCGCAGCTGGTCCCTTCACAAGGGGCTCGCGCCTCGGGGTCTGAACAGAATGTTCGCATTAAAAATACATACTTTAATCATTGTTTTAACAATATTTTACATTATAAAATAAAACAACTATAATTAGCTTTAAAACAAGTATAAAATATTCACATCAAAATTTAACAAACAACTCCAAAAGAACAATGTAACAAGATGAACAACTCGCGACGATGATAGCGGCCTATATAAAAACAGTCTTATGAGGCGATATTAACTTTCAGATTCTCCTCGGCTCCTGGCGGATCACGGAGACACCGCGGGACCAAATTGTTTTCAATTTTAATCACAGGCCAATTACACTATCAAAGCTTTATTGAAAAAATGGTTTGGTTCCCTTAATAATAGGTTCACGGCGGGAGGGACGAGAGGCGCTCAGCTGCTGCTGCTGCTGCTGCCCGCCCCTTCCGGGCTGTCTTCCTTCAGCTGCCGCTTCTCCATCTCGGCTTTAAAGTGTTCTATGTCTTGTTGGCTGGAACAACAATTTCAATTTTATTAGTAATTAAAAACAATACTCGTCATTTCCCCCTAATTGCATAAAGAAAAACTCAAAATGTACTCTACAGAATAAAGTAAAATATCAATGTATGTCTTAAGCTTATGTTATGAGTGAATTATTTCATACGAGGATTTGCATTTCATTTGTAGTTTAGTCCTATTTAATTGATAATTAATTAAAGAATACTCAATCTATAAAATGTTAATTTTGAAAAATCATGTAGTCTTTAAATTGGATAAACAAAACAAAAAGAAACAAGATAAGGTCAAATAAACACCTGATCTGGACAAAGAGAATGCCATTGATAACATTGAGCATATCGAGCACGGAGCCCATGGATGGTGGCTGGATGTGGATGGGCGGAGCGCCAGCCGCACGACCCGAACAGATATCGTTCATTTTCTTCTGTAGCACTACGGCCTGATGTGTGAGATGGCGCAAGCAGTCGGAGGATTCGCGAGTTTTGTCGTGGCTCTCGCCCAGCTGCTCTTTGTAGATGGAGTAGGTCTCTCGCTCGTGCTGCAGTGCAGCGCGGAAGTCACCGAGGCAGGACAGCGTGCGCGCCAGCAGGTGTCGTGCCGCTGCTGCCTTCAACGAGCGCGGTCCATGGCACGCCGCTGTCAGTGCAGATGCCCTCTCCAAAAAACGCAGAGACAGCTCGTATTCTCCCACCGCGTGCAATATTAGAGATATGTTGCTCTGGAAAACACATTACTATTAGTACTACTCTGCTTATCAGTAGCCATATGAACATCTGGTATGAGGTTATAAATGATTGGTAACAATAATGTTAAGATTTGTCAAATGTGTACTCACATCTAATAAGGCAATTTCAGGATGGTTTTCTCCACAAACGAGCAGGGCAAGGTATCGCGCACGGTACAATAGCTTCAACGCACTGCTGACCTGGCCGTTGGCAAAGCAGTAGAGTGCCAGGTGAGTCTGGAAAGAGGAAATTAGTGTAATTAATCAAAATTCTAAGATGTTTTATGATTGCTGCATAAATCACAATAAAATATATTATCTGTTCAACTCGTGTTATAGTTCATCACTTACATATTCCGTGATGGTGTAGGGATGATCAATGCCGTTGACTCTTTCGGACATGAGCACTGCCTTCTGTTGGTAGGCCATGGCTTCCCGGTGCTCACCCGTGACATAGCAGAGGCGTGCCACCATGCGCAAGCACTGCGCGATCTCGGGGTGCATGGCGCCGTACACGCTGTTCAGCAAGTTCAGGGCCTCTGTTATCAGCTCGTGGCCATCGCGCACCTGTCCCGCCTGGATCTTGCTCTGTCCCGTGGTGTAGAAGTTGTAAGCGTCCGATGCCTGGAACACGCACACTCTCGTCACACCCGCTCCAGAACCAAATATCACATTACAAATGTGAATGAATACAAATATAATAAAGGTCTTACCCGAGGATTGATGTGCTTCACAACCGGGAATATGTTCATGATATCTGAACTGTTGAAAGTCACTTTGTGCTTGCTGTCAAAATCGTACTCTCGCAACAACAGTTGCAAACCAACTTTGATACAAAATGATCTGAAATTGAACAATGAATATTAAATTAGCATACAAATTACAATCCAATGGCATTTAATAGCAGAATGATTTGAATTATTATACCTTAGAAGAGAGATCTTCTGAAATCCATATTTCTCTACAGTGGAGTCGATACTGTCAGTTGGTAAAGTCCAGCCCCAGTAAGACTAGTAAACAATACATAAATCAATATTAAAACTTGTACATATACATACACTAAAGTTGATGAATAGAATTGCAAATTTATTTTTGCTATACAAGATGATGAATCCAAAATTGACAGCCTTGATAAACTTGTTCTGGTGCCCTCGATGGAGGTATTTGTTAAAATAAGTCAAACGGTTTATTATATTCAAATACGAATTAACAACACAAAGTAAAATAATTGAAACACTTCACAGACTATGGATTGATATTGTGAAGTCGTAAGCATTAGCATTAGTAGAAGCTTGACAGCCTGTCATCAGACGGTACATAGAAATATATTTATCTTGTACAGGCCAGGATGAGACTTTGCATTACTCGGTCTATAAATATTATAGTGTTATTAATTCAAAGGAAGGAATATAGAGTAGAATAAAGTATTCAAACAAATATATGAAAGGATCACTGCATTGCTTTGGCCATATAGAACACATGGATGAAGAAAGAATGTTAAAGAAAGTATACGTTAATGATGTGAATGGAGTACGGATTCGAGGAAGAGTGAAGAAAACATGGCATCACTGATTTAATCAAATTTTAATAGTCGGCCTTGTTAAGTCGGAAGAATGGACGTGCTTGTATGTGTGGAGGAAGCTAGATAGATGTGTCAGGATAGAATTGTCTGGCAGTCCATTCTGTGATTGTGTAATTAGATAAGGAGTACTTACCAGTGTGATACTTAACCTCAATATGGATTTATACTTTCTATATACTAGTGTAGGTGGTCTCACCTTGAGTTCCTGCTTGATCTGTGCCCAGAGGGTGCGGGGAGTAAGGGCAGTGTGTGGCGCGGGGCGGCGGCGGCCCTTGCGACGGGGCCGCGCCTCCTCGGGAGCAGCGCAAGTGGGGGCGGGGGCGCTGCCCAGCAAGCAGTTCAGGAAGTGGGAGATGGCCGGAGACAGGGACATCAGCTCGCATGCCTACATTCAATATTTTATTGAAATCAAACCACATCACTGACAATAGATTAAATAAATGAAAAATTTATCAATATCAAGTCAATATCTTTTAAATTGTTCCTTAAAAGCAAAATACATACATACTTGAAAACATCAGTTTTGATGGTAAATTTTCTTAGAGTTTTGTTACAATAGCAACTCGCCTTGCTAAAGCAATATCAAATGTTAATTTTGATCAGATTTAAATCAATATTTGATAATGCCCTAGCAAGGGAAAACTAGTCACTCTCATCAAATATAATAAAACCTTTAAAAAATTTGGTTTTTGTCAATATTTAATATGGAATATTAATAATAAAAAGAGAATAAGGAGTATTACAAGAATAAAGAAATATGACGAGTCTGCAAGTGTCAATGTGGGACTTACCTGGACATAGGCAGTAAAGATGTGCTTGGCAGCGCGCAGTATGATCTCTGATACGGCGATGGTGTGTAGGTAAGATAGTGATTTGACGAGTGCCAGCAGGTCACACACTCGTCCAAGATAGCGCATGTTGATGCCACGCGTGTGAAGCGCATCTGCCAGTGTGCCGCCGTCCATGGGCGCTGAAGAGTGCTCCAGGCACTCGCGTATCTAAAATAAATATAATATAAATCAATCCACCATCCTAAAATATTAATCCCATTAACATAGTTCTTAGTTCATTTCTTCCATCACGCCGTTTTTCCGGAGGGGTAGGCAGATAGGATGGACTATCATACTGCTCTGTCCTGACATACCTCTTGAGCTTCCTCTACATTCATACATCGTAACATGCACGCTTGTCTATTTTTCTGACTTCGAATGTGGCCATTTTTTAGTATTTTATTAATTTAGTCATGCCATGCTTTCCTTGGTCTCCAACGGCTTTTCTTTCCACTCGCACTGCTAGTATATAACATTTTAACCATTTTTCTCTCGTCCATTCGTTCTATATGTCCAAACCATCTCTGGGATTCTTTTTTAATTTCATTTAAGATGCAATCATCTGTCTAAACTTTCTTCCTGATTTCGCCGTTTGGTACTCTATCTGTGACCTTATTTCTATGCCATTTATCCTACTTCCATCCTTCTTTTGTCAGCTCCAACCTTCACTTCCATACAGAAGGGTTAGCACTAGAACTCCATTATGTACTGCCATCTTTGCTTCAACCATTATCGAACCTAGTTTATTTTACATTGCTCTCAATGTGTTGCTTGCTTTAAACTCTTGATGCTTCAGATATATCTCATTGAAATAACTATGTCAAAACATAATGGTTATGTGTACTTGTTATAATTTTGCATTTTAGATATCAAAACTCATTGTATCACCACACTAGATGATTAAATAACAAAATTCATTTGTAGACATTCAATTATGAAATTCTATGAGATAAGTGAGAAATTAGCATTTGATGTTGGATGCGTTTTTGTGTCCGCACATTCATTTTACACTCCGCCTGAGCGGGAGAATTGTTTCCTAAGCTACTGCCGGTCCCAAACCCGGATAAAGGAGGAGGGTCCATCGCAGGGCTAATCACCCTGCACGGTAAAAAGCACATGATTACGAATACCAAGACAATCGCCTTGGAAACGATTGGAAGAAACTGAAAAGACCTGGAGAATGGAGAGGGATGCCCAGGGACAGGAGCCAGTAAAAGCATTGTGGAGGAGGCCAAATCCCACACCAAGATGTAGAGCCGAGAAGAAGATGTCTATAATACAATACATATAAGCTGCCATAGTATATCACAAAAGGTATTGGGAGAGTTAAATAACAGGTGTGTGATATACATTTAACTGGATAAAACTTTGTATTTAAATGAACAATTATGACAAGTCCAACATGGGTCTGAGATTTCCTTTAAATATTTTGTTATCTGCCAAAAACACCAAATAAAGTGCACTAGACTGGTCCCCTATGGGGGGAAAGAGAAAGCGAGGCAGATCTAGAGCCACCTGGAGAAGAACCCTGCAGGACGAGGTTAAGGCGGCAGGCCTCACTTGGGATGATGTTAGGCATCAGGCATGCGATATAATTGGGTGGAGAAGGTTCCTTGAGGCCCTATGCACCACGGAGGTGTGACAGGACAAAAAGAAGAAGACGAAGAAGTATTTATTGTGAATATTTCAAAACTGGATCGCCCTCAAGTAAAAATAAAAGTGTTGACTCACAAATGTAGGAATCTGTGTGGTGACCAAGAAGGCTGCGGCCTCCTGCACCAGACGCCGCTGTTTTTCCAGTTCTTCGGTGGTGCAGGCGTGCTGAATACCCTCAGAGAACACATCAGAGTTGAAACGGATGTCGAACTCTGCTTCTTTCAATGATCCCACAGACTTGGCAGCGGCCTTCACGATGTCCCTCGTACTCTCTGCCACTTAAAATTTAAAAACGTACTTAATTAATGACATAATAGCCTAATATAGGGTTTGCAAGTTCCAAAGTTAATATATTTTCTTCATTATTTCGTAGTTACAAAATAAATACTTACTTTCCTGTTTGTCTCCATTTGATATAGAATCGATGATACTCTCAACTATTTTTTTCCCTTCGTCTGAGTCCACTTGCGTATCATTTTCAGGAAGACCTAAATCAATATCACTGGAGCCTTCCAATTTGTCTGTTGGCTCACTCTTCTGTTCAACATCTTCAGAAATGTTGCTAATTTCAGCCTTAATCTTATTAACTTCTGACTCTTCAGTTTGGTTTTCTTTCTTTAATTCTTTTTTTAATTTTTTATCACTTTTAGAAGGCTTTTCCTTAATATCTACCGTATCTTTCTTCTCTGGGACATCTTTACTTATTCCGTCTAAGTTATCTACAGTTTTTTCTATATTACTACTATCACACGAGTACTCGATTGATTTTTCCGAGGTACCCGACTCTTTGTCCTTTTGTTTCTTGATTCCCAACTGCTGGAAGTGGTAAGCCGTGTATCGAATGAACATCAAGTAGCGCGCTCTGAAATATGAAAACAGATATGAAATATTTTTATCAAAATATAATTATTACAATGGCAATAAAATATAATACTCACTCCACAAAACTGTCGACTAACTCTTGTCGAAGACAGCAAAGTTTGTGTTTGTGCTCAATTGGGAACCCAATTGCCTTAACCTGGGGACTTAGGGTCACTTCATCCACTAAAAAAATATAACCAAACATCAGGCATAAACATAAATCTAATCAATTCCTAATTAACAAACCATCACGCCATTTCTCCGGAGGGCAAGGCAAAGAGGATGAACCTGATTACATTCCTTTCGTACATCTTCGTTCGGTATTTTACCATACATATTCGGTATTTTATCATACATGGTATTCTAAACATACTAGAACTCCATTATGCACTACTACCTTTCTAAATTCCACATTTATATATAAATTGTAAGAGTATATTATTCAAAACGCAATTATTCAAATAAAAACATTATCAAATTAATTTTAGATAAACTTAAATGGTTAACACTGTTTTTTCCACTTAGGGTTTATTTTTCTCGACATGTTTGAATAAACGATATTATATCGTTCTCCCGATGATGAAGGTGTAAGCCTTGGAAACATGTCGAGAAAAATAAACTCAAAAGTGGAAAAAACAGTGTTTTATTTCATAAAAAATTGTCATTATCAAATTAAAATACAGGTCGACTGTTTCAAATTTATTTTTGTTCCATTTGTATTTAGGGAAAAATTATAATACTACAAGAATATAAGAAAAAATATCATAATTTTCCACTCTGCACTTTATCCAACTGGTGGACTCACATTTTAAGAAGTTGACATCGGGAGGGAATGTGCGCAAGAGGTCGAGGATGTAATGACGACCATCATTGCCTACAATGCCCTTGCACTCTACGCTGGAGCACAGTTCCACTGACTCTCCTTTGGCACTTACCACGGAGTGCGGTAAGATTTTCAGTTGTTTGCCGGCTTTGCTGAGCTGAAAACAACCACTCAGGATGATGAGAAACGAGAAAACATTTATTTTAAAGATATGGCAAATATATTAAACGTGGGAAGTGCTTAGATTTCCCTTAATGAACAAGTGTTACCTATTTAAATCAAATCTTCTCGTATAAGGAAATAGAAAATTCTTAATAAATAAGGATAAGTGGTTTTGATTAACTCACCAGCTCCATATACTTGGGGTGAGTGAGGACAGTCTTGCCAGAGTCAATACTTCCGTAGATGACGCTTTGCTCCTGCTCTTTCTCCAGGATGCCGGGGATGATGGATTGGGCCGTGACGCGGAAGCCGCGGTAATCAATGACCACAGTGCCCAGAGTGTACAGACCCTCCAGATCCACTGCGCTGTATACCCGCACGCCTTGCAGGTCATTTCTCTGGAACATTCAATACACATATTTTACAATTCTGCTATCACAAATACTTCTACAGGCCATTTTAGACACTGCATACTTTAATTCGAAAAAGGGACCACCAAGTAATAACTAAGAAACCTATTATGAATAGAACTAGAGATTGACAGGTATTGTTAATAGCTTATTTCAACCTAATATGAATAGAACTAGAGATTGACAGGTATTATGAATAGATTATTTTAACCAATATGAATAGAATTAGAGATTGACAGATAGATAGCTTATTTCAACCTAATATGAATAGAACTAAAGATTCCCCTGGAAATGATTATATACAATATATACCGTATATGTGACCCACTGCATAAAACCCCTGCCAGACTGTTGTAAACAAGCCCTCTACATCGGCCTCCACCGGCGGTTTACAACGATGTAAACACTCATTTGCAACAAAAATTCATTCGACCTTCAACAACCTCTGTGGACGGATGCGCGTGTAAACCGCGTGTGAATGCCGCCTTGTATGAGGTGGGACCCTTGTTGTGTGTGACCAGTGTGAACGCAAACACCAACCGTGGGCTCCACAAGCTTCCCACCAAGGTGACCCCTGTTGGAAGCTTGTTTACAACAGTCTGGCACAGTAATAATAATAAATTTGATGATTTATAGAGTGCCATTGATGATTTATGAATTAATCATCTCAAGGGCGCTGTAGAAAATGCTCCATTTTATGAACTAGTTAAAAATAAACCTATGTATGAGGGGTGCACCTCACGCAGTTGATTAAAATTTACACCAGGATAGGATAATATGAAAAGATGCATTTTCAGTCTAATCTAATGAATGCATATAGTAATATGTGATGATTTGCAATAAAACAAGAATTATAAACATACAGGAGCTACAAAAGCAGCTGCATCACCACCCAGCTTCTTGTAGTGGTCACGTACGTCGAACCCAAGGGAGAAGAATATGTTGTTCCAAATGAACATTTGCATCTTGGCCTCTTCTCCAGGATTTATGGCCATCACATACCCGTCTACAACCGCCATGGCTCCGCGGGTTGCAGCCGCTACAAAATCACTGTGAACCTGGAATGAAAAAATAATTTTTTTTTAATGAATTTATTTAATATTACACTCAGGCGGATAACAAAAGAATAATTTTACGACAAAAAAAAAAAGATTTTTGATCTGTGATGTAACTAAATTAAATACATGTTATTGACAAATAGTGAATTTCGATTATGTATACGAGGTCTGTTCAAAAAGTATCGCGAATTTTATATTTTTTCAAAAAGTATTTATTTATTCATGAATATCTATTTTGTCCCCTTCAAAGTAATTCCCCTCGGATATAATACATTTATGCCAACGTTTTTTCCAATCCTCGAAGCACTTAAAAAAATCATTTTTTGTGATCTTGTTTAGCTCCTCCTTCGATGCCGTCTTTATCTCCTCAATTGTGGCGTAGCGTCGTCCTTTCATGGGCCTCTTCAGTTTTGGAAACAGGAAAAAGTCACAGGGGGCCAGGTCTGGGGAATACGGTGGCTGCGGAACCATTACTGTGTTGTTTTTGGCCAAATATTCGCGCACAAGCAACGATGTGTGAGCAGGGGCGTTATCATGGTGCAAAAGCCAGTTTTTGTTCTTCCACAAATCCGGGCGTTTCTGGCGGATTGCTTCGCGCAAATTGCGCATAACTTGCAGGTAATATTCCTTATTGACCGTACTACCCTGTGGCAAGAACTCATGATGCACCACGCCCCTGCAATCGAAGAAAACTGTGAGCAAAACCTTCACGTTCGACCGAACTTGGCGCGCTTTTTTTGGTCTTGGCTCATGCGGCAGCTTCCATTGGGATGATTGAGCTTTGGTTTCCACGTCATAACCATAAACCCATGATTCGTCACCAGTTATGACCCTCTGGAGCACATTTGGGTCGTCACGGACCGAGTCCAACATCTCCTGAGCAATGTTAACGCGATGCTGTTTTTGGTCGAAATTGAGCAATTTTGGCACGAATTTCGCGGCGACCCGACTCATGCCCAAATCATTGGTTAAAATCGAATGGCACGAGCCAATCGATATGTTTAGGTCCTCAGCAACTTCTCTAACGGTGATTCGACGATTGGCTAATACTATTTTCTTCACTTTATCAATGTTTTCGTCTGTTGTTGACGTGCTCGGGCGTCCGGCACGCTCTTCGTCGTTCATATCTTCTCGGCCCTCTGAGAACATTTTGTACCACCGATAAACGTTGCTTTGGTCCAAGGTAGCTTCACCATATGCCACAGTCAACATTCGAAATGCGTCCGCGCACTTTATTTTGTTTTTCACACAAAATTTGATACAGATTCTTTGATCCATTTTTTGGAATAGGCAAAAATCGAAGACGAGCCAAAACATATCCAAGCAAAACAGCTGTCAAAAATTAACTAAACATTCAAAATGGCCGACCTTGTCAGCATAAGTAAGGGACATGAGTACCAACATAACGCTACAAAAAAATCAAAAATCAAATATACGTAGCCAGCGGAAATTCAAAATTCGCGATACTTTTTGAACAGACCTCGTATATCATCTGGCCAACTAAGAGTTTTTGTTACAGTATATAAAAGAGTTTATGAAAGCTAGTTGTTTTATGCACTCATGGTTTGGTATCTGTCAAAGTATTCACAATATTCACTTACATATGGTACACTGGAGTTATCATGTAAAAAAAATCTAGCCTAACCTAGGGGTTGGTCCATTTCTATTGATTCCACCTAAAATACCGCAACTTCAACTCCACAGCACAGATCAATAAAATACACTCGCTTCTATCATTAAAAATTTTAATATGTGGTGGGGTAATTTTCAAACTCACTCTTATTAGGTTAATCGTCAAACATGCTCGTATGACAGATCTTGTGACCAGTTAACATTTTGACTTTAACACAAACATTTAATAAATTGTCTTGATTCATTTAATAGCATTAAACTGAATCCAGGTTGCAGTGAACTAAGTCAAAATTGCTACAATGGTGAAAAATAGAGAAAATATAAACATATAATTATGAAACTTTGGATTTAGTGGCATGCACACTCAAATTATTAATTTTTAGTTTAGACTTTCATTCTATCACATACTTTGAAGATAGCTCGCTCCCTGAGCAAACGTTCTGGAAGATTTTTACGAGGGAGTTCTCGTGTAGTCTGCAGTTCTTCGTTCCAATCCCTTGTCTGACCAGGGATATGCTCTTCATACCCAAGCTTTGAGGAGAAGTCTAAAAGAAATACAAAAGAAATATTAAATAAAGCGGTAGCGATGAGGTTCGCAACCCATCACACCGTGTCTCCCGCGGGGGCGAAAATAGAAGGATGAAGTGCCGCATCAGTTAAAGTGTGGCAGTCCATTCTTTCTGCCTATCCCTTCGGAGAGACGGCATGACGGTTAGTTAGTTAGTTAATATTAAATAATTAAACTATTCTAATCCATTTGTTCAATCATTAAGAGGGTAATATTATTAAGGTGGTATGAATAACGTCAATAAACTATAATCTAATATCCATAAATGGAGAACTCACTGTCTTCAGCTCTGATGGCATCAACGGTGTGCTCTATGTTGGGGGTGGCCCAGGAGTAGACCTGGTAGGGTGTAGCCACCCTCTCGAAGGGATGCTTCTGAGTACGTCGGCGTTGCACAGCACTGAAAGAGCGTTTGAAAGTGGCCGAAACGCTGGACAAGAGATCCATCAGGGAATGACTCAGATGCCAAGGGTTGGCTGGCTTGGGGTTGAACACATCCTCTGTTGACCTGCAATTGAATTACGGAAATGATTTAGTATTATACATTACAATTAACACAACACTTGAATAGACTTGAAAATGTTGCCAATAACGATAGATGACTGAACAAAAATGGATAATTAGGATAAATAGTTTTGGAATATGAGCGAATTTTACAATTAAAAAAAAATATGTATTGATATTTTCCAAAATTTTTTTTGATCCTTAATTACCTATTTAAAATTAAAAAAATACTGACTGGTTGAGGTAAAAGCCTCTGGCGCAAGCAGTAATGTGAAAGTGACGTTCTTCCACAGTCACCACATGCAGGTACAGGAGATCACCATTCATCTTGCGGGGGCCGGGGGGAGGGTTCCATCCAGATGTGGTCAGTACCTGCAGACATCAATTCCATTTGGTTAGGAGGAATTCATATGAAAAAGCATTTCTGATTTCAAAAGTGCTTTACACCGAACAAGATAACAAACTATTTAAAATTAATATTTTATTAAGAAAATATTAAATAATGAAACTTACTTTTATACATTGTGGTCCCTTGCTCTCTTTCGTGATGGGGTGGAGTGGCAGCAGAGGTCTTTCCTTACTGCCTGGCATGATGTAATCGGGGGGTGTACAGTCCACGCTTTCAGGGCGAGTTTTCTTTTTCTCTAAAATATTAATACAATGATAACATTTCCAAATGAAAACTGCCACTTTAATTAAATATAAACAAATGAAAGAAAGAAAAAAGTGTTACCTAATATATCCCCTTGCGTAACAACATTAAGGAAAGCGAGGGAGTTACATTCTGTTCCTGTGTATGCATCAGAAGAATCCAAAGATTTGAGCAAGTCACGAACGTGTCTAACGTGAATACGGGCTTCACGTACAGTGTATGGTTCTTCTACAACCTAAAAACAATATGCAATCAACACAGGCCCTCATCATCCGAATTTAACAAAATTGATCTTTGAAAAATGAATGCTTACTTTAATAACAGATCCCTCTTTCAGACCCTCGATATTTTTGACTTCAGCAAAGTTATCGAGAGTATTCCCGTCCAATTGTAAGGAGAAACATGTTCGATGGCAGGTATCCTCACGATCCATCAGTAGTTGGTGTATCTCTTGAACCAGCTCCATACTAGAAACCTGAAATGAATTATTGATACACATTAGTTTTCTTACTCATTGAATATTTGAAAGAGGGAAAATTTTAAAAAAGTAGAGAATGATAAAAGAAAGAAAAGCTTTGTTAATTATCAAATAATATAACAATGTACAAACAAAATTAACCTGTATATCAAATGGCTGCGCTCCAGGACTGACTATTTTGACAGTGAATCCAACATCTTGGATGAATAGGACTTCCTGGTCTCCTTTCTTATCATCACCTTCTTCTTCACCTACCGCCTCGCCGTTAGTGACACCCACTGCGTCTACTTCCACCGGTGAAGCGACAATACCACTATCGTCCGAAATCTCATCCACAGACTTAACATCCTTATCACAGTTGTCTTCCGGAATTGCTTGGGGTAATGACTTGCTTTCTTTAACTTCCGGAGTACTGGTAACTGTCTCACTTATGGCATCATTCGTACTTGACTTACTAACCTTAATCTTGTCTTCTACAACAGATTTACTACTATTTTTAGAAACTACTTTATTGCTATTCGATTTGGTGAGTGGTTTAACATTTGTATCATTAGAATTAACGTTTTGTTGGGCAGTGCTTTCGGTGCTAGTTTTAGTACAGACTTCGGGAGATTTTATTTTCAATGTGCAGGTTTCTACGAGAATTGATTTTGTTTCAGATTTGGGACATTGTTTTTCGGGGCTCTTTTTCGATATATTTTTAAGGCAGGCTTCGGGAGTCGGTGTTTTTTGGCAGGTGGTTAGCGGTTCAGTTATGTTTTGACAAGCGGGGCTCGTTTTGGAGTTGATGTCATATACACCCGAGGAACCGTTAACTACTGTTTCTACTGTGACTTCAGGACTGCTGACTGTTGAAGAAGATTCAGTAGAATTGTTGCATGATGTGTCAACTGGAAAACATATTGTAAGATACAGTTAAAAAAATATTCTATTACCAAATAACACATGTAATAAAAGATAAAACAGTAACATGCATATATTTTTTGGTACAACATTGAAAATATATTTTAGTTATGAAATATACGACAATTAAAGTAATTTTTTAAATGTGCTATCACATCATGAGATGCACATAAAAAAATAACAAACCCAACATAAATAGGACAAATGCAGGCATGCCAAAAAAGCAGACAACATAAATGTTAAAATCCTAGATATTGGAAGGTATGAGTGATACCTTTGGGCAACGGTTTGGGTGCGCCGGTATTAGATGTTGACTTGGCCACTGCAGCGGCATAAGAAGGAGTGGCGCCATTGTTCTGCTTACCACCTGTGCTGATGCAACTCTTGCTGTCCTTGTCGTGGCCATTGCTCTCGCCTGTGTGGTGTCCATTCTGTTTGGCCGAGGGCTGCTGGGAGGGTGGAACCTCTTTGTCTGCCTCCTTGGGGTGCCCGTTAACGAGAGGGACAGAGGGAGCTTCGGTCTTCATCTTGTGTTTTGCCCCGCCTCCTCCCCCACCTGCCCCTGCAGCTGTCTTTAGTGTGCCAGATTTTGTTTGCTTTTTGGCTAAAACAATAGAAATTTAAAATAAGTTATGATGAAAAATTTTAGATCTTCACGTCCCATTCCTATATCACATAGAAAAACTTTATATAAAAAATGTTTAGTTCGTTAAAAATGAAAAAAGATAACCATTTCAATAAAAAATAAATAAATAAAATATTTGACACTTAATTTTATTTATTTTTCTAATTAAAAAACACATTGTAATGCAAAAACACTAGAAAAATGTGTCAGATATTTTTGATTAGTTCAAAATAACCACGTCGCGATGTTGTTTAAAGGCAGGCCGGCTAGATATTTCTATTGAAGAACATAACCAAAGGCAGTAATTATTCACGAAATGAGAAGTTCTTTAAATAATTGATTAGCATAAAGAAATGCTATATTTACATGACAACCAATACGATTAGTGCACTTTCGAAAGAAAAAAATATATTACCCATCGATATCGGCGGGATGGCGTTCCCTAAACTAAAAAAAAACTAAATGGTAGAAGCAATTGATGATACTTGTTTTAATTCGCCAGAGTTGCAATGAAACGCACTCCTATCCTAGCTGGTCAATAGATACGGTGCAGGATGTGACTATATTATGGAAATATAATAAAAAGAAAAGACACTCTCGTAAGACGAGGACAAATGGAATGTACGGATGTTCGTGAACAACTAAAAATAAATTTGGTGATAAAATTTTGTCAACCATTTGCGTGTACCTGAATAGGACAGGTAAAGGTTCACCAAATCAAGTCTGTACCCACCAATAATAATACAAACTAAATATTATATTAGTAATTCCAGCAATACATACATCATACAGTAATATATACAAACTAAATAGTATTTCCAGCTTTGTTTTTAACATTTGCTGACTCATTCATACAATAAACTGTAAACGAATATCGGTTACAATATTATTTTCCAAATTTCAAAATAAATTTCGTAAAAACACATTTTCGACATTTTAAAATAAGGTGATGCAATTTTTTTTTTTTTAATTTGTGAAAAAAAAACGCAGTATAAATATAAAAGATGCATTCACCAATAGTGGACGCAAAGATAATTTATTTTCAATGTGAAAATAAAAACAGACAAATTCAAGATTTTTCGTTTGAAATAAAAAATAATGTCTAACAATACTAATTTAATAATGTCTATACTAACGGAATTGCCACCCGGAAATATCAGCTTAATATTGACAATAAAAAATGATCAAATTAATTATATATGTATAATCAAACAAACCATCACGCCGTTTCCCCGCAGGGGTAGGCAGAGAGAATGGACCGCCACACTACTCTATCCTGGCAAACCTCTCTAGCTTCCTGCACATTCATACAACGAGTCATACACGCACGTCGATTCCTCCGACTTCTAACATGACCAACCTTTAAAATTTGATTAATTTAGTCATGCCATGTTTTCCTCGGTCTGCCTCGACTTCGTACCCCATTTACATCATTAACGTATACTTTCTTAACCATTCTTTCTCCATCCATGCGTTCCATATGTCCGAACCAACGCAGCGATCCTTTCATAATTTTGTTCATAATACCTTCTTCCGCTCTACATTCCTTTCTTATATCACAGCATTTGAGATTCTGTTGTATATCGTTCTACCACACATACGTCTTAGGGACCTCATCTCTACCGCATTTATTCTGCTCTCACCCTTCTTCTGCCAGTTCCATGCTTCGCTTCCATACATTAGGGCTGGGACCAGAACTCCATTGTGAACGGCCGTTTTCGCTTTCATTGATAAATTCTTGTATAATCAACAATATCCTAATATCCTCTTTGTTGTTTAGATCTGGAATATTAATATTTTTTATTACATTTATTTCTGCACTTACTTAAATGCGTTAGTTAACTATTGTAAGTGTAAAAATACATATAAATTGTTTCACAGAAGTATTAATTTATAAAGATGACGCGGTTGGACTCTAGTTTTTAACATAATCCCTAGCCCAAATATGTATTACTCGGGTGTCCACACGGAAACAACGCGATCCACTTTACCCAACGGCACGGGTAGCCGGTGGTCAGTGACCACTTCGTGATTAGCCAATTTGAGCCTTTAAAGAGAGGATGCAAGCGCGCGTGTGTCTTGCGCCTAAACCAACACCGTCTGGCCCATGGCGGCGATTATCTAAAACAGGCTAGGTAACGCCCATGTCTCTTGAAAGCGTTTTAAATAATTGACATAGATTTCATATTTATGTTCAGTTCTCTGAAAGCAACAAACCATAAAATGATTTACCTGAATCACCTAAGGTATGTCCCGAAAGGAAAATAAACACAAGAATGGATTAGTCACAGCTAAGTGAAGTCAGGGGGTACGTAAGTAAACAATATTTTTCAAAATGCTTTCACAAACATTTAAATACGCGTATTTGGAATGATTTTCCAGATCATAGATTTCATCTTTTCATAATGATAATTTTTAGAAGTAGCTGGGGAAATTTTAATCGCAAGTTTCCAGAAAAAAAGACAATTGCAACGATATTTATGGGCATGGAATATCCAAAATAGATAAGCAGGAACTATAATAACCGGGATACTTTAAATATCATAAAGGAATCATAACTTCCCGTACCTGACGGGGTTTACCTTAAAGGAATCGCAACGAGAATATATTTTTTCAGATGAAGCAATACAATAAAGTAAAATAGTGAATTCATCACGATTACAATAAAATATAACTTTTCGTAAACTGTAAACCGGATCTATTGTTATAAATTAACTATTTTTTATATATTACTATAATCTATTGCGTAAATAACTAATCTTAAATATTTATTGTTTTTTGAACAATGATGTAAAACTCCATATTAAATAACTATTACAAATGAAAATGTCTGTTTTCGAAGTGTTCTTTTTGTTATAACAGGTCGTTTGAACCCAATTACTGTGTACAATTTGTTTTATTTTTAGCTAATTTATTGATTCTCGTGACACGTGATAGGTAGCTAATCTATTGCCATTTTATTGTCACGAGAATTCTACACCAGACCAAAGACAGTGACAATCACACTGCAATCGCCGGGAATGAACCCGGGACCTTCGGTATGGAAGTCAGAGCTCTTACCACTCTGCCATGGAGGTCGGCACGCCACGACTGCCACGAAGTTTTATTATGCTTTATGGGAATGACATGTTTCCCCATTCAAATATCTATCAAATATCTTTTGATAATGCCTTACAAAGACCAAACATGTCATTCCCATAAAGTATAATAAAACTACTAGAAAACAGACGTTTTTATTCGTATTAGTTTATCATAAATTAACGCCTTTTATTAGATAAATCAAATATTGAACGTCGGTCACGTGAGGAGTCAGAGAAATCAATGCGCGTGCATGACACGATGTATGAATGTTGAGGGAGCGAGAGAAATATGTCAGGAAAGAAAAGTGTGGCAGTTCATTCTTTCTGCCTACCCGTTCGGAGAGACGGCGTGATGGTTAGTTAGTTAGTTAAATTAGCGCCCCTGGGGTGAGTTATTCACGAAAACGGCGCTATACAAATTAGCCTATTATAAATAGGTTAAGGTAATCAACTGATTTACTGAAATCTCTTGATGGAAGTTCATTTTAAATAATAATGAAATAAAACGATGTTTTTTAACTACTTCCACTTTTGTATTTATTTAGACAGCGACCGGTTTCGCCAGGCTCGCTGGCATTGACAGACTCGACGACGAATTTATTTCTTCTTCTTCCTTATGGTAGACCTATGTGGTCTGTTCTCCAGAGTGTTGCTCCTCCTGTGAGGCAGATTCCCAACTGTCCTTCCATCTTTTAGGAGGTCTTCCACGAGGACGAGTCCCATGAGGTTGATTATGCAATGCAATATAGGGGAGTCTGGTGGTGTCCATTCTTTGAACATGACCGTACCAGTCCCTTTTTCGCTGTCCATCTTATAATATCCTCAACGCGATCCCTCAGTGTCTTGTCTGCTATCGTCCTCAATGTCTTCATTTCGGAAGTCCTCAAAACTTGTTAGGTCCTTATTTAATTATTATAAATAGGCTAGACACATTGGGTTAATTATATATCGAAAGTGTTTAATTTACTTTGGATACAATAAATTATACGATAAAGATTTCTGTCGTAAATCTTATCGGTGGTAATCGTTGATAAAATCGCCCGATCAGTATGCGGTATTTTAAACCTTCAGATATGTTACATGTAGTTCAATTCGCCGGTACGGCATGGTCCGCCCGGCCAAAATTACCAATGACTATAATAATAATAAAAATTATGAGGAAGCTTCAATATCCTCTGTCGCGTGAAAAATTCGTCTTCTGCCGACACCATGTCGTCGCACGATTTAAAAATAACTACAAAAAACGAGTCAAGCATTTTTTTGAATACATAACAAGTAAAATAAATAAACTTTTCATTACAAAATAAAATTTAAAATTATTATATTGGTAAAATCTATCCGCTATCAATATCTAATATTTTTAAAATCTATTTAATACAGATTTGCAAAAAAACGGTTTTAACATTTTAACTTTTAATACATTTTAAAAGAAATCATTACTGTCATTTAGAATTACATATGTATGTAAAAAAAAATCCATTCATTTCTTATACAAGTCCATCTTGAATTATACAATATAATACTTATAGACTATAATATTAAACACGATTGTTTAGTGGTTTACTTGGATTTAATTTATATATAATAACTTTGTCACAATTTATATAAATTAAATCCAGGTGAAACCACTAAACAATCGTGTTTACTATTATAAATTAATAATGGAGTTTTACAAAATTAATACCTCAACCATTTATAGACATTTAATTTCTTTTGCATGTTTATTTTCATTATTATTGTAGTGACAAGCTTTGTCAGCGTCTAACATTTTGACGAAACCTGTCACTATAATAATAAAAAAAACCTACAAAAGAAAAGTTCTATAAACATTTTATATTAAATCAAATTTTAAAAAAAAACACCCAGGCGCTCCTGGTGAGTGAAACGCGTACTTACACGTAATTAAGAGATTTAAAACTGATAAACATATTACATTGCGTAATAAAATGCAGTGAATTCTAAATAATCAGATATATATGAAAGCAGGCGCACGAAAATACACAGTCAAGACGAAAATAAATAAAAATGTTGGTAAACACCGGCGATACAATATAATCCGTTCTGATTATCGGGAATCGAGAACACACCGCGCGATAAGTTCTGGCAAAATGACGAGAGACGAATAGAAACAGTTCAATGGGCGATACGGTGAATGGGATCAAGACAGTCATTAATTGCGATCGGAAGAGTGGACAGGGCAGGTGGCGCGAGGCGAGATTTATCGACACGCTTCTGGACGGATCCTACACGTTGAGAAGATTCGACATTACCGCCACAAGATCAAGGTCACGTTGTATCTACCACCCTGCAGAATCAACTTGCCTCTAGTGACGTCAGTGGAGAAAGTAATTTTTATTGCATCATAAATAAGTTTAATTGCGTGCGAATATTTCAAGTACACTTTGGGCTGTACTTAAAACATGCAGAGAATTAAATTAAACTTTTTAAAATGATAATTTCTGGTACCATTTACATCATTAACATATAATTTTTTTACCATTCTTTCTTCATTCATTCTTTCCATATGTCCAAACCATCTTAGTGTGTCTACTTGAATGTATATTTTGATTAAAAAATATACACAAAAATTTAAAGATAAAAAAAACTGATTGCAAGGAATTTTTTTATAAAAATATAAACTTAATATAAATATTTGTTAAGTATAAAGTGGTATTTGTTATTGTAAGACATTTTATCGTATAAACTCAAAAATAAACAACAACAAACCATCACGCCGTTTCACCGGAAGGGTATGCAGAGAAAATGGACCGCCATACTATTCTATTCTGACATACATCTCTAGCTTCCTCCACATTCATACAGCGAGTTATACACGCACGTTGAAAATAAAAATAATTGAATATCTATTTTCAAACACACCCTAAGATGCATGTCAAAATCTCTATCCCAATTCCCATAGAGCATAGGTTTCCAATCTTTTCTGGGCCACCGTCCCCATTACAAGAAAAATAAACGTTCAACGCCCCCCTCCCATAAAAGTTATTGCAAATATTCTAAATATGGGAAAATGATTACAATACATACAATAACAAAATAAACCAATATTCAAGTTTAATTTGCTTTATTAGTACCTACGTGATTAGCATGTTTTTTTTTTGTCTTTTTAGACTATATTTTTTTATCTGTCCGCGCTCTCTATTTTTTCTGGGTCTTCTACTGCCCCCCTGAAAGTCTCAAATGCCCACAAGGGGGCGTTATCGCCCACTTTGAAAACCTAGGCCATAGAGTGTGTAGAGTCTTAAAAATATTTTAAATTAAATATTCTTTTTGGAAAATTTCACATCTTCATACGTTCGATACTAAAGAAATAGGAGTCGTAAATAAAATTTATTAGGCTACTTGTTAGATAAGTTGCGCACACATAGCAATAAAACTCATTCCTGTGTGCACAATGTATTTTAATCAGGTATGTTAAAAAATCAAGCGTTTTCATTTTAGATACGACAAGTTTTATTATGGAGGAAATCTGAGTGAAGCAAAGCTCGGATTCGTTTGATAATAAATAATAAAAACGGACCTTTGAGTTCTTGGCTCGCGAAGTGGGTCGTGTGTGTATTAATTTCCGGAGTATTTCGTCAAGAAATTGAGTTCCCAGCTACCGCAATATCCCTTATCGCCTCCCAAGGACTGTATCTACACCGAGCTGTGTGCCCGGGCCCGATAAGATAACGGAACAAACACCAGGGTGTCCTGACGATATATGACAGCCAAAGACAGTGTCGAGATAAACTCCGTGGAACAAGTTTTTAGACGGAAACACGTGGTCTGGTGACGAATTAACCCATTGAAATCGGCTTTAACAAATGTGTAAATATTTTTCATCGCTATAAGGGGAGTGTAACGCAATGGATCATGTTAGATTCACATGAATTAAGCACAAATTGAAAGTGACCAGGAATTAATGCAAAATATTAAATTTTTAAATTATGATTTTAAAGATATTTCAAAGATTTTAAAAACTAACTAACAACTAACTTACCATCACGCCGTCTCCCCGGAGGGGTAGGCAGAAAGAATGGAACGCCACACTGTTCTGTCCTGACATACTTCTCTCGTTCCTCTACATTCATACATCTTGTCATGCACGCACGTCGATTTTTCCGACTCCTCACGTGACCGACATTCAATATTTGATTGATTTGATCGTGCCACGTTTTCCTCGGCCTTCCTCTATTTCTAGCTCCGTTCACGCCGTTTACATATACCTTCTTTACCATTCTGTCTTCACTCATTCTTTCCATGTGTCCAAACCATCTTAATGACCCTTTCCTTATTTTGTTCATAACACTTTCATTCGCACCACATTCACTTCTTATACTTGCATTTGTCACTCTATCATAATAATGAATATTTATTAAGATGTTTGTTTTCTATAAGTTTTATTATATTGAAATTTATGGGAATAACATGTTTCGTCTTGCTGTTATACGAGTATTATCAAAAGTAACATTTCATTTTTCATTTCATTTCGTTTTTCATTTCATTTATTTATTTTAAACATATCTAAAGCATTACAGATTTTTTTTCCAATACACTAAAGATACAAGTTAAAGATACACAATAATAAGTTATACATAATAGATTAATAAAAAGAGCGAGAAACATAAGATGCATGACAAATTAATAAAATAAATATACCATACGCTCACATTTAGATTTTTAGATTTAAAACACGTCTTAATGCGCCCTTGAGGTGATTACATCACAAAAACGGCGCTTTAAAAGTTAGCATACTATTATTATTATTATTATTATTATACAATTATAATAAAGATAGTACTTCCCTCCAAACTATCACAAAATATGTCAAACTCCGAGGTGATACGATTTAGCAAAGATAATGCTCTACCTACCGGCATAACCATTGGCAGGTTGGTTCTGCATCGTGGGAGATAAAACGATCTATGGCCCCTTTGTCGAAGATAATTATCAGGGACGAACAGACCTACATCACTCAGGATTTCTGAGTTGTGTATACAACCGCCTATCAGTCGAAAGAAATGGACACCCAAGTGAATGTCTCGTCTCCTCTCGAGTGACTGGTAGCCTAGCATCCCTAGCAAGAAATCAGTTGGAAAGAGCCACGGGTAATATCCATACTCCCTAAGATAGAGGTATCGCAGAAATTTTTCGACTCGATCGATCGACACCTTTATCGATGTAACTCCCATAAAATATAATATAATAAAACTTTTAGAAAACAGACGTTTTCATTAATACTAAATGTACATTATGCAGCTTAACAATATTAAAAGAGAGGGCTACCATTCACTATGTTATGGCACTATCAAGTGTCATCATTTAAATCAAGATAAACTTTTAACTTCAAGAAAACGCACGTTTAAAATCATTAAAAAACAGTATTGTAATATTTTGCATTAATTTAGGGGTCACGCATTATGCGAGTTAGTACTAACAATTTAATAAAAACAGGTCAAGTTAAATTAATATTAATTTTAGATAATTAAGGCAACACTGCGAAATTACACAAAGACGATTTTTTGTGAATTAAAATACTGTTTTTTCAGTTTGATATCGTTCTCCCGATGATGAAGGTATAAAGCCTTCAAAACATGCTGACAAAAATAAACGAAAAAGTTGAAAAAACAGCGTAATTCATAAAAAAACGTAAATTAACATTACTTAAAAATTATTCAATTACGTAAATTTAAAGTAGATTTTGATTGATTTCTACAATATTTTTGTCTCACACACTTTGTAATGAAAATAAATGTAGATATCAATGGGTAAAACATTCAAACAAGCATATCTAAGAACAGTGCTCACAATATTTATCTCGAGTAGCATTTCACGAAAAGGCATTGTACACAATGGGAACAATCTTCTGCAATGCTCAAAATATGAAAACAATCATCGCTACTATTTCTCTTATCACTTTTCTAATAGGTGTTCCTATTACCATTACAAGCCCCTTGTGCCATAAATCACGAAAATAAAAAATCAAGATATAAATTTACATGGCTTACGCAGTTGGTGTATAAATCCCCCCTCGTTTGGGGTGCGTAAAACAATCACGTACGTGAAACAGCCCTGAATAGTCGCCGCGTGTTCGGGGTGGAAATTAGCAAAAATAAAAAATATTACAGCCATAAAAATATTGTTTTAATATATTTCACAAATAAAAACGTGTAAAATCTCACCCGATTAGCGCGTGAACGATGTCGACCGACTGACAAAGTAATTAATACGAATGAAGACGTCTATTTTTAGAAGTTTTATTATATTTTATGGAAATGACATGCTTCGCCTTGCGGTAATATCAAATGACAATGTGAAACATGTCATTTCCATATAATATAATAAAACTTCTAGGAAACAGACAGTTTTATTCGTATTAGTAATTTAATATGGAGTTTTACATCATTGTTATAAAATAACATTTAACCCCTAAAATCAAAATCATTGATGAGTTTATAATTGAAGATATATTTTTTTCAGAATGTTGCTATTTATATTTTGAAAAATGAAAACATCTCTTTACACACATGTCACGTAAAGTGATATCAAAATACATTTGGTTCTAATATGTTATTCCACAAATCCACGCCACTCTGTCTTGTGCAAGCGGCATCCAGGTTACGCTGACGAGTCGGTTCAGGTTATCTTTCCACCGCAGTTGCGGTCGCCCTGCACTTGTCTCTGCGGTCCATGGTCTCTAAATCAATAGTCTTCTTGTCCATTTTTCGTCACAGCTTCTGGCTACGTAACCTGCAATGGTGTCAGTGACCTTTGTTTTCTTTATCATCATATTGTTATAATATACAAAAGACAGAGTGGCTTGGAAGCGAATAGAGAAGGCCTCTGTTCAGGAGTGGACGGGAATAGGCTGAAGTATAAGAAGAAGATTCCTCAAATCAAACATGACACTGAGTATATTCGGCTATAAACATGTAAACAAAATTACGTTTCTTCACTAATCTAAAATCAGCACGATTTGCATATCATAACATCTGTTTGTCATTTCTGAAATAGAGATACAATTTTTTGTGATGCATAGTTATCTGAATAGTAAACACTGCAGATTAAAATAATAAGATAATAAATTATTCCCGTCTTCCCCACTCATATGTTTTTCAAACTAAAATAATCAATCATCATCATCATCAGTCATTAGTCGTCCAGTGTTGACCTCCTTTCCTGACTTTCACAACTCTCTATCCCTGGCCACTTCATGCAATTGACCTCTTGCCACTCATTTGTGGTGTGGTGTCATCAGATCATCTTGGTCTTACCGGATTTCTGTGGCCGGTTCTCGGTCGCTACTCCAGGGTGCGTCTGGTCTACCCATCATCCGTTGTCCTAGCTATGGTCGGCCCAATTCTACTTCAACCAAGTTATTTCGCACGCTACATCGGCAACTTTAGTCCTTTCACTGATCCATTCATTCGTTTCCTGTTCCTTACAGACTGATGTTCAACATCCTCTTCTCCATTGCACGCTGGGTCACTCAGAGTTTCTGTACTGTTATTTTTGTGAACGTGATTATTTCAAATCCGTATGTCAGTACTGGGAGGATGCATATATAAAATACATTTTTCTTCGGGTGTTTAGCGAATCGTTAACCCTTAACGTACCGTGTTCAAAACAAAACGCTCGCTCCCATGTGGTAAGTTCAGTTTACCGCTAACTTTATCTAAATATCAAGCATATGACTCGATGAATCAAAATTTAATTTATGTCATCTTGTAGGGAATTTCATTAGGAATAGATCGATATCTATAACATACATGGATTATTTGAAAAACATATCATTATTAATTTTTTTCTGGAACCATGCGATTTCTGATATGGAATGCGTCACAGCATACGAGCAACTGACACCAAGTATAAACTTGTCTTGCGCCGCGGCCGGCGGGGCGAGACTTTACGAGATTTTACGTATGATAAAGGCACCTAGGCAAAATGTATAGTACGTTCAAGACAACGAGTACGTATTAATATTTGTCCCTTTTGGTAAAGTGTTAATATTTTCACAGTTCTGATATTATTAAGTTGCGTTCTGCGTTTCCATCCACAGTCGGTATTATTACGTACCTATTGAAAAAGCCAAATATATAATTTATAATACGTTCAAAACAGCGAGTAAGTATTTGTCACTTTTGATAAAGTTGTAAATATTAGCAAAACAAATTCTACCTTAACACAAATGAAGGTGAGGGCAGTCTTAGAAAATATTTTTTTTTGGGATGAAGGAAGTAATTTTTTGCTTTTTTATTACGAAATATTGAGAACACTTCAATGGAGGATTACAATTTTTTTTATAATATTAGGGTCCATAGGTTTTAAGAAAATCAACTTTAAATTGGCAGTGGAAACTCAATTGACCACATGGCAACGCGACGGTTAATCGAAAATAATCAATACTTCACATTTATAATCCCGCCAATTAGACGGGATTGAGCAGTAAAAGTAAACTGTTGGTTATAGTTGAGCCCATGCTAGGAGTTTGATAAAATCCAGTTGGCCGACCGCCTCCCCGCAATCTCAGACGATATCGACCGCAGAAGTTCACTTCACCCTATCGTAAAGTACCCACCCACATAAAATGTGTAATAGTGGTTACCTCACTATTGCACTACGCCACGGAGAAAGCAGGAAGACATTTCACCCTTTTATCCTTTGTAAGGCAGAGGGGGGGAAGCTTTTCCTTTTTTACGCGCCACGTATTTTGTAACACATTGTAGAAAGACATCTCTTTCTTGTTGCTATGTACGGTTTAGTTGATAGTCAAGGAAAAAAGAAATACGAATAAAATGCTGGACATTGTTGTTGTATGAGAACTGTTGAAAAGCATGATATTTACTTCGTAATACTCATAATAGGCGTAAGAGAGATTTGTAAAATACAAAATATTTATTGTTTCTTGAAAAATGATGTAAAACTTTATATTAAATAATCAATGCGAATTAACGTCTCTGTTTTATAGAAGTTTAATTATATTTGATGGGAATAACATTTAACGCCCTGTTAAGGCATTATTAAATGTCACACGGACAATTGATGATGCCTTAGCAAGGCGAAATGTGTCATTTCCATAAAATATAAAAAAAAACTTCTAGAAAACAGACGTTTTCATTCGTATTAATGATCAAAATACAATAGTTGAATATAGTACAAACAACGTTCATATAGTACAAACATATAAAAATTGATTAAATATTTAGATTTATGTACTCGTATATGTATAATATAAAAAAAGGAAATCTTTATATACATAAAAAATACCTAATAAATGCAATATTCAATAAACATATTATTAGAAAACCTCCAAAAAAACCAATGATAAATATGTCATTTGGTAAGTATGAAATAGAGGAAGACAAGAAACTAACTAACTGGCTAAACAAGAATCTTTTGGAAAACTGACAATTCTATTAATATTAAATACCTAATAAGGGTATGTATAATATGAGAACAGCAGAAATTTCATTATATTAATATTTTAAAGTGGAATTATACTGTTTAAGTAGCAAAATTATCAATAGAAAAATGATTGTTAATCTTTAAACGACGTTTCGGAGATATTTGCAGTCTCCATCTTCAGGGTAGTTATATATGTATGCAACGTTGTCCGAAATGTCGGTCGAGAAAGACAAGTTACACGGATATACCCAAGATACCAAAAAAACAATCCGAAAATATTTTGGGACTAATCTGCAACGCAAGAAATGCGATAGCATGGAGGAAGGAGGTATCTACTCGCTTCTCGCCCGTCAGCAGTAGCTGTGGAGTAGCTCTTCGCACAGACACAACTGTGGAGAGTTTATTTTAGATCGACACCACAAACACAACCACACGTGCACTTTTGCGATGGAATAGTAACACAAACACACACACAATACGGTACAATAGTCTTATATCTAAACATGTGTGCCTTCGGCTTACTTCTACCTGCATAGCCGGTACTTGAGCGCCATACGATAAACTTATATTTCCACAAGTTCAACGGAATATATTATATATTTTTTTATTTAGCATCGAAGCGAAAATATCATACATAGAAAACCCTTCCATGTAAAATAAATCGCAATGCGTATAAAAAACAAGTATGTAGATACATGACACCGTTAGAAGTTAAACCACATGTTCCCAAACCTTTAAGGCCCACTGTCCTTTGGAGATGTTGTATTGCAAAGAGTTATGATAATATAATAAGTCAATTAATTAAACTATAGTAAATATGCTGTTTAACATAATTAGGTAAACTCTCTCCCTAGTTCACGGTGAGATAAGCCCGAGCAGTGCAATCAAGATATGGGTTACGAAACTCATTCAGAAAAGCTAATGAAACATAAAACATTTACGAACCCTAATTTAATTACGGGCGATGTTTGCGTAAACTTGAATTCGGTTAATTGTTTAATTTTGCTTCGCTCGTAGTGCTATGAATAGATTCTGGATGTTCCAAACTCTTTTCTGATCCATCCTCGCAGCGCTGGATCAGACTCGTTCAAACTCATTCTGTAGTAGTCGGGATAAATTTAAAACGTATCACCTTTCAATCAATTTAAGCTCGCTAAATGTTTTTTTGGTGACCTTGGACTTTGGCGTCCTAGACTTGAAATAATATTATATGATAATGAATATGACGAAGTAGATGTCTCTCTTCTAATGATGTTCTGGCGGGTAGTAGGGCTACGATGGGATATGCTCTATAAAATGTCGTAATGTGCCATGTTGCAATGAGACCAACAACACTATTGCCAAGTCCAATTCTCCACATCCAAGATCCACGAGTGGTCTCTTAGACCCCGCGAATCCCTGGCAATGAGATCACCGACATTATCATCAGTGTCATAGTGAATACAGAGAAGGTAAAAAGCGAATTTCCAGCGCTATAAAACTGGATTCACCCGGTTAAAAGAAGGCAGCCCCAACAAAAAAAATCCGGATAAGGAAAGGAAACCACTCTGGATATCATTCCCCAGGTTATAACTATGAAGAGGAATCGAGTCATGGCCCCGAGTCACGGACGACCTTTCGATATGTCATTAGTGCTAAGAAAATCCAGATAGTCAACGTCGGAGGATCTGACACGACACTGGTAGATGATGTCTTTTTGTGATTGTTGCCGGTTTTTAAGGCAAAAATGATATGTGCGATATTAAAAAAGTGAGCCATCTCAGAGTTGTCTCTTGGGACGGTGGATAATTTTTGGTTAATGTCGTATCACCCAGCTTTATTATATTATAAATATTTAATTTTACAATAATCTTAATAAAATATAATATCGATTGTTGTTCAATAAAAATGTTATGAAAATAAAATAACAACGATTTTTTATTTTTAAATGTGTATTTTGTTTATTCCACTCATGTTCATGTCTTCGACCAGTTTCGGTAGCTCGCTGCCACCTTCTGGGAAGCCCTGCTGTCCTCTGGAACACTCTCAGAAGTTGGCAGGGAGCTGCCGAAACCGGTTAAAGCCATAAATATAAGTGGAATCAACTAAACATATATTAAAAAACAATTAATTTATTTTTCATTATTTACAATGAACTTCTACTGTGAAATTTCATATACCAATTTTATTGTTTAATAAAAATATTTAAAAGCTCGTAACCGGGCGTTAGCTTTGTTTATAAAAAATACATTTGGATTGCAGGTAATAATCGTTGAAACATTTATATTCTGACTCTCAATAACGACTTAATGAGTGTTGTGCAGAATATCATTAGATTATCAATTCGATATGATGGAGATTATATGAGGGCGCAACCGAGTATTTGCTATTTCGGTTGATTCGATCGATGTATTTTTGATTAATATCTTTACTAGTTTCCTCTGGAAAAATAAACATCGGCTGCTATCATGATTTCAGCACTTACAGAAACAGAGAATGTCTTAGTAAAATCTGAACATATCTGTTTTCCATGATTTTCCTTGACCTCATTGCTCAGTACGTTTTCTTATTCAGCGATATAAGCAGTTATGGAAAACAAGAAGCCCCAAGAATTGTTATTCGAATGATAAAAAATTGTTTCTTTGTTAAAAGGTTATTTTAAAATATAGTAAAATAGTAATATAATTAAATATAAAAATACGGTGAAATATATTTCAGACACGAGAGATAAAACAGTGATAATTTAAAGTTGAAAAATGATAGATCTTAAAAACATTGAGTGGTTCATATTTTTTTAAATGTGAGACAAAACTCAGACAACACTGGGGTTCATATTTATTGAAATATGAGAGAAACTAGTCATTATCAAAGTTATCGTATAACTTGGAAACAAACATCGCCACAACTTCCGTGCATTAAAATGAATATGAGAAATTATTACTTTCTTTAGTGTATCTGTTGTCGAGGAAATTATATTCATTAGGTTCGGATAGAAATATGTGCCAAAAATGAAATGTATGCCATTAATAATGTCATTCTCGTTGTTCAACAAAACAGTTGATGAATACGTTCTGAAAAAATATTACTACCACCTTTCGAGAACGAAAGAAATCATTTTAACGTAAAATCGAGATCATACATACTTAAAATACAATTTAATAAATACAAAATATACAGTTTAATACTTCTATTATTCTAGAAATTGAAGATATTTCTGTGTTCACATGAGAAAAAAAAATTGGCAGACGAAACTCGCGCAACGTTTACATCTTCGTGATGCCGTAACGGCACAACATTAAGACGGGGATGTAGGGAAGTGTTCACCTGCAGCGCCGTCGTTCGTGTTAGCGAGATGGAAGGTACCCGCATCCTGCAATAGGTGAACCGCTGCAACTCGGAGATGTAAAATTAGCCGGGAAAATAAGATAATTGAGGCGAAATCAGCAGGCGCAATGACCCCGGCGCTACGGTGTCGCCGGCCCGCGAACAATGCCTAGGAAATTCGCCCGTCGAGCGAGACGCATCGGAGAGAAGTGATAACGACCATTTTGCATAATGCAAACAGTATGAAATTTCTCGGGACATGTCACATCTGTCACGTTAAACAATATGCAGGTAGAGTTATGTCAGCTCTGCGCTCAGAGTTTACACAATCTCCCCGAGCGTAGCAAATGCTTCCAAGCTAACCATCACAAAACGTGCATTTCTTTCATCAAACTTGGACTTAAACTTAGAAGTGTTCAATTGTTAAATCGAAATTTGATAAGTGCATGAAAGCGTATACGAGCAGAAGGCATTATTTAAAAAATGTATATTATTTAGGGTAACCAACAGCGATTGTAACACATCTATAAAATAGTCCATTGTTTTGGCCGAAATACTATGATACGAGTACCTTAACATTTTAAAACTGTTAATAAATAAACTATGTTTTTTGTATCACAATTGTATTTTATTTTACGCGACAGCTGTTTCATCAACCAATGTTGACATCATCAGGTGTTATAATAATAATTTGATGATGTCAACATTGATTGATGAAACAGCTGTCGCGTAAAATAAAATACAATTGTGATACAAAAAATAAAGTTTATTCATTAACAGTTTTAACGTCTATAAAACATAAAGAAACAATAAAATAAGGCTAATTACATGCTATCACAATTGAATCATGTTTTTCAGAAGTAGCACACATCCAGTAACGTCAACTTTACAGGACGGACAACAAACTGTCTGGTACAAAATTTTCCTACAATATATATTTTTTTTTCAATACACATTTGTCTATTGTACTCCCTGTGACAAATGTGTATTGAAAAAAAATATATATTGTAGGAAAATTTTGTACCAGACAGTTTTTTGTCCGTCCTGTAAAGTTGAGGTTACTGGATGTGTGCTACTTCTGAAAAACGCGATTCAATTATAAATGATTAGAAGAATTAACAGTACTGGCTAATAAATCGAATAAATCTACAGATTTTTATATATTATATAAGATAAACAGTGTAAAAAATTACTGGTTAGTTGTCTGAAACAAAGGATAAAACATTTATACATTTTACGCGGTCGTAGTGTGTAGAAAAAACGTTTTATCGTAATATCTTCAATTGATTTATTCATGTGATGCAAACCACACTATCGTTTACGCGATCGAGTATCATCAAAATCGCTTGTCACTGCACAGCTTAAATATTTGATTATTTCAGTACAATATTTGTTCTTTATCTATTCCTTCCCGAGCATTAAGATAAGGGGTAAGAACCTCCGACAGACTAGAAGGTACTTGAATATGATATTTGTATATCAATATCGGAACTATACATTATTGATAGATGTAACGGCGACTAAACAATCTAAAGCTATTAAGAAGATACCGATGAAACAAAGATTATTATTGAGACTTGGACTCTGAAATTTTGTATTTGAAGTATCTGAAGCATTCAAGATTCAAACAGTAATGTATCCAATAAGTGATAACCAATGCTGAGAGAACTTGACGTGATATGAAAAAATAATAACAAATTAACAAGAAACAGTAATAATAAAATGCAATTTAAAGTATTGAAATAAAGTGTTTGAATAAAAATCCTAACAAAAATGCGAAAAAATAGTATCAATCAATAATTTTATTATTATAAAACGAAAACCGGTCAAAATTGTAGCATATAGATTGGAGTGACATCTCCAGGCGGTTTCTAGCAATGCGGTAAATGGCGGTAGCCTTTCACATTGCGTTAAAAAGATCTTCTGCTTAATGCTTAAAATACAATCTTCATAGATGGCGTTAGTGTGTAGATTGAATATACTACCATGTAAAGGATGGTGTTGGAGATTAACATATATACAACTTCCAAAAATTTGTCAGACATGGTGGTCATAAAAAAAAATAAGGTGGAATGGGGAATGTTGTATTACATAAAGCGTGAGCTTAACCCAACCAATGACAGGTTATAAGTCCTGTAAACACCTTGATCAACCATATTCTGTTTCCAATTTGCATCTTCGTCTCTATTGAGATACAATTGATTCTTGAATAATTTTATTAATTGTAAACACAAATCAGAGTTTATTTTTTTTACATGTAACTGTTTTATTACTTCTCCGTGGATAGCTATCTAAACTATTTTATAACGAATGTCGTTTAAAGTGATAAAAATTTATGTCACGGCTGCTAGAAGAATTCGCCATAAATCTCTCGACATAAAAAGGGTTTAATCTTAATCTTTGTTTTAATATTTTGGTTACTTTTCTTCCGCTGAGATCAGAAGCCCCGATTTCCTAACTGCGATCCGGGAATATTTCAAGAACAAACCACTCAACTGCCAAAAGTCACGCGGCTGAAGAAAAAAAAGCATATCTGACAAAATGAGCGTTCACGGCTCGGCAACTGTTTTGTTCTGGCTAAATGCCAACCAATGGGGTCCCTCCCCAGGGCTCCCCAAATAATACATTTCCCTTCGATGCACCGAACGTAATTCATAACCAACGACAAAAATAAATTAAATTTGGAAGAAGAATGTATAACACGTTAATATTATCAATTAATATGAATAAAAACGTCTGTTTTCTAGAAGTTTTATTATAATTTACGTGAATGACATGTTTCGTCTGTCTAAGGCATTATCAAATGTGACGAGTGTACATATGATAATGCCTTAGACAGGCGAAACATGTCATTCACATAACTTATAATAAAACTTCTAGAAAACAGACGTTCATTCGTATTAATTAATTTAATATGGAGTTTTACATAATTGTTCAAGAAACAATAAATACAGTAAACATCCACTTTATTTATTAAAAATGTTTATAAATAAAAATATTTCATAACATATTTTGGATGTGACCTCCATCTTCAGGTGTAAATATAATTACTATATAAATACCCGAGGATGGATGGATCTTTGAAACATATTGTGATATATTTGTTTACAAAAATATTTAATAAATAAAGTGGATATTGCAGTTTTTCAAATTTTCCTTCTAAATAAACAATGGAATTCCACTGTTCTAACACATTAACCTTCAATATTTTTAAAATTCTGTATGTATATATGTACACATCGGAAATGTCACAATATTATTATTTGAATATATACGAAAGTATAATACATTATAGAAAAATACTTCCGATGGCACTATCACGATAAGAAATGACCAATTTAGCAATTTCAATAGAGGGAATTATTTATTAAAGCTACAATACAGTCACATAAAAACCAAATTTCACGAAACACACACATTTTAACACATGTATCATAATAAAGTTGAATACTAAACAGCATATTTTATCAATAAGATCTAGTTAAACCATGCTGACATTTAAATAACTTTGGAAAAACATTGTACCTTCTTTGCACCTTTCACAAACATGTTTAGGGACACATATTTCCCTTATTTGTCGAAGAAGGGATGTGTCTCAAAACATGTTTGTGAAAGGTGCAAAAAAGTGTCGTGAAAAACAATGTTTTCTAAAAGTTATTCAAATGTGAATCCACAACAAAAGTGATGGCGAATATAGAAGACATGCTGACATTTTAACATAGGTATATTTATGAACTAGTAAGTCTATAGATATAATCAATATGTCATATTATATTATAAAATGAATATCGCCAAAAGGGATATAAACAAATGTGTTAAAGTATCATTACGTTCAAACATTAAAAGCACGAGTAAGGCTTTTAGTTGCGATAAAGGGGTAGCTAATACGTGAGCCCCCATTAAAGAAAGTTAGGGGCATTTTAATACTGCCAGTAAGGAGGTGGAGTTGGGACAGTATGTCAAATCACGCAAGGCTGTGGAGCGAAATCGATTGGATAGTTAAAGAAGTTGGAAAACAAATGCGTTTAAATATGTAATGCACCCCTGTCTACTGGAAATCAATACACACGGTGAGCGTTCGCTTGGGTCTAAATTCGATGCATTTTCGCTGTACGGGAATAGGAAGAAAATAATTGAAAATAGAAAATCACATTCAAACCTCGATATCATATGCAGTAAAACCTTGATATAACGGACCCCTATTTAACAAACTTCGGATATAACGGACAAAAAATCCGGTCAAATGAATAACATTAAAAACGTCCTGTTAATATTATATTTATATGCTTAAATTTAAGTGTCACCGCATGTAAACAATTTTTAGCGGCCATGATAATCATGTCATACATCTAGCACTAGAATTTGAGACATAACTCCTAGGATGGAAATAAAGATGGTGAAAAAGAAGAAACAACACTGACAAAAATGAAGTTATCAGTGGTAATATCACATTTCGATGATGTAATAACATTTTTTGACTATTCGTCAGATAATGAAGTTCAACTTTTATATACGCATTTTCGTAATTTTAGAGAGTTGATTATAAAAAAACAATAAACTTCAAAAGTGCAAACAAAAGTTGGTTCCTTTTTTAAAGAAGGATTACCGAAAGCAAGCGCGTCGATATCAAACAGTAACGCCAGTGTACATATTTTCAAAAAAGCTTTTTGTTTTATTTTTAAATTTATTTTTATATAACGGACATTTGGCTTTAACGGACACCTCCTGACCCCAATTAGTCCGCAATATCGAGGTTTTACTGTACTCGTATTTGGCTTGCACTAAAACAATGAAACCACTGTTTGTTCCATATTAAAAAACGAAAAAAAAAAGTGTTTTTATCAATTAAAATTCAACGTTAAAATATTGCGGTGTACCGGGTGGTGGTCTATGGGACAGATCGTTTGACTCTAAATTCGGGGGATTTAGGTTTAAGCCTGGACATGACCCGATTCTTTCGTCACAATAATGAGCTATTTTTCTGCTAATATTGGAGACTTGAAAATAAAATCTAACACTATTGATTTAAATCCTTGGTGTTAGTCTTTTTTAAACTGATTTTCCACCTTCACTATATAAATTTATTTTCAGAATACTTCGTAGCTATATGAAACATTTTACAATATTGATGTTAGTATTGTGATTGAAAAGTTCATTGTAAATAATGAAAATAAAAAGTTCTCATTATAATAAACACATTATTCAATGTAATAACCTGTTCTAGTACCGACGCGGTCATCATCTTCTGGAGTTAGTTGCCACTAAAAATAAAATGAAACTGCCAGGACGCCATTTCGTAGGGTAAAGGGTAAGCGGAAAGGATAAAAGCTACACTTTTATATCCTGGCATAATTCGCTGATTTCCAGTAAGAGGGCAAATGAATTCAAATGTTATTATTAAATCTATTAATTTAATATTAACGCTGTTCTTATACGTATCACAATCTCATAAAAAAGTATTAATAAATTGTGATACAACACCTGATGATACCAACACAGATTGGCGAAACAGAATTGGTAGTAGGGCTACGATGGAGTATGCTTTGCTGAAGAGTATGCCCTTAACAAATATCATAATGCGCCATGTTGCAACAACACCAGCAACACTATTACCAAGTCCAACTCTCTAGCGTCCTCGAGGGTCTTTCAGTCCCAGCGAACCCCGGGCAATGTGACCACTGTCATAGCAGATAGTGCTGAGCGCCATAAAACTGGATTTCCCCAGCTAAGCGAAGGATCCAGGAGGACAGAAAATCCTCCAGAGAAGGGGAAACCACCCTGGGCAAACTCTCAATGACATCACTATGAACCTTCTGGCACAGGACAGAGAGGCCTACGCCAGGGTGATAGCCGACGTCGGGAGAACCTGACATGGCACTCCAAGAAGAAGATAAAGAGAGCTCCAACAACCAAATCACTCAAGTCGAATAGTTAGACACAGGATTACAAGACAACGTATGAGGTTGCATCATGAATGTTCGCCGCATAGGAGATAGCGACTTATTTGACTGCACTTAGCGACACGCAAATATAGTTATCGGCGGTCGCCCATTTCTATTATTACACGCGGATACGATTCATTCACCAGAGTAAAAGGGGTTATAATCAATTGAGAGGCTGCAACATAACAGATAGTGAAATGATGTTACTTTTCTATTAGACGGTATATGAAACTTTGCATTCGTTTGAACCCGCTGGGTCCGGTAATAAACTCAACTCAATATTGTAGAGCTTTTAAAAATAATAATAGAGAAATTTATTTATTTATTGATCATTTATCAAGTTCATTGTTTTAATACCTCCCAACTGGGGTAACCCGTTCTATATAATCTCTTCAAGAAAATGCCTGGATGCGGATCACTCAGGATAGAAGGGAGTGGAAAATACAAGAGAAGGCCTACGTCCAGAAGTGGACGGCCACAACACGCTGAAGAAGAAGAAGAAGATGTGGACATTCTCCAAATGACCTATACGTCCTTTAAGGAACATATAGGTACATACCACAATTACTAATATTGTTTTATTTTATTTTAATTGTTTTATTTTAACATGTATTTTATATGTATGTAAAATGTATACAGTAATAGGGTTCAAAAGACATGTTGTATACAAAAAAAAAGATATAATCTCAATACAAAAACATATAATAAATGAACAAGGGGAACAAAGATTATCTAAACGTGTATTATTTAAAAAATAATTGCCTTATATGATACATTTACACCATTTTAACACTTTTTACTTATTTAAAAAAAATCATACTGCATTCAAACCTACCTTTTTGTATTGTCTCTGAAGTAACATATTTTTTGTATGTGTCTATTGTCATATCTTGTGGGTGGTTTAAGGAAACTTAACACAATAATACTAATTTAAACATATTATTATTTGGTTATCAAATTGATGAAATAGCGCCCACTTTAGAATCATGGAATTCCAATACATTACACGAAAATTTATTCGTGATTATTACACAAATCACAGGTAAAACATGTGTAAAAATTATCGTATTTCAACACACAAATTATTTGAATAATCCACGCTCAGACAATTAAAACTATTTAGGAGTACGAAGAATACGATCGGACTGGTCTAACAATCGGAGCCAATCACAAAAGAGATCGTGACGTCAGATGCACGTCACGCGTGGCACGCGACTGATGTATCGTTATGCAAGATGACGAAACATCAAACCCCATAAAATATCGTGATTTTAAAATACGAGTACGAAGGTTGTCTATAGTAAGATGCAGGAGATTTGAATGGACAGTATTTTTAAATAAGAAATGTCGGCTTTGTAAAACGTGATTTTAGAGACAGATAGATTTTGTTTTTTGAATGTATACAAATACTTGTAGACAAATACTGGATTTTTACCCATTTTGGGTTAATCATTTTTACAAATAATCTTAATAGATGGCGCTAGTGTTGATTGACCTGAAAAATGTGAAGTTATATAACATAGTAGCATATATACAACTTCCAAAAAAAATTGTCATACGTGGTGGTCGTAAGAAAGGCGGAATGGGGATGTTGTTAACATAAAATGATCACTTCACCCAACCAATGACAGGTCATTAGTCCTGTAAACGCCTTGACCACCATATTCTGTTCCTAGAAAAAAAAATTACATCTTCGTCTCTATTGAGATACAATTAATCCTTAAAAAACAGATAAATTTATTTAAAATAAAATTAATTTTTCACACACACGGAAATGTTTAATTAAGAATCGTTTCACATCAAATAAATCCACGTGGAAATCTTACATCAAAAATATGATAATATATGTGTATTCCTAATTTAAGATAGGCGATAAATAATAAAGTTAGTATCAGTTAGACGTGACTCGAATGTGATTTTCTAATGCCTGAATAAATAGTGAAAAAGCAAAAGTGTGTAGTCCGGCACTTATACACAAATAGTCTCCTAATAGATAAGCGCCACAACTGATATTACTAAACGCGTTTCCGATAACGTTCAGGTTGGTAGGTTTTGTATGCCATTTATTAGTAACATAATGAAAGCTACGAAATACGCAGCCACTGTCTAGTAGAAAAGTTATATTTATAAAAATAAAAATAAAAAATCTCAGAGCTAATGATTTTACCGAAATCTCTTGATAGAGGTTAATTTTAAAAAGGCCACACTGGACAGATTAGTCTGTCGATGCCAGCTAGTCAGGTGAAATCGGTCGCTGTCGAAATAAAGACAAAAGTGAAAGTAGTGAAAAGTTAAATACCATTGATTATTTAATTATTATAAAATTTATTGAAAAAATGGGTAGTGAATTGTCCGTTAAAAATTGTCGCGTCAAACATAAGCTTATCCACAAAATATTCTACTATGAAAGAAGAATAAAGGTGGAGAAAATGAAAACTCTTATAGAAATGTGTAATGGTAGAAATATAATGACGTGTCGTGGCGTGTTGTGATGCACCCCAATGGTATCGGAACCAGACATATTGTATGGTTAGAACCACATGATGTTTCTGCCTTAACCATTGAATAAAATATACTGTCAAATGCCTATTTAAGTAAGTAGAGAACGCTGGGCGGGCGAAAGCGTTATGAATAAACTAATGGAAGGAAACACAAATACGCTATAGACACATGGAAGGAATAAATGTCAAAAAAGGTGAAGAAATTTTCGCACCATGTTTGAGATCAAAGAAAAGATGAGCATACATAATCATCTCTACGAACTATCTTCCCTTGTAAAGTTGTACTTTAGCTAATGTGTCTAAGATAAACCTTAGACATTCAAACATTAATTAAAGGAGTGTGATGCTGGGAAATCTATTATTTAAGGGCGCCACCTGTTGTCGAAAGTTTAAGAACTTGGCATTTTTAAGAATCGACCTCTATACGAGTATACTGTAACATAAAATAATGGAAAGGATTTCACCGCACAGAGAAATTCCTCACGTTCGCAAAGGATAGTCGGGATAATTCACAGAGACTATTAGTGAGAAAAACACATTTTTTTTAAATTTTAAACAATATTCGATACATGATATAAATAATCAAAAATATATCCGTCAATTGATTTTTCAGATTATACTGTCAAAAATATTACGTGGTTGAAAGAAAATAACCTTTCAAATAGTTTGTGCTTATTAGGGGATTTCCGCATTATTTCTATTATTTTTTTACAAATGTGATGTGTAGGAACTCTAGAAGATATTTTGTATGAATAAGGTAGATAACAAAGGCAGGTAAAAGTTTAATGTTTATTTAGGAACAGTCCACACTCATTTTGTAAGTCAAATAGAGATATTTAAAAATATCCAGATTTAAATACAAGAAGTAATTCCAAGAAAATAATGAGTTTTGGAAAGTTAACAACAATTAATGCTTTCGATTTAAAATCGCAGGAATTTGAAAGTTAAAATTTTTACTCCATTAATAAGTCAACTTCATTGATGAGTTTACTCATATTAGAAAATGGTTTGGAAAGCTAATTTCAAAATTACAAACAACCTGTTTTGAATCAACAAAAGTTTATTTGTACATTTTCCTAGCATATTGTGTGCAGGAAACAATTAAACATGTTTTTTTTTACCTAATATTACCAGATCACGAGAAATAAAAAAATAAAAAAATATTATTCCCTGCTGTAGATTTTAATGAATACCCGATAAAAATTCTACTACATAATTAATTCGTAATTTATAGAAAACGAATTTGTGTAGGTTATTAAGCATGAGATATTTTTTATAGAGAATTAAAGTCAACAGATTTTTTTATATTAATTTTGTAACATCAATCTAGGTAAATGGGCGGTACTACTTTGTGTGCCATTGTTTTATTTAATGAAAACACATTTTTTTAGTTAAACCTCGATGTTAGAATTATATTAGAAAATATATTATATACTTTTTAAGTAGTTGAAAAATAATATCGCATAAAAATAATTCTTTATTGGAATTTAAGTGTAAAATTTCACGTAGATATTTGGAAAATTCTCCAGCTTGCTATTGTTAGGAAATACCCGCTGACGATGTGTTAATTGATTTTATATAAATTTTTAAAGAAATGTCAAAAACGCGTCGTTCTTACATTTAGATGTGCAGTGAAATTTCTATTCAGTAATATTTCAAATGAATCTTGAGTTTCTAAATTTTTCGTAATTTTGGATCACCGTGTACACAATTTCATTAGTTCGGGTGGAATATGTCGACCTCCCGCACGTCACGATGTTCCAAGCCTATCAAATAGCAGTCCAGCTGGTTTATTACATCGATTCTAAGTGAATGTGACAAAATATTAACTAATTAGACAGGTTAATTAACTCGTTATGAATCAGAGATATTTCAGTGATAGCTATGATCATAAACGTGTCACTTTTGTAAGTTATTGGTAACCGTTGCTCATAAGGTTTTGCAAACAAGTAATAACAAATATGATATTTTTGATAAACTTTAAACATTTTTGGCATTTACACTGTGGAATTCCATAACGATGTTGATTTTAAATTCGCAAACATGATGTTGGCCATTTTTAATGTATTAAAATCGTGATTTATGTATAAATTAAAACAGTGTTACTCATATCTCAATATTTTTCTCGAGATATTTCGAAGGTATGCTCTTCTCTAGACGTTCCATCGTCTGGAGAATTTAATAAACGTTTAAAAAAAGTTAGACAGAAAACAATGGGGATAAAATAACAAAAGAGAAAATGGACTTTTCTCTTGTTTGTTAAATCATAATTACGGAATCTCACAGTGTTAACGTCTCGACTTTATTAAAACTTGTATTTTGCGTGATGATTAAATTCAATTAAATGTTGAGAATAAGTTCGTAACTGTGATCAGTGTGAATAAAAAGCGTTGGAGATAAATTTCTAATAAAGAATATGCCTTCCAGCAAAAAAATCCTAGACAAAGACATGGCTATGTCTTGTAGATTCCTCTTCGATCGATATTTTGGAGATCTTTTCAGTTTAAATCTTCAGTATCTTAACTAACTAACCATCACGCCATTTCCCCAGATGGGTAGGCAGAGAGGATGGATCGCAACAATGCTATGTCCTGGCATACCTCTTGGGCTTTCTCTACATTCATTCATCGTACCATGCACGCACATCGATTATTCCGACTTCTAATGTGGCCGCCGTTTAGTAATTGATTAATTTGGTCATGCCATGTTTCCTCGGTCGTCCTCGGCTCCTTTTTCCACTCACGCTGCTTGCGTACAACTTTTTAATTATTCTACTCTCATCCATTCGTTCCATATGTCCAAACCATCTCAGGGATCCTTTTTTAATTTTATCCATGGTGCAGTCATCTGCCTTACATTTCTTTCAATATCTTAGGGTGACATATTCGCAGGGAAAAACTATTGTACATATAATATATTATTTTCATAATGTATTAGCCGCAATTAAAAAATTACTCGGAGTATACAAGCCCTCGCCATCTCAAATCACCATTAAAATCATTTAATAATAAATATGTTTCCTTTTTCATTATTATTATTATTACATTTTGACAAATACCTGGTCATTTTATTAAAAATGGAGAGAGTACAAAAGATTGATTTGTTTTATATTGAAACGTTAGTAGATCAATGAAAACACTGAATTGATTGATACCCGCATCTTCCCGCTTCGTCTAATCATTAAGAGGTCGTTCGCTTTGATGCCACGGGGTTCGTATCTCAAATAACTATTAACATAACAGGATAAAGCACGTGTTTTACAATAATTTGGCGTTTGAATATTACACCGTGAATGCATTTATTACACATATATTGGAGTCCTCATGGGACCATGTTTCAGGCTATTATTAACAAGGAGAGAAGATTTTATGATGATTGGTGCCTATTTCTGACCCCTTTGACGGGAGCCCCGTCATGTGTCTAACATTCTATATTTAAACCCATTCCAGAACTGTTTGAGTCAGGAGACAATGTTCAGACCAGCACGTGGAAAAGGACAGACAAACCAGGTTGGAATTTAGCGAAACGATATTCCCGGTGCGTTTACTAAATATACGAAACATAAGAATGATTGGAAAGAGGTTATAAATTAAGTGAAAAGATTAAATAAACCCAGGAATATACCAATAGAAAAATGATATTTATAGAAATTGTTAACCAGTAAATATTTGGATTTTTTTAAGGTTAACAAACGCATAAATATACATGTATAGTTAAGCTTTATGAAATTAAAAGAAAGCTTATATACACTACATAAATAAGGCATGATCAGAATCATCATCAGCCGTCTGTCATCCACTGCTGAACGTTGGCCTCTCCCAAAGCACGCCACCGCCCCCTATCCATTGCCGCTCTCATCCATCCATGTCCAGCAATCCTCTTCAGATCGTCGGTCTAGCGGGCAGGGGGACGTCAAACTCTACGGAATCCTGTACGCGGTCTCCACTCCAAAAGCGCGTGCATGACACGATGTTAGAATGTTGAGGAAGCGAGAGAAATATGTCAGGAAAGAAAAGTGTGGCAGTCCATTCTTTCTGCCTACTCCTTTGAGGAGACGGCGTGATAGTTAGTAATAATCACAAGAGACAGAATGGTTTCCCTTCTTCGTGTTTCAATAGTCGACGGGACAGGATGATTCCGCTATTAGGTAAAGGGATCTGTAGAGCTCTGGCGGTAAGCCAAATACGAAATGAAGGGTACTCCAGGGACTAGGGTTTATCCTTTAAAATGCGATTAAAATATACAAACACGACAATTTACACGACATTATAGAAGTATCCAAAATCATATATAAAAAACACATTTAAAATAACAGCTGAAACATACAGAGTGAAATAAAGACTATTAACAAATGTATTGCCAAATTATAGAAATAATTCAGTTTTCCAACAGTTTCTACTGTTTACGATTTATACAATATAATACAAACCATCACGCCGTTTCCCCGCAAAAGGGTAAGCAGAGAGAATGGACCGCCACACTACTCTATCCTGGCAAACCTCTCTAGCTTCCTACACATTCATACAACGAGTCATACACGCACGTCGATTTCTAACATGGCCAACCTTCAAAATTTGATTAATTTGGTCATGTCATGTTTTCCTCGGTCTGCCTCGACTCCGTACCCCATTTACATCATTAACGTAAGGACTTAAAAAATATATCAAAACATATCAACAAACATTTTTTTTCTAGCCGTCTTGTCATTTTAAAGCATACATGCATACTTAACTCATTTTTAGATTACATGATGAACTCGAATATCTCTTAACTGAAATGGCACAGAATTCTTTCAAACCATATACACAGAGCGTGTAATTAGGTTAATGAAAAACAAACAGCCAAACCCCTAAATCTATTAATTTATTAGCGCACACGATGTTACGTTTTTGGACAAAAAATTGTGGGTAACTGATAAGGCTAATATTGTCACTTCAAATTGTAGGGTAATTAAGTATCGGAGCGTTGCGTGCTGGAAATGGATTCGAATGAAATATTAATACGGGAGACGAAATTATTATGTACCCGCATAATTTGAATATTCAGAGGCGATATTGTTTGGAAAACAAATTTAATGATTGCCTTAAGAACCAATACCGTCAATTACATTACACTCTACAAAAGCGGGTAATTTTACCAGAATAATAACATAAAATTTGCATGTACTAAGTATGAATATAAATTGGACTTTATTTTTTTAATTGGCGGGGAATCCAATTAAAATTAATACTTTTAATTGTTGAGAAATGTGATAAATAAGATATGATATTGCATAACTTTATGCAAAGAGAATAAATTTGAGTAAACAATATAATTGTTACAATAATAATAATAATAATTAGGCTTATTTGTATAGCGCCGTTTTCGGGAAAAGCTCACCTCAAGGGTGCTTATTAATGATATTTACATAATTTTACAAATCTTGACAAAACACAACGTTTAAATCAGAGTTTCCCAAACTTTTTTTGCCCTGTAGACCCCTTGCCGATTTCTTCTATTTTTTTTTCTAATTTGAGAAAATCGGAACAGGTGTGGCGACATTCTCAAAATGTGTGAAGTCGCGACAGCTGTTCCAATTTTCACAAATGAGCAAATAAAAAGGTCGACAACGAATTCTGGCTTATTTTCCCCGAAGTTTTTTCGTTGTCGACCTTTTTTTTTCTCATTTGGGAAAATCGGAACAGTTGTCGCGACGTTCACTTTTTGATAATGTCGCGACAACTGTTCCGATTTTCGCAAATGAACAAAAAAAAAGTCAATTTATTTGAACCATCTCGTGGACCCCAATTTACATCTCATAGAGCCCCATTTTTTTCCAATTGTCGTAGATCCCTTGCATGTCGAAATCGACCCCTTTGGGAACCATTGGTTTAAATAAACCCATTGTCTGTGGGTATATTTAATTACTACACGTGGCTGAAAAACAATTATAACACTTAACTGTAATAAAAATATGTCGTATCTCAATAGAGACGAAGATGTAAATTGTTTTTTTTTTTTTGGAAACAGAATTGGTTGGGTTAAGCGATCGCTCTATGTTAACAACATTCCCCATATCGCCGTTCTTACGACCACCACGTCTGCCAAATTTTTGAAAGATGTATATATGCTACTATGCTGAGACACACTTCACATTTTAGGTCAATCTACACTAGCGCCATCTATTAAGAATATATGTAAGTATTAAGCAGAAATCTTTATTAATGCAATGTGAAAGGCTTCGCAACTATCATACATTGCTAGACAACGACTGGAGATCCAATCTCCAATTTTTATGCTTTTAATTTGGACCAGTTTTTATACAAATTGATTTTTGAATGTATACATATAGGTACATGTAGAAAAATACTGGATTTTACCCACTGCGGGTTAATAATTTTTAAGGATTAATTGTATCTCAATAGAGACGAAGATGTAAATTGTTTTTTATTTTATTTAATGAGTCCGCAATGAGGTTGTATTTATACCCTTCGTGCCGTCCACTACCAGTCCGGTAAATGGGTATTAATACCCTTACCGCAGGCAATGTGTTAGGACATTTTTTTATATTCGTACCCTGAAGTCTTTGAACCTGTCATAGCGGAGTGTAATACTTGTATAGATACTTAATAATTACAAACGTACTTGTGTACGAAAATCAAAAAAACTAGACAACATCGATCGGCAAAACTTGATTGACCGGTTACAGTAAAAATTCAAAGCAGACATAAATAAAAAGGCTATGCAATGCTTCGTCTCTTGGAGACCGATAGATAAATTAATAATAATTACATCCAATAAATGGAATTCATTGAAATTGGTACGTTGGTAACGAATATTATGTTCTGCTACTTTTCGAATGATTTAAAAATCGTTAAAAAATTGAAACAAAGTTTTAAGTTATTATTATTAGAACTGTCAGTTCACGTTAGGATGTGATTGAATGTGTAAAAAGGGTTATACGTGTTATTTTTTAAAACAGCAATAAAGGGATTTTTAAATAAATATTTAAAAATGTGCATATAGGTATAATGAACATTTCTTAAAAAAAATCATGTTGTATCAAAAAATATTTATACTTGTGCAATATTATAAAAACTATTATATATAAAAATAAATAAACACCAAAGGTGAAATATACATTAAAGACGGATTGAAGAAAACGAAGGAAAATGACATAATATGATACTTATATTCACCCATGCTTCCTGATATTCATCAATTCCTCAACATTCATATATCGTGTTATGCATGCACGTCGATTTCTTCGATTACTCACGTGGCCGACATTTCATATTTGATTAATTTGATGGTGCCACGTTTTCCCAATCTTCATATATTTCTTGTTCATATACGTGTAGTAGAACATACCATATATATAACATTTAACCATTCTCCAAATTAGCATGATTAACCTCAGTTAAATATATTTTAAACAACACTGAGGTTAATATACCAAAACAGTTCTGTTCCATTAATTGCTGATTAAATTGTCTCGTTGCATGAAGTTTATTTTTAACTTACAGTCAGCCAGGCATTTAATGAGTTTTAAATGTACCATAATTAAAAAATAATTTAAATATACATCGTGAAATCGAGGAAATCGAGAAAATCGATTTTGTTCGATGAGAAAATCACATTGTATCATAATTTGGAATTAAAATTGCAAGGAACGTGTTTCCACATATTTTGGTGTTACTATAACACACGGCGCTCCTGAAAACGATACTAGGTCGGACAAATCTTAGTGGTCAATTTATAATAAAATGTAAATATTTATAACAACTATTTTTCGTTTCAACGTTTCGAAGCAGAAACTAACGTGAAAAAAAATGATAATTATATAAAAAAGAAAAATCGTTGGTCTATAAATATAGACTCAAATAGCTGGGATGACCTGGATGCGAAAGGGACAAAATAGAGACGAGTGGAGAAAAATGGAAGAGGACTATATCCAGCAGTGGAGGGAAGAAGGCTGAAGAAGAAGAAGAAAAAGAAGAAAATTGATTTAAATATGAATTCACAATCCAAACTGAAGACAAATATAGAAGAAATATTAAAATTATTTTCGTTATTATATTGTTAAGCAAAACTGTTTTGAGATATGAAATTTTAAATTATTAAACTCTACGTGAGGATATTAAAAAGCTTAAAATCTAATTTTGAATATTGTCAACACACGCTACTCAATACGCTTTATTTGAATATATTCGTTGAATATAGGGAACAGAATTCCAACAGGAAGACATCAAGTACGCACTAACAGGTATTGTCATTTGCGACAGGAAAAAACGGAAAAATGTAAATTAGACAGGTACAATAAAATATGGAATATATTATATCAGACGAGTGCGGCCTTCGAGGATGAACTTCGACCTTACTGAACGAGGAAACTAGTGGTGGGGAGGAGAGGGGGTCTGTAGCAATGCAGTGAAATGAAAAGTAAGTACCCCACAACAAATTACTAAGAAAGGGACTGTGTAGGTGTTATTTATCTCTTTTACTACTTGCTTTGGAGATGAGAATTTCCCAAGTGTATTGTGAAGTTAGTTAGATATTGAAATTGAATATTTCTGAACACGTTGTGACTTAATTGGTTGGCACTTGTGCAAAACGGGATCTCTTCTTCTTCTTTTAATAGATCTGAAGATTTGTGGCACAGAAAGCATCTCTCAGGATGATGAGAACCGGCTATCCTTCCATATCTTAGGTGGTCTTCCAGGTGGACGGTGTCCGGAGGGACAGGTTTCAGTTTGCTAGGACGTAATGGAATGCAAAAGTTGTTCAATTGGACATTTCGTATTTGTGTTGCAAGAAGAAACACTTATTCCCTATAATATAATAAAACTTATAGAAAACTAAGAATTCCGTTAATATTGCATACTGTTAAGGAAGTATACTTAGTAATGAGTATAAGTGCAAATGCTTTGTTTGCGCTAATTGTTCAAAGATATATTATTATATAAATTATTTTTTATAATAAATAAGTAACGCATTTTATAGGACTGTCAACAATGTTAGATACACGCCAACCAAAATATGTAGGGGAAAATGCTCGACATATTCTCAAATAAAGAAAATATGTAGGGAATACAATACAAGGAAAGGGAGGAAATAGAAGATCAGGGAAAATTTATACTCGTACATGCTAGCTATAATGGAGGAAGCTGGGTACGAAAACTGTATGGAGCAGAAATTATAATACTTGCAGATAAGCAAAATGAAGCGTAAAGAGTAATAAAACGGGGCATGAATGATATGAAACTAGTTCATAGTCTATAACAACCAATAAAACGTAAAGATAATTATTATCATTCGTCAATCACAAGTAGTACAATAGATAAGAGAAAGAAAACTTAATACTATGATATCATATTTACATATTATACATTACATTTCATTTATACAGGACAATAAGTGATTTGTAACAATGTTTCCCCGCAGGGGTAGACAGAGGGAAGGGACCGCCACACTACTCTATCCTGAAATACCTCTCAAGCTTCCTCCACATTAATACAACGAGTCATACGCGTACGTCGATTTTTCTGACTTTTAACATGACAAACCTTCAAAATTTGATTAATTTTATAACAATCTTTTAGATAATACAGACTAAAGGTCCATTTACACTGGACAGTCATCAGCCGATACCGACACGTCACGATAAAAATAGCCTTGAATCTCACCGACTCGTTATCTCAAAGCTATAATAAAATCGCCGTCGGGGGTTGCCGAAGAAAGCACCTACCTACACAAAATTGACACTTAATAAAAATTATCAATATTTTTCAGAATATGTTTCCTACAGTATATAATTATTTTTTACAGAATACCATTTTTACTACCATATAAATTCGCCGTGGAGAAGGCGATTTACACGGAATTTAAATATGATATGAACGGAATCGGCATTAATTAAAAGTAACAAGACACCATCAAAACAAACAAAACGATTATTTGCTCAATGCAAACGCGTGACGTGTCGGTATCGGCTGATGAGGGTCCAGTGTAAAGGACCTTTATACGAATATCATCATGTGTATCAATAGTATTGCATAGAAATTTATACCAGTAGAATAAATCGTCTACCCAGCCAAAAATGCAATATCATCATCCCCCATTAGTTGTCTAGTGTTGAACATAGACCTCCCTTCCCGACTTCCACAACTCTCTATCTCTAGCCACTCTATGCCATTGACCTTCTGCCACTCTCTTTATGCCAACTTGCTTGTGGTCTGCACGGATTTCTATGGCCGGTTCTCAGTCGCCACTTCAGGATGCGTCTAGTCCACCGATCATACGCTGTCCTCACTATATGGCCGGCCCAATTCCACTTTAACGAAGTTATTTTACACGCTACATCGGAAATTGCAACATAGGTATCAACGATGAAACTATCAATTATAAAACACATAAAGTCGATCCGCGTATGTAACTCAACAGTTGTCGCCGCAATCCTTAAAATGTATAATTACATGATAACCCCATGATTTTTTTTTTGAGAGGGGAACTACGGAACTTGATTTAAGAACCACATAAGTATAATGCAAAAGCGTTACGTCACAGCGTCACACCTCCCAAACATGACGTCACATGCAACAAATGATTGTTGAGCATTTACCGTGCAATAAGCTCATTACGGCGAATTTAACAAAACAGCAAATTGCCAACATAAGGTATTACGGAAAAGATTGATATTTTTTGCAAAAATAAATATGATTAGATTAAATATATTTTAAAATTAATTAATGTCAATTAGGCTCACTCACTAATGTCAATTACTGTACTTGCGTTAACAATTCAGTTTTATTTATTTTATGGCGCGTATGTGTGTGCGTGCATTTAAGCGTTCACACTGTTCAAAATACATTTTCAGAATTAATTAAACGTTGTTTCTATTTTATTTTTTATTTAACGGCTATGAATGTGTTCGGATAAAAACTATAATAAAATTAATTCGCAGTTGCAAGCACGAACTACTTATATAATACAAGTTTTGTTTTACAGCGTGTAGTTAATTTCAAAACACCGTGTAAATTGTAGCAATCATAGAGCGTGAATTACATGTCACCATACACACACACAAAGACATATACATACCATGATTATTTATCACGAAATGCAGGAAACACCTTTCATAATATGGAATTCCGATTGTATTCCGAACAAAAATTGAGATATTTTACTTAAATAAATGTTCACACACCTTTACATGCCGTACTCGCAAAAAACACTCTAATCGCTATAAACTCACAAATTCTAAATAATAATTAATTAAAAAGATGTTTTTTAACTACTTCCATTTTTGTCTTTATTCCGACAGCGATCGGTTTCGCCAGGCTCGCTGGCATCGACAGACTGTGAGAAAGAGTCTGTCGATGCCAGCGAGCCTGGCGAAAACGGTCGCTGCCGAAATAAAGACAAAAGTGGAAATAATTTAAAAAAAAACATCGTTTTATTTCATTATTATTTAAAATGAACTTCCATCAAGAGATTTCAGTAAAATCATTTGATTATCTTAAAATCACAAATTCTATTTAGTCATCAAACATATGAATTAGCTCTGTCTCTCACTGATTATTTTGCATATTTCCCTGTGCTTTTAATCATCCCAGAGCTAAGCTTCGTAAAGTAGTTGTTTTCTGTTAATAATAATTTATGAATCAATGTATGAACAAAAATAAAATAAACGAATTTTTACTAAATTTATATTACAGGCGGTATTAATTAAAATGTGAATAAACCAATACTATCGAATAAGATATATAATGTATGCATTAAAGCAAAAATGGCGCTGAAACAAAAAAAAACGCGAAGGTTACGTAGAGTGCATTTAAAAAAGGTTAAGCCATCTTTGCCTGCGTTGGTATACATAGATATAGCATAATAATATTTATAGCATAGTGCCGACAAAACTTCTAGGCAGGCGAGTGAACGCACATCTAAAACATATTTGAGTTAATTTTATCTCAATAGAGATGAAGATGCAAACTGGAAACTGAATATGGTGATCGAGGTGTTTACAGAACTTATGACCTGTCATTGGTTGGGTTAAGCGCACGCTTTATGTAATTACAACATTCCCCATTCCAACTTTATTATGACCACCATGTCTGACAATTTTTTTTAGTAGCCTTTCACATTGCGTTATAAAGATCTTCTGCTTAATGCTTAAATCTAATCTTCATAGATGGCGCATTGAAACTGACATGTGAATTGTGGTGTTGGATATTAACATATATACAACTTCCAAAAATTTGTCAGACATGGTGGTCATAAGAAAGGTGGAATGGGGAATGTTGTAATTACATAAAGCGTGCGCTTAACCCAACCAATGACAGGTCATAAGTCCTGTAAACACCTCGATCACCATATTCAGTTTCCAGTTTGCATCTTCGTCTCTATTGAGATAAAATTAATCCTTGAATTGATAACCCGCAATGGGTAAATAAAATCCAGTATTCGTCTACAAGTATTTGTATACATTCAAAATGTTACATATTTTGGTATCTGTATAAAACCTTATCCCGCAAGTTCTGGTATTACTATGCCGTTTAAATATGTGCATAATCATTATGTCAGCATAGCAACCGGTGATATAAACACGAGAATTATAATAAAATGCACGAAAAGATAAAGTTACACAAATTCAAAGAATTTCCCACAGGAAAACTATAATCTCAAGATACAAAGAAGTACGAGTTGAACTGCTGTTTATCAATATTTACATTAATTGCGTATGATAAATTCATTTGTCTACCTGGGAAGTATGTTTACAAGAGATGAAAAAATGGAGAAAGATATCGAAAGAAGGGTTGGAGCTGGAAACAAAATAAATGGTGCGCTCAAAGTCATTACCGCAAATAGAAATATATCGATTGAAGCAAAGATGGCAGTGCACAACGGAGTTCTAGTGTCGACTTTTTTTTATGGAAGTGAAGCTTGGAGTTGGCAGAAGAAGGATGAAAGTAGGATAAATGCCGTAGAAATGAGGTCACTAAGAAGGATGCGCGGAAAAACAATGTATGATAGAATATCTAATGATGAAGTAAGAAAGGAATGTAAGGCGGATGAATGCGTGATAAATAAAATCCAGAAAGTGTCACTAAGATGGTTTGGACATGTGGTACGAATGGATGAGGGAAGAATGGTTAAAATGATATATACAAGTAGTGTGAGGAAGCGAGAGAAATATGTCAGGAAAGAAAAGTGTGGCAGTCCATTCTTTCTGCCTACCCCTTCGGGGAGACGGCGTGATGGTTAGTTAGTTAGTTTTTTACAAGTAGTGTGAATGGTAAAAGAAGTCGAGGAAGGCCAAGGAAGACATGGTATGACCAAATCAATCAATTACTGAAAGGCGGCCATGTTCGAAGTAGGAACAATCGACGAGCGTGCACGTCACGATGTGTGAATGTAGAAGAGGCGCGAGAGTTATGTCAGGATAGAACAATGTGGCGATCCATCCTCTCTGCCTACCCCTCCGGGGAAACGGCATGATGGTTAGTTAGTTAGTTACGTATGATAAATAGTATATCCATTCATACAAAAAATCAAATAAGATTAGATGAAATATCGAAAAAAAAATCGGAACTGGCCACCATACTCTACAATGTTTACAATAATTGCTATGTATTCAATTAAAGTGCTGAGAAACTACGAGTGACCCAAAGAGCCATGGAAAGAGCCATGTTAGGAATAAGCCTAAGAAACAGAGTCAGAAACGATACGGTGAGAGAAAAAACAAAGGTCATCAGACATCATCCACCGGGTGGCGACTCTAAAATGGCAATGGGCAGGTCACGTAGCCAGGACCTCAGATGAAAAGTGGACAAGAAGACTGCTGACTTGGAGACCGCGGACGGCAAAGAGAGAGCGACCACAACTACGGTGGAAGGATGATCTGAACAGACACGTCGGAATAACCTGGATGCAGTCTGCACAGGACAGAGTGACATGGAAGCGAATGGAGGAGGCCTTTGTCCAGGAGTGGACGGGAATAGGCTGAGGAAGAATAAGATTCAATTAATGCAGCTCGGCTGAGAAGAAAGTATGACTTTAGCATAGACCCTGAATCCTTTCTCGCTCTATTTCGTATGAACAGTTTGAAGCAATGAATACTATGTTATAATTGTGGATAATATATTGAAGGTAATATAATATTGCTACCCGTTTACAGCACACGATTTACTATGTGATAAATATTCTACTAAAAGCGAAGAAAAAATATTTTCTTAGTCTAATAATATAATATATTGGTTAAATGCGCTACAATGACGCCGAGCACAGGCAGCCGAATTACGCTTCCGAATCATATAGTATAGTGCGTAATAGCGATTAATGCCGGACACCAAAAACGTTGACAGCTGATGGTCAAAGTTCACAGCAGTCAGCTGGTCGACAACTCGGGGACTTGTACACATAATAGTCACAATAGTAAACTCGCTACGGCGGCGGGCGGCGTGCGGCGCCCACTAGCAATGATGCCACTATATAGCGAAATTATGAAGTCAGCGGTAGTACTATCAAGGTTGGATGGCAATCATTTATATGCCATCGTAATGATCTGATACGTCTTTGGAACGATTCGATAATTATTTACCATTACTCACATGTGGTGCGACATTGGATCCAGAAAACATTTTGGATTGCGAGGATAAATTGATAATTTTAGATAAACTTGTATGAATATAAAAAAAATTGGGTTCATGTATTTTATTTTAAAAAAAAGTTTAAATTGTTCTTACGATAATAAAGGTGCAAAACATTTGAAATCTGTGGAGAAAAATAAATTGAATCTTGCAAAATAATCAATTAATATGAATTAAAACGTTTTCTCGTAGTTTTATTATAATTTACGTGAATGGCGTGTTTCGTCTGTCTTGGGCATTATCAAACGATAATGCCTTAGACAGACCATTCACATAAATTGTAATAAAACTTCTAGAATCCAGGCGTTTTCATCCGTATTAATTATTTAATATGGAGATTTACATAATTGTTGAAGAAACAATAAATTGGATTTTAATTCATAAAAAATATTATTTAGTGTCTTTAATATTATAGACACTAATAAATAATAATTATTTTAAATTAAAGGTTTAAAAAAAACAACACTAATTAAAAAAGGAAATTTATTATCCAATCTCCAATATGAGAAGAAAATAGCTCATTAATATGAAGAAAAAAAAACATCCGGTCGTGTAGAGCCTTGAACCCAAGTCCCCTGGATCAGAAGCTAGGCGTTCTGTCCCCTAGATCACCACCAGATTAACGTTTACTTTACACACAACTCATAAATAAAATACGATAAGATTTCTAGCGTAGAGTTTCTAGAAAGTTCAAAATACACTGCGGAAAAATATATGTACACAATTTGTTAACATATGATAAAGCGTAATGATAGAAGCGTCTGAAGTCTGAACATATGTCATCACAGCCGATTGAATTCCAGTGCGATATAATAGACACAAACCCCTTCGCGTTGGCATCAGTAAACAAGTGGCCTTGCCAACAAGTCTCATTCCTCGTGGCGCTTCTGCGGCAGGCTGGGGCTCTCTGGGAGGGGCGGCTAGTCTGGCCATTTGGCCGCTGCGAGTGCAACGCGAGTGCAACGTTGCGGGAACAGCTAAGCAGCAATACGTTAATTTGTATTAATGGTGTCTCAACTAAACATAATGGATGCTTAAACGAATTATATCGACTCGTAGACATTGGTATTTTTTTATTAACAAATTTTATATATTAAATACTTTTATTTTATTTTTAAAAAGAATAATATCAAGGATTTACATCAATGATATTAGAATTTATTTTACAATCTTCAATGTGAGCAGAAAATAGCTCATTATTATGAAGAAGGAATCTGGTCGTGTCCAGGCTTGAACCCGTGTCCAGGAGCTAAGCGTTCTATCCCCTAGACCACCACCCGATTAACCTTATGTATGGAAATGAGATCACTGGAAGAAGGGAATGAATGCGTCCTAAATACATTTGAGAGAGTAGTCGAGGAAGGCCAAAGATTGCTGGAGTGACACCCAGGTGGTAGAAGACCAATTGGACGACCAAGGCTGCGATGGGAGGATGAAGTTGGGAGAGATGGGGCAAAATTGTTACGAGTATCAGATTGGAGGGTCGAAGCGGAGGACATGAGGAGTTGGAGGCGAAAAATACTGGAGGCTAAGGCTCGATATGGGCTGTAGGGCCATCGAAGAAGAAGAAGAAGTCGAGGAAGGCCAAGGAAGGATGGAATGATCAAATTAATAAATTACTAAAAGATGGCTACGTTAGAAGTCACAATGTCAATGTAGAAGAAGCGCTAAAGTTATGTTAGTGGCTGTCCATTGCATCCGCCTACCCCTCTGTGGAAATGGCATAATTATTAGTCAGTATGCATATTACAAAAACTCTAGTTATTTGACCGATTTTCTGCTAAATAATCTAAGTGTTTTTAGAGAATAACAACTTAATATAGGCAATTCTGATAAATCATTGAAAAATATAAACATTTTTAGAATATAATATGTTATAAATAAATTAAGATTTGAACATTTAAAATAATATGATATGCTAGTAATCTAGGAATACTACGCAGTTAGATATTTATTTTTCAGTTGTCGACTAATATTCAAAGTTAAGGTAAGAGTCCACTGTACCCAAAATTGATGAGTCACGAATATTTGAATACCTTATCTTTCGAATAATGATAATACATTACATAAGTAATTTATTAAAAATTTTAACACGAAACATTTCAAACAAATTTAATAGAATTTGAAAACTCTGTTTTTTAATGGCAGTAAAGTGCGGGCCACACTGATAAACAAACCGCATAAACACGTGAAATCCATAGGGATTCGTGTTTATTCAAACAGTTATCTATCTCATTCTACGCCGGGTAAAATAATGCGAGGAAGAGAGATAAACGTACCATGTGCAACAAACAAACATGCACAACCAAACATGGTACGTTTATCTCTCTTCCTCGCATTATTTTACCCGGCGTAGAATGAAATAGAAGTCCTATACAACCGATGTTTATCCACAGTGTGGCCCGCCTTTAATAGATATTTTCTTCAGGAGAGCTTGGGAGCTTGTGTATATATTTCAAAGCTGCTTGGGTTATTGCACTGTGGAACGGTGTCATGCCAAATAAGCTTCCTTATTCCAAAAATAATTATTAGAATTAGTCATACATAGAATGTAGAACAAAATTCATAACTATATGTTCATACTCGAGCGCATGGAATGACCAAAACTAGGATATAGTAAAAAAAAAAAACTATGCACTTTAATCGTAAAATTGTGAAGCCCTTGGAGATAAAATTATACTATGCAATACTAACTATGTGTTTTGAAAGTAAATGTATATGTAATGGTATTTTATTTGCACAATAAACCAAACTGAACATAGTCGCGTGACATGCGTGGCCTTAAATATTTACGATTTAAAATCATAAAACACATTATTTATAATATTTACAAAGTACTTTTTTCATATCTTCCCAATATATATTAACGTTCCGCATAACCTAACTTTACTAGTTTTAAGTACGATATATACAATCGACGCGCGTACAGTGTATGAATGTTGATGAATCGAGAGCAGGTCAGGAATGAAGAAAATGATGGTCCATAATTTCTGTCAAGCAAAAAGTTTTTTTAATCGAAAATCGGAGATAAATTACCAATACAATCAAACAATATTGTTTGCGAGACACTGGTGAAGCAATGTTGAGTATAAAACTGTAAAGAGTAAAGAATATAAGACTGACTCAGGCACAACTATTTAAGTCTCACTCATGCTAATTCTAAGTTCTAGGGCAGGAGAGGGATGAATTAGCAGTCTTGTTCAGCCAAAAATTACTATTGCGTCAGTCGGTCTTGAGCGGACTTCTTGTTTTAAGGTTTTTCCAAACGGTGTTATCGTTTGCCGACTGCTCGTGTTTTTTTTTTGTTATGAAATAGATGAGAAATATTATCTCTATTGACTTCAATTGTTTTAAATTAAATAAATTTTCAGATTTGAAACTCGAATTTTGAAATGTGGAGTGATCACACAGCACTGTAATGCAGGGACTTTTTCTGAGCTGTATGGGTTAGGTTAAAAACGAATAGTGAGTTAAACACGTGTATTTCAAAGGAAAAGAAAATGAATACAATAAGAAAATAAACTGCAGACATTCGGTATGCATCTTGGGCAGAGGGGAATAAGATGGGAGACAAAAGAAGTAACGTGTTAGCCACGTGCGCTGGAAGATACAGAATCCAACGAGGCGAGCCCAAACCCAGAATCCAGGCCGATAATGAGTAAGTTCCAAGAAACACGGCAAGATAAATGGACCAGTGACGCACTAAACATATTATAGTTTAAAAACATATTGTAAAAATAACACTTAGACTTTACGAGTGACCATTTTACTGTGCATTGAAATAGGCACGGTGTAAATCATTTAAACCAAAATAACATAGTTTTATTACAGTATTGAACAACAACAAACCTTCACGCCGTTTCTCCGGAGGGGTAGGCAGAGAATGGACCGCCAAACTGTTCTATCCTAACTCTCGCGCCTCTACATTCACACACCGTGTAACGAACGGTCGCAACCAAAATTTTATCTATACATAAGATATTTATATATCTTCAAATATGATAAAAAAATAACCTTTAATATATTTCATGTTTAATTATCAACAATGTAAAACTCCATAAACATTATTTTTATATTATTATAACAAAAACGTAAATTTTCTAGTAGCATAATTATATTGAAAATGTTTATTAGAATTTATACCCACCTAAACTAACTAACTAACCATCACGCCGTTTCCCCGGAAGGGTAGGCAGAGAGGATGGATCGCCACATTGTTCTATCCTGGCATAATTCTCGCGCCTCTTCTACATTCATACATCGTGACATGCACGGTCGTCGATTGTTCCTACTTCGAACATGGCCGCCTTTCAGTAATTGATAAATTTGGTCACCCACCTAGAATTGATAATCCCTTGAATGAATTGAAAAATTTGCAAAGTTCCAATTTACTGACTATTTACAGTGTATAAATCTGTATTAAAATATTTATTATATGTTATGAGTAATCTTGCTGAGGTTTTTTCGTATATTTGAAAACACCCTAGCAAAACGAAACATGTCCTCACATAAAATATAATAAACCTCTAGTAAACGGTTTATTGTCATAGTTAAATATTTTTCTTAAGAGTTTACGATGCAGCAATAATAAATTATTACTCTTACAGCAAAAAGTGTCCACAGGTATACAGAGGTCCATGGAAAGACAGATACTTGGTGTGAGCTTGCGTGACCGCATAAAGAATGAAGAAATCAGACGTCGCACCAGGGTTGCTGACGTCAAGGACCGAATGGCAAAATTGAAATGGCAATGGGCTGGACACTTGGCTAGACAGGGTGGCAACAGATGGGCACCTAGGATACTCAGTTGGAGACCATGGGCAAATAGGCGAAGTGTCGGAAGGTCACCGATGAGATGGAACGATGATATTGTCAAAAGGGTTGGAAAATCTTGGATACAAAGGGGGCAGGATAGAGACGAGTGGAGGAAATTGGAAGAGGCCTATATCCAGCAGTGGAGGGAAGAAGGCTAGCAAAGAAGAAGAATAATAATAAATACTAAGATCACTTTATAACTTAACATTTGATGAGAAATTGTAAAAAAAAAATATACATATTTTAAAAGATATACACATATTGAAATAGGCGTTCAAATATCATGTATGATGAATTAAAAATGCATACAATTCAGAAAATCATAACTGACGAGTTACATAACGTGGTAATTAAAATAAAATTTAAACACCATTAACACCAAGCATTTCGAAATACATTTTAACAGTAAACATTTTGCGGTGGCCGATTTGCATACGGTAAATACACAGTAGAAAATTGAACTTAGGACACGTGACCTTACAACTTTCAACAACAAATATATCGCCAACAGCACGCACCGTATTATCACACCGACACAATAAAATGGTAATTGGGTGGACCTATCCGCGCACGAAAAGTTACACTGGACTAGATAAAAACTAACTAACTAACTAACCATCACGCCGTCTCCCCCAAGGGGTAGGCAGAAAGAATGACTGTCACACTTTTCTTTCCTGAGATATTTCTGTCGCTTCCTCAACATTCATACATCGTGTCATGCACGCGCGTCGATTTCTCTGACTCCTCAAGTGGCCGAGTTTCAATATTTGATTTTTTTTATCGTGCCACGTTTTCCTCGGTCTTCCTCTATTTCTGGTTCTATTTACATTGTTAACATATATGTTTTAACCATTCTTTCTTCATTCCGTCTTGCCATATTTTATGTATATTTAAAAAATGCCAATTTAACAATAGTATAATATATAAAAACGTGGCATGACCAAATTAATCAAATTTTAAAAGTTGGTCATGTTAGAAGTCGGAGGAATCGACATGCGTGTATGACTCGCTGTATGAATGTGGAGGAATCTAGAGAGGTGTGCCAGGATAGAGTAGTGTGGCGGTCCATTCTCTCTGCCTACCACTGCGGGAAAACGGCGTGATGGATTGTTTGTGTGTTTGTTTATAAAATAAGGTTGCTTTCGAACGTCATTGTGATAAAGGGCGATTATAAGATATATGGTATGATACGATGGGAGTGCATAATTGTGTTCTTGTGCCGACCCTTGTGTATGGAAGTGAAGCATGGAACTGGCAAAAGAAGGATGAAAGTAGGAGTAGAAAGTAATAAATGCAGTAGAAATGAGATCTCTAAGACGAATGTGTGGCAAATCTGTACACGATAGATTGTCAAATGCAAGTATAAGAAGTAAATGTGGTGCGAATGAAAGTGTTGTGAACAAAATAAAGAAAGGCCGAGGAAAACGTGGCACGATCAAATATTAAATGTCGGTCACGTGAGGAGTCGGAGAAATCGACGTGCGTGCATGACAAGATGTATGAATGTAGAGGAATCGAGAAGTATGTCAGGACAGAACAGTGTGGCGTTCCATTATTTCTGCCTACCCCTCCGGGGAGACGGCGCGATGGTTAGTTAGTTTGGTATAATACGAGTATAATACCGTATTTTAATGTGACTTGGATTTACCCTGTTGTGATATACAACACAAAAAAACGCGCGTGTTTTCATATGTAAAACACACCCTAGTTTGTTCGAAAGGCATATTACACATAATGCTGGATGCTATCATGAATAGCAAATGGATCCTTCGGGTCAACAGCCGCACTGTGGAGTAATAATCCTTTTTTTAACATTGACATTGGACGGATTATACTCGTATTGCGGTGTGACGACATTTTTGTTCTCGACTCTACCGCCACGGGGCGATCGCCTACTTATCCGAATATTGGAGACGTAACAGTCTTCAGGCCATGAATTTATTATAATTATTATACATACGCATGACATATTGAGATGGAGTAGGCAGAGAAATCGATTCTGGAGGGACCACAGAGAGAGTGGACTCATCGAGGATTCTCAAGATCGTGATGCACGAGACTCCAGAGGGCCGTCGACCACCAAAGAGGTGGAGAGAAAGCAAGACGTCTTCATCACATGACGAAATTTGATATCATGTGTAAACAGATCGCTATATGGAGCAGAGTGCTGGACCAACAAAAAAGTCCACGAACGTCGAGTCCACGCTACCGAGATGAAAATGCTGAGGTGGGCCGGAGGCGTCACAAGGACCACGTAAGAAACGAATAGGTGAGGGGTGGCTTGAAGGTTGCCCCAATAACGAAAAAATTAAGAGAATCTCGACTCCGGTGGTACGGTCATGTGATACAAGAGAGACTGAACATATTGTACAAAATTCCCCCAAAACCAAGAAGAAGAGGTCGCCCAATGGCAACATGGTGGGCCAACATGGAAAAGGAGCTCCAACGCGAGAACCTGGCAGTGGAGATGAGTCAAAATAGAAAAGTTTGGCGTTTTCGTACGAGGGCCGACCCCAGATGATGGGAAATGGTAAAGGGAAAGAAGAGAAGAAACAGATCGCAAAATCTACATTAAGAAGAAGACACACACATTGTATTATCGGAGCACTCCAAAAAGTAGGTGCATGCATTGTAACGTGTCCATCGATTATAAAGTCACTTAATATTCGTTACTTCGCCATCGCTTTGTGTTGTGGATTCACATTTGAATAACTCGGATGTCCTAAGTGATGTAGGTCTATTTGTCCCTGATACCTTCGTCAAAGACAGCACAGATAGTTTTATTTGTCGCGCTGCAGAACCAACCTGTCAATGGTTGTGCCTATGGGTAGAGCAATCTCATTGCTTAATCAGATCGCCTCGGAGGTGAACATATTTCGTGATAGTGTGAGTTGCCTCAGAGATGCACTATCAATGTTGTGATTGTTATCTCTGATAGTATTTATGTATTTTGTTATTTTTTAATATTATTTTTAAAAATATATCTTATTATGTAATTTTGAGGTTGCAGACGACTTGGACGCATCTGTAATGTTTGTAATCTTTATAAATAAATAAAAGAAAATGAAACTTTTTGGAAACATTTTATTATCACAACATTTTTTTGCGCTTTTCACAAACATGTTTCGGGACACAAACTTCCCTTCTTCGGTGTATGAATTTTAATCATGTTGTAAAAATACAATGTTTCCAAAAAGTTATTCAAACTTAATATTCGATTTAAAAATCAACAAAAATGTTTTTCGAATACGAAAAGTTTTAGTTGGGTACCAGATGTTGAGATCATTTGTAGGGTAAAAAGGGGAGTATGCTACATAAATTCTTTTGAATTTGGGCATCACATGTTACAAGAAATACATACCCATCTTCAAGAATAATTTGGAAAAAGACTATTGTAAGGCAATTTGATGAAAATGTATTTTAAGGAATATTTATCTTTATTTTAACTCAATTGGCATTTTATTCGTGAAAACGGCTTAATTATCAGATTTATTAAAATTAATATTTAAAAAATCTAGAGTGGCACATCTTGACAATGAAATGATTTCAAAAATAACTACAAGAAAATATAATTTTAATGAAGATGATTCTAAGATAAAAAAAATAACAACGTGGAATGTACAGACACATGTTTATTAAGAATTTGTGAAGTGGATTCAAAAGTAACAAAAAAATAAATTTCAAATTACGATACAGGGGATTAAACTTGATCAACGCAGTCAAGTCCAAAGTCGGTAGACTTTTTAGTGAGATGAACTAAACTTAAAGTGTGGTACCTACTACAGCGTGTATGGAAGTTTCAATCATTCAAAACCTCCAAGAAGTCTAAACACAGTTTTAAATTAGGAATTTATAAAATAAAAAAAACTTTTTTGTCTATTTCTATGAGATTATTTATCTGGACACTTTTTAAATGTATTTGGTACCTTTACCATCGGGAGAACGATATAAGCGATTTATATTTATTCATTCTTTTGACAACGAAGGTAAACTTAAGTTACTACCTTCGAAAAATGCAGAGATAAACAAATCCGTATCTTTTTTACACCTTTAAAGTATTAAGTAAAGTATCATAAATTCAATATTATGCCTTAAGTTTATCAAATATTTGCTAACAATAATTACATATATTGGTATGCACCGATATATTAACTAAATATCTCATAATTATTTAGCATTTAGCTAGAAAAAAAACAATGACCGAGTTTGAAGATACATTTTACAATAAATAGATATTTATAAATAATTACAGGTTTTTAATTAAATGTAAAATAAATAGCCGATAAACAATTTAATCGTCAGAATGTAAATTTTCAATATATATCATCAGCCTTGTATAATACAGACATTTTTACCTCACACTATATCTTATACTAAGCCGGTCCAATTACACATAATCATACATATGAAAACCCAAAAACATTATAATATTTAAATCTAATGCATTGCTATACAACCCGACACAAGAGGATAACATATTGAATAATCTTTTTTTCTTCGACATTGGACAATTTTCCGAATTTTCTTCTGTTTTGTCACACCCCTCAACGATTGCAACAAAATTGAGTCTTATAGCGATTTTTTTTATCATTAAAAGTTAAACATGGTAAATCAATATATTTGTGATTCCAGGGTGATTCGAATGTTCGTGTGACTTAAAACAAAAATGTTCAAGGTTTTCAATAAAAATTGTGTAATTTTTGTTTCAAAGTGATTTTATTCCATTTGAAACTTCCTGAGTAGTGATAAGATGTATCATGATGTGTGTGTTTAATTTATGATTAAAACACACAGAAAATATTCATTAAAATCATGAATTCATTTGATTTTACTAGTGTATTATCTCGATAGAGTAAGTAATTTGAATACAAGAAAATTAAGATTATTTTTTCATTTCGGAAAAGGAAATCGAAAAAATATTCATGTTATTAATCAAAGTATTGATATTTGAAGGATACTTCATTTAAAGTTCGATTAGTCGGGAAAACTTAGGGAAATATTAATTTTCATATGACGCAATCGAATCGCGAGAAGCAACCGCACTATATCTGTAGTCACATGTTTTTCAATGGTCACATGCTTTTTGCTTTTGCTGGAGCGGGAGGTAAGATCAATAATGTGAGGGAAAACTAATTCAGGTAACCACAAAATTGCACGTTGGGCACATGGAAAATCTAAAAGGAAATGTTACATAACAGACGACAGAGGATCGCAAGCTAATAAAAATCTAGTAAATAAGAATTTCACTCACCCTTCTTTGCATGTTCTCCGGCACTGTTCTCTGGACTTTTATTACCAGATTTGTTACTTTTTATCTCATTAGTCCCATTTTGAGGCTTATTATCGTTCACCGCACTTCCTAATGCCATAATAACACGAAGCAGAAATTCGGGTCCGCGATCGCGCACGGCACACTCGCTCAGCTGTACAGGCACATGCGTTCCAATCAAGGTCCAGATTTGAATAACTCCTATTGGTAGACTGTAAACCTTGGAAAAAAATGATGATGGTGGCGCTATCTAGTTTGAATTTATAGAATGATACTAACAAAACTATAGTAAAGGTGATTTTCAATGCAGGAACATGTTTATCAATTACATTTTAAAAGCTATTCCTAAAAATCAAAGTTTATAATTTACGTTACAGTTTACCCTCGAATCGAAATATACATTATTTTGACAGTCGAGATCGTTCTTCGAAAAGCTGAGAATAATCGATAAAATCGCTTGCTGCTTTTCTACATTGCCCATCAGTGGTGCCAACGCTTAACGTTTATTCATATTTTGACAGCGTTGTTTCTAAGAAATTTTAGGGTTGTGTTTATAAAGCATTATTATTAATAAATCGTAAGTATTTCGTTTATTTAAGGTATGTTGACCATTTAGAGTATTATTTGACGATAGCATGTGACATTATATTTTTTAGCCCGCTTACGATTAAATAAATTATAAAAACTGGGATCGAACAATTTTGTTGTTGAAGTCTTGTCAAAATTATTTATTAAATATTTTTTTAATATTATATATAAATTTATTTTACACAGTTGTAACTTATGAAAATTATTAAGTGTCCTGCTTTTTAGAAATGCACATTCTTCCATAACCTCATATTATACGTCCATCTACACAATGTTTCTTGTTCATACTAATATTGTGACTGAATATCAAAGTGGAATTCTTCTATTGTTGATGGCGCGTAATGCAAAAAATTTGTAGCGTTCGTATAAGATCTCTACATCGATAAAATAAATAATATCACTGTGACATTGACATTAAAATTAGTTCATACTTCAATAAATAAATAGTACATACTTGACTCTCTTGACTTTAGAGAGTATCTTGTCTTCCTAATGTCGTCGAACCATCGTTCATGCATTCCTGGTATTATATTCTAAATATTATATTTTACCTGTACTCAATGATGCCTTAAACTTTGATATTGTTTGTAATGTCTGTTGAGATAATAAACTGATTTGATTCATCCTTTGCTCATATTAATAAGTTTATAAAAAATGTGAAAAATGTTATGCAAATCTTTGTCTTGTATATTTTTACAACCAATTAGCAAGTCTCTGATTGTAGAGTAGTTCTTAATTCAAAACAGAAAATAGTTATTTTGTAAGGTTGGGACTTATTTATGATTTCTTATAGTAGCAACATGTTGGACGGTTGGTACTGTCGCTCCATTGCCAATATGCAGGCAGAAGGAGAGGCGGCCTCAAGGGGTGGCGGGACACAGAGGGGAGGTGGTCACGCCGTAGAGGACTACTCTAGCGACAGCAGTCAAAGTGAGCCAGAACCAGTCAACTACAGAGCCCAGTACAACACTTTGAAGAAGAAACTAAAATACCTTATTTATGTAAGCACAAATATATTGTGGCCTCGTTGACATACATGATGATCCATTTATTTTAGTTGTAGATTTTTAGTCAATTTTGAATTTTGGTTAAACTTGTGGCAATCCCATATATGATTTAACCCATTGCAACACAAAGCCGGCGAATCGCCGGTTTGTCTTTGAAGTGATTTTTTTTACATTAAAACTGAATGACAAACACTTTATTCATAAAAATGACATAAATAAGTATATTTCGGTTACTGATTTCATAATAAAATGTAATAATCACAATTTATTTCACATTATTTATTACAAAATATTACGATATTTTAAAATCTGTCCAATACCTCCAAAATAGCCTAACGCACTCGTAAACAAACTCGTCGCGCTTGTAATATTTCATCAAATGAGGGTGAAATACAGCGAATCCTTTTGAAAAGTGGCAGTGAGAATGAAGTTGATGAATATTCTAGTGATTCTATTGAATCTCGATGGGAATGTGAGAAGTGTTTGGTGGCTCTCCACATGCCAGAATGCTTTAAAGCTTATCGCACTCTTCCAAAACTACCTGGGGATGAGCCATAATGATCTAGCTTACGAACAAAAAAAAATTATGCTTTTATGCTACCATTTTTATTTTGTGTGTAATTTAGTCTTATGAACAAATTATGTCATCTTTATTAGTGGTGCAATGGGTTAATTATTATATTTTTAAATATATGTTTAATTATTTATTTCAAGTAAAAAGATGAAATAGTAAAATTTCATTGTTTAATTTGATAAACATCACATTCAAATAAATATTATACAATTCTGTGTTTTCTTTTAAGAACATTTTTATTATTTTATTTCTACTTCTCATCTCTCTTCTTCTTAGCCTTTATTCCAATCATTATTTGTTAGCCATCTATTTACACAGATTTCACTCTTCAATTTTGCATATATTCCTGACACAAGTTCCTGGTGCTTAGTTCCTTCCTAATGCTGGCCCACCGTGTTGCTTGCTAAGACGTTGGGATGTCGATTTTTATTAATATGGTCGCAGTATCAGCTATCCGTAGCCAAACTACCATAGTTGCGTCTCTTTCAACTTTTCTTTTCGGCAATATGAAGATGCCCCTGGCGTGCTAATTTTTAATGGGATCTAACCTTATAACGCCCCCAGCCCATCTTAGGATTTTCATCTTGGCAAACTAGGCCTTTGTGATTTCCCTTCACAGTCCAGAACTCTGCAACATACTGCATGGCAAGCCGCACTACAGTCTTGTACACTTTGTCCTTTGAAAACAACAAAAAAATTGCCCATTAAAAAATTAGCATCTTTGAATCACAGAGGGAGATCTCTATTTCGAAATTTTAGAAAAAATATATCAAATTATTTTAAGTTTTATTTGTTTATCGAAAGTTTTTGTTATTTTTTTTTTTGGTATTTAAATTAATAATCAATATTTTTAAAATTTGCAGGAAAACGAATGCTTTCAAGATTCCCTGCGTTCTTCCCAAAAACGATTGCTAAAAGCCTGTCGAGATCGCAGTTTCCTATTGGATAGATTACTTCAATATGAGAAACCAGAAAACAGTTCTTCAGAAAGTGACGAGACTGAATCTTCAGATGATGCAGAAACGAGCCGAATAGAACAATCAAAAAAGTAAAAACTTAGTAATATTTTTAGCATAATGAAGTGTATACAGCTTTGCATGGGTAAATTATGTTATTTCTGAACTCTAATAATCATCTTATTTTATGTTTAGACGACGGGTCGAACCCGCATCCAGTGGTCATGGGGGTAATTCAAATGCTTCTTCTTCAGTAAAGGGTCAAAATGTTATAAAACGGAAGAGACCTCCGCCTCCTAAAAAAGTTATACAGAATAGTGCACCGCTGGTAAGTGATGTTTTCTGTGAAAATATAATTTCCCAAGCACATTTAGCTAGAAAACTAACAATAATTTCGTAATGCACAACCTCGTTTCAGATAATTTAGACATTTATCATTGCTTAAATTATTTTTTTATACTCATTGCCATTTTCGAATTAGGATCGGTCATATAATGAAAATAATCTACCAAATGGGTACTTCAGTATAATATGTTTTTATTCAATGAGCATAATTTTTGTCCTTTTCATTTATTGTTTCTTGATCAGTAATGTAAAACTCTATATTAAATATTTTGTATTGAAAAACTGGGTTGCTTCAATAAATTTTGTGCATTTTTTTAGGTTTTAAAGATAGAAATGTAATATTTTTCACAGATTTTATTCAATTTAATTAATCATTAATAATTCATTGATCAAGTTTTTTTTAGTATATTTATTTTCGTGATATTCCTTTCTTTACTTTATTTTGCACCTAATGGACTTCTCTAATTTAGACAACAACTTCAAAAAGTGAATATTAAATTATCAACTTTTTTTAAAGTGTCCAAAAAAGGGTTCAATGTTAATCTGGGTTCTAGCCCAGCTGTTATAATGAGGCTATTAAAATAATACAAAAAGTAACATTTTTCAAATTATTTATTTCTAGCATCAGGTGTCTAATGCCAAGGCGCTAAGTCTTACCTCCGATGGTCACATGACCCCTGAGGAGGTAGAGAGACATCTGCAGTCCAGACAGAGTTTTCTGGAACTAGTTCCAGAGAAAGCTCCACCTACTGTTCCTACGGAGATGTTCAGCAATGATCCATCTTTAGATAGGTTATTATTTTTTACTTGATATCAGTACGTTAAACCCTCATCACTCCTGTTTCGAGCGTGGGTCAACATATTATTTCTAACACCAACTCCTATGTCGACCTAAGCCCGACATTATAAGACAGAATTAATAAAAAATAATTTATATTATTAAATCATATTTTTTTATTTCAAATATTAAATTTGGCATATTCCAAATATTTTAATGTTGTATAACAGAACTGAATTTAACATATTCCGACTTAAACTAAGAGTTAAGAAGTGCAAAGGGTTATTTAAAAAAAAAATTTACTACCCCAGTAACTTATGATGAGCACTTAAAAATGAAAAATTGTCTTTAAATGTAGATGTATAAATATGCTTTTTTTCTATCTTGTTTTTAATAGAATATTTCCATGTAAAAACTAATTTGTATTCTTTATTTTTAGTGAATCAAATGACCTTTTGGAAACATCCCCATGCAACGATTGGGTGGAATAGTGACATTTACGATTTGGTTGAATAGTGAACAATTAAAAATTATTCCTTTCATGCATATAATATTTAAAATTAATCCTTAAATCTCTCTGTATGTTGTTGGTAATGTGTTGTGTTTATAAGTGGATATTTTATATTGTAAAGTACCTGCCCCTGCATTACATGACCATTTTATGGCAAGAGTAAAATGGAAATTTGACTAATTACTTTTTACCACCGTAAATAATATTGTATATTTGAAATAAAAAATGATAATCATAAGGAGTTTGTTATTATTTTTTTTATTAATAAATAGTTGGACTATATAATTTAATTTAAGTTACTCCATCAGCCCTGGAATAGAATATTTTAATAGACTTTCACATGCTGATAAACCACAATGAATGCATCTAAGGTTTGAATTGAATGGATTTTGTTCCATGTTAATGGGCCAGCTACCACCAATTCTCAATCCCTAAAATTTGTGCTAGTTTAATTTTTCACCTCAACTAATATAGCCAAGGTGTGACTAAGCACAATGTGGATTTCCTTGAATTTAGGGTGTCAATTATACAAGTCAATGTGATACCATTTAACGCTTTAAAGACTGTCCAACTGAGTATATAACGCATTCTCTCAAGACATTTAATTATTTTACATACCACCAATTGCTTAATTAATTTCCAAAAAAGGCGCAGGGAAAGACTCTCCATAAAAAGCCACATTATGAAGGTGTAAAGTGTGTTATAATTATTACTAGTATTTAATTTTAAACATTACATTGTATGGTATTGAGTCTGGCTCGGCATAGGAGTTGGTGAGATAAATACTGTGTCAAGTCACACTCGACGTTTGAATAGTAAGGATTAAGCCAGTCAAGTTCTTTAAGAAGTTGTATTGTGTGGAACTTTTATGAATCTCACTGCTGCGCTGAATGCGGATTGAGGTTTGTTTATATGTTGTTATGAATATTTGAATAAGTTAAATTATTAATTCCTGGGAGATTCAGAATATATAACATAATGTTATAGTTTATAAAAATGCACAGTAAATGATTGAAAATTTCTGCTTTGCATTTTAATCTCACAAGAGGGTTAAAATTGAAATGGAACTCTCCTATTTTGTATGCTTAGTTGCGAAATGAAAGGATTTTGTCGAGGCATTCATCAATTAATATTAAAACATACTTTAAAGTATTGTAAATAATCGATCCGGTCTTATTGAATTCAACTGAACCATTCGGCCCCCTAAACTATACACCATGCAAATAAGTAGGCACCTCCTTATGCATAGCTTTTATTTTCTTGTGGTTGGTATCAAGTATTTTATTAGACAAACTGCGCGCAGCTGACAATCACGAGGTTAGATTTCGCGAGTTTGCTCTATGGACCCCATACGGGCTGTGGATGTTTTTTGTGTTTTGCGTTTGAGGGTGCGATTTCTCTAGCTTTTCTTATATTTGCTAGTATATAAGTAAATATATTAAGGCTTACTATGTTTATATTGGTTTAAGAAAATGGGTTCAATGCACTGTGAAAGCTAAATTAAACGAATGATGCAGTCCATTTGTTGGACTGGGAGAGTTCTCTCTCGTGCTTTGCGAAATGGGATAATAAGTTACTCCAGTGTTATAGATCTCAACGCGAGAACCAAGCGTGAACCCCATTTAGTATCAGTGGTGTGTGGTTTTCCCAAAGACTTTGCTCATGGCAGAAAACAGAAGGGACAATTTGGTGATGACGCTTGGTTTTCAACGAAGTTCAACTGCGCTGATGTCATTGGTAAGATACTCCTTCAATAATGTTTTAAATATTTGTTTATTGCATTTTAAATTGGATTATTACAATGATGGACGAATTATTTTATAATATAGCATACTTTAACCATCTTGGATTATGTCACCTTCCTATGTACATTCACGAATGTGTGTTCACATGATGTGCATGTGTTTTATTGCAGATTGTAATATATTAGGGTTATGTTTAGTTTACACGCGCAGCGAGTTAACTATTTTTTACGTTTGTTTTCTTTCAATCAGAAAAAAATTCCTTAAATCTTCATTTTTTTTTTATTGCTTTAAACATTTAGGTGCCTGAACTCACAATTGTTCAATTTCAACCTTTATCCTTGTTGCGTTATCTCATACTCGGGTTTCTATAATGTGTATTTGAATAAGAACCACACGATTTGTCACAAAATAATGTCTTATAAGGTATATCATTATTGTGATCTAGTAATACAAACCCACATTAGTTTTATCATTGCTAAGAGATTTAGCCACCCTATTTGATAATAACTGGAAACCATTGACACTTCTATGCATGAAAAATTGTATTTTTTTATGTTTGAAGGTACAGAAATATTCAATTACTTATAAATTGCTAAATTATAAAATTTACTTACGAAATTACAAAAGAAACATCTTCATTATAGTTATAATACCATAAATGAATAGTTGATATTACATTTGTCGAATGGCTATTTTAACACATTTTTGTTATTTAAATAAGATTAACATAGTTCTGTTAATATTATTAGTTAACAGACCTTGAAACAAATCAAAAACTTTATTGTGAATAGTCTTCTTCTTTTTGTCCTGTCACACCTTCTCCACCCAACTCTATCGCATGCCTGATGCCTAACATCATCCCAAGTGAGGCCTGCTGCTTTAACCTCGTCTTGCAGGGCTCGTCTCCAGGTGGCTCTAGGTCTGGCTTGGTTCCTCTTTCCCCCCATAGGGGACCAGTCTAGTGCGCCCTGAGCAATGCAGGCTGGGTTCCATCTCAGAGAGTGACTGATTCACTGCCATTTGCGTCCAGCGACTTATTCTCTAATTGGCTTTTCGCCTGCCATGATCCAGAGAATGGCATTTGACACTGTTTGGGGCCAATAGATCTTTTATAGTTTACTTTAGTAGTGACCGATATTTTTTTTTACAAACCAGTAGGATAGTAAAGTTATCGCAATCTTGAAAAATAAATTTATTATTATAATTATTTTTAAATGAAAAAAATAACACTTCGTTTGCCCAATCTATGGATTTAGTGTAATAAATCACCTAAAAAAACTCCCATCTAAAAATCAATTCAAAACATAATACGGGTATATTAATTAACCCATTCATGATTTGTTACTGTTCTGTCTCTGGTACTCTGTTTATATTTAATTTTCACTTCAATGTTCTCCCGATGATGAAGGTGTAAAACCTTTGAAACATGTCGAGAAAAATAAGCTAAAAAGTGGAAAAAAACTGTTTTTAATTCATAAAAAATAGTCTAAATGGATTTCCACAGTGTTTACGCCTTAAGTTTATCAAAGATTATATTATGATTGAATACACATAAAATTTATATTTATGTAAGTAACTAAAAAACAATAATAATTCTGACGCCAATCAACATCCTCCAATAGGGAAATCTTCTAAATGAAATGCCAGTCATCAGTTATAATTGTGTATTTATGTTTTTGATCTACAAGTTTATTATATTTATAAGCCATTAAGTTCTTTTATGTTTTAAAAATGTTACCTATCACTCAAAGTTTGTTTTAATTGAACCTTTTTCCATCAACCGTTATCCATTATTGGCGAGATGACTGGTTTAACCAGTTGCTGGTAGTTTTTAAAGTTGTTTGAGACAGCCGTATTTGGCAATGTTTAAATTATTCATATGTGAATAGTGTTATTTATTATCTATTTCATATAATCTACTTAGTTATTTCAATTAATTAATGCGAATGAAAATGTCCGTTTTCTAGCAGTCATACAGGTGAATTTGATAATTACGATTACGGAAATAGAGAGATCTCAGATGTTATGAGGAAATTTTCGTTGACATTTTAGTTTATGATTTTCTCCATTCTTACATTTATTTACTTTCATAACGAGCTACTTCTTTCTAATTGTGTATTTTTGTTTGAATTGAAACTTTTTGTGTTATGTGACCGCAGCAGATACTTCATGTTTTCATGTGATGAGAATGTTTTGAAGCATTAAAAAATATCTATTCTCTGAAATAACAAGTAATGCTTATAATGACCAAATTCAGTCAGTCCCATCTTCCTCGTAATAACCAAGATCTACTTGTTATTTGATAATGCCTTAGCAAGGTGAAACATGTCATTCCCATAAAATATAGGAAATACTTATTTAATTTTAAGATGTATTTTTTTGGCATTAGGATTGTTTCATTTCAGTAAAAAGTTATATTGTCAATATTATTTGAAGGATTTATTGTTATCATGATCACATTGAAGTGTATTTTATTTCTATAACACATTTTGTATGTAGGTACTAACCTTGATATTTAGATCTTCTATATATTGGTATTTTTTTATTGAGATATCAATTAACACCTGTTTTTGGATGTGTGCCAATTACTTAATACACAATATTTTACCTTCAATATTTTTTAAAGTGGTTTGTTTATAGAATATATTTGGTGGAACGTAGTTGCTTTATTTTGTAGCATTATTATTTATGATCTTGCGCAATGGACCAAAAGCGTTCAAACTTTTTTCGAAAATAGAATAGATTCGCTATCTTGTTAGTTTTGTATAAAAATATTAAGATTGTTCATTTTTATCATTTCTTTACAACTTTTATTGCTATGATATAATTTTTTAAACTTAATGTATACATAATTTTTCATTTGCACAATTTGTAGATGCAATCTTGCAGCTGTGGAGTGATTTATTCATTAAAACAGTTATTGAATGATGCAATGATACAACCATTGTAGAAACTATAACTATAGGTCTATTGTTTTTTTCTTTATTTATATTGTACCATGATTTTTACATTATAAATTCATAATTATGATATATAAATTGAGGTTTCACCAATGTATCAAAAATAGCACTATTGATTATCAGTTTTGTGTCGCAAGTATTGCAATTTTATCTATTGAAGTTAATTCCAAGATCAACAGCTCGATATGTATTGTGGGATTAATCGTACAGTGTAATAAATTCATTGTTACGGATGATCACGTGTGAGTTAGATAAAATGCAGAGGAAATTTTCTTTAACCCATAATGCTAAGCTTAATGCATAGGAAATAATTTATCAGTAGAATTTTATTATTATTTATTGTTTTTATCTGTGGCTCATTTTACTATGAGTATTAATTTGAATTGAGGTTTCATATTACATTAATATAGGTTTGTTATTATTTCCTAAGCTGTGTAGTGTTTGCTTTCTTCAAAACATTGTTTTTCATATATATACTGTCCTCGGAATTCTATAACTAATTGTAAGGAAGATCATATATTTATACTGACTGAGAAAGCTTAATACGTAGATAAATATCATGAGTTTAACTCACATTGAATGTGACTTGAATATATGCCAAAAATCCAAGAAAAATATTGAGTAATTTTATAAACTGTGTGTATGTAATATATTTTATTGATTGTATAAATGCATTAATTTCTTAATTATTTTTCACAGGAGTAGCCGATGGTGTCGGTGGCTGGAGAGCGTATGGAATCGACCCGGGAGAGTTCTCCTCCTATCTCATGAGGACTTGTGAACGTCTCGTTGGAATGGGGCACTTCAAGCCCTCGGAGCCAGCTGGGCTTATCGCCAGGTCATATTATGAACTCCTGGAAAATAAGAAACCGATTTTAGGTAAGTTGTTGTATTACTTAATATACGCTAGTGGTGATGAACAGAATTAAATACTTTAATCTAATAATTGGTTTAATTTTGATATGAATGTTTTTTTCTTCTTCGTAATAACAAATTTTAGCATATATCAACTCTTACCACTCTATCTTTAGTATGGCTTGACATAGTATTTCTTACACCGACTCCTATGTCGAGCTAAACTTGACATTATGCGATGCAGTTAAGATTTAAAAAAAAATCACACTACACTATTTCAATTGACTCATGTCTATTTTGTAAATTAATTAAAAAATTGGTGGTATGTTAAAAAAAAAAACTGGTGGGATGAAAAGATGACAGCACTGCTGAATTTGGTTGAAACTAAAGAATAAGTGAAATAAAATTAAATATATATTATAATATAATTGACGACCTTCGTGGCCGAGTGGTAAGTGCATTGACTGCCACCCCGAAGGTTCCGGGTTCGATTCCCGGCGAGGGCAGTGTGATTGTCAAATTGTCTTTGGCCTGGTGTAGAATTCACGTGACAATAAAATGGCGATAGATTAGCTACCTATCCCATCTCACGAGAATCACTATGATAGCTATAATACCCTTTACATCGATTTGGCTCATGCTGTCATGATGTAAAGAGCGATTCACCAAAATAATAATAATAATAATAATCTATTAAATTATTTATTTTAATTATTGGCAATGAACTTCTACCAAGCAATTTCAATTGACAATATATTTACGGAGTTCAAATAGTTAATGGTTTTAAAATAAACAAGTTTATTAAATAACAAAACGTAGATTGTTGTGCAACTGCTATTCTGCATTTGTTAGTTTTCGGCTTAAGCATCAGTTTTATAATCTGCAGGCTTAAAATTGTTTGTGTGAAGAAGTATCGAATTAGTGCTAAATCAATAGTATTAATCTTGTGTCAACATTGTTAGACCATGAGATTTATTGATTTCATCAGAATATTTTATTTAAATTTTGTATTATTTGTTTTAGATTTATTTTGTGGATGTTGGAAGATCGAAGTGTGCGCGGGAGATGCCTATTGGTGGCGATGAGGTTCGCAACCCATCACACCGCGTCTCCCGCGGGGGAAAAGAGAAGGATGGAGTGCCGCATCGGTTAAAGTGTGACAGTCCATTCTTTCTGCCTACCCTTTCGGGGAGACGGCATGATGGTTAGTTAGTTAGTTTAAAAAAATTATCTGATTTTTTATTTTGTTTAATTTTTTTTTTTATTCAAACCAATTATTATATTTGATACAGTATAAACATAAAGATTTTTAATACAAAACTTAAAAATAAAAAATAATCAATTAAATTTTCTCATTCTATAAAAGCAAGTATTTCTCACAATTAAGATTTTACTTCAAAGGAGTATTGTGGCATCTGGCTCCAGATTATACTTAAACAGTCAATTTAGTAGTTAAATACATTATCCTTATTGCTTACATCCTCCTACAAGGTTTCATCTCATATGACAGTCTGCAACATTAGCGTGATAGCTGAAAATCTGGAGCAAGTAGATGAGTTTGTGTATTTGGGTAGTATGTTTAAAAAAGATGGGCGAGTGAAGAGGGATATTGAATGAAGGGTTAGGGCAGGCAACAAAGTGAATGGTGCACTTAAAGTTGTCATCGCAAACTTCAAACCTATCAATTAAAGCTAAAATGGCAGTGTACAGTGGTGTTATTGTACTGACCGGTTTATCGCTCGGCGAATTCTTTAATAAATAATGTAGCGCTTCGTAACTGTTTAATAGTTTTGTATATTTTTATGTGAAAACTTAGTAAAGCGTTAAGTACTTAATAATACTCTTAATAACGCTAAGCGTGAAATGAACTAAGAATTGAATTATTTGAATAGAATATTTAATTAAAATAATAAATATTGTCATCACAAACAAAAACCTATCCAAAAAAGCTAAAATGGCAGTGCAAAATGTTGTTCTTGTACCGACCCTTATGTATGGAAGCGAAGCATGGATCTGGCAAAAGAAGGATGAAAGTAGAATAAATGCAGTAGAAATGAGATCTCTTAGATTAATAGTGTGATACTCTGTGTATGATAGTGTCAAATGAAAATATAAGAAGTGAATGTGGTGCGAATGATGGTAGGATCATTATGATGGTTTGGACACATGGCAAGAATGGTATAAAAAGTATATGTTAACAATGTAAAAGGAACTAGAAATAGAGGAAGACCGAGGAAAACGTGTCACAATCAAATAAATCAAATATTGAATGTCGGCCATGTGAGGAGTCAGAGAAATCGACTCGCGTGCATGACATGATGTATGAATGTTGAGGAAGCAAGAGAAATATGTCAGGAAAGAAAAGTGTGGCAGTCCATTCTTTCTGCCTACCCCTTCTGCATATGGAAGATTATTTAAAAATCCATTATCCACATGTCAATATTTTGTTATTTAAATACTTGTTTTTCATAGTGTCTATTGACTGTAGTGGTGTTATCTAAAAAAAAAATTTTTTACAACTATTTAGTCGAGCCAAACAAAAGTGTACATTTTAACACACATGAGAACCGTTTTATACATTCTTATTCAATATATATGTTTTTAAAATATGCTTACATAGAGTATACAAATGTTTTTTTAAATAATTATTTAGCTTCACAAGTTTTTTTATTAGGTTTTCGTGATTATAAATTAAGCTAATATAGGAAGTGAATGTAAGTGTTATGAACATAATAATGAATATAATAATAATTCGGGTGGTAGTCTAGGGGATAGAACGCTTGGCTTCTGATCCAGGGGACTTGGGTTCGAGCCTGGACATGATCAGATTCCTTCTTCATAATAATGAGCTATTTTCTGCTCATATTGAATATTGTAAAATAAATTCTAATATCATTGATTGAAATATTTGGTATTAGACTTTTATATAATAAAAAAAAAGGGCCATTAAGATGGTTTGGACACTGGGAAAAAAATAATGAAGAAAGAACGACAGAAAATATATGTTGACGATATAAACGGAATAAGATATAGAGGAAGTCTGAGGAAAATATGGCACGATAAAATCAATAAAATATTAAATGTCAGTCGACATGTGTGCATGTCAGGATGTATGAATATAAATAATTCAAATAATTTAGATAATAGAAAGTAATCATATATAATTCTTCTTTATGTCTAAAAATAATAAAAAGTGTCTGATTATATGAAGATGTGTATTCTTATCAGGACATATTTCATGGAGACATGACATAATCAGGGACAGATAAAATTATTATGCAGGTATTACACAGATACTTTTTTAAACTTACCATTAAACAGTGCTTAAAACTTATTTTTTAACCCTTCAAAGGTTTCTTGTTGCTAAAGTTTCAAGCAATCTTATATTTTGGATTAATAAAAAAACCCAAAGTGAAGTATCCACAGGGCAATTTTTTTAAATACTAACTTATCAAAAGAATAAGATCCTAGTCCAAGTCCAATATACAAATTTAAAATATTAATTATTGAATAAATCAGGAGTGTTAATATGAATAATCCAGAATTTTTAGTTTGTTTATAGCAGATTCAGTCTGCATATCTTATAGATGTAGTATAAAACATGATATAAATTAAAATTCAGTTTTTCATCAGAAGTGGAATAAATTATTATAAATGAAATTTTAAGCTTTTATCAAAGTCAATATATAATTTTAATTAACTGTCACGCCATCTCTTCGAAACGGTAGACAGAAAGAATGGACTGCCATACTGTCGTTTCCTGACATACTTCTTTAACTTTCTCAACATTCATGGCTGACATTTAATATTTGATTAATTTGATCATGCTACATTTTCCCCGGTCTTCCTCTATTTCTTGTTTTATTTAGATCATCAACATGTTTTATTTAGATCATCAACAACTTTCTCAATTATTCTTTCCGCTTATCCAAACCATCTAAATAACCCTTTCGTCATTTTGTTCATAATGCTTTCATTCACTTGATTTACTACACATTCGTTAAAGAGATTTCATTTCTACTTTTATATATTTCCAACTTTTGTTCATATGACCTTCGTGGTCGAGTGGTAAGTGCTTTGAGTGTCACACTGAAGATCTCCGGTTCGATTCCAGGCTTTGACAGCGTGATTGTCACACTCTCTTTGATCGGATGTAGAATTCACGTGACAACAAAATGGCTATAGATTAGCTACATATCACATGTCATGAGAATCAATATGATAGCTATACCATTTACATTGATTTGGCTTTTATGATGTAAAGAGCGATTAAACAAAATAATAATAATATTAATATATCTTTTTAATTGTATTTTTTTGTACAATAGTTCCAATAGATGAAAATGAAAAAAATGAAAAATGTTATTGTGGTTATATAATTGGCTAGTAAGCTATTCACCCGAGCCATGCCTTGGGAGTAATTAGTTGATTGAATGCTGTCAGCCCATTAACAGAGTACCTCATCTAATTGAATGCTTCGGTACCAAACACCAGTGATGTAATACATCTATTGACAAGTGTACAGTTAGCTATGCTAATATTTAAACACCCGGATAACAAGTCATTGTATTTACTTGGACTTGAATCTTCTGGCATGCAGAACTTCAGCTCTTGCGGCTATTTCTCTTACGTCTAATGGGAACATGCGTGATTTGGTGGGTTGTTGGTTTATGCGGGGGCTTGTTTTTTTTGGCCCGGAGGCTTCTACAGGAGGATCGATTTTGAGCTTACTGAAAAGGTTCATATACTCCTTGTTTGAATATGATTTTTAGTATTTTTCTTCTTCTGTTTAACTCTTCCCGTCTATTCAATAAACGTAAACACCCCTGGAAATGACACAAAGTCTGCCAAACCTTTCACCACAATGACAAGTGAATAGATGAGATAAACCATATTTAGGGCCGTCTTCACAAAACTAGCTTGCCATTGATATGAAGAAGAAGAATTAACCTCTTAATTAGGAGGATAAAACACAACTGATAAAATGAGCGGGAATTCGTGTTACCCACCTTGTCTGGAGTATGGACCACGGCAACAATGCGCGACATTGACAGAATGTATGCGTTAGAATATTATATAAATCAAAATTCAGAAAGGTCGTTTTTGACCGTTTGGGATAATACGTAGGTATGGTTGTTTTCGACCGTTTGGGTTGAAATGAGTTAAATCAATTTAAAATTACGCAAAATTCATAGTGTTATTATAAATGTTCAGGAGTTAAAATATCTGTATAAATTATTTATCTGCCTGTATAGTTTTGATTATCATTGTAACTTTATTCTTATTTCAAAAATTCATTGTCTAAATTGAATGGAGTTAGTTGAATAGATTTTAGCCATCTACCCACTAATTTGAGGTTGCGACGTATGGGTAAATACCTATTTACTCATACAGGCTAATGTGTTTATCTGCAATCAAAACACTTTTTATTCACAATATACTCGTACACCTTTACTTGATAAGAGATCCTGCTGTGCTTTACTGTATAATTAGTTAATTTCCTAGAATTCTTATTCTACATTTCTTATAGAAAATTGTTTATTGTTATACATATAATAATTTAATTCATAAGATTGAATGTTTGTCAGGGAGAAAACACTTCATTTTTATAAATTGTTAATTAATGGAGTTCATTGTAAAACGTAAACCATAATTTTTAATAATTTATAAACAAACCAACAAACCATCACACCGTTTCTCTGCAGGGGTAGGCAGAGAGAATGGACTGCCACACTACTCTATCCTGGCAAACCTCTCTAGCTTCCTCCACATTCATACAACGAGTCATACACGCACGTCGATTCCTCCGACTTCTAACATGACCAACCTTTAAATTTGATTAATTTGGTCATGCTATGTTTTCCTCGTTCTGCCTCGACTCCGTATTCAATTTACATCATTAACGTATACTTTCTTAACCATTCTTTCTCCATCCATGCGTTCCATATGTCCGAACCAATAATTTATATGCTTATATAAATAAATAAAATCCTCTTCATAATTTTAATATTGAAATTAGTTTTCATTAATGACACCACTCACGGATGAAGTCATATTTTTAACAATTTTATTAGTTAAATAGTTGTCTAGAAAAATGTATACTCTTTAACATAATTAATATATCCTAATATGTATAATACATGAATATGATTTCATAACATTTTACAGACATAATTCTCAACCCACATAATTCTATTCAGAATCGATAAAACTAATGGAGACTTCCTTCTATATTAGTTTTATGATCTCATCACCATAACAGATATAATTTGCTGTGGTTGTATATTATAGTGTTTGGGTCATTGTTTCTCAGTATTCACATCATACCCACAAGGAATACACTGCGGATTATTGTTTCTTAGTAATCACACTATATCCATAACTAATATACAATTTTTTTACGTCATATCTATTTACATTTTGTACGTAATACAAACCTTACGTATGTAGACACACATTTACTTCTTTGTGTCAATTGCGGGTTCCTTTCATCTTTCTCTTGCCATTGTGGTGGAAGGTTTAACTGACTTGTCGTTTTTAGGGATGCCGGATATTGTATTTTTAGGAAAATCACACATTAAGGCACCTTCCTTGCCCTACTGTACTCATTGGGAAATATTTATAAGTACATTTAATGTTTCAATTAACTTTTTGATTTATTAAAATATTAATTGATTTAGATATTTCTATGTGTTTAATCATAAAAATCTTATTTATTGTTCCTTGAACAATGGTGTAAAGCTCCTAACAAATAATTAATATGAATGAAAACATCTGTTTTATAGAAGTTTTATTATAATTTATGTGAATGAAATGTTTCAACTGTCTTTATTTTCAGATGTTTTTATTCATATTAATTATAAAACTTTAGTTTTTAGATTTAAATCTCTAAGACCATATGTATGTGAAAACAGGTTACTATTTTTAATATACTTTTTATTGCTATTTGATTCTACCTTGAAGAGGTTAATTTAAAAAAACTTAATTATTATGATTAATTATTTTGATAATGTTGTTTAGAACACAATGAAGTAATTTTGTACAACAAGAATTCAAAAAACTTTATATTTTAAATTAGTTTCTATTAATGTTACACATTTGGAAAACTGTTAATTAATCTTGTCAGTTGTTGGCAGAAAAGCAAATACTATTTTAGTTTATTATGTTTTTAGTTTGAACTAAAAAAATATTTTATTCCTTTTATTTTTGAAGCGTCCAAAGTCCTGTTGACATTCACATGAGTCAGCTGATTATTTCAGCTTGTTGTCTTCACATACAAAATACTTTCATTTTTACATTATTTATTTTGCAATATTTACCCAATTTTACGTAATTAAAATACCATTATTTAGTAATGTCTGTTTTATAGACTTGGGTCTCGAATTAAGTGTCTGTATACTTGCTTTTTTTCTTCGTAATTGTTTTCTGCTTGATTACTACTTTTAAGCATTTTTAATCAACAAAATCTAATTAAGAATTTCATATCTTTTACTTTCGGCTTTTGATTCTTCTTTTTCTTCTGGTGCCGTGTCAGGTCCCCCCCAACGTTGGCGATTACTGCAGCAAAGGCATCTCTGTCCTGCGCCACTTAGAACAGGTTCTGAACTCTGGTCATTCCTGTCCATTCTTTTATGTTCCACAGCCAGGACAACTGCCTTCTACCAACTCCCCTACGTCCCTCTATTTAACCCATTAATATCAGTCAATTGATATTCTATTTATAAAATTTATTGTTTATTGTTATTTAAATGCTTTATTTTATTAGTAGGTTATAAAAATTATTATTATAGGTTATAATTAGGGGGCGAAAAGAGAAGGGTGGAGTGCCACATCAGTTAAAGTGTGGTAATCCATTCTTTCTGCCTACACCTTCGGGGAGACGGCATGATGGTTAGTTAGTTAGTTTTTTTTTTTAATTATTTTATTTTTAAATATATAATTAATTTTCCGAACAATTGTTCTGTTACGAAGTTTTTAAAACAAATGAATCATAAAATCAATCAAACCTAATGTTCTTGTGACATTTCCTTGACTTTGAACTCTTTTGAAATATTTGCATTGTTGATTCCATATTAAGCCATTGTAGTGTATTCTAAGTAACCTTATAAAGAATTTATTATTTTTTTAGCATTCATATCAAGTCTGCAGGCTTATCTTTACCATTCAGCGTATTTGTATTCTGGAACTGATTATCTGTCTCAAGCTTATTTGTATTCTGACGTCTGACAGACTCTGGTGAGCTATTGAGCTATGGTCTCTGGTATGAAACATCTGATAAGTAATTAGAGGTCACAGGGGTAATGTTTCCAGAGTCTTATTGTGATATTTACATTTGATATTCAATAAAAAAAAGTTCACAACTGAATTATCTATTATTCCATTTATTCATTTTGTTGATTTTACATTAGAATAATTGAATCATTTCTACGAATTATGTAATATTGAATCTCTTAATATACTATGCTTTTAGTTAAGGTTATATATACATCATAGTTTCCCAAACATTTTTGGCAAGGCCATGTTTCTAATATTTTTTAAAAACTAACTAACTAACCATCACGCCGTCTCCCCAAAGGGGTAGGCAGAAAGAATGGACTGGCACACTTTTCTTTCCTGCCATATTTCTCTCGCTTCCTCAACATTCATACATCGTGTCATGCACGCGCGTCGATTTCTCTGACTCCTCGCATGGCCGACATTCAATATTTGATTTATTTGATCGTGCCACGTTTTCCTCTATTTCTGTTTCCATTTAATTTTTTTACCATTTTTTTCTTCATTCATTCTATATATTTTTTTATTTAAATTAAATCAGAAGCTACTGTAGGAGTAAAGAGGGGAACTTACATGGTAATGGCTCTGAGGGTAGTAGAGGAGCCACAAGCTTCTGACTTCAGAAGCTTGTGGCTCCTCTACTTCCCTCAGAGCCATTACCATGTAAGTACCCCTCTTTACTCCTACAGTAGCTGATAGATCCACTTTGGAGACCTATGTTATAAACAATAATTCCATTTCGATTTTGCTTCCTTCTATTAGCAACAACGACTTTAAATAATATTCTAACCTCTATCTGGGATTTGAATTGCAATTTCATCAATTTTACAGTATAATTCCTCCATTTAATTTATTCAAGTCTATTCTGCAAGTTTCTGGCAGCTGTGTTGTTGTTTACCATCATCTGTAATAATTTTTTTTTTGGTTTCAACACTCAACAATACGCTTTTGGGGAATTAAAATACTTTTCCTAATGCTATTTTGAATACTCCCGTGTTTTTATTGGTCCCGCACACAAACGGCACATGACTTGGCCTGCCTCCAAGTCTAATTTGAATGTAGCCCCCGTGACTGTTTGTTTTTTGCCAAAACAGGTTGCTGTTGAAATTTTGGAATTTCGTTTTTATCCATATATTTATATACTTTCTATTCTCGGCTCTAAACAATAGATTACTACTGAAATATATTTTGATCCTCCGATACAATCAAATGTTTGGATCATAGGGCACATAAAATTATTCCACCTAAATATAACTATGTCTGAAGTTGCAAGCTAAGTTATGTAATTATTGTCACGAGTATATTGCTCTTTCAATATAAGAGCTGTAGTTTGCCGCCCTAGGGTATGTTGAGGATAACATTTTCATACTATATACATAGTCTAACTTGTTGACTGTGAAACCATCAGCACTATGTAATATTAAATTGGATTTAAAAAATTAATTTACTCGATACAAAACATTTCCTATTTCACAATTTAAATAATTATGTAACTACACTTGGCACAGAATAAGTATTTAATCGAAAATCATAGATATGTTGCCAATATAGAAAAAAGATGTAACAGTTTGTTGCAATTTTGCATTTTGAAGTGTAAAGAGTAAATGATATGCGATTATCTCTTTATGTCTCACCCTTGTTTCTACTATACTCACGAGTGTGAGAAAGACAAATTATTGGTTGCATTTTTTCCATATTATTTTAATTTAACTTTTAAACTTTTCACTGATGCAGCTCTCATATTAAATGACATTAATAAATAGGTATGATAAAACATGGCGATGTGTAAAACAGATTTGTATTTATATAATTCTTATGGAAGTAGTAATGATTTTGTAATTTTAAATGTGTAGATTATAAACACAATCATATCTCATCTGTAGACATATTAAAATTGTCTTCTAAGTAGGTTGGCATACAAGGAAAATGTGTTTCCTGAATATTCGGCCATGGTCTCTTTTGATTTTCAATGAGATTCCACATCATTAAAAATACATCAACTTTTCAATTGTTTTCACAGTACAGTACCCCACTGTAGCCGGTGTTTGGTGTACTTTATACTACAGTTAAATAATATTTACACAACTGTGAGGATTTGGATATTGATATTAATTTATTCCATCGATAAATATCTTCATATTTCATATATGCATCGGGATATGTACCCATACTTCTGATATCTAAAGAATGACTCGTATTAGTTGCGAAATATTAGAGCAGATATCCACTTGATACATACAGAAATGCTTATATCAGACCTCTGCTAATATATTTACTATTTTAAGTTAGAAATATGTAAATTAAATTATTTTTTTAAACTTTTTAGCTGCATCGGTATTTATTTTGGCACTTGTTATGATACTTTAAAATAATTAATATTGTTTGTATCTTTGAATTTTTTTCGTACAATTTAAATAATATTATTACATACATATTTTTGCTTAGAATATTCAAAAGCTGGTAAAACATATACTTAGTATTTTTTATATGATTTTTCTGTTTTAACAATCCATTGCACATTTGAGAATCAATTCAAAATTATTAATTTTGTATTATACTGTACAATATAATTTATTTAAAATATATTTACTTCTTTTACGAGTTAAACTAACAGAAATAGATAATATGGAAATGTTATATAATATAATTTTAGATAATTTTTTTTAGAACATCACCCCATGTGATCCCATTTTCTTTATCAATTTCTTATATAACCTTGATTGAGTAACGTTTTGTATGTCTTGTATCCCAGTGGGGAGTTTAAATAAATGATTGCTCGCTCCGTGGACGCTGTCAGCTCCTGACATTCTAATTGGTTTCAGCCATTTATTTGTGGGGCCGAGCGGCTATTCACATGATGTTTGTCATCACAACTCCAAATTATACAACCTCCTATTAACCTTTATTTGACTCTCAACTTGTTTACATGCATCCATTTTTCAAGTTCAAAAATAATCAACAAGTTTACAGGTTGCTTGTTCTTATTGGAGAATATTAATCAGTATATCTACAAAATATTTAACACATTTGTCCTTTCCTTTTTTATATTGAAGATGTAAATTGTTTTCTGGGAACAGAATATGGTGGCCGAGGCGCTTACAGGACTTATGGCCTGTCATTGGTTGGGTTGAGCGATCGCTTTATGTTTAACAACATTCCCCATTCCGCACTTTTTACGACCACCACGTCTGACAAATTTTTGGAAGTTGTATATATGCTAGAATGCTGCGCTTATCTTCACATTTTTTTAGTTCATTCTACACTAGCGTCATCTATTAAGATTGGGAAGCATTAAGCAGAAAATCTTTATTAATGTACTGTGAAAGGCTCTGCAAATCATACAGTACTAGATTACGCCTGGAGATGTCTCTCCAATTTTTATGCCTTTAACTTGGACCAGTTTACACAACATTTTGAATGTATACAAATTCTTGTAGACAAATACTGGATTTTCCTTTTTTATACCGGACCGGTTGAAATCCGCAACATACACAAGTGGTAATAATATTTCTATGGTAACACATTAATTCTTCTTCTTAGTAGTAAGTAAGTTAGTCTTTTCTGTAGGCCACAGGGGCCTGTTTTTTAAGAGGGATGACCTTTTGTACAAAGATTCTCAGCTGTCGATTCATCTTTTTGGTGGTCTACCTGGGGGTCGTTTACCTCGGGTTTAGCCATGAGGGAGTCTAGATTAATCCATTCTTCTCACGTGTGTATACCAATGTCTTCTCCTTTGCCTCCCACACTTAACAACATCTTCAACCTCGCATATATTCTTTATTCTTCTATTCCTTATTTGGTCACGCAGTGTCTTGTCAGATATGCTCCCGAGTGTCTTCATTTCTGAGTGCATTTTTTGGGATTGTGGTGTCTGTCCTGCGTTCGATCCCATGATGGGTCATACACAAATTTTATGGATCCTTACTTTTCTGCTGATCTCCATATCAGTGTTTTTCAAACATTACACTTATTTATACTTGACCCATCAATTTACATGGTAGATCCGTTTTCCTACATTCCACATCCAGATACTTTTTCACTTGGTCCATTGAAACGCCTTCCGCAGACACACTTCATCCCACCTTAACTCGAGAGAATACCACTCCTACTTATATCTATATATAGCCAAATCTTTATCTGCAGAATTTTTAAAAAGATTTTTACTTCGACGGTAAAATGAAGAGTCAGATACAAGTTTGAATTATCAAAATGGAATGCGCTCAAAAGTGATTGCAGTAATTGAAGTGATTGAAATAATTGAAGACAATCAATGTGTGTATAGTGGGGGTGTGTATAATGTACGCAAGATAATTTCCGCAAGTATATTGTACTATGTAAAGAACCCCTGCAAGTTGTGCCAGTTTAAAAACTTGTAGAAGTTGGCTTGTAAGAAGTGTTTATACAGTGAAGTGAATTGCGGAAGCTTTCTTCCCAGTGGATGGTGGGAATATGTTGGATTGTTACATAAATATTTAAAAAATCTTTTGAAAAATACTCGCTATTAATCTAAAATTCTCAATATCAATTTTAGATTATTTCTCTCTTTTTATTCTGCAATATATGCTGTAACATCACTCTGAGGATGTTTATTTATCTGCTCTTTATCTCATACATGTTATGTCTGTATTTGTGAGCACGAAAACTTGAGTAAAATTTTGGCCAGAATGAATAATGATGGTTGTGTCCAATTTTCATTATGTTATAATTCTGTCCGGGGTAATTGTCTATTCAAACGGTTACTTCTTACTTTACTATATGCTGTGTACTAGATATACTATACTGGATATGATGTCAATAGAAACAAAGAAACAGAACCAACCTGCCTCTGGTGTTGTCAGTGGGGAGAGCAATCAAATTGCTGAACTTGATCACTTCGGGAATTGACATCATTCATATTCAGAAGACAAATACTCTTTATTTTAGAGGCTATCTTGTTTTTCTAAAGTCAAACTATCTTTCTTGCATTCCTGGTATTTTACCTGTTCTCAAATAGATGGCTTAAACTGTAAATATGTTTGTAATGTCTTTTGAGAAAAATAAACTGATTTGATATAGTTTGAACTCTTTCGGATGAAAGTTCACTTAAGACTTTGTGTGCTAGATATTGTATACTTATCATACAACTTGCTATATTATATTTGAGCGTGTTTGGTTTGATTGTCAACAGGTAGCAGCACGGCGTGTGTGATGATCCTGAACCGTGAGACGAGCATGATGTACACGGCCAACATCGGCGACTCGGGCTACATGGTTCTGCGCGCTGGTCGCGTGGTGCATCGCTCCCACGAGCAGCAGCACTATTTCAATACACCTTTCCAGCTAAGCCTGCCCCCACCCGGCCACGGTGCCAACGTGCTCAGCGACAGGTAATATACTAACGCATTTTCCATGTTCTTGAATAGTTTTTGATTTCTCGATAATGCCAATAAATTTCTTGCAATCTTGTAATCATCATAATTAATTAATAAATCTTCCTCCTGTCAATTCATAAGTGAATAGTCTCACCTTATTGATTTTATTGTAGATTTTGCATGGGATATAAGTGTTTATACATTTGTTTGATTGTATCAAATAAATATGTTTCGAAAACTGCAAGTATTTGATATGCGTAATTAAAAAACTAATTACTCCATATTGAATAAATAATACAAATGAAAATGTCTGTTTTCTAGAAGTTTTATTATAGTTTATGAGAATGACTTGTTTCGCCTTTCTTAGGCACATTTGATAATACTAAGGCTTTTCCAAGGAAAGTTTTAATTAATGAAAACAAAAAAAAATTGATACAAAATTTCTTTATTATTACGTATTTAGTGTGCTTCCACTTGTGTTTATGTTCGACCGGTTTCGGCAGCTTGCTGCCTTCTTCTGGTGACCAGAAGATGGCAGCAAGCTGCCGAAACCGGTCAAACATAAACACACGTGGGAGCACACTAAATACATAATAATAAAGAAATTTTGTATAATTTTTTTTTTGTTTTCATTATTTAAAATGAACCTACCACCAATAAATTTCAATGCAAAACATAAATTATTTAAAGTTTTAATTATTAATAAAAAAAAGCATGTCATTTTTTAACTTTGATATTTGGTAGATTTAACATATCCAATATTTTTTGTACTCATTTATTCGGGTTGGAAAAGGTAAAAATTTGTTGATTCATATATTTTTTTGTTTTTAAAAAACTGTAACCTGTTTGTGTTCTTTTAGTTTTGTTACATGTCAATTTATTTGATTTTCAGACCCGAATCTGCCGACACTGCGCAGTTTGGTGTTGAGGAAGGCGATGTTATTCTGGTGGCCACTGATGGCGTGTTTGACAATGTGCCCGAGTCCATCTTGGTCGAGGAGTTGAAGAGGGCGCAGGGGGAAAATGAGCCGGTGGCTTTGCAGACGGTGGCCAACTCGATCGCATGGATGGCTAGGAACCTCTCTTTCGATGGGGAGTTTATGTCGCCGTTTGCCAAGAATGCACGCCAAAATGGAATTGACGCTATTGGTAAGTTTTCTGCTTTCTTCTTTTCAGCCAAGTTTACTCCACTTTTGGATATAGGCCACGTCTAAACTCTTCCAAAATAAGTAGTATTAATCGCGAGGCTCTGCTTGCAATATTTGGAACGGAGAGAGTTACACTGTTCAGAATCATTACCCCATTATATTCTTTTGTTTGAATCAAGGATCAAATTTGGTTAATTTTTTTGTTTCGCAAGATTGATGATTTTTATATTATACAGGAAATATTTTTAACCCTTTACCAAATATTTTTAACTTATCCAATTATTAAAGTTTTAACTTGTAATGTAACTCAATATATATCATCAGATGTGGTACCACTGCACACAAAAGTGCATGTATAGTATTTGAATGTGTTGCCATATTCGAAATTACGTTAGAGAGTTTCAGTAAGGAATGGTGTTTAAGTATTATTTTTTTAAATCCCTAAATTAATGGTAACACCTGTGTTACAATGCTATGATAAGGGCTTAGGTTCTTTTATCCAAGAATGTGATAATTCATTCCCTTTATTTTGGTAAAAATATATAATTATTTTAAACATATTTAAAAAGCTGTATTTATGATTACATTAATCTTTTCTCTTCCAGGTGGAAAGCCGGATGACATCACTGTGCTCCTAGCAACTGTAGTATTGTGAGGTGGCACTCCTACGAAATGCGTGTAAAATATTTATTATTCAATTGACCCGCACAACTCTAAAAATCCAGCCTGGAAAGTTCACTATCTCTCATTTGCATAAATATTTTTTGGTTATGTGAAGAAGCAAACTGATTATGAAGAACATGAAGCTTCATCTTAATCATTACATTACTGTTTCATCCTTGATAACCAGTCTCTGAAATATCAACGCTAGCACTTGGTTAGCCTCTGAAGTATAAGTGCTAATACTTGGTTATGTTCTGAAATATCAGTGCAAGCACTTGGCTAGCCTCTGAAATATAAGTGCAAACACATGGCTCTTGATTGATTGTGAGCCTCTGATTGTTAAGTGAAAATAGTAATCCTAAGAATACAATTTTCACAACTGTAGATAAGACAAATAATTAAACAAAATGTGCTACGGATGATTAGTATTGTTTCTTTATAAAGATAAACTACAGATAACGGTGAAATATGTATTCAATTGGATTGAAATTCTACTGTACTGTCGCTGAGTTGATAAATACAGGATGTTTTGCTATTTAGATGGATTGAATATGTTCACAGAGCGAAGACGGATTGATTTATTCCGTTGTGCGGGTCCCTTTTTAAGCCAATCACAACTTATCTTAACAGAGTGTGCGATGCGAAATGGAACTGTGGGCGAATATTGTTTGTTTGGAATTTCAAAAATTGAACGAAGAAGAATTTTAGGTGTGTTGTTCACTTTCAGATTTTGAATGCGATGTTGATTGCAATATTTATTCTTAACAATTAACACGATGGCGTTGTCTTTTTAATAAAAGTAAAACTTGTTATTGAAAGACAATTTTGTACGAGATAGTTACTCTGCTTGTAATTTTGTTTAAGGAGTTTGGTGTCTCTTGAATACTGAACACATTATATGCAATTCATCTATTGATAAAGTAACAGTGAAGTTGTGCTACTTTTACTAGCATTACTCTTGTAGAAATTTGGCATATGATAATTGAAATATTTACTTCAATTAAATACGATACCACGCAGACAAGAAGATGTGTTCAAACCATTTGTATACAATCTCGGTTTAATTATGTACAGAGGTGCTAATTGTAAAACTCCCTTAGTGTCTACTTGCAGAGTACTTAGATCCCCATTCAGATCCTACCTACCCAGAGGGTCTTACATTTGTAAATATTTCATATGCGTGACTATGTATTCTCAAGAAGTATGTACATTCAAAGCAACATTTCACATTCTCTCAATAATTTTCTCACTACAAATCAAAATTATTATATTTTGTTTTCCTTTAACTCGCGTATAAAAACAACAACACATTTGATTTTTGCTACATTTGATAAAGTCTCAGGTAGGCGGAACATGTCATTCACATAAATTATAATAAAACTTCTGGAAAACATTCATATTCATTATTTGTTTAAGAAATCTAATATCAAATTTGAACATTTTAAAATATAATTTATATCACAAGAAGCTTTAAAAACATATTTCTTTTTGTAATTTATACTACTTGGATTTATAGTCACATATGTCATATTAATTATTATTATTTTACAAATATTTTGTGAATTTTTAAATTTAAAAAAGTAAGCAAAAGTCTGATAAAAATTATTATAATTTTAATTTATGTAGGTCATAATGCACTTAACATGGTTTTAAATGTCTTTGGCAAAAATACGATTTCATCAGTTACGTAATTTCACAGAAATGAATAATCATTTAAAATAAAAGACAGAATTTAAATTATTCTTTACGAAGTTATTTAGAATGTTACGTCTCAGTTAAAAACAAATACAATAGATGTTTGTTTTTATAAATTTCCCAAAAAAAACCCACGAATTATTAGCAAACAGGTCTTATTCACTCCTGTATAAAGAAATGTGTACTTTTAAAAAGCTTGGACATTTCACACAAAAAAAATAGCATCCAATACTCTGAAGTTTCATAATATATTTATATATACGTATGGTTCTGAATTACATCAGATTTCTTATAGATACTTCGCAGATGTGTATTGATAATGCAAAATGGGTTATTATTTTGTGTAAATTATATAGTTCCCGTGAAATGTGTTTAGATGTAGTTGATTCAAATGTGATTTTTTTTCTGATACAACAGAGGTATTTAAATCTTTCTCAAAGTCTCTAATATATACTTCTTTATATTTGAGAACACACCTGAAATTATAGTCGTAGAACCTATTTGTTATAAGTATAAAATTTAAAGTGTGGGAATGTGTGCAAGGCGTGTGTAGGATATAAAATTGAATAATGATTTGGCATTCGAGTGACGCATAGTTTGTAATGAGAATGCAGCGGGGAGTTGTGAATTGAAGTTGATAATTAAGATTTAGGAAAGCCTATAAGTAAGATGCCTAGGAAATGTTATACCACACAAGTAGAACTAGATGTAATTGATTAGATTTTATATTATGGCCCCGTTTCATGTTATGGTGCTGTGACTTGTAATATACAGTCTCACTCGTTTTATTTGCAATTACAAAATAGTGAACTTAGCTGTGCACTCCATTTAGCAGTAGACTTGTCAAATTAATTTATCTTTAGAATGATACATTTGCTTTTCTTACCCTCATATATATAAAAAAACAAAACAAATGGATGGGTAAAGCGAACACATTTCTGTGACAAGCTTTATTTCCTGCAACACGTCTTACCCAAGTGATATTCTTTCTTTATTTGATTTTATTCAACGATGTTTTGCGTATATTATTAAGATGGGTTGCTCTTAAATACAAAGTAAATGGAACATCCCAAAGCTTATAAGAAAACACTCAAGAAAATCAATAAAACTATTTGAATGTGTTTAAAAGTGTTGGATATATTATACTAATCTCTTATGGGCATCTTTCATAAAATATAATATTAGTACATTTTAAATTTGTTTTTACACCACTTTATTTTTTAACAACCAACCAGTTTTGCTCAAGCCGGAGCTTTGTCAGAGTAACAAAGGTAGAGGGATAAGAAAACATGTGCAAGCCTCACCGTTCTACCATACTAATTGACTTCGTGCACATTTTATATTTAGTGTCTTTTGTAACCCTGACGAAGCTTTGGCGGAAGCGAAACCGGTTGGTTGTTAAAAAATAAAGTGGTATAAAAACAAATTAAAAGTGCATTAGTATTATATTTAATAATGCCACACCAAAAATGAAGTAATTCATACGAAAGCATCTTTTATAGTTTGGACGAGTTACATTTTAAAACAGTAGAAGTGGCAGACCTTGCATGAAATATTCAAGATATTTGTGTATTACTATTCTCAAAGGAAGCAAAAAAATATTGTAGAGATACGCACAAATACGATGTTAACACACCTTTCATACTTTTTAAAACTGATTCATATCTGGGTTTTACGATGGATAATATATATATTTTTTAGCTTACTAGATTCAGACTCTGAACATAAATTAATTTCAAATTCTTGCTTTAGTAAGTTATCACCAGCTTTACATATTGTGTGGGAAGTGTAACCTTAGGTTTGGATATGTTAGAATCTTATAGAATCAATATGTAATTGCTATCCTTTTTTCAATACTTCAATGAAAAACTTTAATGATAGTGACAAGTTAGCATACACTATTAGTCAATGGTATGTTTAGATTTCCCATTTTTATGATAATCATTTAGTATTGTACTTAAATCATAATTTTATGGATATATATGTCCTTACAATACATTGGCAACTATAAATATAACTATAATAATCACAAATCAGACAGATTTGAAATGGATCTGATTTTAAGGATTTTTCAGATTTTATATACTGTCGCATTCTTGCTAATGAAAGTTTTCATTGAGTTACAAGTCATATGATAGCGGTAAATTTAAATTTTGATGCAGCATTGATATAGAATCTCTTGAAAGTTGGTTATTGCAGATTCTTATTACATATGTAGCTTCAGTTGAATAACATATTTATATTTGTTGGATTCAAAATCTTTCTTACGATTCTAGTGAAATCACCGTAATAAAATCATTCTTATTTGTATATAAAACGGTGTGTACATATATAAGTTATCGTCTGTACAAAAATGAACTGTGAATGGACATCGAGATTTGCTAAAGGCCACACCTTATCGAAGACAACAGTTTATTATTGTGTAAACATTTTGTATGATAATTTAAGTTCGTAGGACTACGTAAACACAATGCAATGTGGAAACACAGATAAGATATTATTCTAAAACTTTTGAAAGGTACTCTTTATAATTTCTTAAATAAGTAAAAAAAAATCGACACGTAATGCGCGAGTTTTCGAAGCCATGCATTTATTACGGGCATTCAAATGCCGGTCGTCGAGGACACTTATGTTTCCAAAGAGCTTGTATTTGCTTAATTATTTGTGATAACTTTCTCTTTTACAGCAGATTATTTGATGATTGTTTTCCGAGTGTACCTAATATTTAGGTTTTTTCTTAGCTGTTGTTGATGGTTAAATAAAAAAGTATGAAAATATTATATCTCTTTTACTTTCTTTAGTCTATTCCCATGCACTCCTGAACAAAGGCCTCCTCCATCCGCTTCTACGTAACTCTGTCTTGTGCAGACTGTAACCAGGTTATGCCGACGTATCAGTTCAGGTCATCCTTCCACGATAGTTGCTGCGGTTGCCCTGCACTTCTGTGAGTCTGAGTCTGGTGAAGACCAAGGTAATGGGGACAGAAGGGCTTCAAATTAGCGTTGATGGCAACAGAATAGAGGATGCCCACAAATAAACACAATATTCGATTGGGCCAAGAGAAGAATTAGATTAAGCTGGGCAATTTTCGGAAGAATTGCTTGCATTAAAAAAATATATATATATCGATCAACCCCAAGAGAAAAATATATGAAGCGTGTGTGCTGTCAGTTACCACTTACGGCATAGGAACTGTAACATGTCCAAAAATATGAGTGATTCAAAGAGCTATTTAAGATTGAGCCTTAGAGACGGCCATAAACGAGTTGCGAAAAAAAAAAACTAAGGTCACTAACATCATCTACCGTGTAGCAACTCTAAAATGGCAATGGCCAGGTCACATAGACAAGCTCAGATTAAAAATGAACAAGAATACTGCTGACTTGGAGATCATGGATCTTTTACTATCAATGCCTGATAAACCATTTATTATATTAAACTAATTGTATCCTTTAAAAACTGACAGCTCCAATCTCGATAATTATATAAATGTGTTTTATCTTCCCGCTCTGATTGCATTATTTCAGTTTCCAAACAGATTAAGTCATATAATTGTTTACCTGGAATTCCTATCAGCACACTGATAAGGTAAGTATATACCAAAGAAGTGTCTGGGTGAGACAGAGTTAACTATTTTTTCCTCAAGAAAATTAATTTATTTGTATAGAAGATATAAATATTACATAATAAATACAAAAGCATCATTACATGCATTGTATATCAATCTACTTATCGTCACCTGAGAGTAAGAAGGTTCCAACTGTCAAAAGTAAAAAGCTGAGAAAAATTAAGTCAAAGTTTGGTTTGTTTCGGGTTTGTATCTTGGAATAAAAGGGTTCCACCTGAAGCAGATGAAACTCTTACCGAGAAGAGTGTAAATTTTCTCTGGTGACAGTTGGAATAATAAAGTTCTAAAAAAAAGTTTTAATAATAAACAATAATAACAAACCATCACACTCTTCCAGATTTTCTGTATGCAGGAGTAGGCAGAGAGAATGGACGACCACACTAATCTATTCTGACAAAACCACTTTAGCGTCTTCCACATTCATACAGCAAGTCATGCACACACAAGATGGCAGCGAGCTGCCAAAATCGGTCAAAACTAAAGAACAAAAGGGAATGAAACTAAATATATATTATACAGAAATATATTTTATTCCCATCATATACACACGTCGATTCTTTTGACATCTAACATGGCCTCCCTTTAAAGATCAATTAATTTGGTGATGACATGTTTTCTTTGGTTTTTCTCTACTTCGTACTTCATTCACATTGTTAAAATAATATTCTTAACAATTCCATATGTCCAAACCAATGCAGTGATCTTTTCGTAATACATTCTTCCGCTCTATTTCCAACCCGATATCGGCATTTGAAATTCTGTCATGCATCATTTTAATACACATACATCTAAAGGATCAATCTATACCACATTTATGCTGCTCTCATCCTTCTGTTGCCATACTTTACTTCCATACATAAGGGTTGGTACTAAAATCAAATAATAAAACAAATATTTTCAGGGGAGAATAAAAATAGTGCATTCGAAAATCCAAGAATTACTTTCAAACATTAACACATCCGTTCAAGTCCTCAGATCCATAGTTTCTGTGTTCTATTAGGCTACGCCCACACTGAAGAGTTTCAGTTGGTGACTCGCTGTCTGTTCGAAAATGACAAAGACTGATTTAACAGTGTTGTCAAATTATTTTATTTGAAAATATCATGCTATTGATTAAGCTTTTATATTTACTTTAATTTATTCAAGTAAAAGAGCACTGACGATTTGTGATCACAAAGTTAATGGTCAAAAATTAACAAATATCAAATATTGATTTATTTTATATTCAGTAAAAATTTCTAATTACATACTTGCCAGAATCAAATAAATACATGGTCCATTATGAAAGTAATGCGCATGATTTTATTGTGACTCAACTATCCATCACAGTGGGGTAAAACAGGTCAGGAAATGTGGTGGGGGTTCTGTCCTTCCAATGCAGCCGGTCGCCAGTTTGCTCTGAGCAAGACGTGCCTCCGCTTGAAGTGACTTTGTAACACGGCACGATGGAGCGTACACCTGAACAGCGTTACGCTATCATGTTTTGCGAGCGGCTTGCAAGGAATGCAACCGAAACATTCCAGATGCTTCAAGAGGCCTTCAAGGATGACTGCATTTCAAGGTCACAGTCCGGTAGATGGCCCAAGGTGTTCAAGGATGGCCGGGAGGAGATCGCCGACGAACCTCGTTCTGGAGACCCAACAACGGCCAGAATCGATGAAAACGAATTTGTACCACAGGGAGAAACTGCCAACTTAGCCTTTTACCTGGAGGTGCTCAAGAGATTGAAACGCCGGGTCGATTTGTGAGGGCTGACATCAAAGACACGGGCAAACTTCACTATGACAATGCCCCCTTACAGCCCTGACTTGGCTTCGTGTGACTTTTTTTGTTTCCCCGACTGAAGAGAGAGCCGATTGGCAGTCTGTGGAAAACATCCAAAAGCATGTCAGAACGTTCCAAAGACACATTCCCGTCGAGGAGTTTCAGGGTGCCTTCCAGGAATGGTAGACACGTCTCCGCAAGTGTATTAAATACAAAATACTCTCCGCTGGGGGAGAGTATTTTGATAAATTTAAGCATTTGTACCGTTACGATCAATAAATCTATTTTTCTCAGAAAATGCGCATTACTTTTATAATGGACCCTGTATTTAAAAATTTAAACGTTTGCAAATTTTACTCAATGTAAAATAAATAAATATTCGATTTGAAAATAAAGGTACCCTTTACATAATTTGATTAATTTATAAATTAAAGTAAATATAAAAGCTTAATCAATAGAGTGACATTTTCCAATAAAATAATTTGACAACGGCGTTAAAACAGTCTCTGTCATTTTTAGACAGACGGCGATCGATTTGCCAACCAAAACACTTCAGTGTGGCCGTAGCCTTAGTGCTTATTCTTGCCTACATAATTCTTAAATTATATAAAAAAAATATTAAGTTGTGAGTACTTTACAATACCATCTAAAATAAAAGCAAGCCAATTAATAAAGAAAAAGTGAAACGTGCATGGTAAGAAAGCGGTATATTCCCCGAGCATTCAAATATAAATTTGTTTTATTTACGTCGAAATCATCTGCGGGGTACTCTTAAAAATAAAGCAACACATTCGGTTTTGATATTTGTTCACACTCTTTATCAATCAGAAGATGCAATATGGCAGGAAAATTAACCAAAACAATCTTTATAATAAATACAGTTTTATTATTATTATATTGGTGAAAATGAGTTTTTATTTTCCGGAAGTGAATTATTTCGCCCTGCAAGCAAGGGAAATATATCACTCATACAAAATATAAGAAAGCATCAAGAAGACAGATGTTTTCATCAATATTAAATACTCAATATAGAGTTTTATATAATTATAAAAGAAACAATAAATAAAGTTTTAAATATTTTTAGATGCGGTATTATTAAATATTATTAACTAACAATTTCGGTTGTACAATGTTTAATTGAAAAAAAAAAGTGTGGAAATAGCTTTATATACAAAAATTGCATAATTAAAAATCACGCATGTGTGTCAGAAGTTTGGAAAATGTATTGTAATTTATAATAAAAAATATATTTAAGCAAAAAATGAAATAAAGTACGTAATAATGAGTGTATTTAAACATTATTGACTTAGTACGGCATTACATGAATAAATCCACCAATATAATATCAAAATCTTTTAGTGTAAACTTTAACAAAAAGTACATATTACCCAATAATAGAAACTATAATAAAAAACATTTTTTTATCTTACAAAAAAAAAGTGAAAAATTTGGAATCACAATTTACAGGAGACAAAAAAGCAATTCATCTGTTTTGAACTGGAGCATTGTCATTCCTTGGGCCCCAGTCATAGCCTCCTGGTCGGTCTGGTCTGTCTGGTCTGTCCTCCGTCAGGGGGCGGTATTGTGGCTCTTCAGGAGGGTCAAACAGGACTTTTCTGTTCAACAATAAACAAGTGTATAAGATTAAAAGAGCATGGAACTTATATGAACATTGACAATTAATAATATACCTTCAATATCCAACTACAATAAACTATTAAACGCTCTACCTGCGGGTAAATCTCCGAAAAATATGGAGAAAAACATGACCTTTTTATTAATTTAATTATTCATTATAATTTTTTTTTAATTACGAAACATCAACGTTTCGACCACACGTTTCGTCTGCCATTGAAGAACTATCATACATGAAGATTTGTACTCAAGTATTTTCGTGACGCGTGCGTATCCCTAACTTATTATTTTTCTCAAGCGTGTACGTGATACGGGATGGCGCAGAATGGTACAGTCAAAGTGTGCGTATCACGTACGATCACATGCATAGGGAAGTTAATATCTGTCTTCTACCATATACATTGCTTGTAATATCTTAATTGTTAATAACAATGCTATCACCAAAAAGCTGGATGCCTTTGAAATATGGATATATCGAAGAATGTTAAAAATATCTTGGACAAAAAGATTTACGAATGAGGAAGTACTGCAGTGAATGAAGAGAGAAAAATAAATAATCATGACCAGGAAACTGAAATACTTGGGACACATTATGAGAAAAGATAAACACAAAACTGATTATCCAAGAAAAAATTGAAGGAAAACAAAGTGTCAGGAGTAGAATAAAATCCTGGCTAGAAAAACTCCGAGAATAGTTCAATTGCATCACAACCAGTGGCGGTACTGCCATAGAAGCCCAAAAGCCCGTCTTGCGTAAGAAATTTTGAATCAAAACCTCTTCTGGCTTACAGAGGTTCAGCTCTTGTGGATATTCCTCTTACGTCTGATGGGCACATTGTTGGAAGGTGATTTGGAGGGTTGTTGGTTTATGCGGGGGCATGATTACTTAGATTTGAGGGTTTTGATTCAAAATTTCTTACGCAAGCTGGGCTTTTGGGCTTCTATGGGAGTACCGCCACTGATCACAACATCCCTGTGTAGAGCTGGTGGATTCAAAGTAAAAGTAACTATGATGTTATCCATCCTCAGATAGGAGAGAAACAAGAATATAATATATAATCAGTATCTATAAACTCTATGTGAAGGCACCACATACACAAAAACAGTTTATATTAGAAATAATAAAATATAGTGTACTTACAAGAATTTGGGTGTTTTTAATATATGCCGGCCTCCAAATTGGTCCGGAAGTACATCTTCAATGAAATAATAAATATGTCCGACTGCCATTCCCATTAAATCTACCCATATAGGATTTCCTAGCAATATAGAGAACCCAAACAGTACCCAGGGTAGATACGGCGCCTAGAAAATGAGATAATGGTATTATTGATTTTTTACAAAAATTTGATATTCATTCATAGACAACATCCGTAGCCGAGTGGTAAGTGCTCTGACTGCCACCCTGAAGGTCCCGGGTTCGATTCCCGGCGATGGCAGCATGATTGTCACACTTTCTTTTGTCTGGTGTAGAATTCACGTGACAATAAAATGCCGATAGATTAACCAACTATCACTTGTCACGAGAATCAATATGATAGCTATACCCTTTACATCGATTTGGCTCACAATGTAATGATGTAAAGAGTGATTAAAAAAAAAAAAAATTTTGCCTATTCAAACGTAAATTTAAAACACTTTTACTTAATATGAATGAATAAAAATAGCAAAACCAGTCGTTTTGATAAAACCATAGCTCATAATGCTTCATTCTACCATACTAATTGATCACGCATACATTTGCCCTTCTGTTTCGTATCCCTCTATATTTTATATGTTTATATATTGTGTTTTTCTCTGTTATTTATTAAGTTTTTTTTTGTAACCAAGATCAAATCAAATCAGTTTATTTACTCTAAAGACATTACAAACAGCATAAATGTTTAAGGCATCTATTGAGTACAGGTAAGATATTATACACATACAACATAATACCAGGGATGCATTAGTGATGGTTCGACATCAGGAAGACAAGATACTTTGCAAAGTCAAGAGTATTTATCCCCTGAACGTACTTTCACTAACATGAAAGACGTCGATCTCCGAGGAGACCGCGTTCAGCAGACTAATTGCTCTTCCCACCGGTGTCACCAGAGGCAGATTGGTTCTGGCGGCCGGTAGGTAAAACAATCTGTGCTGTCGCTGTCGGAGATATCTATCGGGGACAAAAAGACCAACATCCTTCAGTACGGCCAAGTTCTCGAAGTATCCCCTAATTAATCTGAAGAAATGATGTCTATCTAGATGTCTATCTCTTCGAAGCTGTAGAGAATTAGTTCGGAGCATTCCCAAAAGAAATGCCGTGGGATAGAGCCACGGATAACTACCTAAGATGAAGCTCCGGCTGGAACGAAACCGGTTGGTTTGACAAAAATAAAGTGACATAAAAACAAATAAAAGTGTTTTAAAATTAATTTGAATAATGCAACACCACAAATTAAGTGCTTTATATGAAAGTATAATCAATTAACTTACTTGAAAGTTTAATCCAAAGAAAGTAAGCCTTATATAAGGATTTCTTCTCGACCAGACATACACCAGCATTATCGTAAAGGCTTGTCCAAGAAACAGTAGATTTACAAACAAGGCAAAAAACTGTACTGTGGGTTAAGGAAAAGAAATACATACACTTATAACTAATATAAATGAAAACATCTGTTTTCTAGAAGTTTTGTAATATTTTATGGGAATTGCATGTTTCCCCTTACTGAGGCGACAAAACTAACGAGCCATCACGCCGTCTCTCCAGAGGGGCAGGCATTAAGAATGCGTTGAAGAATGCAGAATGCATGTGTGTAAATCATTTCTTCGATATTTTGACATAAATGTATTGCGGCATTGCTTAGATGTGTTATTTGCTTGGAAATGTATATTTTTAACAGGTTTCCTCAACCCCATTACTGTATACAATTTAAATAATTATTGATAAGTATGAACCTATATGCCTTTTAAAAGATACATAGTTGATTTACATCGACTGACACCGCATTTAGGACCTCTATGCCTCAAGTCCAGAGAGTGTCTCTTAGTGCGATAATATATGTCTGGCGCATTAAGGGCATAGCACTCCAATGGGTATGGACTCTCAAGGACGTTAAAGAGTATTTAAAATTCTAAGATCATTGATGTATGATTTTTTCTTGATTCGAGACTGTGATATTCTTTAGATTATTGTGATGCATGAGCCTCGGATACACCTTATTCGTGCGTATGTAGAGGTAACTCAGAATTTTTTTCTAGATTAATTCTAATACCTCTACGTATTTTTGTTGGTATGGAGTGTGTATGATCTTCTTATTTTGATCCCGCCATCACTTCGGGATTTCGGAACTGTTTACAAGTTCTTAAGACAAAAAACCCAGTAGTTAAGAGCCAGTCAATGTCAACATTAATAAGTGATCAGAAAATGTCGCTGGAATCAAACAACTCACCATGATGTCAGATGAAACAATCTGTAACAAAATAACTCCAGAAACGACACATACTTCATGGAATATTGTTGTTTTGTTTCAGCAGAATCTTATAATAATCAATTTTACAATTTTGCATTTAATTTTTACTTGAAAAGGATACCACCATCAATGCTCCTCCAAAAATGAACATCATGACAAAATCAGCCGTACGCCCCCTGAAGGAGCCTTCCTCCAGCATGCGACAGTATCGGTATGTGAATACCATGTTGAAAAAGAAATTGAAGCCCATAGGACCAAAAAATAAGAATGTCGTAATAGCTCTCCATATCTGGTAACCATTGAGAATTAATATGGGATTAAAATAGAGCTGGAATGGTGATACCAAATCTAGTTGCTGTAAAAAAAAGTAAATAATTAACACGTGCAAGATCAAACAAATATAGGAAGGAAAGAATATTCCAAACATGATGACATCATTAGAATTACATCATTTCCAATAGTGATGAGATTCAACATCCGAATTGCTCTTTCTGTTAGTGTCACTAAAGACAGGTTGGTTATGTATGGCAAAAACTAAAACAGTTGATGTTATATTGGAAATAAATAGACCAATTTGGGAGATGTACCCCAGCATACCCAAGAGAAAGGTCATTAGATATAGCTAAGGGTATACTCCGTACTCTCTGATGTCTTCTTCATGGTTACAATCCTGTGGATTGGTCTGCAACAAGCCTCACTCGTTCCCTTCTCTCAGTTCTGTCTCCAGCCAGCCAGTCTTTTCATCCTTTCTGATGTAGGATAGAATATCTTTTGAACTATCTCCAACAATAGAGAATACCAAAACTCATGCAAACTCCATCTCATGACATATAATATTGATTTTCAATTATAGTATTAGAACACTACCATTAAAACCAACACATTAAAAATAAAACCAAGTAATTAATATTTTATTGCAGATGTTATTGTGACAAACATAACAATGTAACATTAAATTACACTGTATATATTAATGACTCTCTTTGCGAGTTGGTATTTGGTTTTGTTGTGAAATGCATTCTTTGGACATTACAAAGTACATAATCATTGATAAACATTTTGCACAATTGATTAAACAACATGGCACAAACCCGAGTTAAATGTGATGATCCTGACTATTTTATAAGTACTGTTAATAAATGTCATCAGTTTTTCGATGTTATAACAATATTACACTATTTTTATACTGTTACTACAAATTGGTGCAAAATAATATTATCGAAAAACAGAACGCCAATATTAGAATTATTTATTTAGTAATTTTGTTATGAATTTATATCCGAATAGGTAATGTTCAGTTCATCCTTAGGAAACCCTACGAGTGTTATTGCCTTTTGTGAATATTCTTGAAAAATGAATTAGTGTTAACTCTTCAACAAAATAAGCGATATTATTTTACTTACTACTGCAATAGTTGTGATAACGCAGGCAGTGGTATAAGCCCTCGTCACCGTTGGCATTTGCAAGTATTCCTGACGAAAAGTCTGATAGGCCATGTTAAATAATTTTAAATTGTATTTTCTTTATCTCTAACAATCATCACAAATATAATAATTAAGCAAATATATGTGGCACAACTGTCATCGCACTGGTATTGGTCCACATAGTCCTATTTCTCTATATTCTGGAAATATTTTTACGTTTTGAACAGAACGTCTTCATAAAGAAACAACTCTATGCTGTGTCTATGCTATTTTCAAGCTGCCATTGAGTTGTCAATTTTTGACAGATATGCTACATTTTCTGTGGATTTTTATAAATTTGACATTTGTGATCTGCATTGTTATCATGAATAGCTTCAAATAGTTTATTGAACGGTACACTCTGTATTATATTTAAACCTCGCATTTGTGTAAACATTTCACAATTGTGGTGAGAAATTGATATAAAAATGATGGATTATAAGGAACTAAGTGAGCCACCAGTGGCCCTAAAAGTAATGAGGCTATCTCGGCCAACATTAATGAGTCCTCAAATTGTAACTTGTGATGCGAAAGACTTACCAGGAAATCTTCTTAATAATTATTTGAAAGACGACATTGCCGCCGTGAGAGGAATGGAAACGTTAGCAGCTGGTCAATTTTTGCTATTGCCACAAAGCCTCGGTAACATTTATTTAGGAGAGACATTTTCGTGTTATATTTGTGTTCACAATGAGACCGACCAAATAGTAAAAGATGTATCCGTTAAAGCAGATTTGGAAACTAACCTTCAACGGATTTCCGTTTCTACAAATAATTCAGAATGTGTGTCATTGGGACCGGATGAAACTTTCAACGATGTTATTCACCACGAGGTGAGAGATTTAGGATTCTACATTCTCTTTTGTGAAGTAAGTTACAAGACATCATTAAATACGTTGGCCTCATTCAAGAAGTATTTCAAGTTTCAAGTGTTTAAGCCTCTTGATATTAAAACGAAATTTATCACTGCCGAATCAGATGAAATTTACTTAGAAGCGCAGGTGCAGAATGTAACATCCGGGCCTATCTGCTTGGAAAAAGTGTCCCTGGAGTGTTCGCAACTTTTTACAGTGACTTCCCTGAACACATTGCCAGATGGAACTTCCGTGTTTGGAAAGATGAACTTGCTTCAGCCACAGGCGAGCTGCAAGTTCTTGTACTACTTCACGCCTCTGCCCAGCTTGGCCGCCAACCCCAGGCAGTTGGCCAGCACCACTGATACCGGGAAGCTAGACATTGTGTGGCGATCCAACTTAGGCGAGAGGGGACGCATCCAGACCTGCCAACTTCAGAGAATATCGCCTAATTATGAAGACCTAAAAATGTCATTTGATGAACTTCCTAGTAAAGTGTCCCTGGAAATTCCATTTAATTTTAATTTTAAGATTATCAATACGAGCGAGAGGCACATGGACTTAGTTTTAAAATTGAAGTCTGTTGAGAATTCGGGGTTGTTGTGGTCTGGTATTTCAGAGAGAAAATTAGGTTCACTGGAGCCAGGGGCAACTGTGGTGGTTTCATTGAGTGCTTTCCCCATCATCGCTGGCCTTCAGAAAATTTCTGGAATATCCCTTCTTGATTTATTTCTTAAAAGAACTTATGATTATGGTGATTTGGCTTCTGTATTTGTAACATAAAATGTTTTTGGGAATAATGCAATTAATGTTTATTTATATTTTAAAATTCCATTTAACATACAAATTTATTTGTATTTTCATGAGATAGCTCAAGATGTTATATGTTTATAGCATTATTTATACATGTAATTATTAAGGTGTATTATTATTAATAAATTGTATATTGTGATGTCATATGCAATTATTATTTCTCATCCTGAATAGTTTTTGTTTGTTTAACGTTTGGGGTAAGGAAGGTGCCTCCAACGTGTGGTATTGAAACAATGGAAAGTCAGCAAAAGAGGAGAGATGAGACCCTTCTTATGGCCATTCATACTATGTATAAGAGCTTGCCATTGACATGAAGAAGAAGAAAAAAATTTAGTGTGTAGTTGCAGGATGACATACCCAGCTTAACATCTTATATTGTAGCTAGTATATTGAATGATGGAAATATGAATATACGAGGTCTGTTCAAAAAGTATCCAACCATCATTTTTATTGGCAAAACAAATAATGCTTTGACGGCGGAGCTTAGATGACCGTTTGTAGGTATACCTAGAGCGCATGCTCAATTTTTTTCATGACCTCAGCGCTACTCAGTCGCTGCCACGCCGTTGAAGAGTGAGCACGTATACGCTATTGTCGTCGGATTTTAGTTTTAACAAAATGACAGAAAAAGTTGTACAACTCAATTCTCAAGTGGAAACTATCCGCAAAATTAAAAAAGTGTTTGAGGACGAAGCAATGGGCACCACACAGATAAAGGAGTAGTATAACCGCTTCAAAGATTCGCTCATCAATGGAGAGTGAAACACGATCCGGTAGGCCCTCAACATCCAAAAATGATGTTGTCATTGATCAAGTAAGGACCCTGGTGATGCAGGATCGTCAAATAACGATCAGAGAACTTGCTGATGAAGTGAGCATTAGTGTTGGATCCATTCATTCTATTTTAACTGAAGATTTGGCCCTCAGAAGGGTCTCAGCAAAATTTGTGCCAAAGTTGCTGACAATTGAGCAGAAGCAACTTCTTGTGGAGATCGCACAGGACATGCTGGAGACTGCTGGAGCTGGAGACTGGGATTTCTGGCTTTTTCCCCAACTGAAAATGCCTTTGAAAGGGACCAGACTTCAGACCAGGGAAGACATCATGAACATTGTGACGGACCACCTGCGCGCCATACCAAAAGAGTCTTTCCAGCGTTGCTTTCGGCAGTGGCAGAACCGTTGGGAGAAGTGTGTACAAGCTCAAGGCGACTACTTTGAAGGGGATTAGTGTCATTTAATTGTATTTCAATAAATGTTGTTTTTATGAATAAAAGTCGGATACTTTTTGAACAGACTTCGTATTTACAAATGATGCAATTATTAAACATTGTAAATGGCCAAAGAACGTTGCGATTTACCGAGAACATGGATTCTCAACGAGTATAAGTAGCCAACAAGAGAGTCCAACAGGGAATTAAAGAGGCCAGGAAATTGAATAGAGCTGCTCAAAAGCAGTCGGAGAACATCGCAGCCACACTGAAAGACCTTGTGTAGGGTACAGGAATCACATATTAAGGGATATTTTAAAAATATTTGGTTTTAAGACCCTGACTTCGTACTGTATTCTTTTTGCGTTTTTCTTGAAACTACTTTTTTCATAATAAATAAATAAAACAATGTTTTATTAACTGCTTCCACTTTCGTATTTATTTCGACAGTGATCGGTTTCGCCAGGTTCGCCAAATACGGTCCATACGGCCCCATAAATCTCCCTGTTGGAAAGAATGTTTATGGTGCTTCATCATTCTTCAGCCTAAATTCGTCCACTCCTGGACGTAGGTCTCTTCCATATTCTTCCATATCTACTATCCTGGGCAACGCGCATCCATGTCGTACCGGCGGTATTTTTAATGTCGTCCCTTCATTGAAGTTGAGGACGTCCTGGGTTTCGGGTTGCAGTACTAGGACATCAGCAAAAGAGGCGTTTTGTCCATCTATCGTCAGAGCTGAGAGCGACATGGCCTGCCCAGCTCCATTTTAGCGCTGCCACTCCTGTTCTGTCTTTGAAAGTGTTTTTTTTCATCCTGTCTGCTATACTGATTCCCAATATTGCTCTTTTCATAGCTCTTTGGACAATTCTTAATTTATTTGTGTTTTTCTGAGACAATGTTATGATTTCAAACCCATAAGATAACCGGTGGGAAGAAGCAGTCAAACACCTTCTGTTTAAGATTAATGGGGGTTCGTGGATTTTTCAAAATATGGTCCGATATATGAAAAGGCAGCCCAACCCAAATCAACTCTTCAGTCGATTTCCGTGGTTTGATATTCTCTACTCAGTATTATTTTGTGGCTCAAGTATATACGAGTATATATGAATCGACCATTTCGATTACGGTGTTATCTATTGTGATCTGTATTGAAGTAGGTACCATGATTTTCATTTTCCCAAGATTCATGCATAGTCAATAGCATCATTGAATTTGATATAGCCCTGTTCCAGGGCATAATAGGTGAGATTGCACTGTTTTCTCTCTGGAGGCTTGTTTGATCTTAGTTAGGTTTAATTTTAATTAGTGATAAGATTATGAAAGACAATTTAAAAACAATAATAGTGATAATGACAATTCTGTGAGTGAAAAAAAAATAGCATTCTGCCCCGGTATCGCAAAGCAGTTAGGTACTGCCGGCCGGATGCAGAGAGTGGCCACACTTGGGAGGGGATGATCTAACCCCCCGCCCTGCAGAGTTCCGGGCAGCTCTCGCCCCAGTCTACCACCGGCCTCCGGGAAAGGAACATCTCTCCCTCGCGCGGACGCGCGCCGGGGGGAGATAGGCTCAAAAGATGGCGAAGTGTTATACCGAACGCCGGGAAGTGAATATGAAAAAGATCGCGATATCGCCGCATGGCGTCAGCTCATCATCATTGGGACCTGATGCTGGCCAAGGCTGTCTCAGCGAATGAGACCAGACCGCTCCTCGCCCGTCCTCGCGCCCGCCTCGCACATCCCTCGTGGTGCGGACACCATGTGCTGCCATTAGCCACCACGCTGGCTTCGCAGATCACCGTCCTCGTGCTAACCAGCCGCGCCAGCTAATCACCATTGGGGCGTGATGCTGGCCACCGCTGTCGCTGTGAAGAAGGCCCGTGCCCTCCGTGGTCCATCATCCGCGTGATGCTTCTGTGTTATGCAGCCTCCGGCAGTCCTTGATGCTGGCCACGACAGCGTCAGCGTCGGTCCTCGCCGCAGATCAAGTAGCGTTATTCAGTGACGGAGTAGTTTTAAGTCGTTCCAACGAATAGCAAGTAAGTCATCTTTAGTTTATAAGTAATCTCGTTTCTTTCTTTTGTTATATTGTATGTTTGTGTGTTTAAATATAATTGTATATAGTAAATATTGGTATCAATCTCATATCACTATACATCCCGGAGCAGTCTCAATTAACATAATAATGATTACATTAGCGAATAAACACTGGGCAATACGTTGTGAGAAATTGCTTCGAGATCGGGAGTGGAGAACGAGTAATCTTCATGTTTCACCCCGTGACGAAAGCATCTTACTAACAAAATGTTACATAGAATCTTCAGTGTAGAAAGGTTAGGCAGCCAGAATAATATACCAGCACTGCGGAAACATAAATTTATTATATTAAAATCTTTGTAACACGTATATATGGAGTAATAATACAATTGTCAGTAAGATGCTTTCGACACGGGGTGAAACACGAGGATTAGTCGTATCTCACTCCATATCTCGAAGCACTCTCTCACAACGTATTGCCCAGTGTTTATTCGCTAATGTGATTATTATTCGATCTCTAAGATGCTCCGGGAGGTATAGTGATATGAGATTGAAACCAATATTTGCTATTTACACTTATATTTAAACACAAACATACAAAACAAATAAACAAGATCACTTATAAACTAAAGATGACTTACTTGCTAATCGTTGGAACGACTTAAAGCTACTCCGTCACTGAATTAACACTACTTGATCTGATCTGCGAAGTCGTCGATCCAGCCGGCACGTGGCGTCCACACCACGAGGGACGTCCGAGGCGGAACAGCGAGGGAGAGCGAGGAGCGAGTCGGTCTGGTCTCCATCGCTGAGACAGCCGTGGTCAGCATCAGGCCCCAATGATGATAGGCTGGCGCGGTTGGTTAGCACAAGGACGGTGATCTGCGAAGCCAGCGTGGTGGCGAGTCGGCCGCTAATGGCGTCCGCGTCAAGAGGGACGTGCGAGGCGGGAATGGCCTCTGGCCAGCGCACCGCGGCCAGCGGGCGCGAAGCCGCACGTCCGCCTCCTCCGAAGTCTGATTTTCAACTCCCGAGCGCCGCTCTCGAGCCTGCTCTACAGGGTGAGGGGTTAGATCGTCCCCTCTCAAGTGTGGCCACTCTCGAAAATTGGGCCCGGCAGTACCTAACTGCTCTGCGATACCGGGGCAGAACGCTATTTTTTTCACTCACAGAATTGTCTTTTAAAATGTCTTTCATAATCTTATCACTAATTAAAATTAAACTTAACTAAGATCAAACAAGCCTCCAGAGAGAAAACGCCTTTTCGGTCATGTAAAATGTGTCCAGTGCAATCTCACCTATTATGCCATGAAACATGGCTATATCACAATCGTAGTCGTATTTTGCAGTAATTTCACATTTATAATCGAAATAAAATTAGATCACGGCATGAGGCACATAGCAGCTTCGCGGATTCCAATACTGATATGGCGATATTTATGGACCCATAAATCTCCGTGTTGCAAATATTGTTTGTGGTGTTTATGGCCAGGTAAATACTTTCAAGACGGCATTGCTATCCAATCTACCCACTACCCAGAGTTCATTTATTCTATGATGGTTGCTTACCAGAGGTTGTCAGAAATTGTATAAAATATTAATATAAGGTGTCACAATTATTTATTTAACGTTATTTTGATATTTTTTCAAAATGGTTCTCACCAAAGAATTCAGAATTAGTATGCCTATCTCAGTTGAAGAGGTAATAAATATTTTTATGTAGGTATTAATTTTTTTTTCGATATCACGTTGAAATCGAAGGATCAGTGTTTATTTTGTATTTTATGACTTGAACCTATTATTTGACGTGCCTTAACATGACTATCGATTTTGGTACAACGCAGTTTAAGCATTTTTTGTCAAGGAAATTTAATTGATTCCGCATTCCATTGAACTTTTATTCAGAGAAATAATTTAAAGGACATTATGTGTATTACCTGTATTTCAGTACCATATCGGGCAATTATATATGATTGCACGTCACAGCCACGAGCAATCGGATCATGGGGAAGGAGTAGAAGTTGTGGCTAATTCCGAATGTACTGACCCAGAACATGGAGTTGGACAGTTCACAGAGAAGAGAATCCATCTTTCCAGGTTACCAGCCACTGCTTGTTGCATATATTATTTAAAAAATATTAATTGAAATTCGCTCTCGAAAATTAACTTCTCACGTTTTCCTGAAAATACAATGAAAATGTTTTTTTTTTCTTCGGTAGCGTGCATCTCATTAAAACTACGTTTGTCCAATTATCAACATCAAATATATGTTATGTCATCCTTGGCAGAGATGCACACCACTGGTTTTCCTATTGCTTCTTATTTTCTTTTGTTGGCATGCTTTCCATCTACAATTTCCCAAAGGGTTTGATTTATAGCAGTGGCATAACAATTATAAAATCATAGTGATTGCAAGTAAATTCAAAAACATTTAAAATGTGTTTTTGAAGATAATTAACTAACTAACCATCACGCCATTTCTCCGGAGGGGTAGGCAGAGAGGATGGATCGCCACAATACTCTGTCCTGGCATACCCCTTGGGCTTCCTCTACATTCATACATCGTACCATGCACGCACGTCGATTATTCCGACTTCGAATGTGGCCACCTTTTAGTAATGGATTAATTTGGTCATGCCATGTTTTCCTCGGCTTCTTTTTCCATTCACGCTGCTTGTGTACAATCGTTCTCTCATCCATTCGTTCCATATTCGTTCCGTATGTCCAAACCATCTCAGGGATCATTTTTTAATTTTATCCATGATGCAGTCATCTGCCTTACATTTCTCTTATTTCATCGTTCGGTATTCTATCATACAACTAATTTTTTTCTCATTTATACGGCGTAGATTTTTTTGTAGATTTCCTTATAAATTAAATTTGTGAACCCCTTGTACGGTTCCTTTAGGATTTAGTAATTGCCTTTCAATTATAAACATGTGATAATGTTATTATTATTAAGAATTTAGATTCCAAAATTTTATTTTGCAGTCGTTTACCGTATTGGGTGCAATCGCTTATTCCAAAAATATTCTACGTTACCGAAAAGGCCTGGAATTTTTATCCTTTTACAATAACAGGTAAGAAAAATGCTCAAATTTAGTTTCTTCTTCTTTTTGTTCCATATTCGATGACTTTCGTGGCCAAGTGGTAAGATTCCTGGCGATTGCAGTGTGATTGTCACACTGTTGTTAGTCTAGTGCAGAATTCACGTGCCAATAAAATGGGGATATATTAGCTACATGTCACATGTCACGAGAATCAATATGATAGCTATACCCTTTATATCGATTTGGCTCGCACTGTAATGATGTAATTAGTGATTCAACAAAATAATAATAACGATAATAATATCAGGTTGATGGCCATTTATTCTTTAAAGGTTCCTCTATCTTTCACTGCCTGGAATAACTCATCCACACTCCTTATTCCGGTCCAGTCTTTTGTATTGCGCAGCCATGAGAGTTGCCTTATATCAGGTCCATGTATTTTTTAAATCCTGCCTATTGTCATGAGTTGGAAGATCGCTTATCTGTCTCCATGCAAGATGGGACCCAGATAGGAAATTATACGGATCATAATGCATTCCAACAATTACCTGCTGCAATTAGTTCCTCTCAGGGTTTCAGAATTTTAGTTTGGGAAACTGGAATTCTACACCATGGTTTCATTCCCATAGTTCGATAGACAAGAGTAATATATCGCGAGTTAAGACTGGAGTCACTGTAATTTTTTTATTACCACCATGACTGTATTTTTTCAGCAATATTTCTTAATATGTATTCAATATAAGTTGTTACTTTTTCTTCTTCTTCCATGGCCCTACAGTCCATATCGAGCCTTAGCTTCCAACTCCTCCTGTTCTTCGCTTCGACCCTCCAATCTTACACTCGTAACAATTTTGCCCCATCTCTCCCAACTTCATCCTCCCATTGCAGCTTTGGTCATCCAATTGGTCTTCTACCATATGGGTGCCACTCCAGCAATCTTTTTGGGGTTCGCGATGACGGCATCCTCTGCACGTGACCGGCCCATCTCAGTCTATTTAGTCTGACCTGTGTAGAGAGACTGGGAGCTTTGTAAATATAGTACAGCTCGTCATTATGCTGCACTCTCCAGCCTTCACCGTCATTCACAGGTCCCAGAATTCTGCGCAGCACCCTTCTTTCAAAAGTATCCAGTCGCTCTGCAGATTTCGCTGTCATTGTCTACGCCTCACATCCATAGGTTACTACTGTTCGGATGATTGTTTTATACAGGTGATTTTGGTTTTCCAGTGTACGTTTCTTGATTTGAGTGCTGGTAGTAGAGAGAAGAATGTTTTGTTGCCAATTGTGATTCTTCTTTCGATTTCCTTGTGATATGAATATAAGTTGTTACTACTAAGTACTCTCTAATTTTTTCTAATTTTATTCTATTCTATAATTCTAATTTTTTAAAATATTTTTTTTCATGCTACCTCTGGATTTGCAGAGTACACAGTAAGTTAAATAATGATTTTGAATATGTATTTAACATATTTAAGTTTGTTTACATTTAATTTTAATTGCAATTATTTTTTCAGTGCTCCTTCATCCCAAAGTTTAGTATTTCTATCCAAACTAAATATGAAAATAATAATGGATCTACGGAAAATGTAAGTAAATATTATTTTGATAAATTAAATGTTTTTAAGTAGTTTTAGATAAACTTAACTGTTAACACTGGAATTCCGTAATAAAGATTTTTTTAGAAATAAAACACAATTTTTTCCACTTTTGAGTTTATTTTTCTCGACATGCTTCGAAGGCTTTACTTCATCTTCTTCTTCGATGGCCTTACAGCGCATATCGAGCCTTAGCCTCCAGTATTCTTCGCCTCCAACTCCTCCTGTTCTCCGCTTCGACCTTCCAATCTGATACTCGTAACAATTTCGCCCCATCTCTCCCAATTTCATCCTCCCATCGCAGCCTTGGTCGTCCACTTCTACCACCTGGGTGCAACTCCAGCAATCTTTTTGGGGTTCGCGATGATGGCATCCTCTGCACGTGACCGGCCCATCTCAGTCTATTCAGTCTGACCTGGGTGGAGAGACTGGGAGCTTTGTAAATATGGTACAGCTCGTAATTATGCCGCCCTCTCCAGCCTTCACCGTCATCAAAGATATAAATATTTTACCCAGTATATATCATTCTCCCGATGATGAAGGTGTAAAGCTTTCGAAATATGCCGAGAAAAATAATCTGAAAAGTGTAAAAAACAGTATTTTAATTCATAAAAAAATCGATTTTAATTAGTTTTAAATTGAGATTGAGTTTGATTTATTTATATAAAAAGAGGCAGTGCTTGGACAAAGAGTTGAAAATTTATCATTAGTAATAATAATAGATTGCACAAATCTGCAGTATTATGAAAAAGGTTGTTATTTAATATTTTACGGTTAAAAATATTTCTCCTAATCTTATCAGAGTATTTTGAATCTTTTATCTAATTTTAAAATGTAAATAATTTGCCTCTGCGTTTCTTATTATTTGAGTTTAGGATTATTTTGATAAAGCTATGTTCGCAAAAAAGCAAATACGCTATTTACATTTGCTCATAAATATTTATACAATAAGTATAACCTATCATTGGTGTTTACAAATGTTTTTCAATTCTAAATATTTTGTTTTATTCATAAATTATTAATATGGAATCAAATACCACATTATCACGTTAATTTTTATTGTAGTGTTTAAATTTATCGGAAGAAAGATTGCAAGCCAGAGAGGTGGATTATGTGGACATTGCGTATGATGAAATAAATCCAAAACATTACAAGGAAGCAGAAGATCCAAAGTACTTTCAATCGGTGAAAACTGGACGAGGACCTTTAGTGGAAGGCTGGCAGGACACACAAAATCCAATCATGTGTTCATACAAGTTGGTAGATGCTAGATTTGAGGTTTGGGGCTTACAAACCAAAGTGGAAGATTTTATTCAGAGGGTAAGTTTAAAAACATATTTTATTTATATATTTTTACTATGGTAAAATACGTATGTGGGGTAGAACGATATACGACAGAATCTCAAATGCCGATATAAGAAAGGAAAGTTGAGCGGAAGAAGGTATTATGAACAAAATTATGAAAGGATCGCTGCGATGGTTCGGACATATGGAACGCATGGATGGAGAAAGAATGGTTAAGAAAGTATACGTTAATGATGTAAATGGAGTACGGAGTCGAGGCAGACCAAGGAAAACATGGCATGACCAAGTTAATCAAATTTTAAAGGTTGGTCATGTTAGAAGTCGGAGGGATCGACGTGCGTGTATGACTCGTTGTATGAATGTGGAGGAAGCTAGAGAGGTTTGTCAGGATAGAGTAGTGTGGCGGTCCATTCTCTCTGCCTACCCCTGCGAGGAAACGGCGTGATGGTTTGTTTGTTTTGTAAAAGTAACATTATTGCGTATGAAATATTCAGGCAATAATAATAATTTTAATACAAATATATATTATTTAAGTGATAAACTGTATATGTAATCCGCTTTTATTAGCAACATCTTTGTTTTTGGGCAAATAAGTTAAAAATGCAGTTATTGTTAAAACTACATATCTTCTTCTTTTCTTGTCCTGTCACACCCCGGTGGAACATTAAGCTTTGAGGATTTTTCACTACTCGATTCTATCGCACCCCTGATGCCTAACACCAGTCTAGTGTGCCCCGAGGCATGCAGACTCGGTTCCGTCTCAGGGTATGAATGATCCATAGCCATTTCCACCTAGCAACTTGTTCTCCGGCCTTTTGTCTGCCATGGCCCAGAAAACGGCATAGACAAAACACTTGGGCTAAAAGATTTTGAATATTAAGCTGAGATACCTATTTATAAACACCTGGAATTTTCTAATTACATCTGGGGTAGACCAATTTAGATATCTCGGAAGCGAAGTAACCAGTTCTAATGAAATAAGGTCAGAGGTAGATAAGGCTGCAGCGGTTGCAGGCTGCCTGAAAGATGTCATATGGAGAAACAAGGACATGAGGACTGACAGCAAGGTACGCATCTATAAGACCTGTGTGCGACCAATCCTCACATATGGCATTGAATCGGGGGCAGACACTGTCAAGACAAAGAACATGCTCAGGACAACTGAGATGAAAACACTCCGCGCTATAGCTGGCAAAACCCTACGTGATCGAGTTAGGAAAACATCAATTTGAGAAATCTGCGAGGTCCAAGATGTGGTCAGATGGGGACGTCAAAGACGGCGATACTGGCATCAACATGTAGAAAGAATGAGCTCAAATAGAATACCATACATAGCTCTCCATGGAACGCCAAACAGACAACGCCGACCAGGAAGACCCCCGAAACGGTGGAGAGAAAGCTGGAGTTCAGCGTCTCAAGAGGACCCCCCTGAAATAACAGACTCCTGAGTCTACCAAAAGGGAAGAAGAAGAAGAAGAAGACATCTGGGGTAAATTTCTCATCTTGAATTCGTACAGCAAGACTCTTAATGCTGCTATGTAGTCAATATTTGGATGATTAGCTTTCTCGATAAATACTGGAACGCTATACAGAATGAAGCGTTGTGAAAGCTCCCCTTACCTTAAGGCAGAAACATACATAATATTTTGCCTATTTAAAATTTTAAAAGCTTTGTTTATTTGCTTTATTTTTGTTTGTTTTGAATTGAGGTGTGAAATTTTTTAATCTTTGCAGGGTATTCGAGATATACTGTTGCTGGGACATCGCCAAGCTTTTGCTTGGATTGATGACTGGATTGAAATGACCATTGAAGATGTCCGACAATATGAAAGCGAAATGCATTCCAAAACCAATGATAAGGTTTGTCTCCTATTACATGCAAAATATTATTTTCCTTATCTAATACATTTTTGATGGCCCAAAAATTTTGTTTATATATTATTAGTTTGTTTTTAAATCAAATCAAACATTACTAACAGGAATCTATTGAGTACAAGTAAAATATTATATATACATACAACATAATACCAGGAACGTATGAGAGATGGTTCGACATTAGGAAGACAAGATACTCTCCAAAGTCCAAAGTCAAAGTTTTCTTATAGAAATAGAAAAAATTGTAACCTAAAGTTATAATATCAGATTGCAGTAATAATGTTTATATACCCAACAGTAATTAGTTTGTGAATTCAAAGAATATCAATGTTTTATTGATAATGTAAAAATGACAAAGTTCAGATTTAATATCGAAGTTATAGGAAGAAAAAAACAATTAAGCAATTTCTATTCATTATAAAATTATGTTTACCTTGAATTTTTATAGTCAAAAACATTTTATTTGCTTTGTGAAAAGATTTGTTTGCACAGATGTTTAGATATTTAGTTTAAGAAGTATAATACAGGACATTAAAGTAGTATTATTGTACAAATCTCTAACAATTCAATAATGTACAATATATGATTGTATCAGGAATCCACGCTTTTGGATAATTGCTTAAATGTGTTTATTGAAAACGACCATTGATAATTTCTTAGCAAGGCAAAACAAGTCATTTCTATACAATCTTCTTCTTCTTCTTCTTCGTCAGCCTTTATCGGTGCACTGCTGGACATAGGCCTCTTCCCTTCCCTTCCACTCGTCTCTATCTCCTGCCAGCCGCAGCTACATTTCCCCCCCCACGGCAGCAATGTCGTTGGCCCACCTTTTTGCGGCCTGCCGACGCTTCTCTTATTCTCCCATTGTCTCCACCTTATTATTTTCTAGGTCCATCTATCCTCACTCTGTCTCGCCACATGACCCGCCCATTGCCACTTCAGTCTCGCTAGTCGTTCCATGATGTCTGTTATTTTTGTTCGGCGTCTAATCTCCTCATTTCTGATTTTATCTCGGAGACTGACACCGAGCATATGTCTTTCCATGGAACACTGCGTGACTCTTAATCTCTCTACATTTCTCTTGGTGAGGGTCATAGTTTCCATCCCATAAGTCATCACCGGCAGTATGCATGAATCATAGACTTTTCTCTTTAGACATATTGGAGTTTCCTTGTTTTCTATACAATGCTAATGTTTATTTTTGTACGTATATTTTTTCTTTTTCTATATTATTTGATCAAATAGCGAGGTGTAAGCATCGCTCAATAGATAGATTTTTCAATTTCAATAAATTCACTGACAGATTAATCCAAAGCGTTTATAACTAAATATTACGAATAAAATGAAGCAATTTAACACATTAGAGATATATGCTTTCCGAGTGTCGTGAAAATCGTTCAAATCCTAAGCAAGGTGGTTTATAAAGATTGTTGCCCTGCTTACGGGCCTTACCTTATGTAGATTGGTTCTACACAATGGCAGTTGATAATCTGCTTGAACTCAGATAGGTTCATTTTGTTTAGATGCTTATAGAATATTTGTTTTAATTTTTTATTCTCTCTATATTGTGATTAATTTATATGTAATTGTATTCTATGTAGTTATTTTTTATTTGATGGTTAGGTTAAGGCAGCTTTGGAAGCAGCGACAGAGTCCAGCGCTAGTGGCGATGTGACCCCCAAGACACCTAGCCTCGGAGGTTCCTCCAAAGAGCCCAGCACTCCAGCTACCCCCATAACGCCCAAGAGTCCTTCCCAGGAAGCCAAGTCTTGGTTCTCCTGGTCGTAAGAAGCCATATCTTGATTTATCATTACTTTTGTTATTTTGTTGTATGTCATTTAATAATTGAACTCACGTATGCAGAAAGTAGTCGAATTACACAAACTTATAGCGGGTTATCAAGCTTTTTGGAAATTTGTTTCCACATATTATAGAAATTGACTATGAAAGTGAACCCATGCCCAGCCTCTTTTAACCAGCAGCCAAGCTTTCTACTGTTTGCGCTGCTAAGCCGTGAAAAAGATTAGAGATATTTCTAATATATAAGCAGACCTTGACGACTTTCGTGGCAGAATGGCAAGAGCTATGCCACCGAAGGTTCTGGGTTCGAAATAGTGCCACTTGCGGTCACGACATTTGCGGTCAGAACAATTATCGTCCCATTTGCGGTCAATCGTTGTTATTAAAATAAAATAATGTTACGAGTGACCCCGCTTGCGGTCAAATAACATTTAATAATTTCTAATAGTTTTTGTTATTCAAATTAATACAGTTTTTATTATGTAAGTTATAATATTTTACCTACATATCTAATTATTTATTAAAGTTTTTGAATATAAGCTAGGACTTTTAACCTACCCTAACCTTTTTTTTTTTTTGGTTGAGGAGGGGAAATCTTTAGAAAGACAGCCACTGGTTTGCTTTTCCAGTGGTAGTGCGGGATTTTTACCCACTAAAATCCCTCCTCAGGGTCTGCCCTGCCGGGTTGGCCGTTAGGCACGTAGCTCGGCGATTGGGGCAGACCTGTGTAACCTTTTTTTTAAGGTTTTATCCCGCGATTGTGATCTGAGAGGTTCTTTGCCGGGTCCTCTCCTCTTCTTCTTTCTTGGAGAGTTGAATTCCGACAACGACCAGGTCAGCCCCACACTCAACCGCTAACCTCAGCATGAGCTCTTGGGCACTCGGTGCCCCACTCCAAACCATCGGAAACATCTGCTTGCGTCCGCGCGAACTCACACCCTGCGATTCACCCAGCTGATCTTCAGTTTCCTCCTGACCAACTGTCGAGTGTGGACTGTTGGGAGGGAAACTATTGCCAGTTGTGTTCCTCTGTCGCCGGGTTTCATGTACTTCACACTGATGTCCTCTGCCATTATCGGCTCGCACTCTTTGTGGATGGCCGCGATCACATCCTCCTCGTCCTCTCCCTCGTCTATGTCGAGGATTGTGACCACCGCTGTAGGGACCATCTTTCTAACTCTGGCTCTGTCCCCCAGCTTGGTGCTCACGATCCCGACAAGCTCAGTTGGCTCGTTGGAGCCTCGTTCCAGCTCGATGAGGGCCTCTCCTTTCCTCGTCTTTTATATGGCCTCAACCCTGTTTCCATGTTTCTCGGGTTGGACCTCCTTGCGTAGCTTGCGAGTTACCTCGACATATGACAGGTCCTGATGGGTCATGACTATTGCGTCGCGCCTCTGGCTCAGCTTGTGAACTCTATTTCCTGGCTCTCTGGCCGCCCCAGACGCACCACGCCGCCTCTGAGCAGTCTGCTTCTTTGGTGGTCGCCTCTTGGCAACCTCCACCCAGGATTCTTGAGCTTCTTGACCACGCCGCCCAGCATTCCCTGGATCCAAGCATGGTTGAGACCATGTTCTCAGGGCAGATATCTGTCACGCCGAGAACTAATCTCAACCGGTCCCTCTCTTTGGACCACGCCATGCAGGTGAACGCTGTGTGGGCGGCATCGTCATCGCCCTCCCGCAGCTGCGACACTGCCACAATCTTCATCAGGTACGCCGCGAAGCACCCATGCCCAGTCAGCAGTTGAGTCAGGTGGAAACTTAGCCCCCCGTGGGTCCAGGTTAACCTTTTTTTTTGGGGGGGGGAATCCTCATAGACACCTGGTCTTTCTGACCGGGTAGTGCGAGACTTTTACCCGCTAAAACCCCCCCTCTACTTCGCTGTATCGCGATGTTCGCAGTGCCAGTAGCCTCTGTGTTCCAAGCACAATATCTTTGTGTCTTTTTGATTGCATTGAGGTGCTCCATACAGTATGGTTGATTGCACCGCGAGGGTCAGGACCCTCCTGGACCTTTTGTGTTTGGGAGTATTGAGATTAGCGCTTTCATTGTATTTTTTGCTTTTTGCGCGGCAGCCCCTATGTGTTTTCCGAAGGAAATCCCTCTATCCCTAGACCCTAGTCATGCCTTGATAAACGGCTGTTTTAGACGGTGTGATGATTGTAGAACCAATTCTAAATTTTATATTTTTTATGTTTCTTTTTTTGTTTAGAATGATTGCTATGGTTTTTTCCGGAGCTATCATCAGCTCGTTTCTTTCCATACATAGGGATACTACGAGTAGTGCCTCATTTCCCTTTCTCACGAGGCCAGTTCCATAGCGTTGGGCCCAGGACAGATCCCTGTGGCACCCCTCCCGCTATGTCTGCGTTTTCTTTTTTAGCTAGTTGTACCCTGCGTCTTGTGAAGTAAGCGACGATTACTTTAAGGATATGTTCGTCGATTTTTCTTTTCTGCACCTTTTTTACCACTAGATGCCAGGAAGCGGTGTTAAAGGCGTTCTTAACGTCCACAAATATGGCTGCATTTCATTCGTTTTTATTATTTGCCTCCCTTGCGATATTTACGACTCTTTCAATTGCGTTAATTGTGGTTCTGCCCTTTCAGAATCCATATTGATGATCATTTAGGCCGCCAGTTCTTTCCGGTTCTTCGTTTAGTTTCTTGTTTAGCAGGCTTTCATACGTCTTTGAAATAACGTCAATTAAGCAAATGGGTCGGTATTTAGTTTCTTCTGGCCTGCCATGCCCCAAACGTGGCCTCCTTAGCCAGTTCCGGGGCAAGGCCGCCATGGGTTGCTCGTCTCTCAAGAGCCAGCAGATCTATCGGCGGTATGGCAATGACGCAATAAGCTCTCGCTCTCTGCAGATGGCTGCGACGACATCCTCTTCGTCCTCGCCCTCATCTATGTCGAGGATCGTGACCACAGTTGTGGGGACCATCTTCCTCACTGAAGCCTTGTCCCCCAGCTTGGTGCTCATGATCTCGACTAGCTCTGACGGTTCATTTGAGCCTCGCTCAAGCTCAATCAGGGCTTCTCCTCTTTTAGTTTTTCTGATGGCAGCAACCTTGTAGCCGTGCTTCTCGGGTTGGCCGTGTTTGCGTAGCACCTCGGCATATGAGAGGTCCTGGTGGAGAGGTTTGGGCCTCCTTGTTCTACATTGTCGCGCGTTCGGTCTTCCTCGGGAGCGTCTTTAGGTCATTGATCAGGGATGCCATGTTTATCATCCCTATCTTGATTTCCTTGTGGACATTACTATGTCCCTTTGCGAACTTGTTCAGTTCTTTCACCAGTGTTTCGAGTTGAGCTAAGAGTTGTTTGTATTGTTAACACATTTCTGATCCCACAATTAGCTAGGGAAATAAGAGTCCGTCCGGCCAGAGCCCCGCATGGCTGGATAAGCCTATATACATTGGGGATTGGCTGGTCCGTTCCGTCCGCTGGGATCGTTTTTGGCTGTTTATTTTACGTCTAGCAACCTTTTTTAGTAGACTTTTAGCTCAAATGGTGTTTTGGCAATGACAATCAGCAGTAAGTCGTCAGCAAACGCCACTGTTTTTGCTCCATCAGGAAGCTCTAACCTCAGCCCATCGTCGTACATGGCATTCCACAACGAGGGGCCGAGGACCGATCCCTGGGGGACGCCCGCTGTGATAAATTTGTTGAGAGGTTTGCCATCGCTAGTGTACATCAGCACCCGTTTGCTGAAATAGCTTGATATTAGCCGACTGATATACGCTGGCGCTCCAATCCTTGCCAGTGCTTCAAGGATGCGTTCCTAGTTGGCTGAATTAAATGCGTTCTTGATATCAAGAGCAACAAGTACGGCGTGCTTGCTTGCTTTGACACTTCCACGCCACGCTTCTCTGACTACATCGATGTTCTGTTGGGCAGCTTGGACTGTTGATCTTCTGGGTCTGAAGCCATACTGGTGTGGTGATAATCCAGACAGGCCAGATTCAAGGTGGGGAACAAGTCTCTGGAGGACGAGTCCCTCCAGTAATTTCCCCATTCCGTCAAGCATGCAGACTGCCCTTGGGGATGTAGACTAGCTTTTGGCGCTTCCACGAAGCAACAAATGTTCCATTATTTAGGCACTTGTTGTAAATTGCTAGTAGTAGCTGTGGGTCTGAGTGGGCTATCGCCTTGATCACCACATTAGGGACGCAATCTGGTCCCGGTGCCTTGTACGATTTGAGCCTCCTAGCTGCTGTTCGGTGAATAACTCCCCTTCAGCGATTGGTACCAAGACGTCTGTCGCTGTTGTCCTCGTCGGATGCTGGGGAAAGAGGCCCGCAACGACTAATTCCAAATTGACTGGATTGTTGAGGAGGATGTCCTTCTCGAACGACCTCAGCTTCTTGCGAACTGCTAGATAGGGCGTTCGCCATGGATCTGCTTCTATCGTTGAACACAATTCCTCCCAGCATCTGGCCTTGCTTTTCTTGATGGCTCTGCTGAGCGCATTTCTCGCCATTTTGTATTCGTTGCGACGCTCAGCGCACTGGGGGCGTCTTTGTGTCCTCCTATAGGCAGCCACGCTGGCCCTCCGTAGGGCTTCAATCTCTGACGGCGAGCTGAGGGTCCTCTTCTCCGAGGCATTGAGGCATCGCACGCGAACCGCAGAAGATCGTTCAGGGCTTCCTCCACCTTCTCAACTCCCCGCCTGGCGTCACCTCGTCTCATCTCATTGCAGCAGCCTCTATGAGCGCTGATGCATCCAGTTTCCGCACGGCCCATCCCCCAGAGGTGTCGTGCCGGTTTCCGGGTCCAGAGTGCAGCTGGACAGTGAACTCAAAGTATAGGTGGTCGCTGTGGGAGTACGTCTCGATGACTTGCCATCTCTTCGCCCTCCCGAGCAGCGACTCGCCCACAAAGGTTATGTCGATCGACGATTCGGTGCCCCTGCACCGAAAGGTCACCAAGCCATCATTCAGCGAGTGGAGCCTCAATTCGGACATCAAGCTGGCAATCATGGCGCCTCTTCTAACTGTGGAACTCAGACTCCACTCCAGCGCCTTGGCGTTGAAATCCCCGGCTACAACGACTGGCAGTCTGGCCTCGTAAACACTGTCCCTGAGTCGCGCAAGATCCCTCGCAAAGTCTGACAAGGGGGCGTTCGGGGAGAAGTAGCAGGAGTATATCCTAACACCCCGAACCTCCACCCAAGTCCAACATCTGCTGCCGTTGTCGTCCTCTCTCGTTATGCGTAGGTGATGGGATGCCGCATAAATGGCCGCGCTGGCCTGCAACCATTTAAATTTATCTGAAGTATCTTCAGCATTTCTTTTGTACCTCTCTCTCTTGGTGCCTGAACTCTGGGCATGCTCTGGTTCCCGCTTGGTGCGCAATATCGCCTTTCTTGGTGCCCTCGCAGGTAACGTATTTGGGTGCATTGTCGCAGGCCCGCGCTATGTGACCTCCTTGGCCACATCGCCGGCATACGCCGCTCCTGTCCGTGCCCCTGCAGTCGCTAGCTCGGTGCCCCACTCCAAAGTATCGGAAACACCTGCTTGCGTTCGCGCGAACTCGCACCCTGCAGCTCACCCAGCCGATCTTCAGTTTCCTCCTGACCAACTGTCGAGCGTGGACTGTTGGGAGGGAAACTATTGCCAGTTGTGTTCCTCTGTCGCCGGGTTTCATGTACTTCACACTGATGTCCTCTGCCATTATCGGCTCACACTCTCTGCGGGTGGCCGCGATAACGTCCTCCTCGTCCTCTCCCTCGTCTATGTCGAGGATCGTGACCACCGCTGTAGGGACCATCTTTCTCACTCTGGCTCTGTCCCCCAGCTTGGTGCCCACGATCCCGATAAGCTCAGTTGCTCGATAAGGGGCCTCTCCTTTCCTCGTCTTTCTTATGGCCGCAACCCTATATCCGTGTTTCTCGGGTTCGACCTCCTTCCTTAGCTTGCGCAGTACCTCGGCATATGACAGGTCCTGATGGGCCACGACTATTGCGTCGCGCCTCTGGTTCAGCTTGGGAACTCTATCTGTTGTTGCTGATGGCGTTGTTGCCTTTTGGCTCCGCCTCCTCTCTACATTGAGCTCCTTCAGTCCCGCGGTCCCGCTCCTTCCCTCGTTCAGGTCGGACGGTTTTTGGGAGCCTTCGAGCATCCAAACCTTTCTAAAGATACCCAACAGGTCAAGAAGTAGCGCGAGTCCGTCCTTTATGCGTTTGTGGGTATTTCTCTGGCCCAACGCGAACTCGCAGACCTCCGCGAATCGTCCCTCAAGCTGAGAGAAAGCATCTTCAGCACCCCTGTGAGCGCCCTCGCGCGTATGAGTTGACGACGTTTGTTTCTCCGGAACCACTTCCGGTTCCAATCTTCCTCTGGTTATTGATTTTTTGTTAGTTTTATTTTCCATGATTGATCCCACGATTGGCTAGGGAATAAAAAGTCCGTCCGACCAGAGCCCCGCATGGCCAGATAAGCCTATATACATTGGGGATTGGCTGGTCCCCCAATGTGATCGTTTTCGGCTGTTTATTTTACGTCTAGCAACCATTCATCCCTCGGCACAATGCCTCACGATTAAAGACGTGTATGGTTTTGGTCCGCTTCGGGTGCTTCTAATGTCCCCGATACCGCGCGCAAGCAGGAGCCATTCCCCAATCCGCCACCCGGGGAGGCGCCCGATGGGGGTCCAGTAACCCCGCACGGGACGGGACCTTAACCTACCCTAACCTATCCTTACCTAACCCACCTACACATTAAAGATAACTAGCATGGAGGGCAATTTGACCATTATTTTTATCTATCTGATGATTTGATTCACAATTTGGAATTGCCGATTTATTATTATTATTTGCATTTTATCATATTGATTGACCGGAAGGGGGATGATAATTGTTCCGACCGCATATGGCACGACCGCAAGTGGGAAGACACCCAGGGTCCGATTCCCGGCGATGGCAGTGTGATTGTCACACTGTCTTTGTTCTGGTGTGGAATTCATGTGACAATAAAATGGCGATAGATTAGCTACCTATCGCATGTCATGAGAATCAATAACTAAAAAGTTGTATACAGTAATTGGGTTCAATTGTGGAAAGCTCAAGTGGTATCTCAAAACCAGCAAAAATGTTATACTTTGCTGCAAACCAATCCCTCAGATTGAAACTAGCGCAGCAAAACACCGCATCAATGTTTGAGTGCTTTTTTATTGGAATTGGCTGGCTAGTGCGCTTTCTTTCATCTGCTTTGTGAAGTTGATGCATTTTTTAAAATTTTAAAATTATAATAAACAAACAATCTACGCTGATTGTAAACATTAGCTAAAAAGGGTAATGTTCTATTTTAAATGGTTTTATAATAATAATTTTTATTTGTACATAACTTTCTTACATAATTTTCTTTTGTTTAATATGATTTGTAAAATAATGGTATTTGTCAAAATCAAGGTTTGATTGAAGATTTGTTGTATTTTTATTTATCATTTTTCAAAACTGTATATTAAAGATGGAACTCAAATATTTGATCACATCATATGATAATAGCATAGCATTCTGTGATGTGGACAGAAATAATATAATAACTCGGAAAATCAATTGAAGAGTGATATTTGCCTATGAGTTTTATCAGGTGTACTCGTATATCAACATTGTAGATTCATTGTTATATTTGATATAATATTTTCAAATAGCATAATGTAAGTTGATTCTTACAATAGTTTAATTGTAAACCAGCTTTACACATTTTGATGTCTTCCAAAAAGATGATTACATATTTACATCTGTTGTGCTGGAAAATGTAGGTTACACTATGATAGCTCAAGTTCAACAATTATTGTAAGGAGTACCTGTTAGTAAAGTGTGAAGAACTCATATGCATTTTGATGATATTGAATCGCAATAATTATACAAATATTAGACTTTATAATAGTGCATGCTTTTTGGTAGAGCAAGTGTTTTGTGATTCACGTTTAGATGTGTTAGATTTAAACTCCCTAGGACCTTATTTGAGATATATAAATGTAAAAAAAATCTGTTACACGTTTGATATCTGTTTAAATATTAAAAACATCTTCTTTTATACATTCTTATTAGTTTATTTTACTTTTGCTTACGGGATTTGTGTATGTTAATCAACATGGGAATAAATTCAAAGTGATTATAAATATTAAAAAGAAAAAAAAGGACAGTTGTATTGTTACTCGGTCTTTCAAAGGTTTAAATAATAGCTGGGAATTAATTTATAAGTATTACTTATATTGGTGTACAGATTATAAGTTTTCACATATCTGAAGTACTGCATGTAAGTGTAGGGCGTGTTTTATGTTACATTTAAATAAAACACAACTTTATAATTTAGAACCAGGAACATAATATGCACCTTTATAATACGTTTATTATAATGGCAATCTTAGAGAGTGAGGATAGCATGAATTATTGCTTACCATATCTCACAGGTTGAAGTACCATATGTGATAGAAGATGCACGGATGAGTAATTTTTTTTGAACAATTTATATATATTTTTTGTGGTTTTGCATTTTGAAATCTGCAATTAATGTCGGGTTATGATGGTAGAATTTGCAATTGAATGAACATTTCGCTCGCTTAGTAAGTATCATAATTTGTTTTATACAAATTTCAAATTTGTTATCAAATTTTGTGTGTTTAATAGTTAGTTTTGAGGCCTTTACAATATATTAAGATAAGGAGCCTAAATATTATGTGATTGTTTTAATGCAAGTGCATTTTGGCAAATATATTGTTGCCTTGCTATACAAACATAACCGTGTTTAACATGTATAACTATAGTGATCTCTTGTGCTTTTAGAATTAATTTAAGTGAATGATGTTTGAATTATGAATTAAGTACATAATTTGTTATATTGTGATGTTTTATGCATACTGCACAAACACTTGTGTTCATATCGTCAAACTATTAATAAGACCATCAAACTAATTGCATCAACTAATTGTTTTAATCAAATAATGCTTAAAAATTGAATGCAATTTTTGGAAATAACGTTTTTAATGCACAATTAAAAATATGTTTATAATTGATATTCATTTATAAACATATTTTTAATGAGAAGGTTAACCCATAAACCATCTAGTCTGCTATCTGGAGTACAGATTAATTCCAATCTATGTTTTTATGTTTTGTATTAATAATATCCAGGTTTTGTATTTATTTTAGTCATACTAACTTGCCCAATGAAAGAGACTTGCTTAATATTTATGTATAATTATATTTAGTTCATTATTTGGAGTCAGTGATTTTTATATTTTGATTTGGTTGTTGGTTTTGCAATATTCAATTTTTTTTTAAATTTTAATTTGGTGGTTTTATTTTTTATTTCTTTGAATTTAAATTTACTTTTTGAGTGATGAGTGATTAATACTTATTTATTTCCTTTGGCCATACAACTCTTGAAGAGTTTTAACCTCCTTGAAGATTTTCTTCCAAGATTCTTGATCATACGCTTTTTGCTCCCAGCAGTCCGTTTCGCCAAACCTTTTCAGATTAACCAGAACATTATTCATTTGATTCTGTCTAGGCTATCCAAGAGCTCTTATTCCGGTTGGTCTTGACGTGTACAGGGTCATTCTTGATTGCTCTGGTCTTTCCGCGGCACACATGCCTAATCCATGCTAGGCAACTGCTCGTTATAAGGGGCTACTGGGTCATCGTGCGGATCTATTGGTTGCTTCTATGTCTCCATGTTCCTGCTGTAGCACCAGGTCTGATCCCAGGATCAATCTTCGGATCCTATTCTCAAACCAGTAGAATCTTTGTTGCTTTTTAAGAGATATTGTGCTGATGGTGCTATAAATGGCGCAGCTTGATATTTCTGAATAGAAGTTTGGACTTAGGAACGTCTTCATGGAGGTTGTAGCACATAGAGCTTTTTGAACTCTGTGTTCCAAGTCTGCGTGCATATCATTGGTTTCCGTCATGACCGTCACGAGATAAGTGAACTCTGACTTGCGGTTAAGTGATTAATACTTTATTAAAATTTCATTATGATGTATATCACTGCCTCCAATGTGCCATAATCAGGGTTTGTTTTAAAACAATTGAAAAATATCTAACATTGTTTTATTTTCGCAAGATATTTGCTGTCATATAACTCCAGTCATTGTATCTTTGGTCTATTTTAATAATTATTAAATTATAACGTAATTTGCCTTGAAGGTACAGCTGGTGATGAAATCAGTTTACAGTTGGTAAAATGTAATCAGCTATTGAAACAAGTTTTAAACCAGAATGTTATAATGACCAAAATCAAATATTTATGTCACATTTATTTAATTAGCAATTTGTTATCGCGAATATCAAGTAACTTTTTGTTTATTGAAAATATTTTTATGTCAATATTATTCTAATGATTATATTTATAAACATTTTTATTTTATTTATAATGGATCATTCTTGTGTGAAAACGTGTCATTATTTTTTATTATAGAAGGATTAAAACAATGTAATTATAAATCAGAATATCAGTAGTGTTGTGCTTAGAAAATTTTATTTGGTAGTGTGTTACTTTAAATTATAGAAAATGGATGTTTAAATGGTATGTAGTATGGTTATTCCCACATTCATGAAATGGGATGTACTCGTATGTGAATATTTTTAATTAGTGGATTTTGCTCACCGAGGCAAATTTTAAAAGCCACGACCATGTGCATTAAATTTCAATGGTCTCTCCATTGACCCTGTTATGTAAATTCGACATATTGCTTAATGCAAATATGGTTCCTTTATTTAGTCAATAAATAAAAAAAATATGAGAAGTATTTTTTATCTTAATTTTGGAAAAATAGTTACTATTCAACAATGAAGTGAAGACTAAATATAAATTCTGTTACTAATGTAAATTTATCTGTTATATACAAAGTTATTTTATTATGTAAGTAAATAAATTTTCCTGAAATAAATATATTGAATATCCATCGAAATATACATAGTTACATTATAACATATTTTAGAATATTAATACGAATGAAGACATCTGTTTTCTAGAAGTTTCATAATATTTTTTGGGAATAACATGTTTCACATTTAATATCTTAGCAAGGCAAAACATGTCATTTCGATAAAATATAATAAAACTTCTAGAAAACAGATGTTTTCATTTGTATTTATTAATCAATAGGGAGTTTTACAGCATTGTTCAAGAAACGATAAATTTATTTTAGAAATAAATTGAACACTTAAATATTTTATAATTATAATAATTTTAACACCACTTTATTTTGTTTTTTAACACTACCAACTGCTTTATTTTGTTCCTAGTAGAGCTTCATCAGGATGACAGTTCGTTTAATTACGCTGATAAATCTCCGTTTGGAGTGAAACTGCTTGGTAGTGTTAAAAAACAAAAAATCCTGTTAAAATGAAATATTAGTATTTCATGTATTTCTATAAATGTCGTTTCACAAATGAAGCGCTTCATACGAAAACATATTTTTTTTTAAATTCCTTACCATGTAGGAATGGTATTTTTATTATACGAGGTCTGTTCAAAAAGTATCGCGAATTTTATATTTTTTCAAAAAGTATTTATTTATTCATGAATATCTATTTTGTCCCCTTCAAAGTAATTCCCCTCGGATATAATACATTTATGCCAACGTTTTTTCCAATCCTCGAAGCACTTAAAAAAATCATTTTTTGTGACCTTGTTCAGCTCCTCCTTCGATGCCGTCTTTATCTCCTCAATCGTGGCGTAGCGTCGTCCTTTCATGGGCCTCTTCAGTTTTGGAAACAGGAAAAAGTCACAGGGGGCCAGGTCTGGGGAATACGGTGGCTGCGGCACCATTACTGTGTTGTTTTTGGCCAAATATTCGCGCACAAGCAACGATGTGTGAGCAGGGGCGTTATCATGGTGCAAAAGCCAGTTTTTGTTCTTCCACAAATCCGGGCGTTTCTGGCGGATTGCTTCGCGCAAATTGCGCATAACTTGCAGGTAATATTCCTTATTGACCGTACTACCCTGTGGCAAGAACTCATGATGCACCACGCCCCTGCAATCGAAGAAAACTGTGAGCAAAACCTTCACGTTCGACCGAACTTGGCGCGCTTTTTTTGGTCTTGGCTCATGCGGCAGCTTCCATTGGGATGATTGAGCTTTGGTTTCCACGTCATAACCATAAACCCATGATTCGTCACCAGTTATGACCCTCTGGAGCACATTTGGGTCGTCACGGACCGAGTCCAACATCTCCTGAGCAATGTTAACGCGATGCTGTTTTTGGTCGAAATTGAGCAATTTTGGCACGAATTTCGCGGCGACCCGACTCATGCCCAAATCATTGGTTAAAATCGAATGGCACGAGCCAATCGATATGTTTAGGTCCTCAGCAACTTCTCTAACGGTGATTCGACGATTGGCTAATACTATTTTCTTCACTTTATCAATGTTTTCGTCTGTTGTTGACGTGCTCGGGCGTCCGGCACGCTCTTCGTCGTTCATATCTTCTCGGCCCTCTGAGAACATTTTGTACCACCGATAAACGTTGCTTTGGTCCAAGGTAGCTTCACCATATGCCACAGTCAACATTCGAAATGCGTCCGCGCACTTTATTTTGTTTTTCACACAAAATTTGATACAGATTCTTTGATCCATTTTTTGGAATAGGCAAAAATCGAAGACGAGCCAAAACACATCCAAGCAAAACAGCTGTCAAAAATTAACTAAACATTCAAAATGGCCGACCTTGTCAGCATAAGTAAGGGACATGAGTACCAACATAACGCTACAAAAAAATCAAAAATCAAATATACGTAGCCAGCGGAAATTCAAAATTCGTGATACTTTTTGAACAGACCTCGTATGTTGATGCCTATCTGTCATTTGACGTGTCAATTGTGTGATTACTTACTTTATTATTTTTTTTACAGTCAAATTCCTTTTTAAAATTTTGATAATAGTTTGAATAATGAATGTAATGAAATAAAATATATTATCTAAGTATATTTGAGATACCATTGTTTGAATTTGATGTGTATCTGTTGCTGGCATATTTCAATTTGCTAACACACATTGTGTTCATGAGTGTGTCTAAAATTGTTGTTTAGGAGTAATGACTTTTTTTCTTCATAGTTGTCTTTCAATGTAAAAAAGTTCTATGGCAAATTGTCTTTAGTATCTATTTATTCTTGGTAGTGATATGAGTGTACTTCTTGAAGAGGAATATATCTATAATTAATTAATTTAAATCAATAAACATACGCAGCGTATATTCAATTCACTTTTTTTTTAAACTGTGAATGTAGTCAACAGCTCTATATGGGTTAAATGCAAAATTTGAATATTTTTCTGGGTATATATCATCTGGTGGATCTGTAGTCTAGATATTTATTTTAAGTGTATGGACATATCGTTGCCCCAGAGCAATAGTGAGATAAATCAGTGCCATCTTGACAATATAACAAGCCGTAATGTTCCTTTGATATTGTTTATGGTTTGACAGGCCTTGCACTTATAAGTGCAAGGCCTCCCCAAGTCAATATCAAGGGATGGATAACACTCTATCTCACTGGGGTGACGATATGCTGAAATACAAAAAAATATATAATTAAGTCCTAGAATATGAAACAGGATTATCTCACAATTTTATCGGATTTAGGTATTTTATAACTGTCAACATAATCCGGGATCAAAGTTGTAATCTCAAAGTCTGCATATTGAATATTTTCATACATATAAACGTTTAATTTTATTTCAAATCATTTTTCAGTATTTACGAGAGATTGTTCACAGAACAGTTTTATCCTTTTGGGTCATTGAGTTCAAGCCTGGACATGACCCGATTCCTCCTTCATAATAACGAGCTATTGCTGCTCAGCTTGGAGATTGCATAATAAATTAAAAAGTATTATCCATTGGTATTATGATTTTGCATAATTGGTAAACTTAATTATTTTTAAAATTATAAGTCTGTTTTATTCACATTCGTTATTACAATCAGTAATAAAACATTGTACACAACTTAATTACAGTAGAACCTGGATAACTGGCATTCCTAGGGACCCAGGGCTACGATGGTCAATTAACCAGGTTTTCCAATTATCCAGTTTTTCATGTATCCAGGTCCAGATTGTGCTTTGGTTTTTTAACCAGGTTTTGTAACTACATAAACAGAAAAGCATTAAAAACGATTGATGCATAAAACAATCAATAAAATGTTTATAAAAGTTTAATAAGTAAATTGTAATTATACATATGTGCATACACATACAAACAATAAATTTAATTATTGTGGCTTGAAAAAATCAGTTATATGGGCCTGTTTCACACGCTAAAAATGTTGCCCAACTCTTCATGAGATTTACCAGCATCAAATTCTTGGTTTTAGTTTCGAGTTCAAGTCAATGCCGTTATATTTACGTTTGTGAAACATTCCGATTTAAAATGGACCACCTTCGATGAGTACAAAACAAATACTGAGGAATTGTCAGTTTACAGAGGTTGAGAAGGCAGTGCTCTCCAAATACAGAGGTTTAGGGCCAGAATGTCGACTTCTATTAAACAGGTTTCTTTTTTCCATTTATAGAGGTTTCAGTGCTCCAAGGGGGTGGGACCGGAACTTTTCTGCCATTTATAGAGTTTTGCCAATTAACCAGGTTCCAATTATCTAGGTTCTACTGTACATTAATAAAAAAATTGGCACCATGATCATGAATTTACATAATATAATACTTTATTTTCAAATGATTACACAACAGTATCTCATCATGTGCAGCTCAGAATAAAGCCGTCACCCATAATAAATATGTATGGCCACTAAGTTGGTATTGTATTGTAAAAAACTATTTCTTTAATATTTATATACCTATATATAAGAAATTGTATAGCTATATTTTTTTTTTATGTTTTACACATACAATAATGTTTGAATGTTCAACTTCTGTATGGGTTTATAAATATTGAAACATCATTATCATAAAAAAATTCACTTATATGGATGCTGGCTAAAATTGCAACATATTATTTAATATTGTAATATTTATAAATATGTAAAATCACTATCGCTTGAATAAATAATACTTTCAAATAATCTGTTTTTTAATTTTATGAATAATATTTATTGAACATATTTAATCATATTTAACTAAACTAAACATATTTACTTCATGGGTGATAAAATAATGCTAAAATAAAGATAAGTCCATGACGAAGAGTTGCAAAATTTGAAATCAATTTGAAGTACTGTATTCTGTTTTCCCTCTAATCATTTCCTTACATTGCGCGTTTAATAATTATTTCATTCACATTTTATATATTGTATATTTTGAAATTGTTCCGAATAAACAAAACACTGTTCATTTGTCTTTTTATGAAAAAAAAATATATATAAAATTTTGAATGGCATTTACATTATTTATTTATTTATTAAGGGTAATACAGCGATATAAATAACATATATTACAAAAATAAAACGCTCGAAAAAATACAATAAGGCCAATTACATGCTACCACAAATATAAAATAATATAATAGTTAACAGACGACAGTATGAAACGAGATTGAAGTTAAACTAAGACAAAATAAGGCTAAACAAAATATGTAAGAGTTAAAAATAATAATATTAGTGGAAATGAAAAAAAAAGTGATTTAATATTATGTAACATTATGGTCTCATCCACGCCGAAAGGTTGCTCCTATCATTTTTCTGAAATTAAGCTCGTTCAGATGGAAAACATTAATCTCTCCAAAATGCTTATTGTAGTTGTAGCAAATCAGATACAATGCCGCGCTCTTAGCGTAGTTAGTGCGATAAACAGGAAGATGGAAAACTTGGAAAATTAATCCGTCGGTATTATCGTTATATTGCTAAAAGGACGAAATTTGTAGGTTTAACCGTACCGGTACTGTCATACCACCAGACGGGTTAATTAAAAAATAAAAATTTACGGATTTTGCATATTTTCTCTATGGTTTCGCGTAAAATAATATTATATTGTCTATGAATATAAAATGTCAACAAATACATGCTATAAGAGTTTTGAGTGGTTTTTCCTGGTTTGCATTTGGCGCTTTTCGGTAGAGATCGATTAACGCGTTTAATTTTGATATCACTACAGTTATGGAATGATGTGTTGATTGTCTGCTAACTCCATTGAACGCGAATAATAAATATAAAGTGTTGCTAAAAATATCGCCGTATTAATTACTACTCAAGTGGATAGTTAATCGTTACCGACATTAATTAATGTATTGTTAGACATTGAATTTAAACCTGTTGTGCTGACTCCATCCTGTGTGTTAGTTTATTTTTTGATATTTTTATTATTATTAAATAAAAAATGAGTGATGATAAAGTTGTGACATTCCAACCAGAGAAGAGGTTGGATACAGAAATAAATCCTGAATACCTTGAATTGAATGATGCGGAGAAGAAAAAGAAACAAGATCAGAAAGTACAGGATACTGCATTCGATTGTTGTTTTTGGCCATTTGTGTGGTGGAGTCCTGGACCTCCCGTGGACCATACTTTCTGCTGCTGCTTCGGACCCTGCCGTGGCTGCGGCTGTTGTGACTTTTCCTCCTGTTGTGATTGTAGCTGCGATGGCTGTTGTGACTGCAACATCGCGGAGTGCTGCAATGACTGCGGCGGGGATTGCGCTGCTTGTTGCACTGAATGTGCAGAATGCGCTAATCTCTGTTCTCATATTTAAACTAGTTTTTCTAGAATCTATTTTAGATTTTATCATTAAGTAAAATATTACAAAGCTTAATACTAATTGTTAATATAATATAAGTTTATCAGTTTATTCTCTGATTATGATCAATGGTTTGAATTTTGAACAAATGATTTCTCAATTTTGCTAATAATATGTATTTTCTACATACTTTTACTTTATAAGAAAGCATATTTTTCTTAATATTGTATCATAATGAAAAAAAGTATAAATATTAACATACCTAAATTTTGAAAGGTTTAATTAATGCTGAAGAATAATGACTACAATCAAATAAAATATTAAACTAAACATTTGATGTGCTGGTTATTGAAGAAAAGCATGACCAAAAACCGGGTTGGTAAAAAACAAGTTTTATAATTAAATTAAGATGTTTATTCTGCGGTATGCTTAAATTATGATATTTGCACCAGAATGAATGAATTACTGGTTTCATAAAATGTCATTTTCTATTTTTGGATACATTAAACATTTAAATATTGTATTTATAGTTGCTATGATGAAATTAAAAATGTATTCATTCAAATGTTTGATAATGCAAAGGCAAGGCATAACCTATCATTCCCAGAAAATTCCATAAAATTTTAGAAAACCCACATTATCATTTGTATAAATTATTTAAATATAGAGTTTTACATAATTTTTCCAGAACCAATAAATAATACTCTTTTTTTATATATTTTTATTGACATAAAAATAATACTCATCATTGTTTTCTATTTAAAATTTTTCAATTTAAATTTCTTTTTAACACATTGTTTTCGGGTATTGTTTTATGCTGATTGCAGCCTGGCGCGGGCGATATTTGGGTTCGCGCGCGAGTTTTTTCAACATTATTTTAAAAGTCTATAACTTTTGAAATATCCGTGATAATTGACTGAAACTTTAAATGCATCTTACCTTATTGTGTCTCAATGATGAAATGATGGAAAACAAACACAAAGTAGCACTTTGGAAGTTTTATTTTTATACAATCACAGAATTTTTATCAAATTATAATACTATTTAAAATCAATACAACTATTTAACACTAGATAACACTATTTAAAATTGTCAAAATTACTGTCTAGTATTTTTTTACTGTATGGTACCGTTCAAAACATGTACCTCTGTGAAGAGCCACACCACAGAATTTACACATGTAACAAGTTTCACTCCTTTTTCCTTTAGCAGCACACACTCGACATTTTCTTTGTGCGTATTTTTTTTCCCTTTCCCCTTTATCCTTTCTAATTTATGGACTTTTAGATTCGTAGAAAGTCTGCCTGGAGGATCGCGATTTGGAGTGTGCCGTGTCAAACTTACTGTCGATGTTCCAGGTTCCTCACTTAGTTCGTTTCAATACTGCTAGTTATCCAATGACGTGCTGTCTCCAATAAAAAAAAATTGTACCTTACTGAGTCTGGAAATTTTGCTTTATAAATTACAATTATAATTTCCGCAGAGTGTATGGTGGAAATCATTCTTACATATTTTTTAGATCGCCAAATCTGCATAAGAATGTCATTTTTTCTTCGAAATATTGACTCCCCTTTTTCTAATTTTGGTTTTTTCAAAGATACGGGTAAGCCTCGATTTTCTCGTATTGTACCACATACTCTTATTTTTTTCTCCAACAAAGCCTCACTCATCAAAACACTATTGTAATAATTATCCATATATTCGTGATGCCATAATTCAATATATGGGGTTAAAACTGTTTCCACTGTTTCTAACATTTTTTTACCCTGTGCTGTATATATTTCAAAATTTCCTATGTATCCTATTGTGGCCTCGCAAACAAAAAATGTATGTTTTTAGACATTTTTTTTTTTCATTTTATAATTGAATAATAAATCAAAAGTAAAGCCTAATACATATAAATTTGTGAGTGAAATTATATTGTGAAGTCAGATATACGATTTAGCAACAAAATCCATTTATTACACAACACGTTTTATTACGTTACCCGACGACAACCACCAGAGAGTAAAAAACGTATTTTTACGTTTCCCGCATTTGAGCACCAAACTGAAAAAAACGTAGTTTTACGTTTCCCGACAACATTGTGTTAAATTAACAATGGAATTTTACAGTGCCAACGCCTTAAGCTCAAACAAGATGTATTTATTCTATTTCCGAATAATGTATCATTCGTGCCAACTTAATAATCGTTCTCCAATTAGAGTTTTACGTAATGCTTGTTAGAAATGTGATATAAAGGGCTTCGATAAAATTATCTTTACACACAATATGTTTATAATGCTTATTTTTAAGTACATTTGACAATACTTTTTCATGTTACATGTTTAAGTCAATTTTATTATTATTTTCATTCTTTATAGATGTTTATTTAATTAAGAATCATATAATTTTTATTTATTGTTGTATAAATAGATCTGATGATCTGTGACACAGAAATAATGTCTCGTGGTAGGTTTAAAAATGTTTATTTCGAATGTAATTTATTTAAAAGGATCAATATAATCTTCAGAGATTCAAGAAATAAGCAAAATGATACATGTATATTCAAAGGTTAACCTGTAAATAATTTATATATTTCTTGTTATTTATTACATTTAAATTCTTCAGAATTATGTGTCATGTTGCATAAAAAAGTATATAAATAATATTTTGGTATTCTATATTTAAACATATTTTAATTGTGTTCAAATAGCTTTTAAGTAAACCGTGTCCGTTGAAATATTATTTAAAAAAAAATTGAATATTCTACGATCGTAATTTCTTGTAAATTATGTAGTTTTAAAGTCTACTGATTTATAATCTCACAGTATTTTTACAGCATTTTTTATGTGTGGTTTCTTGTGCGTAATGACAATTTGTTAATAGTTTTATTTTATAATTATGACTCCAGTTCAACATTGTTTATTAATACTTTTGTATGAAGTAATTAATTTTACAACTTTTTTTATTTTGTAATTCTGAAGAAGCTCCGACAGGAATGAAACCGGTTGGTTTTGACAAAAATAAAGTGGTCTAAAAACTTTATTATTATTAATGTGATCAATTTGTTAAAATGCTGTGTTATAAGTATTTGGTGTCCATGACATACATAGCTCTATCAACTTCAAGTTTGATTAATTTTATACAAATATAATTACTAACATTGTGGTAACTATCAGCATTGGGAATTACCCAGAGGAAACTTTGTAGTGTGCAGTAGTTTAAGTACATGTTTGAGAATTCCCACATTTGATGACACTCTTCGTCCATAACATGATATTAAGTTTTACATTATTTACTTTTATAAGTAATAGGATTACTTGGAAGGATTTGTTATTAATTTTATGAAAAACTTACATTGATAAAAATATATAATACAATATATGTTTATGGATTATGAAGAGAATCGAAATCTAATATATAAATATTTAAATAAATATAATGAGTTCTTGGAAAGAATATAATGTATTATATATTGAAAATAGATCTTTCGGAATTGTATATTGTGTATTATCAGTAGCTAAAGATAAGCCACACCACTTCCTGGGTATTTTACTGTTAAGTTGTTTCAGCATTTCTTTTTAATTGTTAATGTTTCATCTATTATATGAAATTTTATTTTATTTACTTTTACTTCTGTTTAAAACCTGTTCATTACAAAAAAATCAAAATTTCCCCTGTCCCAAACTGCGGTATAGTAAATAGAAACTGGGATAAATGAGACGTTTGATAGTAGCAGAAAAAACATTATTTATTTTTATATTTTATCTATGGTTTGACAAACCTTTTTAATTTAATTTATACAACATTATAACTATTCATTAGAATTGTTCTTAAGACACTGCGGATTTTTGTCACTATGTAATATCTGATATTCTTGGTTGTCAGTACAAGACTTTAAAATGTGTGCTTTATAAAGTAAAATCTAACATTGAATTTACTGTGCTATATTAAATAAAACATTAATAGGCATAAATTACAATAAAAGTCTTATACACATAACAGTTTAAAGGTAAACCTTTGTAAACTAACGCTTGTGCAAATGAATTGAATAAAAAAAATAACGCTTATACATATATCATACTAATGTACGAATGTACATACTCGTATATGTATGAGATAAAGTAGAGAATAAGTAGTAATTGATATTTTGGCTCATTGCTGGTGCTATTGAATTGTGATGATTGAATCTGTTATATATTATTGTATTTTAAAATATATTTTATCATTCCATAAAGCGTTACATTTTATATACATATTTACAAAATTAAAATACATATGTTACTCAAAATAAAAATGTTTTTTATTTATTTTGGTTCAACCTGATTTTACTTCTTTGGATTGAATATTTCAAAGAACTGACATCTCTCTTCTTCCTAGCTTTGTTCCGTTTACTTGACTGTCAGTGGCATCTGGTGGGATCCGATCTCTTTTGAGAATCCTTTAAATAGGTCCCATCCATGTCAACTTGGGCCTACCACGTCCCCTGGGTCGCTGGTCCGCTTCCATTACCTTCATAGCATGGTCAGCTGGGCACTGCACAACGTGGCCATACCATCGAAGAACTGACTTATCACCGATTAAAACAATGGAAGGTTGCTTAGTTCCTTAAAGATAATAAAAAAGTTGGTTCAGTGGTTTATGTCCCATCACACGTTGGTAAGTAGTAGTAATCATGTGTATTGTGGTTGATCAAATGAGGCTTTTTCATATTTAATTTTGAGGAAAACAAACTGTTTCTGTGAGTTTTATGACATTAAAAGAGAGTGACTTGTGGCCTTGCTACTGTATTATCCTACATTTGATAGCTAAAACATGCGATTCTCTTATTACATATGACTCTTCTATAAAACATATGTTTTCTTTAACACTAAATATTGACTACGAAGTTTACGTCATTATTCAACCACAATAAAAATGAATTTTCATTGTGGAAATGGATATAATTTTGTTATTCATATATAAGTAATTGGTTCATTTTTGGACAAGTTAAAGTAAAGTTAAAAATGGATCACTGAGACGATTTGGACATATGAAACGAATGGATGGGAGAAGAATGGTTAAAATATTAAATAGTCCATTGTTCTGGCCGAAATACTATGATACTTCAACATTATTACTGTTAAAATTTAAAACACTTATAATATCACAATTTCTTTTTATTCACCGAGAGTGTCGCGACAGCTGTTTCGCCAACCGATGTTGACATCATCAGGTGTTACAATAACAACATAAGTTTATTGTTTTAAATCTTAACAGTTAAAATATTGTAAGAAAAGCATGGCATGACCAAATTAATCAAATACTAATAGGCTGCCACACTCGAAGTCGGAAAAATCGATGAGCGTGCATGTCACTATGTATGAATGTAGAGAAATCTCGAAACTGTCAGTATAGAGCAGTATGGTAGTCTACCCTCTCTGCCAACCCCTCCGGAGAAATGGTGTGATGGTTAGTTAGTTGGTTTTGGATAAGTTATGTGCAATTGGATTTGCAGTAACTGTACTCTGGGAGTAATATCTGCTTGTGTAGTGTTAGGATAGATGTTTTTCATTAAATTATATTTTGGCTAGTAATATAATTGTATTTATGTACTATAGTTACGTGGATCGTAGTATAAAAATATTTAATTTTTCAATAATATATTTTAGTACAATTGTTTAGAAGATTTTAAACAATAATTTCACTAGTATATTCAACATTTTAAGTGGATTAATAATAGAATGGAAAATAGGCGCCAATCAAAACGATCTATCTATATCGCACGTAGCATCTTCACCTTGGTAGCCCTGCCTACTCACGTGATCAGTGTTGCTAAGTCATCGGTGATGCCATATCAAATTAAAATTAGTGGTTAAACAGTACAGTAGAACGTCGCGTCGTTTATCCGAACTAATTGGGACTGGAGGTTTTCCGGATAGTCAAAAAGGCGCTAATTCTTTTAGCAAAATAAAGTTTAAATCGATTTTTTTCCTTGGCGCCATTTATTGATTATGAAATTACAAAATTTTACTGAAAAAACAAGTATGTACGAGTATGTAGTACATGTACATAAAAAGGCTTACATTACTCTACAGTTCTGGAAAAATAATAAGAGTTTTGTTTTTGAACAAGATTTCCTTTTCTTTTTTTTTGCACTTCATCATCTCGGCTTAATCGTCGATGGGTCGGCTTTCGAAGTGGTACGAGAATATACATATTTTGGCCAAATTTCGAGAAAGAAGCCGACCGAAGAATTCAGTTGGGTTGGGCGGCCTTTGGAAAATTACGTCATGTTCTCACTTCTAAAATACCACAATGCCTCAAGACTAAAGTTTTTAACCAGTGCGTCTTGCCAGTAATGACGTACGGAGCCGAGATGTGGACACTGACAAAAGGCCTAGTCTACAGATTCAAGGTCGCCCAACACACCATGAAAAGAGCCATGATTGGAATAACCTTGAGGGACAGATTTAGAAACGAATTTATTCGACAACAAACCAAGGTGACTGAGGTGGCTCTGAGGATGGGTGGGCTATCGGAGAACCGACGGCCGACGGGGAAGGCGGGTTCTGGAGTGGAGACCGCGTACAGGATTCTGCAGAGTTGGACGTCCCCCTGCCCGCTGGACCGACGATCTGAAGAGGATTACTGGACATGGATGGATGGAAGCGGCAATGGATAGGGGGCGTGCTTTGGGAGAGGCCTACATCCAGCAGTGGATGACAGACGGCGATGATGATCTTGGCTTGTCCGGATAATTGACGTCCCAGTTAACTGACGTCCGGATAAACGATGTTCTACTGTATATTACTATCAATAAATGGCGGTGATGATATAATTGAAATAATATCGAAAATAAGAATTTCGTTATTTGGACATGCATGACGATGCATTATATAATATATTTTTAATTACTTATGATTCACGGATAATGCAGTCACAAGCCATGGCCTCATTTTACTATTTTGTTCGCAAAGGATATCATGGAATCCTTATTCAACAATTTATTATGATGGTTCATTGTTATACGTGTTTGGAGAATATGAATATGAATTAACAAAGCATTCTTTGTTTTATTGCGGTGTAAACTTTTAAAAATGATCTTTTGAATGTGATAAAGTTGTTTACAATTGATGGTACTTTTGATATTTAATTAATAAATTTGTTAACCCCTAGGCGCCGGGAACGATTTGCACGGATAGAATTTCTGGAAGGTCACGAATTGTATTAATGTGCATTTGGCCTCACCGTGTTTTACTTAATATCCCAAAAAACATATTATAGAAAATAAGAGCTTCAATTAGTTTTTGTAATATTGGAAATTTAAAATAAAATAAATAAAAATACGAAACGCTTTTTTCTTATTTATTTTTCATTTGTAAGAATGGAACTGATCCAGTCAGTATGTTCTGACACTCTCGTATAGACTCCGGGTAGTACCGCCACTCCGCAGCCCATCCCGTAGCTCACAACACCCTCTAGCAACCCTCCGCAAAATAGTGGAGAGCCCGAATCACCCTGCCAATATCATAATAATACAATGAGAAGAATAAAAGTGGAACTGTTGTTTTTTCATGGAATCTGATACTGAAAAAAATTCATCTTGAATATCAATTAAAATATATACAATATGATAAGAGATTAAAACAGAGAGACAAAATAAAACAGGTAATAGGGTTCAAAAGTTTCTAGTCTAAAGGGTACTGTTTATAAATAAGCCCATCTGGACACTGTCCATGTGGAAGACCACGTATGAGATGGAAGGACAGTTGGACCTCCTGAGGTGATCCTCAGGAGACACACTTTCTATGTCACAAATTGTCAGATCTAAAATAAAAAGGTGAAGAATATACGTTTAACGTTCATATTTATTAACTTTTTAGAACCATTAATTAACTCATATATAGGGTGTTTTTTTTTAGAGGTTTGGTTTTTAAAATAGCAACATTGTTTCTTCAGACTGTCAATTTGACAGTTGACAGTTGATTTGTAGTAAGTACGTTTAGCCATTTTACCATGAATAGACACGTCAGAACAGCTCTTGCAAATTGTGCAAATTTATTTTGAAAATCATGGTTCGGTTCGCCAAACTTATCGTGCACTACGTCCATTTTATGGTCGACATAATCGTCAATCCGAGCAAGTTATTCGGAAGACCATGGATCGTTTTCGCACCACTCTAGTGGGTAGTACGCAAACACAAAGACGACGATTGTCGAAAATTGGACTTCACGATTGCGCTTCATTCGAGCTAGCCTCATATGCCTGAAATCATATATAAACAATAATGGCATAAAATTATCTATTAAATAAAGCCAATATCATAGACATTAACATTATTTGAACGTGTTTTTTTTTCATTTTGAATATGTATTGTATACCTCTAAAAAAACAATCTATATAATCAATATATTTTCATTATTTTAAAATTATAATTTAGACTTTCAATGTCTTCTTCTTTTTCTTCTTCCTCAGCCTATTTCCGTCCACTCCTGGACAAAGGCCTCCTCCATTTGCTTCCATGTCATTCTGTCCTGTGCAGACTGCATCCAGGTTATTCCGATGTCTCTGTTTAGATCATCCTTCCACCGTAGTTGCGGTCGCCCTGCACTTATCTTCGCCGTCCACGGTCTCCAAGTCAGCAGTCTTCTTGTCCACTTTTGTCATGTCAGTAAGCTTTGTTTTTTCTCTCACCGTATCGTTTCCGACTCTGTCTCTTAGGCTTATTCCTAACATGGCTCTTTACATGACTTTTTGGGCCACTTGTAGATCTTTCTTTCTTTCAATCTTTCAATGTAAAAAAGTAAAATTAGTTGTTTGTGAACTGTTGGAATTGTAAAATGGCTGAAACCTTTCTTAAACTCAGTATTCACAGCAGTGTGGGATGCACTGGCGCATTGTCATAAGAAAACCTCAATTCTCAGTTTTTTTTATTATACTACAAGTTTCGTACCTTGAGACCGGAAAATATGGATCTTTCTACATACTTATATCACGAAGGAAATGAAACACAAATAACTAAAATCAACGGCAAAAAAAGAAACACAGAAGAGGATAAACTTTAATAAAATATGTTCGTGAATCATTACACGTTTTTTTAATATGATGAAGACTCGTGGACGTTGAAGGCAAAATCTGCAGAGATGCTGGACACATTTGAGAGAAGGGTGTTATGAAAAATCCTGGGATCCTTGAACGATGGTGGAACCTTGATAATGAGGTACAATGAGGGACTGTACACAATGGAGTTCTAGTGCCAACCCTCATGTATGGAAGTGAAGCTTCGAGCTGGCAAAAGAAGGATGAAAGCAGGATAAACGCCGTAGAAATGAGATCACTAAGAAGAATGTGCGGGAAAACGTCGTATGATAGAATACCGAACGATGAAATAAGAAAGAAATGTAAGGCAGATGACTGCATCATGGTTAAATAAAAAAATGGTCCCTAAGATGGTTTGGACATATGGAACGAATGGATGAGAGTAGAATGGTTAAAAAGTTGAAGACAAGCAGCGTGAGTGGAAAAACGGCAAAAACGACCGAGGAAAACACGGCATGATCAAATAAATCAATTACTAAAAGACGGCCACATTCGAAGTCGGAATAATCGACGTGCGTGCATGGTACGATGTATGAATGTAGAGGAATCCTGAGAGGTATGTCAGGACAGAGCATTGTGGCGATCCATCCTCTCTGCCTACCCCTCCGGGGAAATGGCGTGATGGTTAGTTAGTTAGTTTTTATGAGGGACTGTATAACTTTAACAAAGCACCCAAGCTCTCTATACATGCTAGATTGAGTAGAATGAGATAGGTTGGACATGTGGAAAGAATGCCGTCTCGGGCACTAAAAAGAATCCTTGAGGGACATCCGGGCGGAAGGAGATGGGTTGGTAGGTCTAGACTCCGATGGGAGGATGAGGTAAGGAATGATGCTACACAACTACTGCAAATGAGAGACTGGAAGGCCGCAGCAGGTGACAGAAGTATTTGGAGGCGAGGACTGTTGGAGGTTAAGGGACGATATAAGCTGTAGAGCCAATGAAGAAGTAAAAGATGCGTGTAATTGATTATTTTTTGTTGATTAAGTGTTTTGGAATGTTTACCTGACAGGCATCTATTCCATTTCCCAAGGCACAGATCATCCCGCCATCTCTCGGAGGAGAAATATATTGTCCCAACAGCTTCTCGCATTCCAGCTGGGATATGATCTTCACAGTTCCTACCCGCAGATCACTGAAGGACACCTCCGAGTTCATTTGAGTAGAGCCGTATCCATAAATTTGACATTCTCCTAAACATTGAATAGTTACATTGAATAATTTGAATAGTTACATTTGAATCATTATAATAAATAGAAATTAACATTATAGAAAATAATAGAATCGAATAATATAGACCTAAAACTGAGAATACTCCTCATCAAGACCTATGTATGGAGTATCTTGATGTACGGCTGCGAGACATGGTGCCTATCCGAAGGAGATAAACGGAGACTACAGGCTTTTGAGATGTGGTCCTATAGTAGACTATTAGGCGCCTGCTCAGGACCTTGTCCGAAAGGCGCGCAAGATGGATCGGCCATGTAATACGACAAGAAGGCTTCTTGGATGCCATAATGGAGGGTATGACCGAGGGGATAAACTCTAGGGGACACCCACGCCGAGCGTACCTGAAGGACCTGTTGGTGGACGTGCGCTGCTCATCATATGCAGATTTCAAGCGAGCCGCACAGGACAGGGAAGAATGGAAGAGAATAATTTAGGAAATTGCTGCAAACCAATCCCAGGATTGTAACCAGAGAGAGAGAATAAATATCACGATTACAATAGCTCATTTGAATATACGAGTATCGTAGTAGCGGCGTAAATTGACAATATTAACAAAGTTAAGAAAAAATAAAAGGTGTTTTTCCAAAGAAACTTTATGATTGAATTCAGAGTGTTATTGGAGATGTTAGACGACTTCTTGTTGTATGAATTGCAGATCTGGCTATAACCACAGAATATGGTTCCAGCAGGATGAATCAAATTGATTCCCAGGCGAGGTGACATAAATTGGCTTCCATGCAGTCCTGATTTAATCCCTATCGACTGTGGTATCTCAAATCTAAACTTTACCCTAATAAACCGACTTCCTTGGCGCATTTGAAAGAAAATATTTGTCACGAAATGGCAGCCATCATGGAGTCTACCTGCCGAGCGGTCATAAGAAATTTTACTGTTCGATTAAATGAGTTCCGCGAACGCGAGGGCTTACATTTTCAAGAAATAAATTCTTTAATAATTAATAAATATTTTTTAGATAAATGGCCTATTTTTTTTAAACGATTCACTAAATACAAACTTTATTTTGAGACACCTTGCATGACGGAAAATTGTAAATATAAAATACACAATTTTATTGTAGTTTCAATACTAGGGATTGGTTTGCAGCAAAGTCTATTAACATCTTGTTCCGGTTCTTGGGATGCCACTTGGGTGTTTTAATGTGGCAGTTTCGCGTCGCTTTCCACATTTGCACACAACGGGCTATTTGAGTCCAATTACTGTACTACTATTTAGCCATTGATTCTCATGACATGTGAAGGGTAGCTAATCTATCTCCATTTTATTGTCACATGAATTCTACACCAGACTAAAGACAGCGTGACCTTCACAGTGCCATCGACGGAATAGAATCCGGGACATTCGGCGTGGCAGTCATAGTTCTTGCCTTTCTGCCACGAAGGTCGTCTTTTATAAAATGAACCTGCGATTTTTTGACGTATTACATTTTTTGTATTACAAATTTTGCCTTCAAATTTTAAATAAACTTTTTTTGTCTACCGGCTATCGTTGTTTTAAAATAAATAGGTAGGGTTTTTATAGTTGTTTAATGAAATGTAAAAAAAAGCATATGTAAAAGTTAAGAGTACCCGATAATCCGAATGAACTGGTTGGTAGGATATTGTCGTATAATACATCTAAAGAAGGAAAGCTTGCGTTGATTTTCATTAGAGCCAGATCATGTGCTTGGGAATCACTGAAAAGAAAAACAAATTCTAAATACAAATAAATTTGAACATAAACATCAAACTGTTCTCAATAATAATCAACATAAATGATGTAAGCTGAAAACCTATCATTTTCAAATTTCATACCCAAATCAAAAACCAACTTATATATTTCGTTTTATAATACTATCAAACCGATCGCGAATATCAGATGCAGCGTTCATATTTAGATTCTTGGATTTAAGATATGTCTTAATGCGCCCTTGATTACATTACAAAAAACGGCGCTTTAAAATTTAGCATATTACAATATTATTATTATTATTTTTAATTAGTTTTAATTTAATTCGCGTGAGGAACACCAGAATAAGATAGATATGTGAGGTTGAGGATATTATAATACGGAGCAGACAGCGAAAAAGGAACTGGTACGGTCATGTTAAAAAAATGGACATTACCAGACTCCCCTATATTGCATTGCATAATCAGCCTCATGGGACTCGTCCTCGTGGAAAACCTCCTAAAAGATGGAAGGACAGCTGGGAATCTACCTCACAGGAGGAGGAATACTCTGGAGAACAGACCACATAGGTCTAAAACAAGGAAAAATAAGAATAAGTTTTAATGTAAAATATATCATTTGGCGTATGTCTGTTTTGCAAAACATCACGAGAAGTTTGACAACACGGTTTTATTTAATTAAAACATATCGCATCTTATTAAGGATATATTTCGTTAGGTAGGCTATTAAAAAAATTACCCAACGATGCATTAATTTGATTAAGAAGTGGCTTTTACATAAGTTTTTGTATTTAGCTTGCCTGATAATAAATACAATTCTATTACCCATCATATTGATCGTGGATATAGACATTGGAGACTAGTATTTCTTCATTTTTCACATCGTCGGATATACTGTTGTCCGTTTTATAATTGTAGTTTTCAAACTTGATTGTGTATTTGTCGGGTTCTCCTTGTCCCGAACTCAAAGCAAGACAGTGGGCCGCTGTTAAGATCATATTTTTGGATATTAAAGTTCCTCCACAAATATGAGCCTTTATATTTGCGTCTCTAATAGAAACTGCTATCGGGAAAACACCTGGAAAATAAAATATAAACAAAGTTTACATTGTAATTGGTTTAGTGAAGGTATACCTATACACGCTGTATTTATATTAATACATACTTTATAGTACGTAATATTCGTACACCTGTATTGTGCTTTAACTACTAAATATTTTTTTGAAATAGAAAGATCTTAAACACGCCATTTATCATTCCTCATACCAATGAGCCATTTTTTCTTGCACAAAAAGCATTTGATCATATTTTTGTAAATTAAAATAGTTTGTTATAAAAATTTACAAGATTCGAATATGCTCTTTAGATTTAACTTAACCAAGTATTCACACAACTGTATTTTTATTTGATCTGTCGTGAGCTATTAAGACATTTATAAATGAATGGTTGAAGTAAAATAGGTATAGGTAGGTACCAACAAAAAATACGCAGTGTCGTTCTATATATCATATATCATAGAGAACGAAACTGCAAACTTAGTGTTTTTTTGTATTAAGCGCCTATTTTATTTCAAAATTCAAATATACTATAACTATAGTCAGGATCAAACAAGTTCTGAGGACTTTCGAGATGAATACACTGAGGACGATAGTAGGCAAGACACTGAGAGATCGCATGAGGAACACCAGAATAAGATAAATATGTGAGGTTGAGGATATTGATATTGCACTACATAATCAATCTCATGAGACTCGTCCTCGTGGAAGACCTCCTAACAGATGTAAGGATAGCTGGAGATCTGCCTCACTGGAGGATACACCCTCTGGAGAACTATCACATAGGTCTACAACAAAGGAAGAAAAAGAAGAAGAAGATAAAAAAAGGATTAATTATTTCTTCTATATAATTTGTGTTGTTATGATGGTTCATTTCTATTTTTCTTTTTTATACACTTTGTATATAAACACTTATATTAAAAAATAAAATTATATAGTCATGTTTCGGACAAACAGTCCGTATTCAGTAAAGATACATGTTTAAAAATATTATAAAATTGTTTACATGATCTGACAGATATTAAAAAGATTTATTTTGGAACGTTCATGCTTTTGTTATAACAAATATTATGATTTAATTTAAAATTTAAAATAATAATTATAATTCATATTGGGGTTCAGGTAATTACTTACAACAAAGGAAATAAATCAAAGATTGGACTTGACGTTAAATTTATTTGATTATTTGTAATATTTTCTTTATAACAATAGCTTTTTTAATTTCTAAAATTTCGAGATTGCTCAAAGTTATATTTCTATTATTAACATGGAAAATTTCAACGCCAATATCTTTATTAAATGAATGATCTTTTTCTATGCGGGGGTTAGCAAATTCAGAAAAATAATTGTACAAATTATTATACGAGTATATAAAAATTGATATATACAAAGTATATAAAAAAGGAAATAGAAATAAAGGATTAACTATGTTTAAAAAATATTTCTCTATACGCAATGTGAATAGAGGCAAATTGTATGTAAGTATTTGTCATATTTGTTCCACAACTTACAAATATTCTAAAAAACAATGAAATGTTTCAATCAGTTGTTGATAGTTCTACTTTCTGAAGCGTATTTGGAATAGATTCAGTAGATTCTACATAAATATTGACATCCACATGTATTAAACAGTTAATAGTTATGACACATTAAAATTAATATTGTAACAATATACGTAAAATATAACAATTTATTACATATTTTTTGACCTAATGTATTTTAAAACGTATGTTTAAATATTGGATTGAACACATTGTTTGTAATACACGATATAGTATTTTTGAGCTTATTTATCTTTATTCATAAATAATATATTTAACAAATATAATTATATTTTTACATTACCGTAAGAAAATTAACACAATGCTGTAAATATACTAAAAATAATTCAAATAAAAACTGATTATCTCTTAACTTTTAACGTTGTTTTTTATTATTTCACAACGAAACCAAACATTAAACACATTTTTTATGAACTTTATTAAGTACTTATAATTTTTATTACCAACCATTTTCCACAGGCGTTCCACCAACTACCCTTTTCACTCTTCCAGCATAACCGTTTTTAAGGCACATAAAAAGCAGTAATAAAACAAATATTGATAACGAATCACCATATTTCATTTTCATACTGAAGAAAATAAGAATCAAGAGGAAAAGTAAACTAGTTTTCTGTGGCGTTTTCCTCGCGACTGATAGATATCGCTCATCGATCAAAGAATAGTTAATTTCATGTAGTTATTCATAATATACAAATCGTTAGCATCATTTCATAAAATTTGATAACAGCTGATCAAATTATGGACTGATAACATACGTCTTATCCGTTTGTTGCTTTATTGTTTTTTTAATTACACATATCAATAGGTTTACTCAGGACACACATGTACTCGTAAATGCCTACGTTATCACTGAGAAAGAAAGTGCAAAAATAATGCTAATTTCACAAATTGACTAAAATATCAAATAAAACCTTCTTCATCTTCTTCAGCCTCTTCCCTCCACTGTTGCATATAGGCATCTTCCGTTTTTTTTCACTTATCTTTTCCGCATCCAGGTCGTCCATCTTTTATGTGGCTTTCTAACACTCTTTTTCTTTGTCCCCCATTGAAGTACTTTGGGTGTTCATTTGGCACTGCCCTGTATGGCTATATGTCCAGCCCATTGCCACTTCAATTTAGCTGTACTATCTACGATGTCGGCGACTTTGGTTCGGCGTCTAATTTCTTCATTTCTTATTTTATCTTGAAGACTCAAGCCGAGCATTTGCCTCTTCATGAATAGCTGTCCGCATTTTAATTTGTGGACGCTTTTTGCTGTGAGGGTAGCTGTCTTTAGACTGTAAGTCAGTATAGGCAATATGGCGAACATCTTTCTTTTCTTTTCTCAATCAAAGGCATCTTAATTTATATTAAAACTATCACATTTTTGAAATCGATTGAAATCTAAGCGCGGAAAGCCATTTCAAAAATGGTCTTTTGCTGCAGAATCCAAAATCTCAGATAAACGTTTCGATTGCAAATACACAAATTATTAGTTTAATATTAGCTGCAGCCTGGAGACTGACGTGCCATGGTAAATAGTTTACAAGATGGACACGACCCTTAATCATGAGGAATGCGACTGAGAAGAAGAAGATACAATACAAAGGCTATTCCATTTTAAACTAGTAATGAATTAACCAAAATTTTTAATCAATTTTCTACTTCCGATATTTGAAGTGCATTATCATCAAAATATTTGTTTTTGGTTTCAAGGGATTGGTTTGCAGTGCAGTATAATATTTTTGTTTGTTATTGGGATGCCATTTGGGCCTTTTAATTAAGTGATTTCCCGTTACTTTCTACATTTTTTATACAACACGTTATTTGATCCCATTTATGGGTATACACATTTATTATTGTAATTTTTTTCACACTGTCATCACCGGAGATCGTATCCGGGACCTTTATTGTGGCAGTGAGCTGTTGCCACTCTGCTACGAAGGTCGACTGAAAAAACTCAAAAGTGGCAAAAACCGTGTTTAATTTCATAAAAAAAAAATCATAATTTTCGAACTGCGAATGCCATAAGGTAACATGAATATGTTTTCATTGTTAGAAGTCACGTATATCTTGATAGGTTTTTTAATTATAAAGGGATTAAATAACACATTGAATGATGAGCACATCATATAAATAATAGTTTATCGATTGATGTGTATAGTTTCAAAGCTTTTATATCCACGTATCGTTGAAACAATCCACAATGTTTACAATGTTTTATTTAGCAGGTAATAACGGTATTAAGTGTAGGTATACCTACAAATGTAAGATTTAATTGACATACGAGTAGGTGTGATACACAATAATGTATTATTTACTTACAATAAAATGTTATCAGTTGTCCACGGGGTTATTGTACGGTATACTTGTCTACAGTATTGAGTTTCTTTGGTCACATATGCCAGGAGAGAACTGGGTAACCTGGAAAAAAGTATTGTCACAGGAAGTGTTCCAGGCAAAAGAAATAGACGCAGATCTCCTGCGCGGTAGTGTGACCAGATCAAAGAGAGACTGGGGGAGACCTCTACTCAACGGTGCGGACTGCGGAGAACAGATGATTGAAGGCAATTTGTTTTTGTCACGGGCAGTTCCATAGATCATGACCCTCAGTAATGAGGAAAAGAAAAAAGAAGAAGACAGGGTTATTATGAATAAACGAATAAGTATATATCCAGACGAGTGGGTCTCGGGATGAATTTAGACAAGACGAAAGTCATGTATAATGAACATATTATCTCGAAACCAGTAACCGTCGATGGGTCGGCTCTCGAAGTGGTACAAGAATACACATATTTTGACCGAATCATATAACTAGGTAGAAACAATTTTGAAAAAAAAGCCGACCGAAGAATTCAGTTGGGTAGGGCGGCCTTTGGAAAATTACGTCAAGTTCTCATCTCTAAAATACCACAATGCGTCAAGACTAAAGTCTTCAACCAGTGTGTCTTGCCAGTCATGACGTACAGAGCCGAGACGTACACTGACAAAAGGTCTAGTCTACAGATTCAAGGTCATGGAAAGAGCCATGCTTGGAATAACCTTGAGGGACAGATTTAGAAACGAGTTTATTCGACAACAAACCAAGGTGACTAAGGATGGGCGGGATGAAGTGGCGATGGACTGGCCATATCTGTCGAAGAACCGTCGGTCGATGGGGGAGACGGGTTCTGGAGTGGAGACCGCATACAGGATTCCGCAGAGATGGACGTCCCCCTGCCCGCTGGACCGACGATCTTAAGAGGATTGCTGGACATGGATGGATGGGAGCGGCAATGGATAGGGGGCGGTGGCGTGCTTTGGGAAAGGGCTACGTTCAGCAGTGGATGACAGACGGCTGATGATGATGATGAATAAGCGATAAACTATCCATCGCCACTCTGTCCCATTGACCTCCTGCCACTTTTTTATGTCACCAGATTATTTGTTTGTGGTGAGTCCGGGTTTCTGTGGCTGGATCTTAATCGTCACTCCAGAGTGCGTCTAGTCCACCGATCATCTGTTGTCCTCACTATATGGCAGGCCCGATTCCATTTGAAGTAGAATTCTACTAATACCACTAATCACTAATCAATGTCACCCGCAGACAGTATTAATTAAAATATTTTTTGTGTTTGTTGAAATCGTTTCCTCGATAGAATTTATAAAACATGCATCAGGCCCATAATGACATACGGAATCGAAGCAAGAGCAGACACTATCAGAACCAAACATCTCTTAAGAGTAGCATAAATAAGAACATTGTGACCTTTTGTGGGGAGAACCCTTAGAGATAGGATACCCAATGAAGAAATATGCAAATCCTGCAAAATTTAAGACATAGTGAGATGGAGTAGGCAGAGAAGACGATTCTGGAGGGACCACATCGAGAGAATGGATCCAGCAAGAATTCCTAATATCGTGATGCACGAGACTCCAGAGGGGCGTCGACCACCAGGACGGAAGAAAGTTGATATCCTGCGTAAACAGATAGCAAGATCTACAATCAGAAGAAGAAGAAGAAGAAGAAGAAGTTTCCTCGATGATCAAGGTGTACTGTTTTCAAAACAAATTGAAAAGGTGATATAAAATTCATTTCATGTTTCGATAAATTTATTGTGTACTGGTTTTAGATTGTCAAATGATAACATTATAGTAGCGAAAATACTACATTTATCCGTACTTTACCCTTATGTATTATAGTATTGTAGTCTATTCATATTCAAAGTTATGATAATGTCTATGGAACTGATTGCAGGTTTATATTATGCATGCATGAAGATTTATATAGACGGCATTTTAAAATAGAACACCCATATCTATTAAAATATATATACTTACTTACTTAAACAGCCGTTGTCGTCCACTGCTAGACATAGAATACCCCCATACTTCTTCACGTATTCCTGTCTTGTGCCTTTCGCATCCAATCACCACCAAATTTTCGAATAAGATCGGACCATCGTGTGGGGGGTCTCCCTCGGTTTCTTTTGTCCTCGCAGTGTCTCCACTCCACCACCCTTCTGGTCCATCTATCGTCTACCAATCTGGCAACATGTCCCGCAAATGACCATTTGAGCTTAGTCACCATTTCGTCATTATTTTGGACTTGCTTGTATTAATACGCAGTCTTACTTTTTTTTGTCTCTTCCGTGACCTCTTTGAGCATGACACGTGCTTTATCGATATACCTAAACATATATTAGTTCTCTTCTTCTTCTTCTTTTAATAGGTCTGCCGATCTGGAACACAGAAATCTTGTCTCCTGGGATGATGAGGACTCCATCTCTTAGGCGGTGTTCCAGGTGGGGGGCATATAGTTATTAGTTTGAAGACTAATTTGTTTTATAAATATTGTTTTCATGCATTTGCATAATAATAAATTATATTAACTGACTATTGTATTTTTTTTAAACTCTAAAGATCAGATATATCAGAAATCTTTAAAAATTATACTCATTTCAAAACTTATTTCATTAAAAAAACATCACTTATAAACACTTTATAAACACTTTATAAATATACAAATACAGATAGTCGTCGACTTATAACCAAAATCAGGTCCGTTTAACAGGTCATAAGTTGGTCTGGTAGTATGTCGGCTTATGCAATAATTTCCGTAGATATTTATGTTATAGAGCGTGGTGATAATAAAAAACTGCTTTTTATGTTCATGTTTATCATATCTGTGTATCAAACTAGTCATTTGTCGGGTTTCATCTATGGTTACTTTTTAAAATTAACAAAACACTTAGACAACCTAACAAACAAGTTAGCATCACTATACTCCCTCTTTTACAAAATACAAAATTACATACCAAGAAAAGAAAAAGTTATGATGTACGAAGCGTATGTTAAAAGCCGACTGACATATTTGATTCCCTTCTGGGGGACAGGAAACCAAAAGGACATCTCCAGACTCCAAAGACAGTAAAATAAAATAATAAAATTAGCTTATAACATTAACTATCTTACCCCAACCATACAAGTATACAGACAAACAACACATATCAAACCTGACCAAATTTGAGACCTTGAAAATTATACACAGAGTGACCATGGAAGAGATAACATACAGCAGCTACAAATTAACTAAAAATTCCGACGTACACAGACACTGGACCAGGAACTATGACAGATATCACTTACCGAATGCACGAACCAAGACAGGACAATCAAGGATATTGAACAATGGACTGAAACTTTTCAATGAACTACCAAAAGACACAAGGAGTCTCACTACAAATCAATTTAAAATACACCTGAAACATTATATAATTACAAGTAAGATCTAAAAATGTATCCATATAACCCAATTATGTTTTTTAAACATAAAAAAAAAAATATATATATATATATATATATATATATATATATATATATATATATATATATATATATATATATATATATATATATATATATATATATATATATATATATATATATATATATATATATATATATATATATATATATATATATATATATATATATATATATATATATATATATATATATATATATATATATATATATATATATATATATATATATATATATTATATATATATATATATATATATATATATATATATATATATATATATATATATATATATATATATATATATATATATATATATATATATATATATATATATATATATATATATATATATATATATATATATATATATATATATATATATATATATATATATATATATATATATATATATATATATATATATTATATATCGAGTGTGTCTTAGTTGTCTCATGATTAGCATCCCCGATCAGGATATTTGTACACGTTGCTTTGTTATTTATAATAATTTTACAAAACTTAAATTTCAACATTAGTTTTTTTCTTTGGGTTTGGTTTGAATCAAAATCTCTTTATAACTTTGCTGGTTCTTGGGATGTCACTTAGGCCTTCTTAAAGTGGTAGTTTCCCGTTGTTTCCCGCATTATTGTACACAACATATTATTTAAACTCAATCATTGTATACTTTTTTTAGGCATCGATTCTCATGAAATGTGATATATAGCTAGTCTATCACCATTTTTACATGTCACGTGAATTCTACAAGATGAAAGAATGCGAAAGAATTTATTTTTTACACTGTCATCACCGGGAATCGAACACGGGACCTTCGGTGTGTAGTCTTAGCTATTGTCACTCAACAACCAAGGCCACCTAACTACTAGTTATCTTTAGTTTACTTGGATAAACATTTAATATTTTTTTTTTGTAATTTTCAATATGAGTTGCGATAAACACTCATATTATTTATTGTTTTTTTAATAATAATGTAAAACTCCAAATTAAATAATTAATAAGGATGGAAACGTCAGTTTTCTAGTTTTATTACATGTCATTCCCATTAAATATAATAAAACTTCTAGAAATCTGACGTGTTCATTCGTATTAATTAACACTAATTTTATTTGGACTATCCTAGTCGTATCTAGGATTATACGAATGAAAACGTCAGTTTTCTAGAAGTCTTATTATAGTTTATGGGAATGACATGTTTTGCCCTTCTAAGGTATTATCAAATTTTGACTCTGGCATTGTCAAATGTTGATCAACAGGCATTATCAAACGAGACATTTGATAATGCCTTAAAAGGGCGAGACATGCCATTCCCGTAAAATATAATAAAACTCCTAAAAAAATGACGTTTTCATTCGTATTAATTATTTAATTTGGAGTTTTTCACAATTGTCCAAGAAACAATAAATAGGAATATGTCATTTGAATCAAGTTAAATATTTTGTCCTATAGATATTATCCTGATATCATCATTTTTAATTCTTAAAACAGAAAAAAATATGTGTTGCAAAGTAGATAAACATTTTTATATTTTAAAAGAAAAATAAATACACCAAATTCAGTTCTTTAAGATAAAATACTAGTTTCTATATCTATGGTAATTTCGTTACAATCCAGGGTAGTTGTCCAGTCTTTTTGAAACAGTAGTAATCGTATACGAATTTTCCGAGAACGAAAATGATGAGGCAACTGAGAATTACGTTCAGAATATCCAGTGGCTGCAGTAGTTCACTCGATTGGCGGCAGATGGCGCTGCGAGACAAGGTTTGAATCTGCAACGAGATTATCAGACAAATTAATAAACATCTATCTATCTATCTATATAAATAAAAGCCAGAGTGTGTTATTGTGAAGACCATTTTCTCGGTTAATTCTGAACAGATCTTCGGGAAACTTTCAGAATTGTTTATATGGAATCCGGCGGTGGTTATAGGTATATTTTTGTTACGAACCGAGCTCTAATTAACTTTATAAATTAATAAATTTTTGTAGTACAGGCGAATATAGACCTTAATAATCGAGAATTTTTTTTATGAAATAAAATCAACACTTTGTAAAAAACACGGAATTGTGATTTCGCTTCGTCAGGGCAATATAAAAACAGAGTGGACCACAAAGTAAGAACTTCTTGTAACACCATAATAATTAATCGATATTGATTAAACTTTCTGTTTTATAAGAGGTTTTGTAAGGTAAGTATAAATTTAATTTTACCTCGCTATGACATCATCAAAAGTACAATTGATGATGTCGTATTATTAAAAAGGCTAAAACTCTTTTAGAGTTGTACGGCCATATGAAGTAAATATATTGTTTCCTGTTATGTCGTCAAATATTTTATAATTATAAAGGATCTTCTTCTTCCTCTATATTCGCCATACTTTGTGTAGTACATGCTTTATTTCTCTTTTTCTTTTTTATATACTTTGTATATACAACACTAACATTCAAAAAAATTAAATTACATAGACACGTTTCGGACAACCAGTCCTTCTTCAGTAACATCTGTCAGATCATGTAAACAATTTTGTAATATTTTAAATATCTATCTTTATAATATGTATCACTGAATTGTTGTCCTGGTTGTCCGAGAGTATATACAAAGTATATAAAAAAGAAAAAGAGAAGATAGATCGTCTTCTTCTTCTAATAGTGCCGTGTCAGGTCTTCCCCGACGTTTGTGATAACTGTGGCGAATGCTCTGTCGCTCCAGTGATTTCATGGGAAGTGTTGCTGGAGTGGTTTCTCATTGCCTTCTCCAGGAATTTTTTGTAGGGGTTACCTACCCTCGGTGTCTCGGTTTTGTGGGGCCGAAGATACGACATACGCCCTCTCCTTGTCTGCTATGATCCTGATGGTAGGGTCATTTGATCAGATTACCCGGGAATCGCGGGTTCATGAGGACCATTCTAGGACGTCATGGAGTCGGGTTTCAATACCTCCCAGCAAGGTATATCCCACTGTGCCATTTTCAGCCATTCTAGTATTATTATTATTATTATTTTTGTTGAATCGCTCTTTACGTCATAAGGTCCAAGTATATATTATTATAGTGTCTTAATGAATTAGCACCATCTAGATTTGGTATTGCAGAGTGGGTGTAGCACTGACCCTCGCATTTGAGATTTCCTTGTTGTCGGACTGTGCGCAGGTGATGTTGGGCAGGTCAGGGAGGATGTGCTGGTGCCGCAGCAAGAGCTCTCGGAAGGCGGGGGTGAAGTGACAGTCACAGCGCCAGGGGTTGTGGCCAAGGTATACACGTCCAATGTTCTGATTCTGCTGAAAAGCATTGTCGAACGCGTGCGTCGGTAACTGAAAATATACACAAAAATACTGTCAATACGCATACTGCATTTTAATAAAATTACTAAATAAAATCCAGGAGAAGCTGCCTACACTTGCACAGTTGACATTTAAAAGACTAGAGGTAAGAAGCTGCGGGGGAAGACCGCGGCTTCGTAGGCTGGACGATGTTCTGTAGGACTTAAAATTATTTTGAGTCAGTCCAGCGGAGTGGAATTCCAGGACGATAGGGTTAGCTAGAGAAACTTTTTGGAGGCGGCTGAGGTCCACCCAGGACTGTAGAGCCAGAGAGAAGAAGAAAAAATAAAGTCCTGGGGCATCCATACAAATTATCATTTTAAGCTCTTCTATGGTGTTTCATTAATATTCGAATGACTTAAATAACCTTCAACATATGGTATAACTTTTTGTTTGTCATATTTGTATAGTTGCTCAAAATACTGTTCCCATTGATTTGTTGGTATCTTTTTTGTGTGCATAAATTCATCAATTGCTTTTTTTTCTTTTTATTTAATAAATAATATTATTTGTTTGTATTGGTAAGTACTGAGCATAGAAGTGAAAAAAAAAGAGTAGCTTAAATGTGGCGTGGTGTATGTTTTGATTAGCTTAAATGAAATAACTATTAACTTCAGTCCCGAATAGACGGGGATGGGCCTAGAAAGTGAACGAGTGAGGTTGGCGAAAGGGCGCCGCCACGCCCTAAAACGGTCTCGATTAAACAGTAGGTATCCTACTATCCCTCCATAAATCATCCTTATAAAACTAACAACACTTTAATTATTTTAGCTTCAAGAAAACCCATTATGCGCTTAAATACGCCGAATTGTATATACCAAAATTATTTCTAGTATATATTCCATTATTTCATTCAAACTTAAAATTAGTAATGATTTTTTAAAATAATTAATCTTTTAAGAATATAATCTGACAATGCCAATAACTGGACCATGTAAAATAAACATTATGTGCTAAAATATTTTTATTTTGTTATTTTATTTCATTTTGTATCATTGTATTTTATATGATTTGTTTTAGATTTATTTTGTGGATGTTGGACGATCGAAGTGTGCGTGGGAGATGCCTATTGGTGGCGATGAGGTTCGCAACCCTTCACACCGCGTCTCCCGCGGGGCGAAAAGAGAAGGATGGAGTGCCGCATCGGTTAAAGTGTGACAGTCCATCCTTTCTGCCTACCCTTTCGGGGAGACGGCGTGATGGTTTGTTAGTTTTTTTTCCTACTATCCCTTCATAAATCATCCTTATACAAAGCCAAATATGTTTCTCGTAAATAATCAGAAGTGTGTTTGAATTTTCCTTACTTGCGTAATGTTGTTCCCTTTGAGACTGAGCACGCGGAAATAAAGCATCCAATCCGCCCCCTCCAGAGGCCGTAGGCTGGTCACCCTATTGTAGTCAAGGTAAACGTCTGCCACCCGCCGGAATGTGGGATTCTGGGCTAGGGGCGCCACTGACGAGATCTGTTCTTATCATCACAAAAAATAATAAAGACATGAATATTGTGACATTAAAAATAATATAAATAAATCAGACCAATAGTTAGTTCCTCTCCCTCTTGGCCATTATAATAATTTGTGCAGTGGTTTTATTTATTTATTAAATATTTTGAAATGCTTCCTAAACCTCGTCCTTTGTCCTACATGCCAAAAACTGTACTCCACATTTTTTTTCCCATCCCGCATTTGTCTCCTCTGCCTCTCCTGTTCTTCCCGCCGTATATTCCTGTGGTGTATCATTATTTTTATCTTTTATATAATGTTCCTAAAATGTTCATGTATTAGATATTATGTTTATTTATTCAATAAAGTACAGCGGAGCATAAAAGTAAGATTGAGTAGATTAAATGTGGTCTGGCACCCCCTTGTTGTTGCCGTATTTAAATGTAAATCCCGGATGGACCGGGGACAGGCCCAGGGAGTGTACTAGCGAGGCTGATAAAAGCTATAACAGCCTCGGGTATGTGGCGGGAACTTCTATGTATCTTTAAAAAAAAAAAAAAATCAGACCAATATTTAGATAAAATATACTTTGTATAAAAAAACGTTTATAGGGAAAATTTCATAAGAAAAGATTGCTATTGAAAATGTCATTTTGATAAGGGAGTCCCAGATAAATGAAAACCCCAAATAAGGGTAAATGTTTTTTTATTCATAGAGACTTGGAAGAGTCCCACCGCTTTCCCGAAGGTGTTATAGGCGGACGTCGTCTTTCATCGCTCTATCAATCCTTGCTCTTTCCAACTGAATTCTTGCTGGGTATGCTAAGCTACCAATCATTGGAGAGAAGGAGGAATATTCACTTGGGAGTTCACTTCTTTCAGCTGATTGGCGGCCGTATACAGAACTCGGATGTCCTGAGTGATGTAGGTCTATTTGTCCCTGATAATAACCTTCGTCAAAGACAGCACAGATTATTTTATTTGCTGCGCTGCAGAATCAACCTGCCAATGGTTGTGCCTGTGGGTAGGCCAATCTTATTGCTTAATCGGGTCGCTTCGGAGGTTGACATATTTCGTGATAGTGTGATGATTCGTGTAGATGCAATATAAATGTTATGATTCTTTTTAATTCTTAAGCGTATTTTTTTATGCTTCTCTTTTAAATTCTTATAATGTTATTGCAAACGATCTGGAATTATATGTCTGTAATGTTTGTCAATCAAATCAGTTTATTTCATCAACAGACATTACAAAATTTATTTTTAAGGCATCTATTGAGAACAGGTAAAATAATATATTATGTACAGTATACTACCAGGAACGCATGAGAGATGGTTCAACATTAGGAAGACAGGATACTCTCCAGAATTAAGAGTATTTGCCTTCTGAACGTACTTTCACTAACATGAAAGATGTCGATCTCCGAGGAGACCGCGTTCAGCAGACTAATTGCTCTTCCCATCGGTGTCACTAGAGGCAGATTGGTTCTGGCGGCCGGTAGGTAAATGAAATGAAATGAAATCCCTAGGCCCGTCCCTCGTCCATGGGGGACTTACGTTACTGGGGTTTTGTGATTAAAGAAATATAAGAGGGACCCTGGCCACATTTAAACTACCCCGAGTAGTTAAAATGGGTTAATGTTTTGTTTAATGTATAATTTATAGTAGATTTGGCTACTGGCACCTTATTTCCATGTAAAAGCAGGATGGTGGTGATGGCAGGAACGTGAGCCGGCAGTTCTGTGAGCCCTCTCCAGCGGCAGTCCGCGGTGGTCACTGGCACCAGGCTGTCCCAGCCCGGCGGCCGCACCAGGTTGGTCAGATAGCAGGAGCAGGTCGGAGGACACTCCAATCGGAGGGACTGGAAATTAATAGATAACAAGTTCATCATCATCATCGGCTGTCTCTCGTGTCCGAGGAAGACTAAAAAATCGACCGCAAAGAGGTGAACCTTCTGGATGCGGCTGTTCAGACAGGGGGAGTAGTGGACAGGCTATGTTTGGGGCACCTTTTCTAGCCCCTTCCCTGGATCGGGGTGAGCAGAGCGGTTCCTAAATAGGACTGCTCAGTCACAGCTGTAGCTGCCGAGAGACACTTCTGTCCATGTCCAAGCGCCGGGTAAGATAACAAATTAGATAGAAGCTGAAGAGATAAAAAGCATTCTTATCAAATTCCAAATGTCATCATAACAAGAATATGGTTATTTGATATGCGTACATGACGTTTAGATATAATTTTAATTTTAACAATCTCTTAGCGGCATGTCAGGTCTGGATCACTGCTGTGCTGCCCTGTAAAGTATTACTGGAGTGGTTTCTTGCTGTCCATTCTTTAGGAATTTTTTGTAGAGGTTACTTTCCCTTAGTTGGGGGTGTCCGTAGATAGAGATCCTAGTAGATTCTTGATCCGTTATTGATTAACGTTTTTATTAAGTTTTTAACGATACATTTCTAACTTTTCTTACTCTTAATTCATCATCAGCCGTCTGTCATCCACTGTTGAATGTAGGCCTCTCCCAAAAAATGCCACCGCCCCCTATCAATTGCCGCTTCCATCCATCCATGTCCAGCAATCCTCTTCAGATCATCGGTCCAGCGGGCAGGGGGACGTCCAACTCTGCGGAATCTTGTACACGGTCTCCACTCCAGAACCCATCTCCTCCATCGACCGTCGGTTATCCGACAGACATGGCCACACAGCCCATCGCCACTTCAGCCCGCCCATCTTTAGAGTCACCTCAGTCACCTTAGTTTGCTGTCGAATAAATTCGTTTCTAAATCTGTCCCTCAAGGATATTCCAAGCATGGCTCTTTCCATGGCGCGTTGGGCGACCTTGAATCTGTAGACTAGAATTTTTTGTCAGTGTCCACGTCTCGGCTCCGTACGTCATGACTGGCAAGACGCGGTTGAAGACTTTAATCTTGAGGCATTGTGGTATTTTAGAGGTGAGAACATGACGTTATTTTCTAAATGAATTCTTCGGTCAGCTTCTTTCTCGATAGTATTTCAGGATAATACTTCAGTAATAATTCAAATTATTTTGTTGAATCGCTCTTTACATCATTACAGCGCAAGTCAAATCGATGAAAAGGGGATAAGCCATCTTATTGATTCTTATGACATGTGATTGGTAGCTAATCTAGCGCCATTTTATTGACACGTGAATTCTACACAGAACATACACAGTGTGCAATCGCCGGGAATCGAACCCGGGACTTTCGGTGTCGCTGTCTTAACTTTTGCCACTCGGCAACGAAGAATATCAATATTAATATAAGTTAACGTCAATATTATAGATTTAATTTGGAGGTTTACATCATTGTTTTAAAAACAATAATTACTTGTGTGCGTGCGTGTCTTAGTTTATTGATAGAAAATGAGTAACCTTTAGCAATTCCATAACAACGTGCAGAGGCTTTCCCTTAAACATCTTTCCCTGGCAGGTCAGGTTCTTGTAGTCCACTATCCGCTGGAAGGCTGTGATCATGGAGGCCGAGGAAAGCTCCGAAAACCATTTCATATCGCTGTGACTGCAGTTCCATTTGTTATCTAGAACATTAAGATTCGATACAGTCGAGAACATCTGATATTTTGTATATTTCTCACGGGTTGGGCCTTCACTCTCTGTAAGAATAATAAGAATAATAATAATAATAATAATAATAATAATAATAATAATAATAATAATAATAATAATAATAATAATAATAATAATAATAATAATAATAATAATAAAAATAGTAAAAATAATAATAATAATAATAATATGCTAACTTTTATAGCGCCGTTTTTGTGATGTAATCACCTCAAGAGTCTTCATTAATCTCCGTATTTTCATAAAATTTAAATAATAAATAGTGGTTTTCATAACTTATGTTGAAAAATACTTTAAATAGCATTAACTGAGAGTAAATAATGTGCTTTTAGGTAAGGGGTTACTATAATTATACTACCCGGTGCTCCTGGATTCGATTTAAAGTCTTCCAAACATTCCACCACAATAGCATGAGACCAAGAGAAATAATGAGATTTTTATGGTCACTCTTATGAATCTTTTGATTAAATATAATAATGAGAAGAAAATAATTTATGAGAAGAAAATAAAAAGTTACATGACTTTTATCATAAATCGTACAAATTAATAATAATCAAAAACCCGTTAGGTGACCTTCATCACAATTCTCGCAACAATAATAAAAATAATAATAATAGTAATACTGATATTAATAATAATAATAAAAAAAAAAAATAATAATAAAAATAATAATAATAAACCGTTATGTGACTATAATCATAAATCTTACAATGATAATAATAAAAAGAAAAGATGATATTTAATTGTCGTTAAAAAGACATGTTTATCAGTCGGTACAAGAACACCATTGTGCTCTGTCTATTTTTGATAGATTTTTTTATTAGTATTGAACAATTCAAATGTATTGAATTTATAAATAATATGTACAATAGAAAAAATGGCAAAATTAATTTCTATAACTGAAACAATATTGATTTAAATATGATTGTTTATCTTTATTAAATATGTTTTTCTTTAAGAAATCTAATTGAAAAAAGATTGAATACGGTATTTTACATACGGTAATTTTGATAAATTCTGTTAGTTTCGAAATCCCAAATACATTCAAGTATTATATATAAAAAAGTATAACTTTTTTGAAATGTAATTCAGTATTGTTTTAGATATTGAAGATTTGTGGAACATCTAGCATTATTTTATACGTTATAGGGTTACAGAACCTACATGTGATAAAGGAAAAAGCAAATGATCCAGCTATATATAGAATTGTATACTGATTGATGAGGCAACGCGTGGGCTCGCGGAGATGATAAATATCGCAGAAGCGTGAATGGACGAGCATCTGACAAATTAAGGTAAATTATTAAGGTAAACAAAACACTCCGCCAGTGTAACAGATGATAACGTTGTCAAACAAAAATACCAATTTATCATGCAGTCACGCCGGAAGTTTTTTTTTAGGAATAAATATATATAGGGTGTTTTTTTAGAGGTTTGGTTTTTAAACTGGCAACATTGTTTCTACAGACTGTCAATTTGACAGTTGACAGTTGATTTGTAGTCAATGCGTTTTGCCATTTTACTCAATTGCTCAATAAAGGTGTCAAAAATTGGACTTCACGATTGCGCTTCATTTGACTTAGCTGTGGCGCTTGTATGCCCGAAATCATATTTGGATCTAATCTTATCATATAGGATATTATCTGAAATTGCATACCTTTAAAATAACACCCTTTATATAACAATGTGTATAAGGGTGTTTTTAGAGGTATACAAATTCAAAATGAAAAAAGAAAACATGTCTATGATATTGGCTTTATTTAAAATGAAATTTTATGCCATTATTGTTTAAATATGATTTCGGGCATATGAGCACCACGGCTAGCTCGAGTGAAGCGCAATCGTGAAGTCCAATTTTCTACACCTTTATTGAGACATTGGGTAAAATAGCAAAACGCATTGACTACAAATCAACTGTCAACTGTCAAATTGACGGTCTGTAGAAACAATGTTGTCAGTATAAAAACCAAACCTTAAAAAAAAACTTATATTTGAATATTTTGAAAACTGACAGTAAGGTTTGAATATATAAAAAACCTGCGTAAGGCCTAAACTGACATATTACATTGAGACCAGAGCGGATACCCCAAGAATGAAGGCTAAAGTGCGGGGGGCAGATGTGTGGACGCTGAGGACAATAGCTGGAACGACTCTTCGAGATAGGGTGAGGAACACGGCTATCCGCGAAATCTGCAAGGGGGAAGATATCGTAAAATGGGGCAAACAACGCAGAAGATGCTGGAATGCAAACGTGCAGAGGATGGATCCCTCCAGAATCCCACACGTTGTGGTGAATCAAATTCCTGTTGGGTACTGCGCAAATAGACGGAAGGATAGCTGGGAGTCAACCTTCTAGGAGAGGTAAGCCTACACAGGAACACACCAAAGGTCTAAAAGAAGAAATATGAAGTTATGTTGTATATGGAAAGTGTAAAAGAACGTTAAATTGTTGCTATACACATATTTTAAACCATTAAAAACTTGGATGAAAGTAGAATAAATGCAGTAGAAATGAGATCTCTTAGACGAATGTGTGGATATTCTGTGTATGATAGAGTGTCGAATGAAAATATAAGAAGTGAATGCGGTGCGAATGATGGTGTCATGAACAAAATAATGAAAGGATCATTAAGATGGTTTGGACATATGGAAAGAATGAATGAAGAAAGAATGGTAAAAAAATTATATGTTAATGATGTAAATGGTACCAGAAATAGAGGAAGACCAAGGAAAACGTGGCACGATCAAATAAATCAAATATTGAATGTCGGCCATGTGAGGAGTCAGAGAAATCGACGCGCGTGCATGACACGATGTATGAATGTTGAGGAAGCGAGAGAAATATGTCAGGAAAGAAAGGTGTGGCAGTCCATTCTTTCTGCCTACCCCTTCGGGGAGACGGCGTGATGGTTAGTTAGTTAGTTAGTTTTAAAAACTTGGTCATGTAATAAGCGAATTAAATATGATAAAAATAATTAACGATTTTGATGTTATCATTGAAATTTCTACACCTAGGAAGGCCGTCTGTAGCCCAAAACATGTTTGTGAAAATTGTAAATAAGTAAAGTGAAAATACAATGTTTTCAAACAAATATTTTATTGTAAATCCACAAAACAAAGTAATAGCGAATGTTGAAGAAAATTAAAAATATATTCGTTATAATGTAGTGCAAGAAACAATTGTCTTTGAATAATACTGAAACGCACTTTGTGTTGGGATAAACTCGTAGTTTGTTTACATAACTTATAAAACAAACAGTATTTTATCAGCACTTTATTACAAACATGTTTAGGGTGGTTCTTATCCTTCTTCGGTCTACAAATTTAAGAATAAAAAAAGCACATAGATTTCTCTCTTTTAATAACTTTTTGAAAATTGCCAACCAACTCATTGAAATGTTTATTCGTTTAATAAATATTACGGTGTTGATATTTCTTAATTTTTTTTTTACAAAGAGCCCAATTTTTGATACGTCCCTATTGCCTTAAAATCCTAAATAAATAACAATTTCATCTTCCCCTAGACTTCCGCTCCATTTACGATATTATTAAATTGTTAAATTTGTACAATGAAGAAGGATATGAACCATTCGAAATATGCTCGTGAAGAGTGTAATAAAGTGTTATGAAAATACAATGTTTTTACAAAGTTATTTAAATTTCAATACCTTTTTTAATTTTATTGATACAAGAAAAAAATGCTCATTGCGTTAAATATCATTTTAATAACAACTAATTTTGAATGCAATTGCAATGATTATTCAGGTAAAGATATTTATTTGAACTATATATTATATAATAAAACACTACAGAGTAAATACGTGAAAATCAAGTAGTTTCGGAATGTTTTAAAAACACGAAGGATTCAAAGTACGTCCATTTTCGTAACAAATGATAAACTAAATAAAACATACCATAAATTTGTACTGTCTGGAGGTTCGGGGGCGAGCTGATTAGTTCTGAATCCAGCGTTTCCAGGTTATTTCCCCGGACGTCGAAAGTCTCCAGAACCGGGAGATGGGAGAGCAAAGAATTTTTCAACGTCAGATTGGAAAAACCACTCAGTCTGAGATGCTAGAATATTGAACATTCAAAATTTAAAAACAAAAAATATCCAAAACGGATCGATTTTTTTTGTTAAAAATCTTTAAAATAAATTTATTGTTTCTTGAATAATAACGTTAAAATCTATATTAAATAATTAATACGAATGAAAACGTCAGTTTTCTAGAAGTTTTATTATATTTTATGGGAATGACATGTTTCGCCCTTCTAAGGTATTATCAAACATTTGATAATGCCTTAGAAGGATAAAGCATGTCATTCCGATAAAATATAATAAAACTTCTAGAAAACTGACGTTTTCATTCGTATTAATTATTTAAAAGATATGATTATGGTAGTTAAATTCCACTTCGGGTAATGGCTTCGATTGGTTTCAGCAGGTCGCTGCCATCTTCTGGTCTCGCTGGCAACAGAAGACGGCAGCGAGCTGCCGGACCCAGTCGAACCCATAACCCTAAGTGGAATGTAACTAAATACATATTTTCAAACTATTCTTAACAATTTTTATTTATTTTCATTATTTATAGATGATATATACCATGAAAATTCACATAACATTATTTTTATGAAGATCGAAATTTGGTTTACAAATTAAACCAAACACCTATTTCTATAACGTTAAATGCGTACTTACTTTTAAATGCTTTGCTGAAGCGGGAAAATCATCAAAAAAGTAAGTGAAATTAGAATTCTCGATCGAAAGATCTTCAAGAGTGGGGAATAGGTGAAATATCAATGTTGGCGGGAAACATTCCAGGGGCCATCCTCGTATAATAAGACGGTGAACAGAAAAACTAAAAACAAAAAGGTTATATTTGGAATTAAATGTAAGATGGCAGTAAAAATAATCACATAATCACTAATTTCGATAATTGTTAGACGTAAAATTTAACTAAAATAATATAAAAAAAATCGGACAACTTAACAACCGGTTGGCAGTATTAATATAGTACATACTGAAGACTACAAAAGACTACAAAAGTGTACAAAATACTACTGTATTATTAGCAGTTTGAAGTGTTTTGTAGACTCTTGTAGAAATATTTTTTTTACTGTTAAAATTTAAAACACTGTTATAATATCACAATTTCTATTTATTCACTGAAAGTGTCGCGACAGCTATTTCGGCAACCGATTTTGGCTTCATCAGGTGTCACAATAAACTAGTTTATTGTGACACCTGATGAAACCAAAATCGGTTGCCGAAATAGCTGTCGCGACACTTTCAGTGAATAAAAATAAATTGTGATATTATAACAGTGTTTTAAATTTTGAAGTATCATAGTGTTTCGGGCAAAACAATGGAATATTTTTTATTTATAGTCTTCAGCATGTTTAAATTAGTAATATATATTATACTATCACACAAAGATACAAGTCGCCATAAAATACTGCAAAACACTACGAAAGTATGCAAAATATTACATAGAATTGCACAAATCTACTTAATGAATTTTTGCTTACTTTGGTTCGTAATACCAGGAGTTTTTTAACCCTCCGTTACATGTCATATTAACGGTTTCCGAATTATTTCCAAAATGGGTGCAGTTTCCTTCTGGAACTTCCTGGAACATCCAAAATTCGGTGTCGCCATCTTCCTCCGCGAGTTGACATAGACTTGGAGAAGCTTCCTCTTCGATTGCGTCAAATTCAGAAGAGTTGGTTGTAAGGACGGGCGCATTGAAGCAGAAAATAATAAAAACCAGCTGAAGCAATAGCCTGAAAGAAAAATACTATTATTTATTTATTCTTCTTCTTTCTGTGTCCTGTCAGGTCTCCCCAACGTTGACTATCACCCTTGAGTAGGCCTCCCTGTCCTGGGCAGCTCGGAACAGCTCCTCCACGGTCCTCAGCCCTGTCCACTCTCGGATATTCCTCAGCCAGGAAACCTGTCTTCTCCCAACACCTCGCGAACCTCAATCTTACCCTTTAAGATCAGATGTAACAGTGAGTATTTTCCGCCTCTCAGAACATGGCCCAAGTAGGACACCTTACGGACTTTGATGTAGGTCAGCAACTCTCTGTCAACTCTGGCTCTATGGAGAACGTTTGTGTTGCTGACCATGTCAGTCCAGGAGATGCGTAACATCCTTTGGTGTATCCACATCCCAAAGGCCTCTAACCGGTTCATAATATTGACTTTAAGGGTCCATCACTCCACCCCGTATAACAGTATACGGACTTCACCCCGTATATTATTAATTTACAGTTACTAATAGCTCACTATATGGGCCTAAATATACTGGAAACTAATCAGGCGTAAATTTGAGAAAAATCAGGGAATTGAACTATTTATAATGTACAATAAAATGAAATGTGCGAAAATACACACAAATGTGTAAGGAACGTTTGTTGTCAGAAAAAGTATTAAGAAAATGGGTTGTTTTTCAAGCATACTATAAACATATTATTACATAAATATGTAATACGTCAATTTGGAACACAATGAAACCAAATATACCATTAATATGTATTGAAGGCCGAATCCCCTATAATTATTAGGCAATTGTCGATTTATTGTCTCATTTATATGAAAATGTCTATCTCCAAAGTGATCATGTCAAGAAGATTACTCTCTCTTTTGACATTATCAGTGGTAACCTGCTTCTGCATGCTGGGAGAATAACAACAACAACAAGAAACCATCACGCCGTTTCCCCGCAGGGATAGGCATCTTCCTCCACATTCATACAGCGAGTCATACACGCACGTCGATTCTTCCGGCTTCTGACATGACCAACCTTTAACATTTGATTAATTTGGTCATGCCATGTTTTCCTCGGTCTACCTCGACTCCGTACTCCATTAACATCGTTAACATATATTTTTTAAACCATTCTTTCTTCACCCATGCGCTCCATATGTCCGAACCAAAGCAGCGATCCTTTCATAATTTTGTTCGTAATACCTTCTTTCGCTCTACATTCCTTTCTAATATCAGCATTTGAGATTCTGTCGTACATCGTCCTACCACACATACGTCTTAGGAACCTCATCTCGACCGCATTTATTCTGCTCTCATCTTCCTTCTGCAAGTTCCATGCTTCGCCAGTTTAATAAAAATAAATAATTAGACGGTTCTGGGTTATTGTACAATATATAAAACCAATGACTAAGTGCAAACAAATCTTAACAAATATTTAAAGAAAAACACTTCGTTTGTAAGTATTCATAACAGGAAGTCAATTGAAGTGAACAGCTGGAAAATTCCGTACTCTCTGAGTATGAGATATTATCAAAACCAATTTCGGCTACGCTTAGCCGCTAGCTAGGTATAATGCTAGAATTTTCACAATCCACAAATATCGAAATATCATTTCAATTACCATAGCAAGAATTGATGATTGCACTTAAAAATATGAATTAAAATATTAATATTTTATTTAAATCTTGGTCACTTCACTATTGGTAACTTCTCTGCTGGTTTAAAAAAAATTTAAATAATATTTTATCAAGGATTAATTGTATCTCAATAGAGACGAAGATGCAATTGGAAACAGAATATGGTGATCGAGGTGTTTACAGGACTTATGACCTGTCATTGGTTGGGTTAAGCGCACGCTTTATGTAATACAACATTCCCCATTCCACCTTTTCTTATGACCACCATGTCTGACAATTTTTTGGAAGTTGTATATATGTTAATCTGCAACACCAAACTTCACATGTTAGTTTCAATCTACACACTAGCGCCATGTATGAAGATTGGATTTTAAGCATTAAGCAGAATATTTGATCAATTTTCAGTTTATTTTTGTGGTCATGTTTCTAAGGTAACCTCCATCGTCGCAAGAATAAACTATTTTAATTTGTTTTGCGGGGAGATAAATACAGTTTGCTCCAACTAATCCTGATGGGAACAATTGAGGGGCAGCGTGGACCTGGTAGAAGGCAAACGTCTTGGCTGTGCAACATAAGAGACTGGACCGGGATGAGACATGTGGGGGAGCTGTTCCGGGTTGCGCAAGATAGAGAAGCTTTCGCCGGAGTGATTGCGAACGTCAGGGGGACCTGATACGGCACGCGAAGAAAATGAAGAATTTGTTTTTCGATGAAGAAGGCTGTGTTTTCTGTACTATGAGCGCGAATCTTTTTTACCCCGGGCAGGTGGCTAGCCTAACCCAGTGACCCTCCTCCTTTCTCATCCAGGCTTGCGACTGGCAACGGCGGAGATCTGCAGCCAAAATGACCTTTATACCGAAGTACGTGAACAAGTCGGTAACGCCTCTGCCGTGTCAGGATGCCTGAAGTATCTGGTCTGGAAGAACAAGCACATGCGTGTCGACAGCAAGATCAGAATCTATAAAACATGCGTGCGACCTATCATGACGTACGCTGTAGAAACGCGGGCTAAGATCAATCACTGGAAAAACCCTCCGAGATCGTGTCCGTAACGCAGATATAAGAAAAACTTGCGAAATAGAGGATATCGTTCAGTGGAGTAGATCCAGAAGAAGATACTGGAGGGACCATGTAGCCCGAATGGATGGTGACAGACTTGCATATACAGCCGTTTATGAAATCCCCTCCGGACACCGCCCACCTGGAAGACCGCCTAAGAGATGGAGGGACAGCTGGATCTCATCATCCGACGAGACATGATTTCTGTGTCACAGATCGTCAGATCTATTAAAAGAGGAAGAAGAAGATGAAGTAGGTTAAATAACTTCGAAATATGTAGAGTAAAATAAATTATCATTTTAAAGTCCGTTTTTTTTATATATATTTCATAATATTAAAACCACGTATATAATAAAAAACGCATCTTGTATAAAACTTACAATATTTATTCAAAACTTGTAGTTCTAATGTATTGAATATGCACATAATGTCGTGCAGTTTATTTGAGCGGTTAACAAAGTAAGTCCTCCAATAAACAGTATAATTTATATCGTGGCTAAGAGCTTAATTATGAGTATATTTAAACGTACATATTGTTAATATTTATATGTATACACGTGCTGTGTTACATTTTTAATGGCGTCTACCACCGCAGACTACGTACGAAAAAGTAAGGGATTTGATATGCGTGTAATGTTTAATTACAAAATACATTTACAATGATAATAAATCAGATACACACAGGCTTTCGGAGATAACGCGAAATGCTTGTAAATAGTGCATATCGATGTTTATTAAGATTAAGATACCATATTAAGCAAATCTGTAGCTAAAGATAAGTTTGCGACACAACTTGTTCAATTATTATTGCAAATTATAAGCTAAACGATATCACACTCCCCTATATTGCACTACATAATCATCCTTACGGGACTCTTCCATGTGGAAGGACTCTTAAAAGATGGAAGGATAGCTGGGAATCCACCTCATCTGGAGAACAGACCACGTAGGTATATAGCAAAGAAGAAGCTAAAATAAATTGGAAGATATCCATCTCTACGTTCTGGATGGTTATATTCGACAACATTAGCACATACTGTTTTATCTCCCAACATGCAGGACCAATCTGCCTCTGGTGATGCCGGTGGGGAGAGCTATCAAACTGCTGAATATGATAGCTTCGGAGATCGACATCTTTCATACAAGTGAAATTACGTTCAGAAGAGAAATACTCTTGACTTTGGAGAGTATTATTTCTTGTATTCCTAGATTAGTGATTCTTAACCGGGGCGCCAGCGCTCCTTTATGGGCGTTTTGGAGGTCGGGAGGTGCGTTTTTAAATTTATAGCATTTAGGGGGCGCTGCAGAAGTTCGAGCGGGTATCGTGTCAATAGAAAAAAATAAGCTCATTCACTAACTATGCATACTGATATACTTTCACTATTTTTTATGAGCTTTGATTTTATAAGTTCTGTTAAATAATAAATTAATATGACAAGGTAATTAATACGTACATGTTTATAAAAATAATAACTTTTATTATTTATACTTCTCATAATTTTTATTTGTAGTAGGAAATCCATAGCATAAAATACATACACCTACAAAGAGAAAAGTGTAAATTTTTCATTTTGTTTTTCGTGGGGGCGCTGGATAATTTTACTGTGGTAAAGGGGGCGATTCTTTCAATACGGTTAAGAAACACTGTCCTAGATCATGCTTTCCTGGTATTTTAGCTGCTTTCAAATATACACCTTAAAAACGATTGAAATGTCTTTTGAGGGAATAAAATTATTTTGAAAATATCAAAAAAAATATATATTGAAACAAAGCATAATAAAAATTGACGCCGTCTCTTACAGATTTTAATTTGGGACCAATGTGGAATCGTAAGAAAATTTGTGAGTCATATTTGATAATCAAATTACTACAGTTACTATTCGATATCATGCTTCATATGAATTAATAAATAAACACTTCTTGGAAAGATGTTTTAAGCAGTAAAGTCATTATTAACAATTACTAAAAAAACTCTCCGAGATCGTGTCCACAACGTAGACATAAGAAAAACTTGCGAAATAGAGGAAATTGTTCAGTGGAGTAGATCCAGAAGAAGATACTGGAGGGACCATGCAGCCCGAATGGATGGTGACAGACTTGCATGTACAGCGGCTTATGAAATTCCCTCCGGACACCGCCCACCTGGAAGACCGCCTAAGAGATGGAGGGACAGCTGGACCTCATCATCTAACGAGACATGATTTCTGTATCACAGATCATCAGATCTATTAAAAGAAGAAGAAGAAGAAAACAGTTATTATCATTGTTATTATTACAATAATACTCGCACATCAGTGCACACTCAGTTACTGTATCGCCCGTTTTCAGCAATTCAGTTTCTATGAATGGAAACATTCTTCTAACAACCCAGATTTAGTTTCAAGTGATTATTTTTTCAATTGAAATGGATGTTTTGGAAGCTTAAAAGTATTGCAGAAGCGTGTTTGTATTATTTTACACAAAAAAGGAAAAAATAATGATTTTTAAAACAATATATCAAAAGAAATGGGTTTTGTACTTGTGCGGGTCTCGGATATATTATATATTTTTAAAGATTTTAGTAAATACGTTGAGCCGTGTGGAGATAAACATCGTTTTTTAGACTTACTGGGGTTAACATATTTACTATCTAATTATTTTTTATTTTTGAAATCATGTCTCCTGGAATGATGAGGTCCAGCTGTCCTTTCATTTCTTAGGCGTATTCCAGGTGGACGGCGTCCGGAGAGGATTTCGTTATTGGCTGTATCTATCCATTCTGGCTACATATTCTTTCCCGTATCTTATTCTGGATCTACTCGACCGTACGATATCCTCTATTTCGCAAGTTTTCTAATGTCTGCAACACGGACACGACCTCGGAGAGTTTTTCCAATAATGGCAAATTAGGACCTTCATCTCAGATCTTCTTAGCAAACCATTGGTTCGTAGTGTCTGCCCGCGTCTCAACATCATAAGTCATGATAGGTCGCACGCATGTCTTATAAATTTTGACCTTGTCTATACGCATGTGCTTGTTATTTAAATAGTAAAGGACGTTTTTATTTTTAAATAATCAATTATTATTCTTTTATATTGTCCATTGAAATAATTAAGGACCATATATAAGAATAATTATAGATATTACATATATAATATTTTCAAACACGTTTTATTTGAGATATACATAAAAATACGGTTTTTGGTGTACATAATTACAAAATTCTATATTAGAAATACTTTTAATTTAATTTAAGATTAATTCTTTAACTGATTTCTGCAATTTTACAAAATAAAAACGGTTTTCTGAAATTTGGACTAATTTTTTTCATTTCTATTTATTTATAATATATAAAATAATACCTGATTGGTAAGCCAGTTAAAACTGAGATTTCTAGGTTTTGCAGATAAAATTGCACAATATAAAATATTGCAAAGGATATCAAATTCATTTAATTTATAATAGTAAACACGATTGTTTAGTGGTTTTACTTTTTAATCCTAGTAAAACCACTAAACAATCGTGTTTACTATTCTAAATTAATAATGGAGTTTTACAAAATTAATACTTCAACCATCAATGCGATAGCAAATTCATTAATAATTTCAATTAATATTATAATTATTTACTTGAGGTTAGGTTAGGTTATGAACATGTTTTATCACAACAATTTAATTGTCTTTTAGAACGTTAATATTTTTTATGGTTGTCTTTTTAAGTGTAAAATTCTATGCCGAAATCATACAAAATAAATACGTAAAAAATCTTACATCGCGGAACGGTAAAAAACACATGAAATATGTCAAATGTGAATAGTAGTGCTGAAACAAAGCAAAAACAAAAATGTACTCACATGAGTATTTAAGGAATTCACTTTTTCTTTTGACTATAAAATCAGTATTATAATTTTCTATAAATATTAAAAAATAAACAAAATACTCGTAGTGTGAAATCACTGAAATGTACGTCTGTTACAGAGAAAAGCGGAAAAGTAACTGAAAGATTAGATAATACTGTAAGTGCGGAGCGCAGCCTCCACGAGCTACCTCGATTCTGACGTATTTGATTTCAAAACAAATAAGCAGTAACTAAATTAGTGGATGTTGTACAAACATATCAGATGTACGACGGTGACTGAGAACTCCCACGGGAAGAATTCTGTTTTTGGACATCCGATCAATAATTTGAAGGACTGGAAATCAAATTAATTATAAATGTAAATAAACATGTACTCATAATACCTACATATAAAATAATCTTATTTGATTTTGATGAAAAAATAGTTTTCAGAATATTTAATAATAATATATTTGATAAAAAACATTAGCTTTCTGAATATCACTTGTTTCCCTTTTGTTTAATGTTGTGATAATTATAATAAGTGACAATTTACAATTCTATGGAAAGGAGAAACATTTCACTTTCATATTACAAAATGTAATAAGAGCACATTAAAAATGTAGTTTTATATAATGTAGTAAAATGTATGTAATATGTAGTAAAAATATATAAAAAATCAAGATTTAAAGAAAGACAGCGTAACTTTGATAATCGCAAGAGTTACGGTAAATGTTCAAACTCATAAGAAACTCTTGTCACAATAAAAATGAATCGGAATACTTCGTCGTCTGTTTTAGTAAAACGTCTGTTTTCGAGAATTTTTTTTATAATTGATGGGATTTCACAGTGGTAAATAACCTATTATACACCCTCTTTTTAAATAATGGCAAAAGTCGGTTAATAAATAACTGATATAAAAAAATCTTTATTCAGACCTATACATAACAATAATCAGTACAATTATTAATTTAACAAATAAAACGAGTATGAGTAGTATATTTTTATAAAATAATTGCTTTTTTTAATGAATAAAATAAATAATTAATACAAATTAAAACATTCGTCTTCAGGAAGTTTTATTTAATTTTATATGGAATGACCATGTTTCGCCCTTCCAAGGCATTTTAAAATGATAATGTCTAAGAAGGGCGAAACATATCATTCCTTATATAATTTAATAAAACTCCTAGCAGACAGACGTTTTAACTATTTAATATGGAATTATACATCATTGTTCAAGAAACAACAGATAACAAAATAAACCTTATAAATTGTATAAATGAAATTTTATAAGTCGTAAACTATTACTAAAGAGTTTTGACAACATTAATAAAAAACACAGGGTTTTCTCCATATTTTTATTATTATGTACTGTTCCCATTTAAACGTTTATATCTAAGAATTTTCATTTGTGATCTGATAAATAAAAATTATAATGGATCATAGTGAGGAAAATTTTCTTGTAATATAGGGTGGTTTGTTTCCCGGCTTAGAATTATGTTTGAAAGGTTTTGTGCAGATGTCGCTAATAGTCAGAAATGCAGAAGAAATTCGTCGTATTTAGAAATATTTTTTTCTTTGAAACACTATTATGTAGAAAAAAAAACTTCGATTTTTTCATTTCATAAATTCCTCGGTATTTTTTTTTAAGAATTGATCGATTAAGTCTTGTTAAACACCTTTAATAAAATTAAAGGATATATAATATATCTAAATGCAACTATCATAGTTAGAAGTTGAAAAAACAAGTTGGAAGAGCTGTATTACAAGACGTAATAAAATGTTCAACTCAAATACGTATTAACGTCCCAAAAACGTGTTTAAAAAATAAAATAATAATTAGATTTGTTATTTTAAATCGTGTTAAAAATAATTGTGAAGTCAATAATCTGACATGTAAAAATTAATGTTTGTGTGTTTGTTTGTTATACGTTCATGTATCGTTTATCTAATTGAGTAGACACTTTGTACAGTTGTTGTTGGCAATATTGGCGTTTCAACTGATATCCTTTGGAGCGGATAAAGTATGGAAAAAAAATTAAAGGGGTACTGCAAAACTATTAACGCATTCCGGGCATTAACTAGTGAATTAAACAAATTATGATCTTTTGCAAATACTATGTTCGGGGTTCATAAGGGTAGTAGGGCTACGATGGAGTATGTTTTGCTGGAAAGTATGCCTCTACAAAATGTCGTAAGGCGCCATGTTGTATTTACAACAGCAACACTACTACCAAGTCCAACTCTCTAGCGTCCACGAGAGGTCTATTTAAAGACCCCGCGAACCCCGGCATTGTGGCACATATTACTTAGTGCCATAACAGGTAGAGAGAGGACGAATGGCGAGCTTCCAGCGCCAAAAAATTGGATACACCCGGCTAAGGGAAGGTAACCCCTACAGAAAATCCTCCAGAGAAGGCAAGGGGATACCACTCTTGATATTTTCCCCCAGGTCATCATCATGAGGCCTACTCAAGGGTGATAGTCAACGTTAGGGAGACCTGACAAGACACAGAAAGAAGAAGAATATGTTATTTAAACATATGTATTTTTTATAAAGTAACGAATGAAATGCTTAAGCAATCAATAAAATAAATATAACATCAGCACAGATAATAAAACTTCAAGAAAACATACGTTTTCATGCTTTAGTTAAATAAATGAATGTGTAGAAATGTGTTCTTAAGTGAACAAAGACTTTTAAAATGTCCTGATTCAAAAAAGATCCTGCGGCTTATTGAATGTTGTGTTGAGGTCCTCTGGACGGGATGACAAATTGGCCGCAAGGAGGGCGGGGCACCCAGGGGGAGGTCAGAGGCCATCAATCATCCGATTCGGAACTCAAGAATGTTTTGGAAATGGCTTCGAGCTTGTCACTTGTACCGTGATACATCTTCCGGGGGTTCACGGTAGGGAATTAAGGGGAAATGTGTCCCCGATAATAAGTATTAAAAAGATTTTCAGTAGACTTATTGCCAGATCATTCACTCTTAAATTTGGAGTTTATTTATTCATTTTATTTATTCAATCATCGCATCGTGACGTTTTCTCGGAGGGGTAGGTAAAGATGAAGGACCGCCACACAGCTTTGTCCTGACATACCTCTAGGGCTCCTTCTTTATTAATATAATGTAATAAGCACGTTCGTCGATTTTGCCGACATCGAAATTGGGTACCTTTTATTAATGGGTTAATTTGGTCAAAACTTTCCTATTTTCAGTCATTTCCACTGTCAGGTTCTCGCGTTGGAGCTCCTTTTCCATGTTGGCCCACCATGTTGCCATTGGGCGACCTCTTCTTCTTGGTTTTGTGGGAATGCTGAGGGCTTTTTGGACAATGTACTCGCTGTCTCTTCGCATCACATGACCGTACCACCGGAGTCGAGATTCTTTTAATTTTTCCGGTATTGGGGCAACCTTAAAGCTACCCCTCACGTATTCGTTCCTAACGTGGTCCAGCCTTGTGACGCCTCCAGCCCACCTCAACATTTTCATCTCGGCAGCGTGGACTCGACTTTCGTGGACTTTTTTGTTGGTCCAGCACTCTGCTCCATATAGCATGGCGGGCCTAACTGCAGTCTTGTAGACTCTGCCCTTAGTTCTGATTGGAATTTTTGGATCACACAGGACACCTGATAGAGACCTCCACTTGAGCCAGGCGGTGTTTGTCCTGTGTTTGACATCAGTGTCTACGTTGGCGTCCGCAGTAAGGACCGACCCGAGATACTTGAATTGGGACACCTTGTTAACTGGAGTATTGCCAATGTGAATTGTGTTTTCATGAGCCAAATCTGTAGCGATGTCCTCATATTCACATTCTAAATATTCGGTTTTACTCTTGCTAATGCGTAGTCCATTACACTCTAAGGCATCTGCCCACTCATTCAATGTTACTTGCAATTGTTCTGCCGAGTCCGCAATCAAAACTATGTCGTCTGCGTAGAGAATGCACCACGGTACAGACTGCTGTATATTCCTGGTCAGGTAGTCCATAACCATGTTAAAAAGGAAAGGGCTCAGGGCCGAACCCTGATGGACTCCGACCTCCACCGCAAATGGTTCGCTGATGCCTGCGGGACTTTTTACTCTTGTATTTGTATTATTTGTCAATAAACTTACATAATGTAAATTAGCTGTAAACATGCTAATAGCACTTGCTTTGGAAATGAATGTTATTCTTGTTTTGTATGAGAACATTTAAATAGACTTATTGGTTGCCAATTTAACGATACTATCTGATCTCGCTTTTAATAAATTGAAGCAATGTTTTGCCTCTCAATTCAATCATGACCCTTTGCTATTATTTTTTATTTTGATAATTGCAAACAAATGGTTTATAATACATTTTCACGTAAGGTCTTTTATTAACCTCTTTAAAATTTTAGATATAACAATGTATTCAAAACAGTTTTATTGCAAAAAACGTAATTTATGGAATAATATAATATATAACAAAAATAATGAAAGTTCTCACAATTTATTGTTTCTTGAACAATAATGTTATACTCTGTAAATTATCCATTTAATGTGTTTTTTTATATAAAATCGTTCGTTATATAAACTTCACATACTTGTAAAGGATTTTTTAAATAAATGATTACCTCATAAATTTAAAAAATGTGTAATAACAAGGAATTACAACGTTTTTATTGGAACAAAAGATGGGAATTTTCTAACACAATTCATTTTAAGAATGTCTTAAGACAAGTACATTGCCCTTGTCTTAAAACTAAACCCTCTTTCTGTGCCCAAACTTCAGAAAACAGACAGATAAAGCGGCAAAGAAAACTCAACAGAAATTCACAGTTAGCTTATAATTTTGAAAATATCACAGCTGTTTTTTAAACGCGTAAAACGAATCATTGTTGGGCGTTCTGTAGTATGCCGCGCTCGGTGAAATTGTCTTTATAGTCTTCTGAAACTGACTGAGAATTTCGGGGTAGGCACCTGTGTCCTTACTTCAAATAATTTGGTAAAACGCGTTGGAAAATAAGAACTTCGCTCGGTGCACACGTCCCTTGCAGGGGTCCCTTTGTTCGTCAAGATTCGATCCCAGTTTGTGACACTTTGCGATTGATTGAGTTTAGTGTACTTTTGTAAATGCACACATATTACAAGTATACCTTGTTTGTAGGTACTACATTTAATTGTACTCTGCGGCGTGCCTAGGGTTAACCAGTAAGGCAAGCCATGGAAATATAATTAAATATTCGTAAAGAAATTACAAAAACTTTCTTTTCATAACATTTCTGCACATAACGTAAATGACAGATAACATTCTGACAATAGAAATGAAGTTCGTTACACATCGAATAGTAACAGACTTCAGAGTAATAAAGCCCGGGTTCAAATCCATACAAAAAAAATTGATATCTTCTGGTGTACTCGTATATGCACCTAGCTATATGATAACAAGCCAAAAATACGTAAGTGCGACAAAGACCCTTTTACATTTTGCAAGCCCAATATGAAGTACATCGAAAACATGAAATACAACATGTGGACGTAGGCGATTTCGCGGGCGTCTCACCTACGGAACGTATGAGTGAAATAAAATACGGCGCGTATGAGTCATTACGGAGTCATTTCCAACTCTACGAATTAAATCGCTTTAATACCCTCGCGCGAAATTCAAAATAATATTTTATTCGTAGACGGCTCAAACGCACAAAAAACATTGTTTTAATATAGATTTTTTAAGGCAAGCTAGACTTCTCGGCTTGTATGGATGTACCGCCACTGTTTGTTCTATCACACATACCCAGGTTTTTGTTAAAAAATATAAGTTTGTATTGGAATGTATTGTGTGAATCAGTGATTTCACAAGTAGTTTATACGGACCTTCAGAGTTCCTAAGGGCCACGGAGGTGATCTTTGGAAAATGAAATAAAATACAGGGTGCGTAGAAAATGTCGGGGGAAGGTGGGGTACACGAATTCTTAAACAGAGAGTAAAGTAATTGTGAGTCGTTTAATTATTATTAAAGTTATGAAAAACACACAACACAAAGTGAAGGCTAATATAGAATAAATATTACATCATTGTTCAAGAAACAATAAATAATATATTTATACTTAGGAAATTGAAAAAAAAAACATTGTTATTTATCGACAAAATAATAAAAAAACACGACATTTTTCGGAGGATACCTCTTTTATGTTTTTAATGGGTCTTGCCACTTTGCCACCAATTTTATGATTTATCCTTCGGGTGAGGATTTTAGGGATGGAATAACTTCCAACACGATTGAATTTTTATGTATAGAACTTTATTTTAAGACGATAAACAATAAGAAATTACATAGGTAAAGAAGATTTGTATTTGTATCTGGACGTGTTACTTTTAAGGAAATGCAATTGTATCTGGTTCAATCCTAGATGCGGTTCGGCTTAAATAGTGTGCATCTCTTTGTTCGATGACACATGTAGGTACCTGTAGGAACAGATCAATAACCTCGCGTTCGAGCCCTTATATTAATAATATAAACAAACTAGTCGGACGAAGACGTGCGAACAGATCAATTAATATATCACTGAATCTCCAAATGTTTACTTAGGTAATATAAACAAATATTGATTGAAAATATAGAGACGTAGAAAAGTGATTTGTGGTAACGGGTGGTTAGGTACATAACACCTCCATCTTTATGTGTAAATATATAGTAAAAACTAAACAAAGAAAGGCTAATATAAAAAAACGCAGTTAAAATTCAATATAAGAATTTAAATTTAAAAATTAACCTGGGATAATTGTCAAACGTGCTAATGATTATTTTTTCGCGGTAAGAATTAAGAAATAATATTAAACAAAAATAATACATAATGATAATAAAAAATCTAAAATTGTAATTTAGAAACAATATACATTTTAAAAGACATAATTTATATAGAAATTAATAAATGATTAATATGCATGTGATTGGGAATGGGAGTTTGGGAGACTAAAAGTAGACAAAGTATTTAAGGAGAAAAGAGTAAAAGGAGGAATCTGATTATTAATTATGTTTTCACCCAATTTCACTCAATACCAATTTTATATATTGTATTTATGTTATCATTATATATTATTATTATTATTTAATATTATTTATTAGATCTTACTGATAAACAATAATTATTAGTACTTACATATAACAATTATCCCAGGTTAATTTTTAAATTGAAATTATGGTATCGAATTTTAAATGCGCTTTTTATATTGAAGCCGTGCCACACTGTTTTAAACAAGCTCTATATATAGGTCTCCACCGGCGGTTTAAAATTGTGTAGACACTTGTTTGAAACCAAAATTCGTTTGACCTTCAACAACCTTTGTGGACGGACGCGCATAGTATGCGTGTTGTAAACTGTTGTAAACACGCATTCCACATGTGGGGCTCCACATTCCACCAAGGTCACCCTTGTGGAGAGCTTGTTTCAAACAGTGTGGCACGGCCTTTAGTCTTTCTTTGTTTAGTTTTTATTATATACTAACACCTGAAGATGGAGGTATCCTCCGAAACATGTCGTGTTAATATTTTAAAATATCTTGTGGATAATACACAAAGTTTTTTTCAATTTTCTAAGTATTTTACTATGTAATTACACAGCTTTCAATAAAATAACATATTTTTTATTACACTGGTTAAGAAGTGTGGGTAAAAAAATATATTGGCTCAAGCAGACTAATCGCAGCTCACATAGGACAGAATCACAATGTCGGTACAGCGAGGACACATCTCTATTTACTAACAAGTAATCTCCCGATCAGCTGAAAGGGAGGATTGAAGAAATGCTCAGAGGGGTGTATAATTGGACTGAGACAGGTGCGGCCATCGCGTATCTCTCCAGTCAATGGAGTACACACACGAGAGCAGAGGGAGAGGGAAGGGCCCACATGCGAGTACACTTCAGGCCCTTACAATTAGATCCGGTAAAAGCTAATTCGCCTACAACACGCACGGAAGAAGCGGTCGTTTGTAGGTGATATAAAACTATATATAAAAAAATATAATATACTAGCGACAACAGAGACTGTCAATCCGTTTGTGAAAATAATAATCTTTCCATAAAACAGATGTTTTAATTAATATTTGATATTTTAAAACTGTTCGCAACCCATCACACCGCGTCTCCCGCGGGGCGAAAAGAGACGGATGGAGTGCCGCATCGGTTAAAATGTGACAGTCCATTCTTTCTGCCTACCCTTTCGGGGAGACGGCGTGATGGTTAGTTAGTTAGTTAGGAAATTAAATAACTGTGTTTTTGTATCACAATTGTATTTTATTTTACACGACAGATTATTTTACACATAAAGATTCGAAACATCGATTCGTAACACCTGATGATGTCAACATAGGTTGATGAAACAGCTGTCACGTAAAATAAAATACAATTGTGATACAAAAACAAAGTTATTTAATTTAACAGTCCATTGTTTTGGCCGAAACACTATGATATTTTAACATTTTATAACTGTTAATTCAAAAACTTTGTTTTATATCACAAATTGTATTTATTTTAATTTACATAAATACAATTTGTGATGTAAAACAAAGTTTTTGAATTAACAGTTATAATTTAACAGTTTTAAAATGTTAAGGTATCATAGTGTTTCGGCTAAAACACTTGTTCTTGTATCGATCCTTACGTATAGAAGCGAAGCATGGGACTGCCAAAAGAAGGGTGAAAGTAGAAATAAGATCTCTTAGACGAATGTGTCGAAAATCTATGTATGATAGAGTGTCGAATGAAAATATGATTATTTATCAATAATATTGCACAAAAATATTCTTAATTTCCCCGCTCAAATGTGTTAGTTCTTTGGTATTATTTTACACTTTTGACGACTTAATTCATGACATGTTTTCGTGATTCGTGAGTTGTCATTCGTGAAATAACCGGCCGTTATTAATCATTGAAGGGAAACTTTATATTGGTTACAGGGTGCGCGCGCAGCTCTCAATTTTACCCTCTACTAAACGCGCCAAAAGAAGCATGACTTCAAAAATTTCGTTTCAGACAATTTTTTTTCTTTAAATAAAGTGAACAGAAATATGATGTGACTTCATTACACGTGAAGCAGATATACAGATGTATAAAGAAAGTACGACACCGACTTATTCCGTCCGGTATTTGTGTAGTGGCTCCTCAAATATTCAGCCAAGCAAGAACCTTCCAGAAGTTTGGGGGGAATGGCCTTCCACACAGCGTACAATTGGAAATAAATTAGCGACCATCCGCCTCTATTATTGTCGGGGGAGACGGGGGCAGGCGACCCCACTATTGTCAAAAACACATTACCGCTAATGTCTCGCTGATGACTGTATTTACACCGCTCAAAATACAGTTCATTTTACTTTATTTGTACAAGAGAGTTATTTCATTTATGAAAATAATGTTCGACTTAACACATTAATCTGAATATATTTTACGTACATTTTTAACTGGTATAAAAATGATCATACCTTAATAAGCGAGAACAAATTTTCGGCATTTTAATTGATTAAACGATGACAAACGTTTGTAACATGATTCAGAGAACTGTTCAATTACAGATAGCGTTCATACAATTAATTATACTAATTTGAAAAGTAGCAAAAAAAACCTGCAGTTTTCAAATGAAATCAACTGAAATCAAATGAATCAGTTATTAATTAATTAACAATAATTAAAAACAACACAAGGCTTCTATTGAATAGATGCCTTTAATATTTTATGCTTTTTTCGTCGAATGCTCAGAGTGCCCTGGGCAGACATGGTAACCAATACCAAAGTCCTGAGGCGAGCTAGAGTTGACAGGGAATTGTTATCAACTATCAAGGTTCGAAAGATCTCCCATCTGGGTCATATACTGCGTGGGGAAAAGTACCACCTTCTTCAACTGATATTGGAGGAAAAAATTGAGGGACGCCAAGGGCCCGGAAGGAGACAAATGTCCTGGCTGCAAAACGTGAGGGAGTGGACCGGCATCCGAAGTGTGGAGGAGTTGTTCCGAACGGCGCAGGACAGGGACAGGTTCGCCGAGGTGATCGCCAACGTTGGGGGGACCCGAAAGGGCACTTGAAGAAGAAGAAGAATTGAATAGAGCTAGACAAGATACTCTCTAAAGTCAAGAGCATTTGTCTTTTGAATGTACTTTCTCTAATATGAAATACGCCGATCTCCGAGGAAGCCGCGTTCAGCAGATTAATTGCTCTTTTCACCGGTGTCACTAGAGACAGGTTGTTATGTCTTAAATAAACGTATGAAATTACCAAATAAGGGGTACTACAAAAGTTATTCTTATACTATACAAAATGAAGGAGATAATTCTTCCGTAGTAAATTTAAAATTGGATTGTGATAATTTCATAAATAAAGTAATAATTCTATGAAACGATGTTTTGAAATAATTAATTTCACTTAACTATTTATTTCGACAGCGACCGGCTAGCCTGGTAAGACCAATCACTGTCGAAAAAAAACACCGTTTTAATTAATTATGATTTAAAAAGAACTTTCTTCAAAAGTTTTCATTAAAATTAAAAGATTAACGTTAGTTTAGGCTACGCAGAGAGGTCGGGAGAAGACAGCTCTCCTGGTTTCGAAACATCCGGAAATGGACCGGCGCCGGAGTCCTAATTGTGGGGGAGCTGTTTCGCGCTGTCTAAGACAGGGAACTTTTCTCCAAAATGGTCGTCAACGTCCGGGGGGACGGGGGGGGGGGACCCACCAGGATACGTGAATAAGAAGAATAATAGCCTTATTATTTCTCACCTTTCCAAAAAAGAGGTAATCGAAATAGTGAAAAAGCGTTCAAAGTACTAAACCATGGTTAAAGAGTATGTCATCAGTCCATGGATTGGGATTGCTTAAACTAATGTGAAGAGAAATAAAAGATGAAATAGAGAGAAAACAAGAATATAGTTCGAAAAAAGCAAATAACTGTAACGATTGACATATGATAACTTAAAAAAACGGTCAAGAAGGACTAAACAAATATAATATAATATATTGAAAGCAGATTAATTGTTAGAAAAAGTATTAATTTGTAATATGTTTTGTGTGATTTTGGGTAACAACGTGTGATTTCTCCTTTTCGACAGTCTCCATCTTCAGGGTTATGTGGTGGTGGTAATAATGATTATTACCACCACCATATTACCCTGAAGATAGAGACTGCAACGAACTCCGAAACGTTGGTCAAAAAGGAGGAATCACACTTTGTCACCCAAAACCACACAAAACATATTTATGCCAACCGTGAAAATCTACGCAATTATTTAATTTGTAATATTTATATTATATAATATACAAACAAGTCGTGATCTAGGGGACATAGCGCTTGTCTCACGATCCAGGGGATCGTGGTCCAGGGTCCAAACCTGACACGGCCCGATTCCATCTTCATAATACCGAGCTGTTACTGTTCAGTTTGGAGATTGTACAATAAATTCTATTATTATTAGTTTAAATCATCGGTGTAAGTACTTTAATAAAATTAAAAACATAGTTTTACTTCATTTGTTAATCTAGTTTGCAATTGCAGAACAGAAGTTGAAAGCGAGCTGCCGAAACAAGTGGAAACCAAAATATCATATATACGACCTTCGTGGCGAGTGGTAAATGCATTGACTGCCACCCCGAAGGTTCCGGGTTCGATTCCTGGCGAGGGCAGTGTGATTGTCACACTATCTTTGTTCTGGTGTAGAATTCACGTGACAATAAAATGGCGATAGATTAACTACCTATCATATGTCATGAGAATCAATATGATAGCTATAATACCCTTAACATCGATTTGGCTCATGCTGTCGTGATGTAAAGAGCGATTTAACAAAATAATATTAATAATAATAATCATGTTGAATATGATTTAATAATAACCTTTTAAAGATTTAAAAAAAAATTCTCATTATGTGCAATGAACTCTTACCAAACATTGAACAACCAACACACTACAAAAAGGGTACTTTAAAAATGTAATTATTTCTAGTACTACTTAAATGGTAATCCAGCATTGATTACTGCAGCATAAAAAAGGTCGTCCCGTCCACTTCATATTCCTTTGATAAACTCGCCCATTCCATTTGTCGGCGAACCTAAGAAAATGAGTCCGTTCGATCGTGTAACTCGTTCTTAACTCTATTTCCCGTACGTTTTCTTCCTTTCATCTATATTTTCTCTCCCCTATTATCCTCCAGCACCACTCGACAATCGATCCCTCCTTGCGGTAATGCGAGCGGGCCGGCTCTCCTCTCGCTATCAGCCTTACTTATGTTCCGAAATTACTTCGGCTAGTTCCCGTCTTATCCCGCTCTCCCCTGAAACAGTTCCGCCACCGAGCGCGGATGTTTGCGAGTTCCTTGATTCGCTCGCAAATTCCTAGAAGCACCTACCTACTTTAGGTTAAGTTAAGTGTGTACTTCCTTCAAAACACTCATTACTTTCTTTTCCTCGTTTAAAATATAGAGGGAAATTCGGGACCTATTTCGATTTTTCGGGGGCCGCTTCTCCAAAGTTTGGCACCCGGGCAAGGACTGTACGTTTTTTTCAACACAAATCGTAAGAAGATATTTGTATTGAAAGTAACATCCAACGAGCACTTCAATAGAAATATTGACGACCTTAGTGGCAGAGTGGTTACGAGCTCTGACTTCCATGCCGAAGGTCCTGGGTTCGATTCCCAGCGATGGCAGTGTGATTGTCACACTGTCTTTGGTGTAGAATTCACGTGACAATAAAATGGCGATAGATTGGCTACCTATCACATGTCACGAGAATATAATAGCTAAAAAAACAAAAATTGTATACAGTAATTGGGTCCAAACGACCTGTTGTGTAAATAAAAAAAAATATATACATGAAATATTCTCATAAGCATCATATTTCAATTAAATGTTCAACTCATTCCTAATTTTAAATATATTCTAATGGTCAAGTGTTCTGTTATTTGTTTTTTTAATGTATACAAATACTTGTAGACAAATACTGGATATTACCCATTGCGGGTTAATCATTTTTAAGGATTAATTGTATCTCAACAGAGACGAAGATGTAAATTGTTATTTTTTTGGAAACAGAATATGGTGGCCGAAGCGTTTACAGGACTTATGACCTGTCATTGAAGGGCGGTATGGGGAATGTTGTTAACATAAAGCGATCGCTAAACCCAACCAATGACAGGTCATAAGTCCTGTAAACGCCTCGGCCACCATATTCTGTTTCCAAAAAATAGCAATTTACATCTTCGTCTCTATTGAAATACAATTAATCCTTGGTTCTGTTACTTGTTCTATTACACAGTTAGTGATAAAAGTAAAAATATTACGTGAAAAAACTATTATAAAATATACTCGTATTAACACGGTTTTATTAGTTTTAACACCACATTATTTTGTTGTCAAAACTAGCCGGTTTCGCTCCTGCCGGAGCTTCGAGGATTACAAAAGACATGTTTGTAAATATTATTTTTAATAATGCCACACCACAAATTAAGTGTTTCATACGAAAGTAAAGCGACAATTATTTAAAAAAAATAATTAAAACGTATCTGCTTTGCCCCGACAGCACCCTAGTAAATACTTATTTCTGATTCAGTGGTGCGATTGGTCCTGGATTTAACGACAGTCAAAATAAATAAAACGTTTTCGGAATGCTCAATGAAAAGCAAATATCTCTCATATTGAAATGAGAAAACCCGTGTTTCGGGAACAGATGGAGGAATCTGAAAAGATTCAAGTGTTTCCCTTTCTGACAAAATAAATTGTTTAGTTTCAAACATCCGGGCTGACGTAATGGGTCACCCGCTCTTATTTATTTAATTGTTATTACTGGAGCGTATTTATAGACTTCTCGTCTTACACTCGCCGGAATAGGGCCTGGGGATTATCATACACCCTCTACATGAGGGTGTATGGTAGTTATCCATGGGTCTATCTCTCTGCAGCTTCGAAGAGATGGGCATCTCATAACCCATGTTAGATTAATCAAGGGATATTTTGAGAACTTAGCTGTGCTGGAAGATGGTGGTCTTTTTGTTCTGCTAGATATCTCCGACAGCGACGATATAGATTGTTTTAACCCAACTTGTCTCTGATGACGCTGGTGGATAGAGCAATTAATTTGCTGAACATAATCTCTTTGGAGATCGACGTCTTTCATATTAGTAAAAGTACGTTCAGAAGACAAATACTCTTGACTGCAGAGAGTATGTTGCCTTCCTAAAGTCGAAGCATCTCTCATACGTTCCTGTTATTATATATGATATTTTACTTGTTCTCAATAGATGCCTTAAATTTTAAAATGTGGAAAACAAAGGGAATCTATCGCGTTAAAAAGGCTCAAGTGCTAAACCACGAACCATCATAAATGTTACACTGTGCTGCAAACCAATCCCTAGGACTATAGACTTTCCTGACTTATGCACCCGCTTATTCAACATCGTGTCATGCACGCACGCAGTTCCTCCGACCCCTCACGTGGCCGACATTTAATATTTGATTTATTTGATCGTGCCACGTTCTCTTGTGACTTCCTCTATGTCTAGTTCCGTTTACGTCGCTAACATATACTTTCTTTGCCATTCTTTCTTCATTCATTCTTTTCATGCGTCCTAACTATCTTAATGATCCTTTCACATTGTGTTTATTCGCTTTCATTCGCTTTCATTCGCACTGTATTCACTTCTTATATTTGCATTCGAAACTAGAGTTTGATAGATCAACAATATTATTATATTTGTTATAACCGTTATGAAGAAGGAGAAATAGATTTTTTGGAAGAAAGGGGCAGTGGTTTACAAAAGGTTGGGAACCTATAGTCTAGGGAATCTATAAATTAAGGTACGGGCATTCATTTAAATTAGTCTAAACTCAGAAAATTATATTAATAGAATTCCAATTATTCTATGCTTAAGCATTTTAAGCTTGCAAAATTATTTCCATCGCTCTGTGTTTGAGCAACATCTGTGTTTTTAACCCCACAAATTAATGTTGGAAGCGTGATTCAAGTGGTTTTTGTAAACGAAATATTTTTTTACAAAAAAGGTCAAAATTTCGTTTGTTTGTCACGCTAACGCATTGTTTATTCTAATTCCCTTAATTTTTAATACTTTTGTTTGGAAAACACTGCACGAGAATATAATTAAAACAAATGATATAATCGTGTTTGTTTGTGAAATACATACACAATATAAATTTATTAACTAACTAACGTACTAACCATCACGCCATCTCTCCAAAGGGGTAGGCTTTTCTTTCTTGACATACTTCTCTCGATTGCTCAACATTCATACATTGTGTCAAGCACGCACGTCGTAATTAATATTTATTTACATTCAATTAAATTTAAAGAAATATTGTTTGTTTCTCAAAAATAAATTTCGGGTTTTTCAAAATAGTCGGATAATACGAAAGAGGATGAGCAAATATAATATACATTTTTTTTTTTATGAATTTTAATGTGATATAAGTTTTAAACTGTAAATGAATAAACTTTGTTTTCTGTATCACGATTGTATTTTATTTTCGCGACAGCTGTTTTATCGATCAATGTTGACATCATCAGTTGTTAAAATAATATATCAAATGTACATTTTTCGTTATTTTTCGAATCTTTATGTGTATTTGTTCCTATGTCAATTTGAATAATTTCTTTGATATAATTTTGAAGTTCTAACTGAAATTGAGTTAGGTACCTAAATATTTAAATTAAAAGAATAGTTAGTGACTATTTATAGAAGAAAATTTTAATGGTGGAAAAAATAATAAAAAAAAAATAATAATTATAATAAAACAGTAATTAGAAGGAACAATTACACATAGTAAAGAGTCAAGAACGATGAAATATAATAAATTAAAAACGATAAACAATAACAGGAAGTACTTACAAGAATAGATTACATTAATCGGAAAGGTGACAAAAGTTGAAGGTAGTCTTATTATTTTTTAGCTAGATTGTATAGATACAAAAAAACAAAGTTTATTCGTAAGAAGGGTGGAATGGGGAATGTTGTATTACATAAAGCGTGCGCTTAACCCAACCAATGACAGGTCATAAGTCCTGTAAACGCCTCGACCTCCATATTCTGTTTCCAATTTGCATCTTCCCCTCTATTGAGATACAATCAATCCTTAAAAATGATAACCCGCAATGGGTAAAATCCAGTATTCGTCTACAAGTACTTGTATACATTCAAAAGGTTGTAAAAAAACTGGTCCAAGTTAAAAGCATAAAAATTGGAGAGACATCTCCAAGCGTTATCTAGGAATATATGTAAATGGCGGTAGCCTTTCACATTGCGTTAATAAAATCTTCTGCTTAATGCTTAATCCAATCTTAATAGATGGCGCTAGTATACATCTTCCAAAAATTTGTCAGACGTGGTGGTCGTAAGAAGGGCGGAATGAGGAATTAACCCAACCAATGACATAAGTCATAAGTCCTATAAACGCCTCCACCTCCATATTCTGTTTCCAATTTGCATCTTCGTCTCTATTGAGATACAACTAATCCTTAAAGTTTATTCATTAACAGTTTAAAATGTTAAGGTATTAGTGATTCGGCCAAAACAATGTGATATAAGTTTTAAATTTATTCAAATATAAATCTACCAGAATCAGTCTTTGAATAAATTTTTGAAGACCACGTAGATGAAATCCTGCTCAAAGGGGAAGAGTTAGGGTATTAAAGTGTTTTATTAAATCAGAGATAATAACTCCCGCCAAATTAAGTTTGAGTAAGTACTCGGATTGAATTTGACTCGGAGTTAGATTAATACCTATCGAATAATTGAGAAGAGTAACATTATTAAGATTCCGTGACGCTAGACGTTCCCTGGCCGCCATTATTTTTCTAAAGTCACGTCTCCGTCAGAGCGGAGGAGACTAACCCCTGCCAAACTAAAAAACCTTGATTCAAATACGCATTTGTTCTGCTCGCTTGGAGATGTCCATCCTCGGGAGGAAAGTTCTAGAAGAAAAAAAAAGAATTAAAATGGCGCCCCGCGGGGGCGGTCACGTGACAGCGGGAAACTTTTCCCGCCGAAATTCGGCGCCTCTCCTACAAATCACACCCTCTGGAGACGTTCCCTTGATTTAGATCGAGCAAAGACGATTTTAGAGTTCGAGTAGAGTTTAAAAGAAGATTTTCTCTCTCGGAATTGAAGCTGAATGTAAATCAGGCGGTAGTTTCCCGCTCATAAACTGTTCTGAGCGGTTTTTTGTCTGCAGTGAAGGACCGACATATTGGATAATTGAAGCCGCCAGCCACTTCATGCCTTTAGATAGAACATTTTGCTCACCTTATTAAACGACAAACATGCACTTTAATTTAGTTCGGAGATATTTATTATTATCATTTTATAAAAATGAACATCGTAACATTTCAAATTTTTGTTTTATTTTTACAAATCGAAGCACAATTTTTTCGCAGTGTAAAAATGCAATCTATTGGCATTTGTTTAAAATTGTTTGTAGTTACGTATATAAATGTCAATACCAGAAAATGTTAAACACATATTTCTTTGGATAATAAAATGATTTCACTGAAATGAATAATTAAATAAAACGATGTTTTTTTAACTACTTCCACTTTTGTCTTTATTTCGACAGCGATCGGTTTCGCCAGGCTCCCTGGCACCGACAGACTGGTGACACTATTTCAAACCGAGTCCTTTATAAAGATACATATCAGAGGCGGTAAACATGATTCTGTACAAAAATAATCTATAATATTTATGTAAAATTTACTGCATTTAAATATCTGTATTACAGGTATTCAAGAAGATTCATATTCAATACAATGGATTTTACATTTTATTATAGTTGACATATTTATATATAACGTTTGAAAAAAGTGGTACTATTGTTTTTATTATTACTGAATTTAAATATAATATGTTATAGTTCTTGATCTATAAGGTTGGAATCGCCTTATTCGATTTTCCCCATTCATATAGCTGCTAAGGTCTGGAATCAAACAAAACAATTTTTCGGCAGTAATCGATTCCAGGAATATTTTTTATTTTTTTTATCCAAATTGATATATTCAAATAAACATTTTTTTTATCCAAACGAATACGTTAATGATTATCCCGTATAAATAATAAAATAATAAAAGTTTTTATATTTGAATACTAAGTTTTAAGTTTTACTACACTTGTTAAAAAAGAGTTTCGACCGATATAGGCAGTTTGCTGGTTTTCCAGAAACCGGTTGAAACTAATGAATAAGTGGAATAAAATTAAGTATATTGAAAAATGTTTTTCTTTTTCTGCAATAGACTCATATACGAAAAATCACAATTAAAAACATTAATACGATAGTTCCTCCTTAATATTTCGTGTTTAAATTTGAGTGAAAATCAATTAAATAAAGTGATTAAAGTTTAGTGAGTTGAAGAGAAATGTCAAATGTCAAAGGTACGCACAAAATGAACGAGTGTATTATTCCAGAACGCTCTAACTGCTAAATTATTTAGCCAGGAATACCGTATCATGATTCAGTGAATTTAAATTGTCAGTGATTCCTCATAAAGTACCAAATCGCGAAGTTGCTCCCACAGAACTGTGATTATTTCAAAAACAAGTGAGCAGGGCGAGGTGGGATCTCCGTTTTTACTAAACTTGACTTAATATTCCATTCCTGATTTTCTCAGACTTGTGAATTCCTTTTGAATCTAGTCACGCACCATTTTTGACATCCTTCACGACTGCTACATACACGGTGCTTACGAAATTAGCTGCTTTTTCCGAAAATAGGATTATCCGTACCATATTTTAAAACCAACTACTGCGTTCATTGTTTTATCATAATCATAAATGGCGCTACAGCCACACAGTCAGAGGTAATAGTTTTTGAAAGGGTCATCCCTTTTCTTTCTTGGAAATGACATTACTTATGGAAATGACAGTTTGTAAAATGACTGTAAACGAGAAAACCTAGAGCAAGTTACTGAATTTGTGTATTTAATGAACATATTCACAGCTGATGGGCGAATGGACAGTGACGTCGAAAGAACGGTTGGTGCTGGTAACAATGTGTTTAGCTTACCTATCACATGTCATGAGAATCAATATCTAAAAAATTGTATACCTACAGTAATTGGGTTAAAAACAAAAATGTGATAAGCAACGGGAAACTACCACATTAAGAAGGCCCAAGTAACATCCCAAGAACCAGCAATGTTAACCAATTTTGATGCAAACCAATCCCTACGATTGAAACTAAAAAAAAGGTTTCTTAAATGAAGCTGCTGTAAATATGTCATTATTAATCCTATAAATCAAATCAATCAATCAATTCAAATCAATCAATCAATTCAAATCAATCAATCAATTCAAATCAATCAATCAATTCAAATCATACATAATAATTGTGTACTTTGTTTTTACATCACTTTATCTTAGTCAGGGTCACTAAAATGAGTAGTTTGTTTTTGTAACCCTAAAAAAGCTCCGGCGGAAGCGAAACCAGTTGGTTCGATAACACGATATAAAGTGGTGTAATCATAATATAAATAGGCAAAAACCCGAATGTCATCAAGAAAGCGTACGAGAATATTTTAAATACAAGAGAGTGAGAGAGCAATACTTCGATTCTCTCCGAATTCGATATGCACACAATGCGCATGCCCGAGAACGTTTCTAGATTATTTTGAAATTTATTCTGATTTGTCATTAAAAGTTTAAACTTATTACTGATCACGATTGTACAGTAAATCACTTTTTTAAATGATTGAAAATCTTTATTGAAAACAAATGACTTCTTAATCTGTATTCAAGTGCTACACCTATTTTCAATCACCATGTGTAATCATACATATCCACTTGAGTCGGTTTTAAGCACGTACATTAAGACGAAGTTCCATCCAGTTAAGTTTGTCACGCCTGGCTGAATGTTGGTATCAGTCAAAATTCATTATATTCCGCTCAACTACTTATTATTCCTCGGTACTAATATTTCATTTAACTATTGGTTCAGGGTCTTAGAACTTGATGTGTTCACAAAAGGGGTGTTAAAGGGCGTTAGATCGTGGTGCTATTTATAGGTTAATGAAGTGTTTCGTAGACATGAATGTGTTAGTATCATTTTCGAAATACGTAGTTATTCTTCTTTTTCCTCAGCCTATTCCCGTCCACTCCTGGACAAAGGCCTCCTCCATTCACTTTCATGTCACTCTGTCTTGTGCAGACTGCATCCAGGTTATTCCGACGTGTCTGTTCAGATCATCCTTCCCCTGTAGTTGCGGTCGCCCTGCACTTCTCTTTGCCGTTCACGGTCTCCAAGTCAGCAGTCTTCTTGTCCATTTTTCATCTGAGGTTTTGGCTATGTGATCTGCCCATTGCCATTTTAGAGTCGCCACCCGGTGGATGATGTCAGTGACCTTTGTTTTTTCTCTCACCGTATCGTTTCTGACTCTGTCTCTTAGGTTTATTCCTAACATGGCTCTTTCAATGGCTCTTTGGATCACTCGTAGTTTCTCGGCACTTCGTTTGGATAATGTTACAGTTTCAAGACCATAAGTACCAACTCACAGAACGCAGGCTTCATAGACATTTCGTTTCAGGTTGATCGGTATTTTCCTGTTTTTAAGGATGTAACCCATGTTTCCGAAAGCTGCCCAGCATAGTCCAATTCTTCTTTTTAGCTCTGCGGTTTGGTTATCTCGGCCCAATCGAATATTGTGTCCCAGGTATGTATCCATGTATCCATATGCCATCCACGTTGATTTCAAGCCTTTCCGTAACCATCACCTTGGTCTTTGCCAGGTCTTTACGTAGTTATTTATTTATATTAATAGTTTTTGTCAACAAACTAAGGTGACTTAGGTGGTTCTGAGTATAGGCGGGCTGAAGAGTGGTGTTGGGCTAGCCATATTTGTCGGAGAACCGACAGCTGATGGGAAGACGGAGACCGCACACAGGATTTCATAGAGTTGGACGTCATTTGAAATTGATTTGGGGGTCCCTGAACAATGTTCCGCGCAAGGTTTACGGTGACATTTTTTAGTTTATTTTGGGAAAATCGGATCACGAATGACCAAAATAAAAAGGTTGACAACGAATTTCAGATTATTTTTCTATTGGGCTAATTAAGCTCTGTGTCAGCTTCAAAAACTAATTTTATAGTTATAGCTGAATTTGTATAAAAAACCAATATTACGAAAGTATTACGGATATACACAAAATAAAATAAATCAGCAGGGGGTTCACGGGACAAACAAGTTTGGGAACCACTGTTCTAAGCAATCTAATTTCTACGGCATTTATCTTACTTTAATTTTTGATTCAGTCGATATACTTGTTTTTTCAGTATTATATAGTAATTAGTATTTTTTTTAAACTATGCATTGTTTTGTGGTATAAAATCTTGGGTACATATGGTATACTATTTTCAAGAATATTCTAAAATATTGTACTTCAAATGTAGTTCATTTAATCGAAAAATCTTATTTAGTTTATGAGGCGTGACAAATCTTAGAATATCCGTCACCTCAGAAGTATGGACAGTACGTGAGTATGAGCTTAAATTGTGGCAATTTAATTTAATATGATTTATTCTGATCAAAATCAATATCAGTTAGAAGTGTTACCGATTCGAGTGAAAGCATTCACTTAGCCGTGTCCTGATGTAACGCCACAATTTAACGGAGACGACCCTTGATAGAATCTTGCGCCAGCTCTGAATACCAATTACTTTACCCCTAGACTGTCTTACGCAGAAGGCGCCCACGTATGCCGCTACTGGTTCAAACTAAACATTTCGAACGACGGTATTCAAGAAACTGTTCGAAAATATTACTTTTTTCTTTTAAATTCGCTTTCAATTTGTGTTGTGGATTCATATTTGAATAAACATAACTGCTTCTATGTTCGCCATACTTTGTGTTGTAGATGTTGTATTTGTCTTTTTTTATATACTTTGTTTACAACACTAACTTTAAAAAAAAAATTAAATATCAGACATGTTTCGGACAACCAGTTCCTTCCTCAGTGATATTATAAAGATATTTAAAATATTATAAAATTGTTTGCAAATACGACCAGTTTTGATATAACATCTGTCAAAACTGATCATATTTGTTAACAATTTTATAATATTTTAAATATCTTTATAATATCACTGAGGAAGGACCGGGTTGTCCGAAACATGTCTGATATTTAATATATATTTTTTAATGTTAGTGTTGTAAACAAATGAAATAGAATGAAAAAGACAAATAAGGATTCAATATTTTTACAACACTTTTCACATACATGTTTCGGATGACATAACCTTTTCAATGTACAACATTTTAAATTGTAAAAATATAAAATTTAAACAAATATAAAAAATTGAAACATTGATAAAGGTTATGTCATAATCGAAAAATGTCTGTGTAGAGTGTTGAAAATATACTAAGTGCAGCTATATTCATTCAAATTCGAAAATATTACCGTTGAAATAATTAACTAAAAATTACTGTTCAAATTTATAACTCTGTTACGATATCCCAATTTATTTTTATTCACTAAGAGTGTCGCGACAGCTGTTTCGCCAACCAATGTTGGCATCTTCAGGTGTTACAATAAACTTGTTTTATAGTAATAATGTTTTAACAGTAAAAATGTTGAAGTATCATAGTGTTTCGGCCAAAACAATGGACTCAAAGAAAAATCATTATAAAAAAATCGATTTCACTGTGTGTTAACATTTGTGGCCGATCGGGTTTTTCGCAGTTTCTGTAGACCGAAATGATTAACTTAGCTGCATAAGTGAAATGTAAATTATGAAATTATGACTAGATACTTGTTTTTTAATGGACTTCTAAATTTTGAAAAAGAGCTGCTATTAAGTCTATAATGATATAAAACCCCATATCAAATAATTGATACGAATGAAAACGTCTGTTCTTTAAGTTTTATTATACTCTTATTTTATGTAAATGACACGTTTCGTCTTTTTGAGGCATTATCAAACATTTGATTACAATCGATGAATCGATAGTCATAGAAACAGCTGTCACGAAAATCTTATAAACATGAATTGGGATTCATATAATATTTTATTCAAAATTGAAACGGTGATAAAGAAACATATTCTTTTGGATACATATATTTGCATTCTATATTTAAACATTCTCAACTTTATAGAAATTTCTAGTAACATAAAATAAAAGCGGATTTGCTTTATTTTATTAGAATATTTAGTTAAAAATGTAACCGTACACATGAATAAAATCAAACTCTTTGATCTTTGCACCCTTATTGCTTTTCGCAAAGCTGCTACATATTACAAACAAAAAATACCGTAATCTGTATGAAACTTTACTCTATCATCGAAAATATAAAGCTGATTCCATGTCATAAAGGGCGGTCAAGCATGATAAACGACGTTCTCTACAAAAAAGGAACGAGTTTCATTTTTAGTTTCGTTTTTGGGAGGAGGTCTTGACGTTTAGTTACGTATTTCGCATTCCTCCTTCATTCCTTTCAATTCTCCTTATCTGAACGGAATCTTCGTCCTCAATTTATCTCATTATCCTTAAACAAGGGTGCGGTGGCCCTGTTAACAAATGGATCGCCCTAAGGATGAGGGCGTAACAATCGCCCGGAATGAGTAAAAGGACCCATTTCATGACGTTTTTCAACCTTAAAAAATTTCACATTTACAAATATTTTTTTTATTAAACATTTCCAATTGTAAAACATAATTTGATAATGATCTAGTAGAGACCTTTTTTAAATGGACATTTTTTATATAGACTCAATAATCGAAATTGATTTGCTCATAGTACACATAAAAAAATAAAATAAGAACCTCTCTTCTCTTCTCCATCTTAAGTATGATCAACTATACATTGGTCTCGTAAATATCTATAGAATGCACGTATACCAAAATATTAAAATAATATTAATTTAATTGAGATAGTCGATGGACTAATTGGAGTTAAGAGATGTTTGTCAGGAGCTGGAGTAGACAAATATCGCTTTGATATTGTCGATGATGACTCTGATATTGATGCTGAAGTTAGTGATGAAGGAAATGAGGATAACGATGATTATGATAATGATTGTGAGGATAATAATGATGATGATGATAATAATGATGATGATGATAAAAATGATGATGATGATAATGCTTATGATGATGATAATGATGGTGTGTATGTTGATGAAGATTTTTATTATGATGATGTATTGATGATGATAATGATGATGATAATGATAATGGTAATGATTATGATAATGATGATGTTATTTTGATGATAATGATGATGAAGATAATGATGATGATTATACTTATGGTAAGATGATAATGATAGAGTGATGATAATAATGATGATTATGATGATGATAATGAAGATGTTAATGAAGATGATAATAATGCTTATGATGATAATGTTTTTGATTGTGATAATATTGATGATGATGATTATAATGATGAGGATAATGATGTAGATTATAATGATGGAGATAATGATGATGTTGATGACGTTGATAATTCTTAATGAGGATAACGATGATGATGATAATGCTTCTGATGATAATAATGATGATTATGATGATGATAATGAAGATGACCATAATGCTTATGATGATAATGATGTTGTTAATGATTATGATAATAATGATGATGATGATTATAAAGATGAAGATAATGATGATGATTATAATGATGGTGATAATGATGATGTTGATGACGTTGATGAATCAGAGAGTCGGAAAAATCGCATAATGTATGAATGTTGAGAAAGCGACAGAAGTGTATCAGGAAAGAACAGTGTGGCGGTCCATTTTTTCTGCTTACCCTTTCCGCGAAATGGCGTGTTGGTTAGTTAATTAGTTAGTAGTGGTTTACTTACTACACTAACTGTAAGCTGCTCTTGATATTGACCATTTATAAAATACAAATTTCTGTTTACGCCTTCTAAGAAATTATACAAACACTAATATGTGTGAGTGATATTTACTGATTGTTGGTATCCTGTTACGCCTCTGGAAACTGTCTGTATCCAGGTGAGGGGTAGTTTCAGAACCCCCGAATTCCTAATAATTGAAAATGGACTAATATAGCTACACATATAAACAACAGGCACCAACCATTGGCCGCCGAACAGGTGGCTAACTAATTCAATTACCCGAACGCAGGCGGAAGGATAAATGAACCATTATGTAGTCTTGGTCCAGAGCGCCATTACTGCCTAATAGCTACATATCTTATCTGAATGGTTATATCTGTACCTACGTGCATTACGGGTAATGAGGATGCAGTACGTCGCGTCACAATGAAAATTGATGTGAATATAATTATTTTATAAAAGAGTTTTGATTTAGAAATTGAAATTTTTTTTTTCCGGAATTTTCGAGAATCGGAGTTGTTATTTTAATGTTAATAAGTTTATCTAGATATACAGGGTGCTGCAGCATAACTTAATTTTTTCAAAACTTAATAAAACCCATTGTATGAATCCGAAAGCACTTATTTGTTTTTTTATAATATAGGCACATACCTAAAGTTTTGTTATACTTAGTTTTTGAATATCAAATCAGGTAGGTGACGTCCCCCATTGCTAGCATATCAGGCGTTATCTTTGTGATTTCTTCCAAGATGTTGGTCTTCAAATCTTTAAGGGTCCTTGGAAGGTTCACATAAACACGGGATTTCAAAAAAACCCATAGAAAAAATTACAAGGGGACAAATCGGGAGAGCGGGTCGGCCACTCTAAATCGCCCCTAATTAAGATGAGGCGCTCTGGGAAGTGTTCCCTCAAAACAGCCATCGATGCTCTTGCAGTGTGTGCCGTTGCACTTTGTATGGATGGAAATGAAGATCATGACGAAGAATTCACCTCAAAGAACGATCGGAAAGTCCAAGGGCAGACGAATGTTAGCTTTAATGTGATCGCAACATTAAAGCTCTCACTGCCTCAATGTTCTCAGGTGATCTAATGGGACGAGAGACTCTAGTTCTTTGTCTTGTCGCACTTTCAGTTTGTTTGAACGTAGTAACTCACATAACAATTGATTTCCGATCCGAGACAGGGGTCAACGGGGCTAAATTAAAGCGATTCCGAAAGGCGCGCTGGGTTGCGATCTCAGAACATCCGTTAGTAGGTCTCAACGGCAAACGCACGCTCCTCACTGTTCCAACGCATGATACCAACTTCTTAGTTTCGCCTTTCGAACGAAATCACTAACGCTCCGCTACAACATCAACGTACTGAATGGCGCCCATTTAAAAAAAGGAAGTTATGCAGCCGTAATAGTATAGTTAATAACAATAAAATATTGCAACTGGTCAACCAGAACATTATCCATTCGGGTTTTACTAGGTCTTTCTTAAAGGTCCATTCGGGTTTTACTAGGTCTTTCTTAAAGGTCGAACCCATAACACGCGTCTCCCGCGGGGCGAAAAGAGAAGGATGGAGTGCCGCATCAGTAAAAGTGTGACAGTCCATTCTTTCTGCCTACCCTTTCAGGGAGACGGCGTGATGGTTAGTTAGTTAGTTAGTTTTCTTAAAGGTTTTACATCGGCTGGTCTTGAAGTGTACAGGGTCTTGATTGCTCTGGTATCTCCGTCTCGGTATACGTGATCAATCCACGCTAGACGACCAGCTCTCACTGTTCCCGGTATACGGGGCTGCAGAGTAATTCAATATTTATGAAGTATGCTCTCTAATAAAATAAATGCCAGTTCTCACCAAACGGTTACGAGGAAAGCTTGATCAAAAAGTGAAGTCTTGAAATAATTAATATTGATATTAATTCTCCCAGGAATGACGTGAAACCATAAAATTGGTTGGAATTGGTATTTCTGTGCTTATGCAATGAGTGAATTAACATTTCCGCACTTGGCCCGAGAGTAATTTAGAGCGTGTAATAAACGTATGCAGTAATTAATATCCTCGGATGCAGTAAAATATTCCGGCAGCCATATTAGGCCAGCAAGGCGCGTACCCATTCGAAAGGTTACGATACGAAGGAGCGGTATACTTAACACATAGTTTGTGGGAAATGTTAAAATAATTTTTTATGTCTTATGTCATAAGATCATCTAAATTAAAACTTATTAGGAAATTCAGAAATTTCTTCTGTAAGTTGTAGTTAATACTCGTTAAAAATAAACTCGTATGTTTTTGTTTATTGTAATTTTTGAATGAATGCAAATATACGAGTAGTCAATTTGTTCTTTGATTTATTTCCTATGTTGTAAGTCATTACCTGAACCCCAATAAGAACTTTAAATTATTATTTTAAATTTCAAATTGAATCATAATATTTGTTATAACAAAATCATGAACGTTCCAAAATAAATCTTCATAACATCTGTCACATCATATAAACAATTTTTAATATTTTAAAAAATGTATCTTTACTGAAGAAGGACTTTTTGTCCGAAACATGTCTATGTAATTTAAAAAAAAATATAAGTGTTGTATATACAAAGTACTCAGCCTATTCCCGTCCATTTCTGGACAAAGACCTCCTCCATTTGCTTCCATGTCACTCTGTCTTGTGCAGACTGCATCCAGGTTATTCCGACGTCTCTGCTCAGATCATCCTACCACCGTAGTTGCGGTCGCCCCGCACTTCTCTTTGTTGTCCACAAGTCAGCAGTCTTCTTGTCCACTTTTCATCTGAGTTTCTGGCTACGTAACCTACCCATTGCCATTTTAGAGTCGCCACCGGGTGGATGATGTCAGTGACCTTTGCTTTTTCTCTCACCGTATCGTTTCTGACTCTGTCTCTTAGGCTTATTCCTAACATGGCTCTTTCGATGGCTGTTTGGGTCACTCGTAGTTTCTCGGCACTTTGTTTGTGGTGGAATTTCATAATGATGATTTTTTTTATTCATTCAAACACTGTTTTTCCACTTTTGAATTTATTTTTCTCGACATGTTTCGAAAGCTTACACCTTCATCATCGTGAGAACGATATGAACTCATTTTTTTATCGTTCTTTATAAACCGAACGATAAAAAAATGACGAAGGTGTAAGCCTTCAAATCGTGCCGAGAAAAATAAATTTAAAAGTGGAAAAACATTAATTAAATTTATAATAAATTCGTCTTTATGTATTTTTGTTTTATTTAACGTAAATTAAATTAAAATTTGTTTATTTCCTTCTTCTAATAATAGTATTTCTATAAGTAATATAGAAGGCCTTTGTCATGTAAAAATTGTGTAAATTTTTTATTCTTTTTCTGCTGCATGTCAATGGCCAGTTAATTTTATTGTGAATGGGATTTAAAATGGCATTTTCTTTTCTATTTTCTTGCCATCGTGCTGAAAGGTATGGTCGGATTTGTGTCGTTTTCAGTGACACCGGGTGTTATTGTAATAGTAGTACCATGCTTAATAATCGTACGCTTAATAGTAAACTGACCGATTATGGTTTTGGTCGTAATTGAGTTAACATTTGACAGAGGCTTGTGTTAACGCTATCCATCTATTTTTCACAATGTTAACGCTATCCATTCGTAGTACGATAATCGTTCACAATGATATCCATTCGTACGTGTTTTTCGACTGTTTTTGTTAAAACACCGACTCATGTCAGATTGAGCAAAACTTGCTTTTTTGAGTTAAGCCAGTGTTCTATTAAACGTGCGATATGTAGGCATCTTCCCTGCCCCCAATATATTAATGTACTGTAGAAAATAATGATGTGTTAAAAAAATGTTCAAATTAAAAATTGTATTTATATTTGGAAAATTCTTCAGCTTGCTAGAGTAATGATACACCCGAATACAATGTGTTTATACATACTAGAAAATAATTTTCGACTCCCCTTGCGATGAGCGTGTAGGCGTTAATTGTATCGGGATTTGTCGAAAGGAACGTGACCGCTCGGAGGAGGAGATGGAGGAAGGGGCCTAGCCCGCGGGGGTTGAATCTAATAGTGCTCCATTGATGAACTATTATTCAATACGGTGAGTGGAATTCTCAAAAGGTCTATCGTTATCGTAATAAATGATTGATACTCGTAGTGCATCAAAGCCGTGTATAAGACCAAAAAAATCGCTACCCTCTGATGATAATATAATACGTTTAAGTGAATAAATTAATATATTAGTGAAAAAGCAATTCCATGTTTTCAGTATTAACCTTCGGGTTATTTTCCAAGAAACTTGCAAAAAGCAGAAACGTCAACTACTCGGCCGCACACTTCGCCTGCCCCTTGTAAAACTATCATATTTATGAAGACTATTGCTCAAGTTTTGATGGCACACGCGCCTATCCCTAAAACTTTGTACATTTTAAGTACATTACTTTTTCTCAAGCGCGTACGTGATACGGGATAGCGCAGAATGGTACAGTCGCAGTGAACGTATCACGTACGTTCAAATAGGTAGGGTGGTTAAACAGTAGGTATTGTGATAAATTGATTGTTTCATATTCAATTTTGTAAAATAGAAAACAAATATTTCTTGTTCGAATATGGTATATTTTTTCCAAAGAAATAATTAGCTAAATAAAGTATTGTTATACATATATTTTTTTAAAATAAATAAACGCATGCGGAGGAAAACAACCTCGAAAGTGAAACAAAGTGTTTTTTTCACATAGATAATCATAATGTATCTGAAAGGGTTAATTTAGTTTCACTAACAATTAATTGTTTCGGATTGCGTGAAATACATCTTCTCCTTCTTCGTGTAATTGACAAGGCCTGATCTCTCCACTTTCTTATTCCTTTTTTTGTGTCGTTTCCAGGGCCGTCGGGTGTCATATTTTTTTGTTACACCACACGTGCAGACATCTTCCTTGGCCTTCGCAATAAGTTTGGTTAAATAAAAACGTAGAAAAATCTTTTTAATCATAAATTATAAAGAATTATTATAATTATTATTTTTATTTTCATAATATAGTATTTTTAAAGTTTTACATATTTTTAATGTACGCGACAAGAATGTTTCCTGCATGATGTATTGGACGGAATGGTCGAGGGATCGATTGGCAGAGAACGACCTCGCCAGGAGTACCTAGACCAGATTTGCCGAGATATGGGCTGCATCTCTTATGCGGAGTTGAAGAGAGTTGCCGAGGACCGAGCGGAGTGGAAGTGGAGATGCGTCGCCTCGCAAGACCGAATCCATCGAATCTTTAGATTAAGACCGGAGAAGAAGAATGTAAGAGTACATTTGATTACTGGTTATTCAAAATACATAATATAAGTATATTTTATACTTAAAATTCTTGTATTGATTTAAATTTATTGAAGAGTGATTCAGATCTTCGTATCTGGTCAGAACTCAATGAGAAGATATTAAAAGTAGGTCTCGTTAGGACCAGATGCGGGTTAAGAATGTGTAAAACTTTATATGAAAAACCGATTAAAAATTAGTATTTTCATAGAACTGGATTCATTTGTAACGGATAAATACGTTTTAACTTTCATTATAATGTACTTGCATCTCATATTTGTACAATATCTTTGCAGTTTTTGTAATTTTATACTACTTTCGGATTAAATAGAAAAAAAGTTTATCCAAGGATTTAAAAATAAGGTATCAGAATTTTTCATGCAATTACCAATGATGAGAAACATTAGAAAACAATATTTGTTTACTTTCATGAGTATAATACTTTGTATAATATTGTTGATTTTTCAAATGGAGTTTTACATTATTCAATATCAAATGTTTCACATGAAAAAAAAATATATATAAACATATTTTTTTCAAATAGTCCATTGTTTTGGCCGAAACACAATAATACTTCAACATTATTACTGTTAAAATTTATAAAACTGTTATGATATCACAATTTATTTTTATTCACCGAGTGTCGCTAAAGCTGTTTCGCAAACCGATGTTGGCATCATCAGGTATTACAAAAACCTGATGATGCCAACATCTGTTGGCGAAACAGCTTTAGCGATACTCTCAGTGAATAAAAATAAATTGTGATATCATAACAGTGTTATAAACTTTAACATTTTTTTGTTTGTTTTTTTCATGTTTTAAACTACCCGATTAGATTATTAATTTTATGAAAATGAAAAGTGTCACTTGTACTTCCAAAATAGGTAATGAGTCAGCTCTTAAGCCCTTTCACTATTATTTCTTTAAAAAAGTACTCTTTAATATTAAAAAACAGACTAAAATTGACATAAATTCAATTTTTTACGTTATGATTAATGGTTAATGTTGTTCCTTTGAAGTTTTCTTTTTCAATACTTGTCATGTTATGGCCGAGTGTTCGTGTGTGTATCGCTATTGAGAGAAGGGGAGTATTTGAGAGAGTGAATCTATTGTTTCGTATGTGTAGAGCGGGGCTTGGTACATGGCAAATGTGAAGCATAACGATTTAACATCAAATATCACTCAACTTCATATATATAAAATGGCAAATGATTTTTTCTCACTCAACCATTTTGTTTAAACGATAAAAGCTTTCACGTGAAAAATAATTAGGTATTCGATTTTAAAATTAGATCTCAAAATCTAATTGCCATATAAAGAGCATCGACTGTATATTAAACATAATACTATTATAAAAAAATAATCCAGTGTTTGTTTTTGCTTTGACACTATCTACATTTTCTTAGGACAATTACTTTTATGGTTAATCTGATGAAGATTCGGTAATTAAAAGTGATTGATAAGTACATATAGATTTTGTAATAATTTTTTTATTATAATTTTGTTGCTGTTACAAAAAAATCTTTCAAAACAAAATTAGATTTTCACGAAATGTTAATAGTAAATTAATTATTTAATGTATTAAAGCAAGTACACGTACATTTATATAGTCATAAAAAAATAATTTTTCTAAAGGTAAATCTTGTTCTGCCTAAATTAGTGAAATAAATAACGTCGTAATTCAAAAATCTTTTTCTGTTTCAAGTTGATTGTGCTGCAGAAAATAGAAAATGCTCTATCTTTTCTGCAGCTCAATCTAGTTTAACCATGTAAATTCGCGTCCTAGTCATTTGACTAATGGATGTTAAAATTTTCCATGAACTCATAATCTAGTACGCTAAGACGAAGAAAATATTGATATGCTTAAGACGATGTTGTTATTTTGGTAACATTAATGAATCTTGTTTAGCAAGACTGACATATATGATTCCCTTCTGGGGGACAGGAAACCAAAAGGACATCTCCAGACTCCAAAGACAACAAAACAAATTAATAAAATTAGCATCTTACCCCAACCATACAAGTTTACAGACAAACAAAACAAATGGACATATCAGACCTGATCAAATATGAGACCTTAAAAATTGTACACAGAGTGACCATGGAAAAGACAACAGACAGCAGCTACAAACTAACTAGAAATACTTTATTTTTTAAAACGTAGATTAAAACATGAAATACAGATTAATTTTCTCAGTGCACATTTGCATTAATTCCAGCTGTGGTGTGCTTGATTTCCCTTAATAGTAGTAAGGGTTATTGAAATTAAGTTTAATTAATCAAAACAATCACTTGATTTTACTGAAATCTCTTGATGGAAGTTCATTTTAAATAATAATTAAATAAAACGATGTTAACATAAAACAATCACTTATTGATTAATAAAAACAAAATATTTTTAAATAGTAACTTATATTGAAATAATTAATGATGATAATTCATTGACTGATTGTAAATTCTAAACATAAAAAAAAAACATTTTTACACATACAAAAAAATGTTATCTCCACTTTAAAGCGATCGTAACTAAATAAAAAATGATTAAATAAAAAAAATATATTATATAATGAAAATTGTTTCATCATACTATAGTTTTATATATTTGGTACAGAGATCAAATAATAAATTTTACAATTGATTGTCTAAGTCAAGGGACCTGCAAGAAACGAGGAGGATAACAACTATTCATGCCAGAATATTTCATGAGCTTTGTAAGTCATATACTAGACTTTCATTGGTCTAATCTACACAGTAGTGAACCAGTGTCTGTCCGTCCTCCCCCCGATCTCTCAAATGCGATAAGTGACGAGGGATGAAATCCCCTGACACTCATTGCATTCACTACATGTCTTCCGACGGGACAACCCCTAATTCTGGGATCCCACCCCCGGCGCACTCCCCACAATTAAGGGCCGTAAGCGGAATCTGACACTTTGTCATTATGACTGCTTGCGTGTAATTTTTGTAACGAGTCATTTGTTCGAATTAAAATCATATCAGAACGTATGAAGTTATAGTGCTTGCAAGTGTGATTATATTGTAGGAATAATAACTGAGAAGATGAATGTTGAAAATTATTGGAATGACGTTGCTATTTATTTGGTACGGAGGACGAATAAATTGGAACAATGAAGTAAAACTCTATTTTAAACTATTAATACGAATGAAAACGTATGTTAAATAAGTTTTTTTTACATTTAATGGGAACGACATGTTTCGCCTTTCTAAGGCATTATCTAATATTTTAAAGGATGTCTTAGAAAGGCAAAATGTAAAGCATTAAAAAACTTATAGAAAACAGATGTTTTCATAACCATAAATTTGAGTAATAATTGTAATTTTATTAACCACGTGTACAACGTTTCAATTGTTTCTATTCTACACGGATATCTTTAATTTATCTATTTATTTTTTGTTTCTTCTATATTCCCCTTAACTTTGTGTTGTGTATTCATATTTGAATAAATATAACTACTCAATATTTTACAAGACTTTTTACAGACACGTTTCAGTTATGACATAACCTTTTTCAATGTATAAAATTTTGTACATTGAAAAGGTCATAATCGAAACATGTTTGTGAAAAGTGTAATAAAGTTTTGTTTAAATACTAAGTGATGTTATATTTCTACTATATATCCCATACTTTGTGTTGTTATGATGGTTTATTTATCTTTTTATTTTTTATATACAATACTTATATTAAAAAAATAAAATTACATAGACGTGTTTCGGACTAACAGTCCTTCTTCTGTGATACATATTATAAGGATACATTTTTAAAAATATTATAAAATTGTTTACATAATCTTACAGATATTATTTTATTATTCGAAATCAAACATATCCTTTAAAATTTAGCTCAGATAAAAAAATTACAGTTACCATGATGGCATTCAAACCTCTAATAATAGAGAAAAATAATAGCGAAGTAAGAAAATACTCAGTCTAATAAAATATGATTCTTACTTACGGAGTGCTTTGGTAAGGCTTGTAGCCAGCCAGTGGAGTATGGGGGCTTGACCATTTCCACAATACATTTGACAGAAATGCTGATATTACGAATTCTGGCATAGCCACACGGTTGGTAAATGGTAAATGAAACTCAGCGTAATTTCTGCGGTTATCTACGGATTGTCTGGATTTCAATTATTTCGCTAAATATATCGAGGGATCGATATTGTATTTTGGTTATGTAACCCGTGAAATACTTAAACTATTGCACACTGTTCTTGCTCTGATATCAAGTACTCTATTCAATATTTATGTCATTTAGGATAAATATAACTACACTTTGTATTTTTACAACACTTTATTACATATTTCACAGGCACGTTTCGGTCATTACACAACCGAAACATGTCTGTAAAAATTATAGTAAAGTGTTGTTAAAAAAATACTAAGTTCAGTTATATTTATTCAAATATGAATCCACAACACAAAGTGAAAGCGAACATAGATGAAATGTATACGAGTATGTCATGGTTGCTGATATTTGTCAAAACATTTGAGATATATAATATCTTATTGTACACAAATATTAAATATTTTATTAATAATAATGTTGTTATTACTTATTGCATCTTAAGATTATGCAAAGATGGGATTCTCTGTATTCTTTGTGTTCTCAATTATGGGATTTCTTAATTGTGTTTTTAATTTATTAATGTTGCTGGTAGCCATCTCCTGGAATGTCAGTGGCAAATTTTGATTATTGAAGATAGCCGAAGAGTCGTTGAGGGGAACCGTCCCCTTCTGGGTCTCTTTGTCCAGATACCATCTATCGCTTACAAACATCGGGCAGTGCAGAATAACGTGCTTTCTTTACTTGTGTCATGTTGTGCATGTCACTCCATTTTATTTTCATAAACATTAAATAATGCTTATATATTTTTTCTTAACCAGTGGATACATGGAAAAATCGTTAGAGCTAGAGAAAATCGAGATAAACTAACTAACTAACCATCAGCCGTTTCCCCGAAAGAATAGGCAGAAAGAATAGACTGCCACAATTTTCTTTCCTGACATATTTCTCTCGCTTCCTCAACATTCATCTTGGAGGCTATCCATCTTTATGTTCCGGATGGCTATCTTCGACAGCGTCAGCACAGACTGTTTTATCTCCCAGCATGCAGAACCAACCTGCCTCTGGTGATGCCGGTGGGGAGAGCAATCAAACTGCTGAACATGATCGCTTCGGAGATCGATGTCTTTCATATTCGTGAAAGTACATTCAGAAGACAAATACTCTTGACTTTGGAGAGTATTTTGTATTCCTAATGTCGAACCATCTCTCATGCGTTCCTGGTATTATATATTCCTTATGTTTTACCTGTTCTCAATAGATGCCTTAAACTATAAAAAATGTTTGTAATGTCTTTTGAGAAAATAAACTGATTTGATTTGATTTGATTTGAACATTCATACATCGTGCAATGGCGGCGCGTTGATTTCTCTGACTCCTCACGTGGCCGACATTCAATATTTTATTAATTTGATCGTGCCATTTGGTCATCCTCTATTTCTAGTTCCATTTACATTGTTAACATATAATTTTTTAAGATAGTCAAATGATTTTACTGAAATCTCTTGATGGAAGTTCATTTTAAAAAATAATTAAATAAAACGATGTTTTTTTTTAACTACTTTTCCACTTTTCTCTTTATTTCGACAGCGACCGGTTTCGCCAGGCTCGCTGTCGAAATAAAGACAAAAGTGGAAGTAGTTAAAAAACATCGTTTTATTTAATTATTATAAACTTTTTTACCATTCTTTCGTCATTCATTCATTCCATGTGTCCAAACCATCTCAAAGATCCTCACATCAGTGAAAAACATGACCTTAACTATGGAAAACGTGTTCCGAACGGCTAAAGATGAATGCGAATATCTCCAATGTATTAGTTAACACCGCGTCGGCTTGACTAAACAAGACATAGAAAATAAGAAGAATTTTTAACTTTAAAGAAAGTCAATTGATTACAGTAGTTAAGACTTTATATGACGTTTAATGTAATGAAATGTAAATTGAATTGATAGACAAACTGAAGATCGTTTTCTTTGTCTCCATAAAATATTCATCCCCTTTCCGTGGACACGTGTGCTTATGTTTTATTTATCACACCCTTCCCCTGAGCTCTCATCGAACATTTAATGCAAATCACTGGTCGCCCGGGGCTATCCAAATAGGGGTTGAAATTCGAGCAACCCCCAAAAACCGCCGCCATGGAAGTAATGACACATATCAGGCTATATTTAAAATCACTTTAATTACAATGATCAATCCCGTGTCTTCACATTTATGGCCACATTAATATAATAATATACTTTCCGAAATAAACTATTGATATATCTTTTTTGTTTTAATTGTATCTCAATAGAGACGAAGATGCAAATTGGAAACTGAATATGATTGATTAAGGTCTGGTCTAATGTTTGGCATATAGATAGGAGTGTGACATCTCCAGGCGGCTTCTAACAATGCGCTAATGGCGGGGTAGCCTTTCAAATTAAGTTAAAAAGATGTTCTGCTTAATGCTTAATAAACATAAATCTCCATAGATGGCGTTAGTATGTAGATTATATTAGGTCTTTACATATGAAATTGGCGTTTTGCCGTACTGGCAACTTTGATCTCAAATATCTTCTCTTTGGTTAGGAATTCCAAATTCAAATTTATACAGCTATCTACTCAAGTATTTGTGTTTCGAAAATTGTAATTCATTTGTTTTTGCCTCAATTGTTTTTTTTCTTTGCGTCACTCAGTTTACAAAATGGAAAACTTAAAATTTCGCGTTATTTACGAGTACGAGTTCCACCGTGGCACCAGTGCTGCAGAAACGGCTCGAAGGATTAATGATGTGTATGGCAACGGTGCCGCAAAAGAAAACACAGTGCGTTTTTGGTTCCAACGTTTTCGTTCTGGAAATTTCGACCTGCAGAACAAGCCCCGTGGACGGCCGGAGACCAAAGTTGATAATGAAGAATAGAAGGTTAGTGTGGAAGCGGATCCATCGCAAACCACGTCCGAGTTAGCTGCAGGTTGCGTAGTTAGTGATAAAACTGTTTTAATCCACTTGAAGCAAATTGGGAAGGTGAAAAAGCTTGAAAGGTGGGTACCTCACGAATTGAGTGAAGCAAATCAACAAACGCGCGTTGACTGCTGCGTTGCATTACTCAACCGGCACAATAATGAAGGGATTTTGAATCGAATCATTACCAGTGATGAAAAGTGGATCCTGTATGATAATCGGAAGCGCTTATCGCAATGGCTGAACCCTGCCGAACCAGCTAAACCATGCCCCAAGCGAAAATTGACTCCAAAAAAGTTACTTGTGAGCGTTTGGTGGACTAGTGCTGGTGTCGTTCACTACAGCTTTCTTAAATCTGGCCAGACGATTACGGCAGATGTCTATTGTCAGCAACTGCAAACCATGATGGAAAAGCTGGCTGCTAAACAACCGAGGCTGGTTAATCGCTCTAGGCCACTGCTGCTTCATGATAACGCTAGACCACACTGCACAACAGACGGCTACCAAATTAGAAGAGCTTCAATTGGAATGTCTAAGACATCCACCGTACTCTCCGGACCTTGCCCCAACAGATTACTATTTTTTCGAAATTTGGATAACTTCTTGCAAGGGAAAAAATTCAACTCCGATGGGGCAGTCCAAACCGACTTTAAAGATTTTATTGATTCCCGTCAGAATGTTTTTTTTAGTAAAAGGATCGATGAACTACCTATGAGATGGCAAAAGTGCATGGATAGCAATGGTATATACTTTGATTAAATAAATATATTATATTAAAAAAAAATCAACTTTATGTTCCTCCCATACAAAACGCCAATTTCATATGTAAGGACCTAATATACAGTGTAATCTTAAAAAGATTAACATATGTAATCAAAATCTTCATAGATGGCATATTGAAACTGACATGTGAAATTTGGCATAGGACTTTAACATATATACAACTTCCAAAAATTTGTCAGACATGGTCATAAAGAAAGGTGGAAATGGGGAATGTTGTAATTACATAAAGCGTGCGCTTAACCCAACCAATGACAGGTCATAAGTCCTGTAAACACCTTGATCAACCATATTCAGTTACCAATTTGCATCTTCGTCTCTATTGAGATAAAATTAAATCATGAATTGATAACCCACGGTGGGTGAAATCCAGTATTTGTATACAAGTATAAGTATACATTTACAAAAAAAATAAATATCTTTTTTGATTTAAAATTTGATGATTTCAACTGAAACATGAAACAAGGGTAAAGTAAATTTCTGACTTTAGATACGACATTGTAAAGCACATTGACTTTACAAATTTCGGAGACCTGGTGAACAATGTAAATCACATTACCTTTACTCTTTATTTATCTGGTGCACATGTAAAACACATTTAATTTATTTCTCTTTTTATTTTTTATATACTTTGTATATACAACACTTACATTAAAAAAAATACGTAGACTGTCCTTCTTCAGTAAAGATACATTTCATAAAATATTATAAAATTGTGTACATGATCTGACAGATGTTATAAAGATTTATTTTGGAACGTTTATGCTCTTGTTATAACAAATATGATTCAATTTATAATAATATTTTAAAGCTCTTATTGGGGTTCAGGTAATTACTTACAACAAAGGAAATAAATCAAAGATTGGACTTGACGTTAAATTGATTTGATTATTTATAATATTTCCTTTATTTTTAATAGCTTTTTTAATTTCAAAATTGTTGAGATTGCTCAAAGTTATATTTCTATTATTAACATGCAAAATTTCAACCCCAAATAATTTATACATATAATTAACTCTTCTTAAACTTGACGTGTCTTGTTAAGCATAGTGACTTTCTTCTTCTTCAATCTTCTTCTCTCCACTGCTAGATACATTTTTTTCTACTCGTCCCTGTCTTGACCCTTCCGCATCCAGGTCGTTCCAGCTATTTGGGCAATATCGTAGTCCATATTTTAGATGGCCTCCCAATTCTCAATTTTTTCCCCAAGGCTTCCATTTAAGTATTCTGGATGTCTATTGGGTACTGCCCTGTCTTGTTATATGTTCAGCCCACTGCCACTTTAATTTAGCTGTACAATCCATGATGTCGGCAACTTCATTTCTTATTTTGTCTCGGAGACGCTGAGCATTTGCCTCTCCATGGATCGTTGTGTGCTTTTTAGTTTAAGAACACTTTTTGCTATAAGGGTGATTGTATCTTTATTGACTTTACACTTTACCCTTCACAGACCTCGTTTGCATTGTAAAGCATATTAACGTAATCTTTAATATACCGTGTACAAAAAAAAATCATCAACAGGTAATTATTTCTCTTATTGAATGCTAAGGCATTAACACTGTGGAATTCCATAGTAATGTACTTAGGAAATTGAAAATAACTTGGTTTAATCCAGAAAAAAATAATTAAATTTTAATAAACACTACATGTTTCGTAGGATACCTCCATCTTCAGGTGTAAAAATATAATGAAAACTAAACAAAGAAAGACTAATATAAAAAAACGCATTTTAAATTCGATACAATAATTTGAATATAAAAATTATTGTACTGAATTTTATATTAGTCTTTCTTTGTTTAGTTTTAATTATATTTCTACACCTGAGGATGGAGGTATTCTTCTCAACATGTCGTGTTTTTAATATTTTCTGGATTAAACAAAGTTGTTAAATTATTTCTCTATCTTTTCATTATTTAGTAAAGATTTATATACATCATTTTTCTACCTTTTCTTCTTCTTCCTTTTAATCTAGGTGGCATGACCCGTTTGTGACGGTGAGCCGTCCTGGGATGATAACGTTCAGCCATCCCTCCATATCTTCGGCGGCATTTCTGGTAGTCTCTTGCTGTTGGGATTTTGACGATTTTCGCATATAGATATATTAATTCTCTAAAACAGTATTTAATTTTTTTTGTTCAAAATAGCAATCGATTTCGCCATCACCGTTTATATTTTTATACAAAAAATGCAATATTTTTAAAATTGAATTTCTGTTTGCTTGTTTTAATCAACACTCCATTATACGTCATCACTTCTAATAAAATGAATGATTGTGTAAAGTTTCGTTAGTTCATAGACATGTTTACCTAATGGACAAACGTGGTATGTAGCACGAGAACAATACAGTACAAACATTAATCAAATATTCCTGATACATCCATAATTATATACGCTAATATTTGAAACACCTGGTATCAAGCTGCCATTTCCGTCCTCAATGACAGCACATCAACCCCTGTTCTCAGCCCCTACAGTCCGGGGGCGGCGCATTTGAAGAGCGCCGTCAATAACTGCTTACCTCCAATAAATAGTAAGCATAACTCCGACTGTCAAAGGTTGAATTATTGAACCCTCGTTATGTTCCTACGATAAATTCACCGCCGTTTGTTCTCGTTCATTAGAATTAATTGCATTCACGTACTAGTAACGACAATCGGATGTTATAACTAGTTATTACATTGTTTTTCTCCGTTTTCTACATTGCTTTTACTAAAGTGAATAATAATTTTGATATAGCAAAATCGTAGTCCCATTTCACGTCATTTTTAAGGACAATATTTAAATTATTTATTACTTGAAATTTGAGGTGATCTTCTTATTTTTTTAGTGCCATGTCAGGTCCCCCCAACGTTGGGGATCACTGCAGCGAAGGCATCTCTGTCCTGCGCCACTTGGAACAGGTCATGCCATCTGTGCTCATACCTGTCCATTCTCGTATGTTTTGTTATCAGGATAACTGGCTTCAACCAACTCCCTGAGATTTTTTGTGATAATTCTGATGACAAAACTTTTCTACATGTGAATTGAATTGTGTGGTCCTTTTATTAATTTATTCTAAATTAATGTACGAAACTAGTTGAACTAATTGATTTAAATTTATAGTTCCGTTTAACCACCCTACGTATTTGAACGTGATACGTTCACTGTGACTGTATCATTCTGCGCTATACCGTATCACGTACGCGCTTGAGAAAAAGTAATGTACCTAAACTGTTAGGGATGCGCGCGTGTGCCAACAACACTCGAGTACAAGTCTTATTATATAGTATTACAAGGGGCAGGCGAAGTGTGCGGCCGAGTATTTGACGTTTCGTAATTTAAAAAAATAACATTAATATATAATTAAATTTCAATAATAAAAAACCTGTTTTTTTGCACGTTTCTCGGAAAATAACCCAAAGGTAGGGCGGTTAAATCGTTAACATATAATTTTTTTCCATGTGACCAAACCATCTTAATGATTCTTTCGTTATTTTGATGGTGCATGCTTACAATTTTCGTTTTAATTTTTTTTACTAAATTCATATCAATTCTTATTTTACGTTTACAGTTTTAAAGCTTTCTGATCCCCCTCGCTAAAATCGTTTATTCATACCCGGAAAAGTCGAATCGGTAAAACGTTCATGAATATTTTCACGGTGAACAAAAACGACTTTTAAATTCAGATATATGGAAAAAATAGCAATGTCATGATTAGCATATAAATGGGTGAATTTTAAAACCCTTTTATTTACGTACAAACGAATCAGCATTGATTGATGAGAAGATATACCCTAATGTCTGCGCTTTAACGATTATTTGGCAATACAATTAACAGAAGGATTCGAAGGAATATATTGTTAAACTTAAAATTCACCAGTTTTGGGCTGTTGAATGTTATTTATTATTTTTCTTCTTTTTGTCCTGTCACACCTCCGTGGTGCATAGGGGCTCAAGGAACCTTCTCCACCCGACTCCATCGCATGCCTGATGCCTAACGTCATCCCAAGTGAGGCCTGCCGTGTTAAACTCGTCCTGCAGGGTTCTTCTCCAGGTGGCTCTAGGTCTGCCTCGTTTTCTCTTTCCCCCCATAGGGGACCAGTCTAGTGCACCCTGAGCGATGCAGTTTCCGTCCCAGAGTGTGACCGATCCACTGCCATTTGAGTCTAGCGACCTGTTCTCTAATTGGCTTTTCGCCTGCCATAGTCCAGAGAGCGGCATTTGACACTGTTTGGGGCCAACAGATTTTGAATATTGAGCGAAGGCACCTATTTATAAACACCTGGAGTTTACCAATTACGTCCGCTTGTGTTTTACCAATAATGTTATTTAAAGGGGTTCAAAAGGGTAGTAGGGCTACGATGGGGTATAATTTGCTGGAAAATATGCCTCTACAAAATGTCGTAAGACGCCATGTTGCATTTACAACGGCAACGCTACTATCAAGTCCAACTCTCTAGCGTCCATGAGAGGTCTTCTTAAAGACCCCGCGAACCCCGGGCAATGTGGCACATATTACTTAGTGCCATAGCAGATAGAGAGAGGACGAATGGCAAGCTTCCAGCGTCATAAAACTGGATACACCCAGCTAAGGGAAGGCAACCCCGACAGAAAATCCTCCAGAGAAGGCAAGAGGATACCACTCTGGATATTTTTCCCCAGGTCATCACTATGAGGGCTACTCAAGGGTGATAGTCAACGTTAGGGAGACTTGACAAGACACAGGAAGAAGAAGAAGAAATGTTATTCGGGAGCAAAAAAAAAGAGTTTGGTGAGTTATTTATTTATATAATTTAATTAAACGACATTTGATCACATTTAGTATGGATATGGCACGTATGCCAAGCTGGTGAGACCAGAGCAATCAAGATCCTGTATGCGTCAAGATTAACCATAGTATGATCTCTAGAAGGGCCTAGACCAGGGATGGCGAACAACAGACCCGCGGGAGAAACTATCTGGCTCGCTTGAATTTTTTAAAACTCAGTGGTGAAAATTGGTGGGTTGAAATTGTTGGCGCCCTTTTCTTTGAATCGGAAGTCTCTGATGAGCTAAACAAAAGGTCGCTAACGACTTCCTTCTAAATAAAAGTCGGCTCACTTTTCAGCTAGTCCAGATCCCAGCGATGATTCATTTCGCCCACCTCTTTGCCCAACCCTAGCCGCGCTTTTTTTTTTTTATAAATTTGACCCACTTGCGAAAAAGGTTCGCCATCCCTGGCCTAGAAAGTGTTAAGTGGATAATGTTCTAGCTGATCTGGCTAGGTTGAACGAAACGGACTGCTGGAAGTAAAATGCGCTGGATGGAGGAGCTTGGAATTATATCACCAAGGAGGCTAAAATTCTTCAATTGTCGTATGATCATATGAAATAATAACAATTGATCACTAGTCAGCGTGTATATGACGTATATTATCAGATGACATTGTGTCCTACGATGAAGGTAAATAATCATTATAAGTCGTTTAATATCGATAAAAACTTTTGTTTTTTAAGCTTTATCGTATTTCATGGGAGTGATATACGAGTATTTCACCTCGATTGAACATTGTTTAATATTTGAAAATATGCTACTAAGAAAATTAAAAACATTTTTGATAGTATAAAGTTTGTGATTATTGCATATTTTATGTATTATATGATTTGAATAAGCTAATTTGGGAGTCAATTACTTAAACGCAATTTTTCATAAATATTTATTTAAAAAAATTATAAATTATTCATTATTTGATTTAAATACCATCACTTTCATATATCATCTAAAATAATTATCATATTAAATGAGATGAAGTAAACAATACTTATTTTGTAGTTTGTTGAACACAAATGGAAAAGTATGCATAAAATTTTAATTGAATAATTGAAAAATATTTTTTCCTTTGTAACAAAACAGTTAAAAAAATAGAAATAAAAATAAAACTTAAACATTTAAACAAACATGCTTCAGGACACAGAAGCCCTTTAATAATATATGCAAAACAATTATTTAACTTTTTTTTTCATAAATGTGGTCAGTGTTGACAGATGTTGAATATAGAAGAAATAGATTAAAACATCTAGTTTTTATAAATTGTATTACATTTTATGGAGAGACAGGTTTTTAATACATTATCATTTGATAAGTAAACAAGTTTTAATGAACAATATTGTCTTTCTTCTATATTCGCCATACTTTGTGTTGTAGATGCTTTATTTCTCTTTTTCTTTTTTATATACTTTGTATATACAACACTTACATTAATTTAATAAAGATAATGGCGTTGAAAATTTTAGAAATATACCTTGAACAATCTCGAAATTTTAGAAATTATAAAAGAAATTAAAAATAAAGAAAATATTATAAATAATCAAATAAATTTAACGTCATGTCCAATATTTGATTTATTTCCTTTGTCGTAAGTAATTACCTGAACCCTAATAAAAACTTTAAATTTTAAATTGAATCATAATATTTGTTATAACAAAAGCATAAACGTTCCAAAATAAATCTTCATAACATCTGTCAGATCATGTAAACAATTTTATGATATTTTAAATATTTATCTTTATAATATGTATCACTGAAGAAGGGCTGGTTGTCCGAAACATGTCTATGTAATTAATTTTTTTTAATGTAAGTGTTGTATAATCAAAGTATATAAAAAGAAAAAGAGAAAGAATATTGTTATTACGAAATCGTTCCTCATCGCATAAAGCAGAATTCAAAAATATGAATTAACATATTATTTTATTGTTAGTCGACTATTTATATAAAAACTAAACTTTATTAAGTTAGTAACTGTATTAAATCTTATTGTCGACGTAGCCATGTAAAAAAGATCATACGTTTAAGTAATTAGAGTTCTCAGTGCAGATTGATAAATTAATGGCTTACATGGAGGAAAACCACAGACAAAGCAAGGGATGGCATTGCACATTATGTACACTTGCTTTGTGGTTCTTGGACTATTGTGTTTAAAGTATCTACTGTGATATACGAAGGTTTATTTTACTTTAAATTCCAGCAAAACACAAGGTCTTTATTGTAACAATGTGGAATGTTTCTTTGGTCTGTATAAGATGTATGTATAATATTACGTACGTTATTGTAAACTATTTTGGTGACCAGTTTCATCACGCGTGGCTATTATTAAAGATTGTTTAATTTTTTTTATAAAAGTAGACAGGAGGAGCTGCCGAAACCGGTCGAAGCCATAAACTCAACAGAATAACAACAACAAACCATCACGCCGTTTCCTCGTAGGGGTAGGCAAAGAGAATGCACCGCCACACTACTCTATCCTGGCACACCTCTCTAGCTTCCTCCACATTCATACAGCGAGTCATACACGCACGTTAATTCTTCCGATTTCTAACATGACCAACCTTTAAAATTTGATTGATTTGGTCATGCCATGTTTTCCTCGGTCTGTCTCGATTCCGTACTCCATTAACATCATTAACGTATACTTTCTTAACTATTCTTTCTCCACATGTCCGAACCAAGGTAGCGAATTTTTCATAATTTTGTTCATAATACCTTCTTCCGCTCTACATCCTTTTCTTATATCAGCATTTAAGATTCTATCGTATATCGTTCTACCACACATACGTTTTAGGGACCTCATTTTTATCGCATTTATTCTGCTCCCATCCTTCTTTTGCCAGTTCCATGCTTCGCTTCCATACATTAGGGTTGGGACCAGAACTCCATTGTGAACGGCCATAAACTCAAGTGTAATTTTATAATAATTATTTATTTATTAGCATAAAAAAAGACTAACTTACCATCGCGCCATCTCCCCAAAGGGGTAGGCGGAATGAATGGACTGCCACACTTTTCATTCCTGACATATTTCTCTCGCTTCCTCAACATTCATACATCGTGTCATGTACGCGCGTCGATTTCTCTGACCCCTCACGTGGCCGACATTCAATTATTGATTTATTTGATCGTGCCACGTTTTCCTCGGTCTTCCTCTATTTATAATTCCATTTACATCGTTAACATATAATTTTCTCACCATTATTTTTTCATTCTACTTTCCATATGTCCAAACCATCTTAATGATCCTTTCATTTTTTGTTCATAGCATCATCATTCGCACCGCATTTGCTTATTATATTTTTATTCAACACTATCATACACAGTGTATTCACACATTCGTCTCTAGAGATCTCATTTCTACTGCATTTATTCTACTTTCATCGTTCCTTTGCCAGTTCCATGCTCTGCTTCCATACATAAGGGTCGATACAAGAACACCATTGTGCACTGTCATTTTTGCATTAAAAATACTAATTAGAAACGATCATCCAATTCTAACAATCAATGTTTCACGTCTCCTTTACACCAATAACCAACAAAAGTCTCCCATATTAGGCAAATACTGTCATTTTTATTGCGTTTACGTGTTCGACAGTACTAGAAACTATTTTCCTCGGACGTACCTATATCGGGATAGATTTATTGCACGAAACCTTTTTCCCTTTGTGTAGAATGTGTGCTTTGATATCATCACACTCCCGCTGAATGGGGAAGGGAAATAATAGAAAGGCCGTGTCTATCTCCCCGGCCTACTTCGCCATTGTTGGCTCCTTTGAAATGGGCCCACCCACTTAGCACACCGCTAATGCTTTGACCCCGAAAATCAAATAAACCGAACATTTTAACGGCTCCGAGTATGAATTTCAAACCAATTTACCGATTGATATAAAAGCGGTATATTATTTGATAGCCTTTTTGCTCTGCGCGCGCCGAAGCTCGGGACGCACATTGACGCCTATGGTGTTCGACTTTTGAATGCGTTACGAAATAACGATTTGATGAAAAGGCGATTCTGCTATTCAACCCAAAGCGGTAAAAACTAAATATTATGTCTAAGAAAAGAAAGAAACGAGGTTAAGTGCATACTTACCCGACAAAGAAAGGGTACAATTTACTTCATTCAGTGTTGAGTGGTACGAAAATTGTTGTACAAATTCCCTATTATGGCGCAACTTTTAACTCGAGCAGCGCGCCGCTCGCACAATGCTCGGGCCTTTGTTTGCTTCTATAAATATTTTAATTATCCACTTCACAACACCATCCAGTCAAGTTAAATCAACTCAATTTCGTAAACATATTTTAATTCAAGGTTGTATCAATTTGTACAATATACGCAGTAAAACTAGTCGAACTTAGACCTAGGAAAGGAGACCTTCACATCGAATATAAAAAAGCATTTTTGATATCACCTTTTTATAAATCACCCTGAAAATATGTAATGAAGAGGATACGAAAATTATTTAAAAAAAATCTGATTTTAATTTCATGGTGGAAGTTCATTATAAATAATGAAAAAAAAAATGGTAAGTTAAAATCCACAAATGTTTATGTCTTCGACCGGTTTTGGCAGCTCACTGACATCTTCTGGTACCTATTTAAATTTTTGTTGTGCTTATATATGAAATGATAATGGCGGGGGGGTGGAAGTTTACCGATTCTATATATTTCAATAGTGTTAGAAGGTTCGAAAAGTATTTATTTATTTTTAAATATTATATTCTATACAATTAAAAATGATGACCTTATGATATCTGGGATCCAGATTTGGTGTTGGAGGCATTGGACCAACCAAGAGATCCGTACGATGACCCAGCAGCCTCTTATAATGAGCACCGTGAGAGCCGGTCGTCTAGCATGGATTGGGCACGTATGCCGAGTCGATGAAACCAGGGCAGTCAAGACCCTGTACGCGTCTAGACCGACTGGAGTAAGACCTCTAGGAAGGCATAGACAGCGCCTAATGGACAATATACTGGCTGACCTCGCTAGGTTAGGCAAATCGGACTGCTGGGAGCAAAAGGCGCAGGATCGAGGAGCTTGGCGAAAAATAATCAAGGAGGCTAAAACTCTTCAAGAGTTGTATGGTCATAGGAAGTAAGTAAGTAAAATTAAAAAGCAATTACGGTTGTGACCAATGTTTATAATGTACAAAGTTAAGCTAATTATTAATATTATTATTATCATTATTTTCATTTTGTTGAATCGCTCTTTACATCATGACAGCATGAGCCAAGTCGATGTAAAGGGTATTATAGCTATCATAGTGATTCTCGTGACATGTAGCAAATCTATCGCCCATTTATTGTTATGTGAATTCTACACCAGACCAAAGACAGTGTGATAATCACACTGCCCTCGCCAGGAATCGAACCCGGAACCTTTGTGGGGTGGCAGTCAATGCACTTACCACTCGGCCACGAAGGTCATCACGAATGTCGATATAGGTATCAGAAGATGGCTGCGAGCTGCCCAAACCGTTTCAAGGCAAAAACTTGGGTAAAATTTATCTAAATATGTATTAAAACAAAAAAATGATATTCATAATTAACGAAAATTATTGGTAAATGCTACCATATTTACATATGCATTATTTTTCTTCTACATTGGAATTTAGCCTTCTTCCCAACAGTTCTATACTTGGCCCTGTCCTTGAATATCCTTCTTCAATGTTCTGGTCTTTCCAGTTTCATCTAATTATTGGTCTTATGTTTTTACCTATGTCGTATTGGGAAGACTGAGATCCGAAGCTATTGTGTTGGTGTTCGTAATCGTGTGTTTTTTTTACCATGCGGGTTGATTAGCCCTTGATTCGGGCTTGGGACTGGAAGCAGCTTAAAAAACAATTCTCTCGTCGCAGGCGGAGTGTTGGTATTTTATAAAACGAATGTGCAAAATAAAAACGCATCTAACACCAAATGTTAATTTCTCACTAATCATGAATACAACTTATGAACTAACTATCCATTGTGCACTGCCATCTTAGCTTCTTTTGATAGGCTTTTGTTAGCGATATCAACTTAAAGTGCACCATTTACTCTGTTGCCTGCCTCAACTTTTCTTTCAATATCCTTCTGCACTCTCCCATCCTTTGTTAATATACTTCCTAAATATACAAATTTATCCACTTGTTACAGATTTTCACCATTCACGGTAATATTGCAGCCTGTCAAGTTTTCATATTTTTTGTAAACCAATAACCCCCACCCCTCCCCCCACCACTAATCTAATACATAGAATTAAAATAAGAACTTGATAATTGAATAAAAATATATGTGTAATGTATGAATGTATGACGTAATGTATATATGACGTAAATCTGGTATTAAATGCCCGACTGGGAAAAAAATACCGACCCTAAAATATCATTTAGAAATAAGTATCTGTTCCTTTGAATTTTGGTCTATTAATAAAAAAAAAGTCTAAGTAATCTTCTTTCGCCTAGCCGTTTCCCGTTACTTGGGGTCAGCTCTCTTAATACGGCTTCCCCAAGTCTCGTGATCCAGGATCATCTGGCTGTCCAAGTCTCAGCGCTTTCAGGTCTTTCCTTACTGTGGACATCCACGTTGCAGTAGGCCGACCCGGTTCCCTCCTTCCATCTTCCAGTTTCAGGGCCTTGTGAACGATGTATTCATTGTCCCTCATGCTCAGATGGCCGTACCACTGCAGACGACGTTCACTAGCCTTTTCCGCTATGGGAGCGACTTTTAGGCTACCTCTGATGTGCTCATTTCTAACTTTATCCAGCATCGTAACCCCGGCGGCCTACCTCAGCATCTTCATTTCTGCTACGTGTAATCTCTATTATAAGTAATGACTATGTTAATTAATTAAGATATCCCCCTTTACGTCACAAGAACTAAACTAAAACTGTCGCACGCTTAATAGTAAACTGACCGATTATGGTTTAGGTCATAATTTAGTTGACATTAGATAGAGGCTTGTGTTAACGCTATCCATCTATTTTTCACAATGTTAACGCTACCATTCGTACGTACGATAATCGTTCACAATGTTAACGCTATCCATTCGTACGTGTTTTTCGACTGTTTTTGTTAAAACACCGACTCATGCCAGATTGAGCAAAACTTGCTTTTTTGAGTTAGGCCAGTGTTCTATTAAGCGTGCGTTGTGTTCTATTTTAAATATATTAAATGTTTGAATTTAGAATTCAATCCATATAAAGTTTTCTTTAAACTGTTAAATTGAATAGCTTTGTTTTTTGTATCACAATTATATTTTATTTTATGCGACAGCTGTTTCATCAACAAATGTTGACATCATCAGGTGTTACAATTTTTAAAGTTTAATGTTTTCTTCACTCTGCAAAAATACAACGATTTTAGATGTTATTAAATAATATTTTTAGCTCTCTCGCATTAAAGCTTTTATATTTCAAGAATAATAAAGACGAAGTTGGAAGTTTATTAGGCTCCAGGAATTATATTAGGCTTTGAATAATGAATCCGATAAACATTATCCCTTCAGGAGAAAGATTAAAAGTGTCACCCGAAACTTCGCTGCCGCAAACTTAATTGTTCAACCTACAGGGAAGATATTTTTTTTGCAGGGAAAAATTTCCGTACTTGTTTTAGTGAGAATGAATACAATATCTGAATATTAATCTTCATTTTCTTCTAGTGCCGTGTCAAGTCTTTCCAACGTTGACGATCGCTAGAGCGAAAGCATCTCTGTGCTGCGCTATTTGGAACAGGTTCTCAACTCTCCTCATTCCAGTCCAATCCTTTATATTCCGCACCACGAAGACTGCTTCTACCAACTCCCCTAAGTCCCTTTATCTTACCCATGATTATCAGCCGAAGGAAGTGTCATTTTTTTCCCTTAGCATACGACCCCAACATAAGACCTTTTAAACTCTCACACACGATAAGAGCTCTTCAATTCTTTGTAGGACGTATGCATTAACAACCTCATTGATCCACGGTGTATGGATTACCTTGCGGTATATCCACATCTCAAATGCTTCCAACCAGACTTTCAGAGTCAAGTTTCACAGCAGTATTGTAGAATAAACCATGTTAATTTAACATTCTTTGTCGAAGTTTCGGGTTAAGATTACCATTTCAAAAGATGGCTATCAATTTATTTAATCCAGCACGTGCAACTCCAATTTTGCAATATATTACAATATCCGGGTTTAGTGCTTAAGTTTCTAGCTTAATATTTGTATCGGACGTATGCAAATAGATTATTATTTTATTTATTTTTTGTTATTTTATTTCATTATATACAACTATATTCATTTTATTTAATTAATGTTAGTAATTTTATATCAATTTAAGTTAAAATAAATAAGGCGGTCGGTAAGGAGTGGAAGCGCATAGTAACGAAGTTGTGTGCAGTAAATAAATCGAAGTATTCTTGGAAAACATTGGCCGTTGGTCGCGCCATTGGTAAGTCAATCATAAACGCCGTGGTAACAGCAGCTGCGAAGAGTATACTAGTATCGCTAGTTGTCGCGGAGGCTATATAAGCCGGTCGTGTTTGGAATCGGTCCTCACATTTCTTCACTTTCACACACGCGCTCACACGCTGCGCGTCAGGAGGCTTTGCGCTCCTACCTACGTGAAAACCAATCCTTGTAAGGGATTTGAGCTACTGCCACAATTTTCTTCGCTTCAACTCCTGCACCCATTGCCGCAATATAATAAAACTTGGTTTATTACACCCAATTATCATCACGCTGTATTCTCCGCTTTTACCATCTACATTACATCGGAGACGAGCAGCAGTCAGCGGCCTAAATAAAAATTAATAGTACGGGGGGAGCAATCTGTCCCGTACAATATTAATAAATGTGTTAATTAGGAAATAAAGTTCGAGCAGTACCATGCAGTCAACACAGTTATACACATAGCTTTCGTTTAGGTGCCTGGGGTAGAACCAACAATAATGCACAAATACAGATTCAATTGGTTTAAATGCTACCAAGTGAGTGAATTGGAGTAGTTGTGCTAACACGCATTTCACACAAACGACGGAGTTGTCTCTCTTAGTATCTTCGTGTCTGTGAAGTTGAAAGTCATTATTTGTAATAGAGTCGTTTGTATGGCGCATCTATAGGCAATCCACACTACACGTTTACTTAATTACATCTTCTTCAATTAGATTGGGTAATCTATTGTCTCAGGATTTGCCTCCTCTTGTGATGCGGAAGACTAAATATCTATCCATCATTTAGGTGGCATGCTAGACGAACGTCGGCCAATGAGTATTCCATTTACAGCAGTGTATGTGATTATGTGAGTATCTATATGGTTTATATGATATTGCTAGAATCGTCTCATCGTTCTGGTTCATCTTACGAAAATTAAATTAACATTTTACTGGTTTTATTAATTATCATAGATTTTAAGAATATCTAATATTTGAGGCATTTGTTGCGTGGAGAGAAATACCGCCTTGTCGAAACGATGGTGATTCTAATGGGTTAAATTTGGATAGATAATACTTACTTACCATCACGACGTTTCCCCGGAAATGTTGGCAGGAAGGGTGAACTGCCGTACTGCTCTGTCCTGGCATATCTCTAAGTATTCCTCATCGTAACATGCACGTTTGTCAATTTTTCCGACTTTGAATGTGGCCGCCTTTTACTATTTGATTAATTTGGTAATGTCATGCTTTCTTTGGTCTGACATGGCTTCTTTTTCGACTCACAAATGCTTATATACAGTATTTCTAAGGGATCTTTTTGTAATTTTAGTTATGATGCAATCATTTGTCTTACATTTCTTCTTTATTTCATCGTTTGGTATTCTATCATATTATAATATATTATAATATATACGATATATCGTTTACGTTAATTAATTATGTAATAAGGAGTTTAACATCATCGTTCAAGAAAGAATTAATAGGCTAAATAGACCGAGGAGTTACAGGAGGCAAACGTACAATTCAAGAAATTAGATCGGAAGGAAGAAGTAGAAGAAGTAGAAGAACTGTTCCGAAAACGCAGCATTAATCAGAAACTAAACGCGGACGCATTCGAAGTCTGAAAAATCGACGGGCGAGCATGTTACGATGCATGAAAGTAGAGAAATTCCGAGAAGTATTTCCGGGCGGAGCAGTATGGCGATCCTCTTTATCAATCCTTTCAGGAAAATGGCGTAATGGATAGTTAGTATTTTTTTTACGAAAAAAAACTTCTTCAAGAGTGTTTCTTTTGTATGTATATAATCAAAATAAAAGCCGGTTTACGAGCATGAAGCTTAATAAATAAATAAATAAATGATTTCCATTGTTTGCATTGTAAATGGGAAGCATAGACAATATTCAAAATGGCTAACAGCTTTCGAGGTAGAGGGCGGGGGTCGGGGGAGGCCGGGGTCTCGCAGGGGTGAGACATTTTTAATCTGCGAAGTGATTCCTACGAACAGGGGCTACATTATTTACGATTGCTTAAGTTGTTTCTTTACAAACAGGTGCTGTTCCATTCCCGTTTTCATTGCTGAAAACGCTCTCGTTTTTTGAGTGTCGCTTGTTCCATCATATATTATTTGTTTCAGACAAATGCTTTCTTATTCTGTTCTCCTGTTTCAGAAACAAAAACAAGGTAACATACATTCGTTTAAATGAAGTCATTTGTTTACTCATTTCGCATATAATCAAATGATAAAAAAATTAACTATTTATTACACATTCGTATGAAGCACTTAATTTGAACGACTTCAGCAGAAACAATTTTATTTTGTAACCCTGACGAAGCTCCGGCGGGAGCGAAACCGGTTAGTTTTAACAAAAAATAAAATGGTGTAAAAACAAGTGAAAGTGTGTTAATATCATATTATGTTAAACTATTTATTGTTGTTAGAACAATGTGCCAAATTTCATATTAAGCATTTAAGAAAAACATACATTTCGTTGAAGTTTTTATTGTTTTGCTAACACAATACTAAATATATTATTATGTCCATAGAAAATCTTCATAGACAAGACAAAGAGCATGGTTACATCAAGGCAACCAGTACGATGCAAGCTTGCATTAGATAATAAAATAATAGAACAAGTGATGCATTTCAAGTACTTGGGTGTTGATGTATCAAGCAGCAGTGACCTCTACGAAGAAGTAAGTGAACTAACAAACAGGGCCGCCGTTGTGGCTGGCTGCTTGACGAATGCTGTTTTGAAAAATAAAAATATGCTAAAGGAGAGCAAAACTGAAATCTACAAGGCATGCGTACGTCCTATAATGACATATGGAATAGAAACAAGAGCTGACACCATCAGAACATTAAGTCTCCTAAGAACCACAGAAATGAAGACTCTCCGAGACATAATAAGAAATTCTGAAATAAGAAATATCTTCAATGTAGAAGATGTCGTGCGATGGGGAAGACTGAGAAGACGCTACTGTAGAGATTATGTTCTGAAAGAGTGATAAATATAGCCGCAAATAAAGTACCAACAGGAAATCGACCTGCAGGAAGACCACCTAAAAGATGGCGAGACAGTTGGACACCTGCATCCCAGGAACAGGCTCCGAGAAATAACAGGACACAGTCCTAAATAAAGCATAAGAAGAATACTAAATATATACATTTCACAATACCTTAGCAATAAAACTTTTAGAAAGTTAATAATTTCTTTAATAACCAATCTTTATCTACTGTTCCTTAAACAATGATTTAAAATATTTATTGTTTTTTTATCAATGATGTCAGACTCTATATTAAAGAAATATTACGAATGAAAATCGGGTGGTGGTCTAAGGGATAGAACGCTTGGCTTCTGATCAAGGGGACTTGGGTTCGAGCCTGGACACGACCAGATTCCTTCTTCATAATAATGAGCTATTTTCGGCTCACACTGAAGATTGTAAAATAAATTCTAATATCATTGATTTAAATCTTTGCTTTAAATAAAAAAAAAAACATCTGAGTTATAGAAGTATTATTATAATAATATTATTATAATTTATGGGAATGACGGGTTCAATAATGACCTAGAAAGCAGAAACATGTCAATCCAAAAAAATACAATAAAACTTCTAGAAAACAGACGTGGTTAAAGTGTTTTTATTTGTAAAACATATAATTTTAAAATTTGTAATTAAACTTAATTATCTTTACTAGCTAAAATTGACTTTTAGATAAACTTAAGGTATTAACACTGTGGAATTCCATAATGACAAATTTTTTGATGATTTGAAACACTGTTTTAGAAAAGTTTTTATTGTTATCCCGATGATGAAAGTGTAAAGCTTTCGAAACATGTCAAAAAAAGTAAACTCAAAAATGAAAAAAAAAAAACAGTGTATATTTAAGTTTAATATTTTATGTTTTCCAAATAATAAAATATAAACCATCACTCACCACGCAAACGTAATACGCTATACAAAGTAATTTCAATAAAACCAATTTCTGTTGACATTTCATAGCCGATGTCTTTCATGGCATCAATAATCTCAAATTTTATTATCCAATTTCAAGTCAACGGGGAAATGCCAAATCAAATAAATTATATTAATGAAAAACAACGATGAAGCGTTAAGTTTCAAAGTCTTACGACAAAGTGGCAGAAGGCTTTAATTTCTTGAAATCACAACAAAGCATCCCCCGGTTCGGGGCATTAAATAAATCCGGCGAGGGGTGGTATCGGAATGTATTACCTTAACACTTGATGGAAATATGTGGATACACAAATGTAGGAGAGCGTATGCGGGTTGGTGGAATTGGGGTGGTGTATACCAAAATAGGGTGTGATTAAAAATAGTTTTATTTAATATCCACCAATACAGTTTGAATATTTGTTAAAAATTAAGGACTGAAATTGATTTCACGTTTCTTTTATAAATGCTTTAATCGTTAAATAATTTTTCGTAAAAACCAGAGAAATATTATAGTTTAATCGACATATGAAATGGTATGGTTTAAATGCTTAAAGAAAATTTGATTTATCTGCAATGATACATAATGTACAATAGATATAATATTTTGTTCCCCATAATAATGAAATTAAATTTAGTAAAATGAGTGATGGAGCGGAATGAAGTCAATTTTAGTTATTATAAATACATACGTTAAAATCGTTTTTATCATATAAATACATACGTTCTAATTAATTAATAACAAAATATAAGTACAAAAATAGTTAAATCACATATAAAACCGTTAATTAGTAAGTTAATCTGTGGCCATAATTAAATAAAATTAATAAAATTAATATTTTTTAACGAAAATGTGAAAATTATTAAGAGGAATAGTTAAAATGGAAAATCGATAACTGATTATTTTTTATTATTATACTCTGGTCTTAGTTTTTAAAAGCTTCAATATAAAGGATATTACGCCCTTACATGTTGGATATCTACAACAACCACAACAAACAATCACGCCGTTTCCCCGCAGGGGTAGGCAGAGAGAATAGACCGTCACACTACTCTATCCTGACATACCCCTCTAGCTTCCTCCACATTCATACAGCGAGTCATATTCCAGCTTCTGATATGACCAACCTTTAAAATTTGGTTAATTTGGTCATGCCATGTTTGCCTGGGTCTACTTCGACTCCGTACTCCATTAACATCGTTACGTATATTTTTTAAACCATTCTTTCTTCACCCATGCGTTCCATATGTCCGTTCCATATGTGAATTTATTACTGAATATTGATGAAAATGTGTGTTTCAATTCATCAAATGTTGGATATCTATGGGACAATAAATAACGAAATAACAAGGGAAGTCAAAGTTATATTATAGATATTGGTTTTATTTGTATATTATTATTATTTTTATTTAAAAAAAAATCACAATGGTTCCTATGACTGCATGTTTCACCCCAGTCTCCGGGTGCAGTCAATAAATCGCGACCGAGACGCATGGCCAAACAAAAGTGACTGCCGTACATGGCGAGCCCCTGCCTGGGCGGGGAGCATTTATTATTCCAATAGAAGTTGTACTTTATACTAGCTAAACCGCTGCTATGCCATTCAATATGTTCTGACGCCCCGTTATGAGATGTTTACCCCACGCTTCCCGCATAGGCGACGGATCATTGTTTTGTACAACCGTAATAAAAAAAAAACAATTGAAATATTACGTTTGATTCTAATAGCGGGAAAAGTAAAGTATAATAATAATAATAATAATAATAATAAGATTACTTTTAAAGCGCCGTTTTTGTGATGTAATCACCTCAAGGGCGCATTAAGACGTGTTTTAACCCTAAAAATCTAAATGTGACCGCTTAAAAAGCGATCGGTTTAAAATTATAGTAGAACAAAGTACAGATGTTTAAATTGGGTATGAAATACGAAAAAAATGGGTTTTCAATTTAGATCTGAAATCTGTCGGATCATTTATGCATCCAAGGTGTGAAGGGAGATTGTTCCAAGCTGATGGACCGGTTACGACCGAACGCTCGATCCCCGAAATTTGTACTGGGGCAACGCTTCGACTCAACTAATCTTCCTATTGCTGAGGAGTTCGCCGAGCGAAGTGTGGATTTCCTTGAATTTAGGCTGTCCGTTATACAGAGTTCAGATAAATAACTTGGTGCCATTCCATGTAGCGCTTTGAAGACTGTTCAGTAGAGTTTATACTGGATTCTTTCTGGACTTTCAAGCCAGTGAAGTTAAAAGTATGGAATGACTAATGTTATAACATTAAATTGTTATTAAATTTAAGTGATTTTGAATTATCCAATTTCTTGTAGACATATACTGGATTTTACCCATTGCAGATAATTTTTTTTTATATAAAGATTAATTGTATCTCAATAGAGACGAAGACGTAAATTGTTTTCTGGGAACAGAATATGGTGGCGTAAGAAGGGCGGAATGGGAAATGTTGTTAAATATAAAGCGATCGCTCAACCCAACCAATGACAGGTCATAAGTCCTGTAAGCGCCTCGGCCACCATATTCTGTTCCCAGAAAACAATTTACATCTTCGTCTCTATTGAGATACAATTAATCCTTATAAAAAAAATTTAATGATTATTTTTTAAGATTTTTGTATAACACAATATTGTTGATAAAATGTGAATACTATTAATAACTAACTAATCATCACGCACAGCCACACTTTTCTTTCCTGACATATTTCTCTCGCTTCCTCAACATTCATACATCATGTCATGCACGCGCTTCGATTTCTCTGACTCCTCACATGACCGACATTCAATATTTGATTTATTTGATCATGCCACGTTTTCCTCGGTCTTCCTTTGTTTCTGGTTCCATTTACATCGTCACATATAATTTTTTACCATTCTTTCTTTCCATATGTCCAAACTATCTTAATGATCCTTTCATTATTTTGTTCAAAACACCGTCATTTGCACCCCATTCACTTCTTATATTTTCATTTAACACTCTATCATACACAGAGTATCAACACATTCGTCTAAGAGATCTCATTTTTACTGCATTTATTCTACTTTCATCCCATACATAAGGATCGGTAGAAGAACACCATTGTGCACTGCCATTCTAGCTTTATTAAATATATAATATTATCAAACTAATTTTAAAACAAACTTTACGTTTTTTTGGATAAACATTATTGCGTCAACTCCAAATGACCCAGCGGGCAATGGAGAGAAGGATGTTAAAAATCAGTCTGCGAGACAGGAAGCGAAATAAATGGATCAGAGAAAGGACCAAAGTTGCGGACGTAGGAAAATAGCCTCGTTGAAGTGGAATTGATCGGTGGACAAGACGCACCCTGGAGTGGCGACCAAGAACGGGCCAGAAATATAATAGAAATCCTGGCAGACCACAAGCCAGATGGTCTGATGATATCAAGAGAGTGGCAGGAGGTCAATGGCACAAAGCGGCGAGAGATAGAGAGTTGTGGAAGTCGGGAAGGGAGGCCTATTTTCAGCACTGGACGACTGAAGGCTGAGGATGATGATGATGACAATATTTATTGTTTTTTGAATTGAATACTTATGAAACTGTTTCGATTCATCAAATGTTCTAATTATACCCAAAAAAGGTGAAATATTTCAGTCCCACTGTAATGTTTTAAATAACTAAGAGAAATAAACATAATAGAGATGCAAGGGATTTGAATGAATACATTTATTATCCAAAAAATGGTGTTAACTTATAATAACGTATGATTCGTAACCATAGATTTCTTCATTTTTATGAAATAAAAAAATACTAAACGAGCCCCTGTCGATTGCTTTACTAAATGAAATTTTACGTTTGCTTAATTTCATGCTTATAATATATGTTACTATGATAATTTTAATGTACATAAGATTATGTTTATGCTGTTCTAGAATAGTTATAATGCGATGCAGAAGTATAAAATAAAATTATGAAATGCGTGTCGAAAAAAGTGGTGGGCTGCCACTGTATTCCAGTCACCCCACAGAATCAAATAAATCTAGATTTTCATTAAGTAAATCCACTCCGCGCTCTTGTTATTCCTGCGAATTATATCGGCAATATCGAAGGATCCACAATGAGTACACACTTAGCGAAGATTAAATTTAAATAAATCAGACAGATGAAAAAGCTCGTCGCGAGCTTTATGCCAAACAAGATAGCGGGGAAAAGTCGTGACAAATGTTGAATGCTACATTATGCATAAAGTTTGCAAATGTAACGAAAAAGAAACGCAGAATCTGATGACGATGAAAATACTTAAACAGTTACTTAATATGTCAAAGTATTGAACTACTATGTGGTTTTATCCTTCATTCGTGGTTCCATCTAATATTTAATATATATGAACAAAGGTTTAACATAAATGAATATATGCTTAGATACGAATCACTTAATTTGGGATGTTGCATTCTTCTTCTTCTTATTTTTGTCCTGTCACACCTCCGTAGTGCATAGGGCCTTAAGGAACCTCCTTCACCCGACTCTGTAGCATGCCTGATGCCTAACATCATCCCAAGTGAGGCCTGCTGCTTTAACCTCGTCCTGCAGGGCTCTTCTCCAGATGGTTCTCGGTCTGACTCGCTTCCTCTTTCTACCACCAGTCTAGTGCAGCCCGAGCGATGCAGGCTGGATTCCGTCTCAGAGTGTAACCGATCCACTGCCATTTGTGTCTAGCGACTAGTTCTCTAATTGGCTTTTCGCCTGCCATGGTCTAGAAAACGGCATTTGACAGTGTTTGGGGCCAATAGATCCCGAATATTGAGCGAAGGCACCTATTTATAAACACCTGGAGTTTCCCAGTTGTTTGTAAGTAGGTGCCATGTTGCACTATTAAAAATAATATAAAAACACTTTTATATATTTTTTTACACCACTTTATTTGTTTAAAAGGAGTGACGAGTTTCGCTCCCGCTTCTTTTGACAGCTGCTAAAATGTCCACTTGAACACATTATTTGACTATTATGAGTATATAGAAAGTTTAATTATGTATTTTTTAGTTTATTCTTTTAACCTCGAGAAAGCTACATCCGAAGCGAAATCGGTTGGTTTGTTAAAAGAAATAATTTGGTGTAAAAACAATATATACTCGTATATAAGTGTTTTTAAATTATTTTTATACAGTTCGAAAATTTATATGGTTGGTAAAAATGTGTTCTCTAGGTTCTTTGGTAATTTTGTGAGTCCTGTTATCTTCTCTTAGGCTTCATATTTAGAGTAATATGACTGTTGAATATGGAGATAGAACTGAAAAACGCTAGTCAAAACGGATGCTTAGATCCCAGAGAATGTTAATATGTAAGTAAATATATTAACTGTGATATTATAGATTAAGGTAATGCTGGATGGACGAAAGCCATATGAAATTATTCCCATCCAAAGTAAGAGAACCCTATGATAGTAAGTTGGTTAATTAATCAGTTGATTAATAATTATTACGTTGAAGTTTATTAATTTCTTGATGTGAAAAGGTCTCTATTAGACGTACGAGTATCTATTGCTATTTGAACATTGTTTTAAAACTCCACTCAAATTAGAAAAAAAATCATTGGGAATATCCAAGTACACAGTTTGTTATTTTTATTATCATTATATATAATGATTTAAAGATATGTACAGTTTTATATTTATATAATGTTAAAAGAATTGATCGAATATCGAATGTGACATTCGATAATGCAAAATATGTCACTTCCTAAAAATAAAATTAAAAATTTGTAGACACATTGGTTTTTCTGTGCTAAAGGTAAATGACGTTAAACTTTTTATTACTTTTTTGAAATATTGTATTATCACAACATTTAAATCTTTAAAATTCAATTCACTGAAGAAGGGAAGTTTGTGTCCCGAAACATGTTTGTAAAAAGCGCAAAAAAGTGTTGTGATAAAACAATGTTTCAATAAGTTTTTTCAAATGTGAACCACAGCAAAGTGTTTGCAAATATAGAAGATATACTGAACACTTAAAATGTACGTAGATTGATAAATATGTATTTGACTATTTCTGGCGATCTTATGAGTAATCGTGTCTCGTGGTATTCTCTAGGTTCGATCATTTGGAGATCATTACAGACTCCATATTTAGAATGGTTATTGAACCACAAGAATTCTCAAGATAGATTTAGTAACAATCTCCGAAACGTCGATCGACGAAAATGTCACGGAAATATAGTTTTCCCACGGTGAAAACTATATATAGATGTGACGAAAGGCAAAACATGTCACTCTAATAATATTGAATAAAAATTCTATCAAACGGCGTTTGTATCAATACGATAACCTTAATACGGAGTTTTATATTTAGAAACAAAACATTCAAGTTGTTGATATACAAATATTCCAGTATCCCAGGAAATTGGCAAAACTATTCAATCAATTTCGAGGATTCGCTTACCTTATGTAAGAACAAAGTGGCAGTAGTTTTAAAAAAATCGTTTCATTTCATTATTATTGAGAACGTATTCATGTAAATTCAAAATAACTAGGATTCATCTTGTCTACACGCGAAATACGTACTGTTGTGAATATTGTGGAGGTGCAAATATCCACTTAGCATCAGCTGTTTGAAGTTTACCAGACGCGTTAGGGAAAGTTTCTCGCATCGGGCTTTGAAGCATTGGAGCTAGCAAATAGTCGCCAGACGAAAGTTTGTAATTATTTTGTTTACTAAGTGTCGACACACTAGATATTTACAGTGATTAGCCAATTCAAATGAAATGAAATATTTGAGCATAACTGTACGGTGTTTTTCATTTGGTTTTATCCATCATTTAACTATTCTTAAAAACGTTAACTTGATAATGCGCTTTGGTTCCAAACTTTTTGTGTAACAAAACAAAATACCTGAAATTGATGTTTTATACATGCTATGAGTTAAATTTCCACTGAAAATATATAGACAAGTATAACAAAATAGCGAAGGAATGCATTAATCAGGTTAAACGTGCCTTACACAAACGTGCCGTGTCAGGGATTGGGGGACTTATGTTTATCGATAGATGCATCAACGTTATGCGTACGTATCTATATATTATACCAAGCACAGGCCCATATATCTAGATCAACGTATCGGAAATCTTATATTTTTAGCCTTATACTTTTGTACTTATATGAAATATTTGAGTTTGTATTAGGATATACCAATAATTTGTATAGATGTGCCCATTAGACCTTTATTTGAAAAAAAATAGTATTTATACATGATGGGCGTCAATCTCCGAGATTAAATAAGAAAAGAGTAGATAAGACGTCGATTTATTGACCCCAAACAGTGTCAAAAGCCGTTCTCTGGAATATGGCAGGCGAAAAGTCAATTAGAGAACAAGTCGCTAGACGCAAATGGCAGTGGATTGGTCACACTCTGAGACAAAACCCAGCCTGTATCGCTCAGGGTGCACTAGACTAGTCACCTATGGGATGTAAGAGGATGCGAGGCAGACTCAGAGCCACCTGGAAGTTAAAGCAGCAAGCTTCACTTAGGATGATGTTAGCCATCAGGCATGCAATAGAGTCGGGTTGAGAAGGTTCCTTGAGGCCCTATACACCACGGAGGTGTGACAGGACAGATAGAAAAAGATGAAGAAAATAAGACGTCGAACAAATGTTACAGAAATCGCAGAAATAACAGCAAAGCTAAAATGACAGTGGGCGGAGCATATGGCAAGACAGGATGAGGTCAGGTGGTCACCTAGAATCCTAAAGTAGAGGCCTTGGAATAACAGAAGAGGCATAGGAAGACCACAAAAAACTGGACGGATGATATTATCCAACTTGGAGGTCGTAGGTTCTAAAAGTTGCCCAAGATAGAAAATGTTGGAAGAGTTCAGACGTGGCCTAATATCTAGCAGTGGGGTAAAATTGTCTAAAAAGAAGAAAGTTGATTATTATTTATACATATGGTATATTAAGGTACTAACCCGTTCTATCTGTTGGTATTCAACAGTTGTTAAGTTGTGTTTGGTGTTTTAAAATGCGGAAAAACAATGTATGATAGAATATCTAATGATTAAGTAAGAAAGGAATGTAAGGCGGATGAATGCGTGATAAATAAAATTAAGAAAGGGTCACTAAGATGGTTTGGCATATGGAACGAATGGATGAAGGAAAATGGTTAAAAAGATATATACAAGTAGTGTGAATGGAAAAAGAAGTTGAGGAAGGCCAAGGAAGACATGGCATGACCAAATTGATCAATTACTGAAAGGAGGCCATGTTCGAAGTAGGAACAATCGACGAGCGTGCATGTTACGATGTGTGAATGTAGAAGATGCGCGAGAATTATGCCAGGATAGAACAATGTGGCGATCCATTCTCTCTACCTACCCCTTCGGCGAAATGGCGTGATGGTTAGTTAGTTAGTTAGTTAGTTAGACTTTATAATACGCAATCTTGCGTGAGCTTGCTCTGATTTTCATTTGTTTTATTTCTGAAGTATCTGTAGGTCTAAGAAGAGGGGTGTTATTACAAAATATATATAATAACTTCAGCAAATAAGTCGACCGCTGTGCAACCCCCTCCTATAGAAATGTAACTTGTCTTCCAGTCGATAAATCTTCCGGAATTGTATTATCGCGGGTTTCGTCAAATTTATTCGCCTTTATTTCCCCCGTAAAGATTTCGGGGTTGACGTTAACTGACAGTGATCGATTGACACACGGGGAATTTTTGGAACAAATCCATAATTATATAATGTGGAGGTAATATATTACATGTTATCAGAAGGGAGAATGTTTCATTATTCAGTTCACACATCATCTGCAATTTCTAATGTATAATATAACATTAAGGTTATCCTTTATTTTATTACGTGATCATTTATTTCTTAATTCGCATTAAAAAAATATTCTGCATTGTTTAAATAATATATTTTTTACTTCCTCACTCACCGTCACAAACTGGTCATACGATCTAAACTAAGAGGAAGAAGAAGAAGAAGTACAATAATTGAACATGAAGTATTATTATTTTATAAGGATTAATTGTATCTCAATAGAGACGAAGATGCAAATTGTTTTCTGGGAAGAGAAGGTGGTGGCCGAGGCGCTTACAGGACTTATGACCTGTCAATGGTTGGGTTGAGCGATCGCTACACGTTTAACAACATTCCCCATTCCGCCGTTATGACCACCACGTCTGACAATTTTTTGGAACTTGTATATATGGTAGGTTTCTACGCCTATTTTTACATTTTTATGTTCACTCTACACTAGCGTAATCTATTACCAAAAATACTCTACACTAGCGTCACTCTACAAAAATACTCTACACTAGCGTCATCTCCAAAATGTTGATGAATTATTATTCTTTCTTCTTCTTTAACAGCCGTTATCGTCCACTGCTGGACATAGGCCTCCCCCATACTTCTCCATGTATGACATGTCATACGGGGGGTGGTTGGCATTACAACGCCACGCTTGCTAGACGGGTTGGTGAGGTGTCCTTCCACGTTAGCCTATGCATCAATATTATCCACCGAGGTTATTCATACTCGCTCTTTAACATTTCGCATAGTTTCCAAGGGAGACCAAAGTCGAGGAGGTGTGGATAGGTACTTGGGATCAGATCAATTCTCCAGCGTAGTATGGCCATCACTACGGTGATGGCCATGCACCGCTCGAAGAGTCAATAGGATCCCCCATCTTTAATATGAGTATTATTATCTTACATTAACATTTTTTCAGTTTGTCTTCTGAAAATATTAAAATCAAATAGTATTTAAAATATCTTAACCTTATCAAGACATTTACCTACAATTCTCTACATTTTAAAGTTTTTGCTGGTGTTGAGAAAAGAAAGATTGTTTTAAGTGCCTTATTACATTTAATTAAAAAAAAACAGTGGAATAAAAATTAATTAAACACAAATGTCCGGATCGTCCAGCTGACGACAAGTGCACCATCTAAAAGAACATGCGTTAAATTATTGTTATTTTTTATTTTATTTTATATCATTGTATTTAATATATATATTTTTTGATTTATTTTGTAGACGTTGGACGATCGAAGTGTGCGCGGCAGATGCCTATTGGTGGCGATGAGGTTCGCAACCCATCACACCGCGACTCTCGCGGGGCGAAAATAGAAGGATGGAGTACGCATCGATTAAAGTGTGGCAGTCCATTCTTTCTGCCTACCCTCTCGGGGAGACGGCGTGATGGTTAGTTAGTTAGTTATTTACTTGAGTACTGTTTACATATTTTGCAAATACGTTTTTTTTTTAAATTAAACAATTAAACGAAACACAATTGAAAAACTAAATAGCAAACCAATACACCTTCTCCACGAAGGAGTAGGCAGAAAAAATGGACCACCACACAGTTCTTTCTAGGCACATTTCTCTCGGATCCTGCATTCACACATCGTGGCAAGGACGTGACCGATGTTAAATATTTGTTTGATAAACTCGTGTCTCTCGGTAAACTCTTTGAATGACCTTTCGGATATTGCTGTAGTCTCCATCTTCAGGATATTTAAACTATAAAGCAAACAAGAGACAATGATATAACCAAGATTTGTTTATCTATTCAGAGTAACTTTAAATAATATACATGTCCATAACACAAGTTCTAATAAAAACATTTAAATTTGAATATATTGATTTACGTGTTATTTATGTGTTAAATTAATTTTATTTTAAATCTATTATTGTTTTCTATGTTTCTATTAACTACTAGAAAATTTATGTGTATGTAATGGCTATAATATGACGGGTTATTAGAAGTAGTATTATTTATAATTCTTAGACGAATATATGGATAATCCGTGAATGACAGAGTGTTGAATGAAAATATAATAAGTGAATGCGGTGCGAATGATGGTGACTAGAAAATTTATGCATTGGCAATGTCTCAAATATGAGGGGTTATTAGAAGTAATATTATTTATTATTCTTAGAAGAATGTGTGGATACTTCATGTACTCGTATGATGGAGTGTAGAATTTAATAAAGCGCCATTGAGATGAATAATTCATAAAAATGGCGCTCTTTTTTATTTACCCAATTTTATTATTATTATTTATTATAAGAAGTGAATGCGGTGCGAATGATGGTGTTATGAACAAAATAATGAAAGGATCATTAATATGGTTTAGACACATGGAAAGAGTGAATGAAGAAATAATGGCAAAAAAGTATATATTAACTATGTAAATGGAATTAGAAATAGAGGAAGACCGAGGAAAACGTGACACAATCAAACACATCAAATATTGATTGTCGGCCACGTGAGGAGTCAGAGAAGTCAGGAGAAAAGATAAATGAATGTTTAGTAAGCGAGAGAAATATGTTTTGAAAGAAAAGTGTGCAGTCCATTCTTTATTCAGTTAGATTGTTATATTATTTATAATCTTGAAATATTTTTCTCCAATATACTACATTCATACTTTATTAAAGCCTAGGATGTTCACACTGTGGAATTCCAATATTAATTTGGTACGAAAATGTAACTTTGTGTAAAATCGCTTCTTATATATTATATTTGTATTAACTGTAACTGCGGTATAACAACTGAGTCAAAGGTCTTCTTTGCAGTTTCAATCCCATCTCGTCTCCCGGTCTTCTACAGCCCTCTACACCTCAATATATGAAACACAGTTCATGTCCAAGCACATCTCGTAACTAACTGTAAACCTGAAAATGAGATTATACATGAAGTGCAAATTTATGACAATAAAATATGTAAAGAGCGGTTTAAAGTGAAGAAAAGTATTCTTTTAAAAAATATTTATATTCGGCCTTTAAATAAAATAATTTTCCTTTCTACGCCATTTGAAAAATCCACTTATTCAGGTTATTACAAATATTTTTGCTGACGGATGTACGAATTTAATTTCGATACTATAATGACAATGAAAAAAAAATTCTCTACGTGTTTAAAGGCGTTTGAGATTTTCAGAATATTTCAATGAAAATGTTTGGAGTCAACGGCGTGTCAGACTGTCAGTCAATGAGAAATATAAAGCTCTATAATAGAGATTTTGTAGGAATACTTATTGTATTATATAATATAATATTATCTCATGTAACGATGCCTAACGAAGATTTCAGCATAAAAGCTTAGAGGTAAATTATTTGAAGATGATTAAAACATACATTTATTTTCCTTCTTCTGTTCGTTCCGATCCTATCGGAGATAAGATAAGATAAAACAAATTTTAAGAAGTCTGTTGTTCTATAACTTAACCACTCTTGAAGCGTTTTCAGCCAGAATATTCTTATTCTACAAACACTCGACATTTTCCTTCAATTTTATCTTCGATTAACAATTACAGCATTTTATTTCTCATACCGTTTTTGAAGAATCCATGCTACCCACGCGTTTTAATAAGATACCTTTCTTTCTTCATTTGTTGTAGTACTTTCTCATTCGTGTCTTTTTTTTTCTGTCGTGAAATTTTTATTATTCTATGTTACATCCACATTTCAAAGGCATCCAGCTTTTTGGTGACAGGTTTTGACCAAAATTCTGGATGTTAATACGAGGCATATCTAGAAAGTAAGTGTACTGAGGCTCTCACGACCGGATGGATTTTATTTTCAACATGTTGGCTACATTTTCATGTATATAAGGTTCCCACCACCACCCGAGACTGTTATAGGACGCAGCGACGCCCTTTCGTCAGTCTCGCTGCACTGTCTAGGCCTGTTCCTTGTCCATTCGAGACTTACGTTAATTTAATTTAACCTTTTCTTGTCATCAATCAAAAGGATGACAGACCACATTTAATCTATTCTTTTAACCTTATATATCTCCCGCGCGGCCTCACATCACAGAATTACAGAATTAAATATTATATAAAACACACATTAAATTAGTAAAAACACATTAAAATTATATAAAACACAGATTAATACACAATACACAATAGGACAAATATATAACAAACTAAATTTAAAAACAGGAAGAAGATAGTGTATGAGGGAGGCGGGAAAATGTTAAGTAAGAATGAATAAATTGGGATGGGATGGATGGAGGACAGGTTTTATAAAGAGCAGAAATGAAAAAAAAAAACCAGTATATATAAAAGACACATTATAAACAGAAAAGTAGATCAAAACACACCCACCAAGGGGCAGTGTAGACTTCCGGTCAAACAAAACCAATGAATAGGAGCCAGTGGCAACATCCATGAGCAGCAACTCAGGGTCGCAGAAACAGAAAACAAAACTAAAATGCACAAAACTATTGTAACAATCATAGCGAACATATTATTCATAATTATCATAATAATTATATTTCTCTCAATTTCGTGTAGCCTGAACCTTCCCCTCCACAACAAGACCGTTGAGAAGTGTCGACGCGACAACACGTTTCGTGAAAAATGTCAATCCAATCTCCCGCCAGGTGCGAAATACGCGGCGCCGGGCAAAAGTTTTTGGGGCGCTGCAAACTCCATGGAGATGAACTTCTCCGCTCCATCGTTACTGGAGATGAAACTTGGGTTGCACACTACACGCCTGAAACCAAAAGGCAGTCTCAATAGTGGCGTCACACCTCTTTACCCTCCGCCAAAAAGTTCAAAACCACAATTTCAGCCAAGAAAAAATCGTGGCATCCGTGTTTTGGGACTGTGGACTGGGACTGGGACTCCTCAAGGGGAGACCATTAACTCTGCAAGATATTGTGAGACCCCAAAACAAATTGCGAAGGGCGATTCAGAACCAGAGGAGAGGCATGCTGACAAAGGGAGTCTGCTTGTTGCACGACAATGCCAGAAGGATCTACTCGCCTCGTTTAAATGTGATGTCCTGAACCATCCCGCGCATTCCGCTGACCTAGCACCTTTAGATTACTATCTCTTTACCTCCCTGAAGCTGCACATGGGTGGAAAAAGGTTTTCAACCGACGAGGAGGTAAAGGAGGAGGTGGAGAAGTGGTCGAAGGGGTTGGCGGGAAACTACTTCGAGTTGACTACTAAAAAGTTGATACCCTGCTTCATTACCTGGATTGAGAGGAATGGCGACTATGTCGAAAAATAGCTTACATATGTATTACGGTAACCACGTATTTTTTTTTGTTTAAATAAAAAAAATTGTAACCTACAAAAATTCAGTACACTTACTTTCTGGAGATGCCTCGTATTAAAAAATAAAATCTTCTATATTCGCCTTCACTTATTTATTAATTATCATTTATGAAAGAAAGTGTTCTATTGTATGTACAAAGATAATGGTTTGAAATGTTCTAAAAAGCATAATATTAAATTTCTACAAGCAATTTTCTCAAAGATCTAATATTTCTAGCGATATTTTTTTTAAATATATTATAATTCAAACTAAAGAAATCTTTGACTTGTGCATCTAGATTCATATTTTCAAAGCGTGCACATTAAAGTTTACTTTCAATAAAAGTAAAAACGAAAAGTTTTGCACTAATGAAAAGTCGTGTAAAGTCAAAAGAAAAGTTTTATATAACGTGTTTGAATAGTCACATTGATTTAAAATCAATAAACGCTGGAACAAGCACTTAGCAAGTGCATTAAAATTTTCAATATTCTCGCAGAACTCCAGAGATACCATTTAAAACAAAATTGAAGTATTTTTTTACTCTTTTACTCTCCGATATTCATCAGTCGCAAGCATACGGACACTCTTTCTGCAAGGATCGTATCAGTATTTCCTAAAAAATATGCACAATAATATAGAATATAATTTATAAGATTATTTATTATTGATGATTAACATAATTGATAGATTGTAATACATTATTTTCAGGTAAAAATCCACATCAATCTAAATAACATGTCATTAAAATGCATTATAAAAAGTGTTTTGTAGCGAATATCTCATAGGTTGAGTTTTACTAGATTTTTTCATTTTAATTATTCTGATTATGAAATACTTACATTCAACAATTTGTATTAAACAGAACATATTTTAATTGTCTTATTTTTCTTAAAGTATTGAATACTTTTTATTTGTATTTAGTTTAAAAGAATCAGAAACAAAAAAAGCTACGTTATCACACACACAATTGAAACATGTAAATGATTTTTTAAATTAAAATTTTATTTTCAAAGATATTACATTTTTAATTTTGGATATTTATATTAATATCTCGTATAGAATACAGCAATCGAAGATGTGGTCAGATGGAGACGTCAAAGACGGCGATACTGGCTTCAACATGTAGAAAAAAAGAACTCAAATAGGACCCCATACATAGCTCTCCATGGAACGCCAAACGGACAACGCCGACCAGAAAGACCCTCGAAACGGTGGAGAGAAAGCTGGAGTTCAGCGTCTCACGAGGACCGGCCTGAAATAACAGACTCCTGAGTCTTTCAAAAGTGAAGAAGAAGAATAATATATTAATATACGTGTTTAAATTTATTCTGTGTTGACATTGTGATCAATAATTATTACAGAATTAATGTATTATATATGTAAATATATATATTTAAAAATTAATTTTAGACATTTACAAAACAGTTTTCTATAACTTTTAATTAATTTCTCTCGATATGTGTTGAAGGTGTTGTTTTTCCTTACTTATTGGGAGACTTAGATTTTTTTTTGTTACAACCACTTGAGTGAATCTCTCACGAAAATGGTGCTATAAAAATCACATCATCATCATTATATTTCGTCAGGGCGATCACTATAATATTTTCTCCAGTCTATCATCATCATCTTCTGTCCCTCTTATTCGAGGAAGACTGTCACGGTTGTGGGTCCTCATGTAGCTAAAGAACCCAACCCTAGATCCATACACTTTGGGGCATTAAGAGTAGGGTAAAGTGTTGGCTGTGGAGTCGCCACCGTCTCCTCATAGTCTCCCCTTTCTTTTCCTTCTCCTCTCTGTGGCATCGTCTCTGCGGTGTGCTTCAAAGCCCTTATTGTTATTGTTTTATCCACCTAAATCTGCATTCTGCAGACTTATCCCAGCATTCTATATTGATGTTTATCCTTTGATGATTCGCTTTTAGGAAGTCATTGAAGCGTTTCTATTGATGTCCGTGTTAACGTTTCGCTTGAGTTAATTGATAGTAGAGAATTCTTCAGTTTGCACGTATAGTATCGAAACCGATCTGCAGTAAAAATGATGAGTAATGTAAACAAAAAACAGTTCTACAAAAAAGTGCTAGTGGCATACATTCCGTGAGGAAAGAGGGATCTTCTACGGGTTTATATTTCATGGCAACCCTAACGACGTTTCGGCGGGAAGCGATTTCAGTTACTTTGCAACATTTTACCTTCTGGTCTCCCTCTTGCCAAAGTCATTTCATTATTTGCAACCCCCCTTCCTCGAACATTAAAGGGTGATCCATAACCTCGCAATGACGAGGCGATGCTTAAAAAATGTACATAATTGTTTTCGGCACTGGGCGAATTCAAATTTGATAAATTACTGCTGAAACAGTTAATTAGGACTCGGCTTGTTCGGAAAGAATTCAATTCTTTTAAGCGTTCGAAAACTTTTTTTCTTTAGAACTTTACGTTGGCTTCTTTCTACCAAGAAATTGTGAAACTTCATAGTAAATGTATATGTAAATAAAGGGTACCTAAACTAGTTACTTAATTTAATTGTGTTTGGCGTGACAAGAATTTTTAATGAAAATGTAAACGCGTAACACGCGAATATCTCCAATGGTGTCTACTCATTTGTAGAAGTTTCAACGAAAAATTTCGAACATTTTTTCAAGAAATTTAATGTGCTTTTTGTTGTCGAACGGTGACTGAGGTGAAGAGCTGAAGCGTCGGTGGGCTGGCCTATTTGTCGGAGGACCGACAGCGCACAGGATTCCTTAGAGGTGGACATACCCCTGGTCACTGGACCGACGATACTTCTCTGACGATATACCAATATGAGATTTACTAATTATTTGGCAATTTTCAACAACCTTATGAATAAAATTGCAGCGAAATAAGAGAAGCGAATAGCGCTGCTATAAAATGGAGTATTAAATAACGAATATCTTGATAAAAACATTTTTTTTCGACTTAGAATTATGCACTTTGCAAAAAATATACTAGAGTATCTCAGGGGAATGAAAGTCATAAGACCGAGTCTTCTTTAGCGGAGAACTGCAGCAGTGTTACTTCAATTAACGAGGATTATTAGGGATCAGTTCCGAAGACTGTGCACTTCAAGTCCACAGGAAAATAAACCAATGAAAATGTGCCATTTGCAACCTTAAGGATTTTTCCCTCTAAAAGAGACTTTTATATTCCCTAATTAGCAATCAATTAGCTCAGTTTCTGCTGACAAAGTAAAGCTAAAGGGTTGGGATAGTACATTATTACTTTTTTCATCGCCTAGTAACGTATTTGAATTCTTAATTTAACCTGTAAATCGTGAACGAATGGGTGAACTTTGATGTTAGTTTGTTGAATAAAAAATAAACAAATTATGATCGTTGTTATGAAATTATGATCTTTGATGAAATTATGATCTTTGATTCTCGTACATCTTTAAGTTAAATTTGTTTTAAATTTCACAAAACATTGAAATAATAAACTCTTACCATATACTTCTTTTTGAATAACTTTTTGAAAATATTGTATTTTCACAATACTTTTTTGCTCTTTTCACAAACATGTTTATCGTGCTTTATGTTATCCGTTTTAATATATATTATGTATTTTATTATTTATCACTACTGTACAATAGATGCTTTGTTTGTGTACCGAAAATAAATAAATGTTTCGGGTCACAGAAGCCCTTCCTTAGTGTATTCATAGAAAATTTGAACAGTATAATGAAACAAAATCGTTGCTTACGTACTAAATGAAAAAGAAAAAACAAAGGAAAAAAGGGAGAGGAAAGTTTTAAGTCTAGGGGTAGGGTTAATTGTAATTTAGTTACAATTATGGGAGAAGGGAAACAAATCAAATATTGGATTGGAACTAAGTTTATTGAGTTGAAAATTGAGGGATGATCATTAAAAAAGTGAAAAAACAACATAAAACAATCCGAATTTGGTTTTTGATCCCAATTCCCGTTAAAATAATACAGGCAAATATCTATGCAAATGTGTACAGTGATTTAATAATATGCTGGTGGGAGTACAAAAATCATTCTAAAGATGTCACTCGTGTATTTGACACATGTAACAATAAAAAAATTTTCCTATTTTTTTTCTTTGTTTTATGTTAAAAGCACTTAGCACCTTTCTGATAACCAGCTTTAAATTTTATAAAATCCGATTTATCTCAAAAGATTTTGGTCTATATTCCAAACCAATACAGTTTTATCGTGCCTTTATCTTAAGGTTGATGAATATTCATCAGAGAAATCTCCGAGAAATATCCATCATTTAATGACGCATCCCAAAGCGGAGTCTGATGGACCAGAAGACTTTATCATTTGATAATCCAAATTAATGTAACATTAAATCTTGAGGAGGCGTAGAAGATTCCGAGCGGTTTTCGAAGAAGTAATATCCTTTAAATGGTTTCATTTAAGCGTCAAATACATTAATTCGCTACTCAAGCAGCCATGGGAGCGGTTTGATAAATAAGCAATTAGTTTAATGACCTGAAATCTAACACCCTTGTAAGTCTAAAGGGTTATACAGCTGTACACTGCTACATCTACACTTCTTCTGGGCCTCTATCCCTTGCTTCTGTGTGCGCGGCTTAAGCTGAGAGATTGAGATTTTGCTTAATAATATTAGGTTTATTTATTAAAATATTTAGATCATTACTTAGTACTTCAAGAAATTCAGATTTCCGGTTAATATATTTTGTGAAAAGAAGAACTTAACCTATAAATAAGCATCCTATGTATTTAAGTTATAAAATGAGTTTATAAATCTAAAAATATGTTTTTACGACAATATTTTGAATGTATACAAATTCTTGTATGACGCTAGTGTAGAGTGAACTTAAAAATGTAAAGATAAGTGTGGGATTCTAGCATATATACAAGTTCCAAAAATTTGTCAGATGTGGTGGTCATAAGAAAAGGAGGAATGGGGAATGTTGTTAAACATAAAGCGATCGCTCAACACAACCAATGACAGGTCATAAGTTCTGTAAGCGCCACGGCCACCATATTCTATTCCCAAAAAACAATTAACATCTTCGTCTCTATTGAGATACAATTAATTCTTATAAAATGTTTTTACGATATATAGGGAATTCGTATACATAAATTCTCAAAATGAATTAATGATTTTTATAGAAATTTGTATTGTACATTCTCGAATACTGATTAGCTTGTTCAAAGTACTGATTTTGAGGGTTTATGACTCCACTTCGTACAAAAGCACTGACCAATCATAACACTCAACCATTCTTTGGCGGAGTTTCAAATTAAGATTATCCTCACAGAAAACCTTTCTCATTTAATTGAATGCTGCATGCGCCGTCTCTATTTTGCATCTAATTTCAATTCCTGGGTCGATTTTTTTCACTAAAATAATGCCGAGATACTCTCCAGATTTACCCTCCCTTTTTACCTATCTTCTTTACATTTCATTAAAAAAAAAACACTTTTTATTTATATATCAATGTATGATGAGTTTACTTTTGTTCTCCTTATATAGTCAAAACATATGAAAGCCGTATGATATTTTTAGAACAAACATCAATCGCTTGAATGAAAAATGTGTGTACACATATTTAATGTATGAAAGTTATGTAAATAAATGTAAGTGGTTCACAGGTTCAGAAAACCCATCGATTCTAAGACAACTCGTGTATTAATGTAATCCAACGGACAGAAGAAACAGCTCTCCACTCGTGGAAAAACATTTCTAGTAGTAAAAGCTAAAAACGGGAAAACAGACGAGAGTGTGGGAAATATAAACATAATGAAATGGCCGGACTCTGAGGCGGTTCTGTGAGGAGGCATCAAAGGACAAATAATATTTTATTCTTCTTCTTCATAGCCTATGCCCTATTTAATTCGGATTGGGTCTACTTGTATGGCATCCCTATGACTGTCCTGGATTGGACCCGAGCCTTTCACATTGCATTAATAAAGATTTTCTGCTTAATGCTTACAAATTATCTTATTAGATGGCGCTAGTGTAGATGGATCTACCAACAGTGAAGTTATTAAAAAATATTAACATATATACAAGTTCCAAAACTTTGTCAGACATGGTGTCGTAAGAAGGGCGGAATGGTGAATGTTGTTAAACATAAAGTGATCGCTTAACGCAACCAATGACAGGTCATAAGTCCTGAAAACGCCTCGACTACCATATTCTGTTTCCGAATCATTTACATCTTCGTCTCTATTAAGATACAATTAATCCTTTAAGAGATCTATTTGATAACGAGTAAATACCAGAAATGCATGAGAAATGGCTGGACTTTAGATATACAAGATTTTGTTTTATATTACTACTATTTACCGAGTGAAAGTGCTTTTACTTATAACATATGTAAGCCGCCGATCTCGATCGTATAGTAAAGTAGAGTTTATTTCTTATTCTTCTCCTTAATGAAGATCTTGCAATCTGTTAAGATAGAATATCAAATTTCGTCCAGAGGTGAAGAAGCTTTCTCTCCATCTCTTTGGTGGTCGACGGCCTTCTGAAGTCTCGTGAATCAAGATCTTGAGAATCCTTGCTGGCTCTATCCTCTCGATGCAGTCTCTCCAGTATCGTTTTCTCTGCCTACTCCATCTTACAAGATCATCTTCTTTTTTTTTTTTTGTCATGTCACACCTCCGTAGTGCATAGGGTCTCAAGGAACCTTCTCCACCCGACTCTAACGCATGTCTGATGCCTAACATCATCCCAAGTGAAGCCTGCTGCCTTAACCTACAGGGTTCTTCTCCAGGTGGCTCCAGGTCTGCTTCGCTTTTTCTTTCCCCCCATATAGGGGACAGTCTAGTGCGCCCTGAGCGACGCAGGCTGGGTTCCGTCTCCCGAGTAAGACCGATCCACTGCCATTTGCGTCTAATGACTTGTACTCTGATTGGCTTTTCGCCTACCATGGTCCAGAGAACGGCATTTGACACTGTTTGGGGTCAATCGATTTTGAATATTGAGCGAAGGCACATATTTATAAACACCTGGAGTTTTCTAATTATGTCCGCGGTAGATTTCTAAGTCTCACATCCGTACAACAATTTGCTTTTAACGCTACTGCTGAATATTTGGAGTTTGAACTTTCTCGAAATGATACTGGAACGCCATATAGGGCGAAGCATAGCGAAAGCTCCCCTTGCCTTGTTGAGTCTGCTGGCTACATCTTCCTCCGTACCTCCCAAGCCTGCTATCATACTACCGATGTAGCAAAAGCTGGTCGTGGTCACAAGAGGGACACCATGGAGCAAGATTGGGGGGGAGTCATTTGTGGGGACTCGTAGGTCTACTGTCTTGGACATGTTAATTTTGAGACCTACTTTTGCCACTTGATCATAAATTTTGCTGAATTTGAGAATATCTTCGTTGGGTATCCTTTGTCTACCATAGGTTGCATTGTTTTCATTTCTGTTATTCTTAGGAGAAGTTTGGTTCTGACAGTATCTGTTCTTGCTTCGATTCCCTATGTTATTTTTTATATTAATACTTTTGAAGACACCAAATACAGACAAAAAATAAAATAAAATAATTTGCGCACTTGATGCGGAATGACTCGCCTCTGTTGGAACGTGAGAAAGCACAAGAGAACGTGCTTAGAAACCTCACATCCCGGCGAAACACACCATGTATATTTATATTGTGTAAACTTTATCGATGTTCAATGTTTTTCAATTCGCTGCCGGGGGAACGAGAAAAAATACCCAACTATAAAACAAACACATATTTTGTTTTCATTTGACAAGGAACAACAATTGAGAAGGCACTGCTATATGAGGCAGAGCGGAGAGCCGGACGGTACACTATTATCATCCGCCCCTTTTGTTGCGGGAAATTTCTAGAAAAAATATTTTTAATTGTTTCCCGCCATTCTTTGTGAGCTGTTGAAATATTAATCGACGGAAATATGAATATAAATTTGTAATATTAGCATTATAACGAATCGCATTGTGAAATAATAACTGGTATACCAATTTCTTCTTCTTCTTCAACTCAGTTTAGTTCGTATGACCTGTTTGTGACGGTGGGCTGTCCTGAGATGATGATGTCCAGCCATCTCTCCATCTCCTGGTAATCGTTGAGTTTTCATCTTTAAATTTTTTTGCAATTCTTGTATTCTCAATGCGGTCCACGTTGTCTCTCAAAAAGCGCCTTCTGCTTCTTCCCCATCTCATTATGTCCTCAACACCACAGACAGACCATATCGTTTCATTTCTGATCCAATCTCTGAGGGTTTTGTCTGCGATGGAGCATAGGCTTCGCATTTCTGCTACTCTAAGAAGGTTCTTAGTTCTATTGGTATCGGTTCTGACCTCTATTCCATACGACATGATGGGGCGAATGCAAGCCTTGTACTCGTATATCTTGACTTTACTTTCGTATACAAATTTAAGCTTCAATATAAGAACTATTAATAAAATGTTTTTTTTTTCTATATTAGATTTCACTTTGTGCTGTGGATTGACATTTTAATGAATAGAATTACATTTTGTTTTTCATAATTAATACGAATGAAAAAGTCAGTTTTCTAGAAGTTTTATTATAATTTATGCTAATGACATGTTTCGCCTGTCTATGGCATTATCAAATGAAATTTATTTTAATATTTTCTAATAAAACTTCTAGGAAATATATATTTTCCTTCGTATTAATCATTTAATATGGTGTTTTACATCATTGTTCAAGAAATCTGTCTAGATAATAATCTGATTTCATTTGAAAATTCTTTATTTTTTAATTAGATTTTAGGAAACAAATGTTGCGATTCATATTCATTATTTAATGCGGATTTTACATCGTTGTTCAAGAAATATGTTGAGATAATAAATTGATTTGATTTGAGCAAAGTCAGAATTTATAAAACATACGTCAAGCCCATAATGACATACGGAATCGAAGCAAGAGCAGACACTGTCAGAACCAAACATCTCTTAGAACAGAAATTCGCAAATCCTGCAAAATTGAAGACATAGTTAAATGGAGTAGGCAGAGAAAACGATTCTGGAGGGACCACATTGAGAGAATGGATCCGGCGAGAATTCCATATATCGTGATGCACCAGACGGCAGAGGGCCGTCGACCACCAGGACGACCACCAAAGAGATGGAGAGAAAGCTGGTCGTCTTTGGATCATCTTAAATTTTACGACCATTAACGTAATTCTGGGTGATACGAAGACTTAGAATATAATAAATAAGGAAAATTTGAATCACGAATCGTTTCATTCAGATGTAATATACTGATAACTGTGCATTCATAGTGAAACAACTAAGGAATATTTCAGAATATTTTAAAATTACATAATTAAGTATTTTATAAAAGATTAAATGATATGAACATCTTATAGCACATCAGTTGATAACTTACACCCCCTAATGAATCAGTCCTCGCAATTTGTGGTAATTTTATCAGCCTCCCGAAAGCTCGGAATAAAACTGCCAAGTTCCGGAGCGACCGCCATTTTATCGCGGGAAAACCGATAAAACCGGCCGTAGAATACGATTTCGGGAAAATATTTTGACTTTGTTCTAGGAGAAGCCGTAACTCCACTAAACGCGTTTATTAGAACGATTTGTAACGTCATAAGCAGATTCGGAGGTTCAGCTTTACGATGTGATAAAACTGAGCGCGCGAAGTCCGCAATGTTTAAATACCAAATTCGGCCAATGTTACTTCTTCGTAAGAAATTACTTTCATCGTCCTTCAATAAAAACATGTTGAAAAATTAATAAACTCAAATCCAAGGACATTCATAAACGTTTTTCTAGTTAATATCATCCTCCCGAAAATGATGTTACATTATCATCGAAACATGTCGAGAAAAATTACCTTCGCTAGTTTAAAGTGCAAAATTTTTGGTGGTTCTTGGGATGCCATTTGTGCTTTTAATGTGGTAATATTCTGTTATTTTCCATATTTGTATACAGCAGGTTATTTGAACCCATTAACTGTATTCAACTTTTTAACTTTTAATTCTCACGATGTCTGAAAGGTAGCTAATATGTCGCCATTTTATTGTCATGTGAATTCTTCACCAGATCAACGATAACGTGATAATCATATAGCTATTGCGGAGAATCAAAACCGAAAAATTACCACATAAGTGAAAAAAACAGTGTTTGAATTCACAAAATAATTAAGTTGTAAAAAAATTCTTATTCACTGTTAAATTTAAAACACTGTTTTAAATATCAAAAATTGAGTTTATTTTTTTATAAAACTGTCGCGACAGTTGTTTTGATAACCTATGTTATCGTCAGGTATGATGGTACTCGCGATGGTAACATCGGTTACCGAAACAGCTGTCGCGACAATTTTATAAGAAATAAACTCAATTTTTAATTTTAAAACAGTATTTTAATTAAACAGTGAATAATGTTAAAATTTAAAGTGTTTCCGCCAAAACAATGGATTATCGAAAAAAATATTTTTTCCTGGATAATAAAGAAAAAATGATGCCATATTAGAAGTCGGAAGAACGAAGTACGTTTATGACGAGTATGAATGAGTAGGAATCTCGAGAAGTATGTCAGTATTTATTAGTGTGATTTTCCATTCTCTCTGCCTTGCATTTCGGAGAAACAGCAAGACAGTTTGTTGTTGTTGTTGTTTTTGCACATATCGGATTCGAACGTTTAATTTTAATAGTAAAACCGTTCGCCGAGTGAGGTTTATCTTTCATTAAAAAAAACATTAATCGTGTCTTTCGATCATTTGTATATTGGGGTATAAATTAACACGGAGTGTGCTTTTGATATTTTAATTTCCACCAATTTCTCAAGGAAACTGTTTTGATTTAACAAATTTAATGCTTGTGTTTTACGACTTAACCGTAGAAGGTTATGCTACGATCGGTCTACCCTTTCAGGGGTTTAAAACTGTCAGCATTTGTTACATAATTAACAACGTGTTATCGAAAAAACGTGACGTATATCTCACACCTGTGTTTGTCGTAAAGTTTGAAGAAAATATTTTTACATTTAACTTTCTCAAGTACCTCTCAAAACATTATTAATAAGAAGAGAAATAATAAATTACCTTTTAGATAAAAATGATTGATTATTACTTGTATATGAACGATTAGAAAATAATTAGGCACGTTTTGTTATGACATAAAAATCACATTTAAACAAACATATTTCGGATAGCGATCGTCCTTCTAATTCTTTCATAAAAAATAACATTAATATAAGAATAAACAACAAGAAACGATATAATTTTAGAATAAAGAGAACATTATCAAGGGGTTAAAAATACTCGTAGATTTTTTTTAAAGGATTTGAAAGTATTTAATAGTTTGTCATAAAGGACTCTGAAAATGTTCACAAAGTCATAAAGGACTCTGAAAATGTTCACAAATTCCGCAACAAATGAATAGTGTACGTCCGGTCACATTTTTGATTTTTTTTTTTGGTTAAATATATTCTCTGCATTAACTATCATATCATATATGTCTTGTATTAAAAATGTAACATACTAGTTGTAAGAAATGTGTATTTTTTTATTATAAATAAATAAATAAAATAAAAACCTTGTATTAAAAAAACACCTACACGGAAAAAGAAAAACTACTGTCAAAAACATATATTCTTTATCAAGAGTTATGACATCACAAAAATTATTTTAATATTATTTATATTTGAATTCGTATTTCGAAGTTTTATAGAAGAAATAAAAACCCAATTGTATTCAGTCCAATAAAGGAGAAGAATGACAAAGTACCTACATACACAATTAACAGAAAAAAACCACTATTAAATCTTGTAATAAGTTTGACTAATAACCGATTTAATGATGTTCGAATTTTATGCGTTCGTCCTTTAATGACATTTGGAATTGAAACGAGGGCCATCAGAACAAAAAGTCTCCTAAGAACCACATAAATGAGGACTCTCCGTCTTATTGCGGGAACGACACTCCGAGACAGAGTAAAAAATTCCGAAATAAGAATGCAATGTAGAAGATGTCGTGCGATGGAGAAGACTGAGAATACGCTACTGGAGAGAGTATGTTCCAAAAGAGTGATAAGAAAAGCGGCAAATAAAACACCACCAAGAAATCGACTTCCAAAAAGACCACCCTAAAGATGGCAAGACAGTTGGACATCGACATCCCAGGAACAGGAAACTACAGGATACAGTCCTAAATAAAGCAGAAAAATAAGACGAAGAATAAGAATTATATGTATAAATTAATTAAATTCTAGTGCCAACCCTCATGTATGGAAGTGAAGCTTGGAGCTGGCAAAAGAAGGATGAAAGCAGGATAAACGCCGTAGAAATGAGATCACTAAGAAGAATGTGCGGGAAAACGTTGTATGATAGAATACCGAACGATGAAATAAGAAAGAAATGAAAGGCAGATGACTGCATCATGAATAAAATTAAAAAAGGATCCCTGAGATGGTTCGGACATATGGAACGAATGGATGAGAGTAGAATGGTTAAAAAGTTGTACACAAGCAGCGTGAGTGGAAAAAGAAGCCGAGGACGACCGAGGAAAACATGGCATGACCAAATTAATCAATCACTAAAAGGCGGCCACATTCGAAGTCGGAACAATTGACGTGCGTGCATGGTACGATGTATGGATGTAGAGGAAGCTCGAGAGGTATGCCAGGACAGGCCAGTGTGGCGATCCATTCTCTATGCCTACCCCTCCGGGGAAATGGCGTGATGTTTAGTTAGTTAGTTAGTTATTGTTTAAATTAATTAAAAGTAAAGTTTTCAATGGTTTAGCATTGCTTACAAAACGCAATCCCAGACCCGTGTCACTTGCACAGGGTGCAATGTCATTGCCTACTCGCGTATAACAATATTATGTCAATATATCACACCAAATGTTCGGGTACTTGCTCAATTAATTGATCTCAGTGTGCCGAGAGTGGGTTTTGTTGTCTTAGATTAATTGTTACAAGTATAGCGAGTATATTGTATGTACATATTATACATAAAATAGTGAAACTCAAATATATAGTTTCATTCCAAATTCAATTTAAATTTCGGCTTTGTTTTTAGAAAAACACACAAAATATATGAATTTTAAATACGTTTAACATCATATAATTATTTTATTTTTTAATTATTAATTTATGACTATAAATGTCACATCATAAAATAAGTGTTTAAACAAAAATACAAAATGATATAAAAAAAAATATGATAATTAAATAAATTTTATTATTGATAACAACAGGTATATTATTATTTCTTTTGAAATAAACAAGGATAGTTTGATTTTGAATAATTTTCATAATACTTGTTTCGGTGGTACATAAACATTTTCAATGCACAAATTTTAATTCTTTATATTAGGATATATAAAAATCTGTGTTCACCCTGCCGAAAAAACTTAAATAATAATAAATAAATAAAAATGGAAACTAGAAAATAAAAATGGTTACACTCGATGGTTGAGTTTCCATAGAAATAATAAGTATGAAGAAATTGTGTTCATATTATTAATATTCAAATAAGTATTTGTGGTAATTAATTTATTGATATACGAGTATGGTTATTAGGTTGGTTGGTTAGAATTTAATATTTTTTAAATTTACTGATTTAACTACCATTTTTTGTGTAGTACATAAAACACAAATATATCTGGAGTAAAGTGAGAGAAAATCTCGTTTAATACCCAAGCCTTAAGAAAGCATTCAGATCCTAAATTAAATGGAGTAATTCCTTATAATTCTTGTAATAAATTAAGTAATTATTAAAATTTATTGAACACTTAGCTAAAATACGACAGAAACGCTTTACTGTTTTGTTTTAAAACCTTTCATAAATTAAGCCATTTAGCTCGTTAACGATATAACTTTTTTTATTAATTCAATAAGATACCGCCATTTGAAAGACAAGAAAATTATATTCATCGGGGATTCAGCGGAGATCACAACACCTCCTTTTGAAAATTCAAAGGTAGAATAATTTGAATGGATCGAAAACAAAAACGTTAAATTTACGACTGCCTCATTTCTAACAAAGGTAATAAACATTAAGGTAATGAAAATTTTGCTTGAAATCAAGGAACTTCCTTCAGAAATGTGATCAGTGGTGTAGCAAGATGTTTTTAATTAAAAAAAAACTCGGCTGTTCTTTTAGATTGCACAATTACGATATTATTTGTATTTGAGTTTGACATTTTTTATGTAAAGATTACTGTTTCTCCAAAACAGAAGGTTTCATAATTAATCCTCCCAATATATTTTTTATCAGTTCGAATATCATTTTAAGGTAGTATAGTCTGGTAACTTAAGCCGATTTTCATGTTTTTTTTGGAGGGCTTTTTTTGTAGGAAAATAAAAATGAATCGTTTTGGATATTTAGGATGTTTTTATTTACATATTAAAGATACAAAAAATTTTTATTGAAATTTTTTAATAGTTTATTATTATTATTGATTAAAGTTGGCACCTCGAAAAAAAAAAGCGCGTGGGTTGCCCCGGTGATTTTGGCTCTTGATGTTATCTGAAATCAAAAATTCTTGAAAATTCTTAATCTAGCCGATCAGAATGATATGTCTTTAGATCAAGAATTTTCAAGAATTTTTGATTTCAGATAACATCAAGAGCCAAAATCACCGGGGCCACCCACGCGCTTTTTTTTTCGAGGTGCCAACTTCAATCAATAATAATAAACTAATAAATTTAAAAAAATAATCGTATCTTTAATATATAAATAAAAACATCCTTAATATCCAAAACGATTCATTTTAATTTTCCTACAAAAAAAAGCCCTCCATAAAAGACATGAAAATCGGTTTAAGTTACCAGACTACTCTACCTTAAATCGATTTATGATATATTTATTTATTGATCATTTACCAAGTACATGGTTTAAATACCTCCCAACTGGGGTAACTCATTCTAGGGAGGCATTCCGAGCACTCTATATAATTTCAATATACATATAAATTACAAATTACAAGGGGAGCAACAGTTATCCTCACGTGTAAAACTTAAAAATAATTGTCTTATGTAATATATTATAACACTATTTAAACTATTTACTGGTTTTTAAAAATTATACTACATTCAAGCCGCCCTTTTTTTAATGTCTCCGTAGTTACATGTTTTTTTGTAATTGTGCATTGTCATTTTTTGTGGGTCGTTTATAGTTTTGTTTATTATGGTATATAGTTTGGGTCCAAGGTAGTAGAAATGTCTTTGCGTATAAGAAATTTTAATTTTGGTACAGAAGGGTTATGCTTTATATGCATATATTTTGTTTTTATTTCAAATTATTTTGTATTTAAACTACTAACCAGTTGTATTTTGGTTTTGTTGACCTGATAAAGAATCGGTAGAATAAACACCAGTTGTCGGGAAGGAAAAAATGAAGAGGCGTAAAAATAAAATAGTGTATTTTTATTTAGTTAAAAAATGTAACACCGGAATTAATTGGTTCACACAATATTTTTTTTTTGTTTTCCTTATGAAGCTTTTTTTTTTCTTTCTTAAAGGTATTTACTAACCTAGTTTTCAGCCTTTTATTGGAAGGATAGAAAAAGAGGTCGACCATCACACTGTTTTTTTTTTTTCTAGTCACAGTTCTTGAGATTCTTCTATATTCATACACCATAGCATGCACACTCGTCAAATTTTGCGACATCGAACATGGCCGTCTTTTACTGATTGATTAATACTGCCTGAATGCAACCTTTTCAGATTTTTTTAAATAAATAACTTTCATTTGTCCAAACCATTTGATGCTTCAATTGCTTATTATATAGTTTAATAACAGAATGGTATTTGTTACACCATTCTCCACGTTCATAAGTCAATCTTAAGTTGGCTCATTATTTGCAAACGCAAACTATTTCACCAAGGGTCTTCTTAAAACATCTGAGATAAATGTCCTAAGATACATTATTGGAAAAACTCTCCGATATCGTGTCCGTAATGCAGACACCAGAAAAACTTGAGAAATAGAGAATATCGTTCGGTGGAATAGATCCAGAAGAAGATACTGAAAGGACCACGTGGCCAAAATGGATAGCGACAGGCTCGCGTGTAGTGCCGCTTACAAAATCCCTTTCGGATTCCGTCCACATGGAAGACCGCCTAAGATACTGAGGGACAATTAGACCTCATCGTCCCAGGAGACATGATTTATGTGCCACAGATCGTCCGATCTTTGCACAGAAATTTCAGATTTCTGCATTGGACCTCTGTTACAGAATGGATTTTTTTTTATCAATATAGTATGCTATGCTGACGATGCTGCAATACTATCAGAGAATGAAGATGACCTTCAGAGAATACTCTACAAATTCCACCTCACATCTAAAAAATATAACGTGACGTTTTCTACTAGTAAACAAAGTGCTTAACGATATCAAAAGAGCCGCTCAGATGTAAATTGATCATTGATAACACACCTCTTGAGCAACTCATGCGATTCACTTACCTAGGCGTAGAGATCGGTAGCTACAGTGACCTATATGACGAAGTGAGAGCACAAACCAACAAAGTGACAGCCGTGGCTGGCTTCTTGCGCGACACCATATGGAGGAACAAATACATGCTAACTGAACGTGAAGTCAAGATATACAAGGCATGGAGAGTTTGCTGGACATCATCATCCCAGGACAGCCCACCATCACAAACAAGTCATACGACCTAAACTAAGAGAATGAAGAAGAAGATCGTCAGATCTAAAAAACTAACTAACTAACTAACTAACCATCACGCCATCTCCCTGACAGGGTAGGCAGAAAGAATGGACTGTCACACTTTTACTGATGCGGCGCTCCATCCTTCTCTTTTCGCTCCGCGGGAGACGCGGTGTGTTGGGTTGCGAACCTCATCGCCACCAATAGGCATCTCCCGCGCACACTTCGATCGTGCAACACCCACAAAATAAATCTAAAACAAATAATATAAAATACAATGATATAAAATAAAATAACAAAATAAAAATAATTTTACACAAAATGTTCTTTTTAGATGGTGCACATATTGTCTATTTAATTTATGTTCCACGAATCTGCCGTTTTTTTAATTTAGCACATAATGTAATAACACAATGTTTTTTTCGATGTTTCACATGTTGACATGGATGATCCAGACTTTTGTGTTTATTTAATTTATGTTATACGTATCCCCCTTTTTTTGAATTAGCTGTAATTAGGCACTTAACCAGCAAGAACTTTGAAATAATATTGAAGAAATTATTCAAATTGTCATTGGAACAAATGAAAAATTTATTTTTACACCTGTCAAAATTCTTTATAAAAACGATAAAACTAATATGATTTTAACAGCAAAACAGCACAAACGTATTACGTGTCACAATTAACTATTATAACGTGCGGCAACAGTTAAATTGACCAAAACAATTCACTTATACGCGAAATATCTCCAAATTGACAGGAGCACCACATGAACCAAACCTAATTTTCAAAAACAAAATTATATTTTCTAAAAAACTATTTATTTTAAAATCTAGAAACTAATCATTTTAAAATCTTGGCCCATTTGGTACCCACTGTGCTGCACCACTGACATAATTTCTGATAAATATGCTGAATATTTAATCGATTGTAAATCTTTGATTTCGATAAATCGAAAATTAATTTATAGTTTTGCGGAAGTTCGAAAATGATATCAATCTAAAATTGTTATAGAAAACTCTTCAAGCGTGTTTTCTTGAAAATTTATGACACTTTAGGAAACAGCGCGGCAGGCAGGGCAGTAATGTAGAATTGACTAAAACTATCCGCGTATATATTTATTTATTTATTTATTTATTAAGGGTAACATACAGCGATATCAATAACATATATATAAAAGAAACATTTAGAATAATTAAAATAAGGCCAATTACATGCTACCACAAATTAAAAATAATAGTTAACAATCAACAAATGATAGTGAGAAACAAGATTGAAGTTAAACTAAGATAAAATAAGGTATACATAATATTTAAGAGTTAAAATACTTATAGTACTGGAAATAAAAATAAAAATTAAGATAAAGTAAAATAAAAAGTAATATACAAGTATTATAATATCACGTTACATCGTGGTCACATCCGCGCCGAAATGTTGCTCCGATCACCTTTTTTAAATTTCGCTCGCTCAAATGAAAGACGTCAATGTCTCCAAAATACTTGTTGTAGATATCACAGATTCGATACAGTGCCGTGCTCAGAGCGTAGTTTGTGCGATAAACAGGAAGGTGGAAAACTTGGCTCGCGGTGTGTCTCGTGCGAGACATGGGGGTATTGAGTGACAATTTGCTGAGAAGTTCAGAATTGTCAATTTTAAAGTGAATTATTTTATGAAGTAACATCATATCATGAAGAGTACGTCTATTTTCAAGAGAGTCCAAGGAGTGAAAAAAAGGTTTAATCTTATTGTGTCTTTCATAATTTGTTTATAGATTTTATCGATTTGAAAAAAAAGTAATGTTATTAAATAATGTCTTAATGGTAAATGTTTGCTGAAACGAAACTCATTTAATGTTACAAAAATAACTAACTCACTAACTAACTAACCATCACGCCGTCTCCCCGAAGGGGTAGGCAGAAATAATGGACTGCCACACTTTTCTTTCCTGACATATTTATCTCGCTACCTCAACATTCGTTGAGGAAGCAACAATTCGTCGTGCCACGTTTTCCTCGTTCTTCCTCTATTTCTGATTCCATTTACATCATTAACATATACTTTTTTTACCATTCATTCTTTCCATATGTCCAAACCATCTCAATGATCCTTTCATTATTTTGTTCATGACACCATCATTCGCACCGCATTCACTTCTTATATTTTCATTAGACACTCACTATCATACACAGAGTATCCACACAATCGTCTAAGAGATCTCATTTCTACTGCATTTATTCTACTTTCATCCTTCTTTTGCCAGTTCCATGCTCCGCTTCCATACAAAAGGGTCGGTAGAAGAACACCATAGTGCACTGCCATTCTAGCTTTTTTGGATAGGTTTTTGTTTGCGATGACAACTTTAAGTGCACCATTCACTTTGTTGCCTGCCCCAACCCTTCTTTCAATATCCCTCTCCACTCGCCCATCTCTTGTAAACATACTACCTAAATACACGAACTCAACTACTTGCTCCAAATTTTCATCATTCACGCTTATGTTGCATACTGTCATGGTTTCTTGTAATTTTTTATTATTATTATTAATAATGTTATTATTTTTTGTGATGCCGTTTGGATTGAGAATTATACTGAATTGTACATTACCGCGTTGTTTGGTAGAACAGTAATGGGCCATTAAGTTGCTCAATCGAACTCGAAAGACCTCCGGAGGAATATTTTAAATATAAATGAAGCAACTTTGCGAGTAATGATGTAAGTTTGTGTGAAACAATAGTCTTTTAGAAATGTTTATTGTATTGTATTGTAGTGAACACTTCGCGATCTTTGAAGGCGCATTATTTTCTGAACCCGGCGGAAGTTACAAGTTATTAACAATACGGACAACTTTACACAAGTAGACTCGGGAAATTTCAATAATTTATTTTAAAACCAACATCGAGGACAAAACTTCGTTTCTCCGAAGAGTTAGGTATGCGACATTTTCAAAAAAAGTATAATAAAAAAGTAATATTGTAATAGTATTCTAAATTTAACAGTTCATAATGTTAAAGTATCATAGTGTTTCGACCAAAACAATGGACTATCTAAGACAGGGATGGCGAACCTTTTTGAGCCTGAGTGCCAATTTTTTTTTTTCAATAGAATAATGCGTCGCTTGCCACATGCTATGGAAATAAAAATGCATCAAATGTTTGTGTTACTTCAGATTATTAATGTAAACAAAGCAGATTCAGATTATTAATACATATTTTTTTGAAATTTAATTGTATCTCAATAGAGACGAAGATGCAAACTGGAAACTGAATATGGTTGATCAAGGTGTTTACAAGACTTATGACCTTATTGAAAATTGAAAAATAAAATTCTAATTTGAAAATTAATCTCCATAGATGGCGTTAGTGTGTGGATTATATAGATTAATCCTAAAAAGATTAACATATATAATCAAATCTACATAGATGGAGTATTGAATCTGACATGTGAAGATAAGCATAGATTTGTAACACATATACAACCTCCAAAATTTGTCTTACATGGTCATAAAGAAATAGGTGGAATGGGGAATGTTGTAATTACATAAAGCGTGCGCTTAACCCAACCAATGACAGGTCATAAGCCCTGTAAACACCTTGATCAACCATATTCAGTTTCCAGTTTGCATCTTCGTCTCTATTGAGATACAATTAAATTTCATGAATTAATCACCCACCATGGGTGAAAATCCAGTATTCGTATACAAGTATAAGTATACATTCACAAAAAAATATATATTTTTTTGTTTATATGTACACAACAGGTCGTTTGGACCTAATTACAGTATGCAATTTGTTTTTTTTTAAGCTGATATACTGATTCTCGTGACATGTGATAGGTAGTTAATCTATCGCCATTTTATTGTCACAAGAATTCTACGCCAGACCAAAGACAGTGTGACTCACTCTGCCACGAAGGTCGTCGATTAAATTAAACAATGCGATCTATTTATGCATGAATGTCGTCATATCCTTCGTTTTCGTCGTTTGTGAAACTATTGATGAACGAAGAAAATACACATGCCTATTTAAATATTTTTTAAATTTTTTTATACAATTTCTAAAACTTTTTTGAATTTTTTGTATAATCACTTTTTTTCTCTTCATTCGCGTGCCATGCAAAATCGTCTCGCGTGCCACCTGTGGCACGCGTGCCATAGGTACGCCATCCCTGATCTAAGAAATGCTTGCAATATATTTTTATTTGTAAACATTTAATAAACTTTGACGTGTTTTGTTTCCACATAGTTTTACGGGCTTTAATTGACATTTTAGCGTCAGCACAGACTGTTTTATCTCCCAGCATGCAGAACCAACCTGCCTCTGGTGGTGCCGGTGGGGAGGGCAATCAAACGTCTTTTATATTCGTGAAAGTACGATCAGAAGACAAATACTCTTGACTTTGGAGAATATCTTGTATTCCTAATCTCGAACCATCTCTCATGCGTTCCTAGTATTATATATTTTTATGTTTTACCTGTTCTCAATAGATGTCTCAAATTAAAATTATTGTTTGTAATATCTTTTGAGAAAATAAATTGATTTGATTTGATTTGATTTTAAATACCCATGTGATCATTATCGTAAGATATTCACGCCAAACAGAAAAAAAAAAAAAGATTTCGCATTCTCTTTTTAGAACAAACGAAACGTTATGACATTTGAGTAGAGAATATTATATCGCAGGCATTTAATGGCGACATTTGCAGAACAATAAAAGGTTAAGTCAATCAGTGGCGGACTCGGGAAGGTAGCACTGTGATTGTTTTATAAGTTGATTTAACCAATACCAGATTTCTAAATACCAGTATACCATACATACGTACTTGTAATGTTTTCATTGTTGTTTATGGATTGATTAAAATGCTAATTTTGTTGCCAAAAAATAGTAACATTACTTATTATATAATCAATTATTGAAAACGAAAACAATCTGAGATCGTGAACGCTTCGTAGAAATCAGAAAATACTGCGGAATAGAAAAAAATGTTCGGTGGAGTAGATCAAGGGAAAGATACTGGAAGACCAAAAAAATAAATATCCAACATATTTAGTTTTGAATAACACGTCTATTATTTATTGTCATGGAAGTGTTCGATAAAGAAATGTTTCATAATCGAATATTGTATAATGCCCTGGCAAGGTGAAATATGTCACTCTCAAAAATAAGATTTTTTTTTAGAAAACGGAATTAGATAATCATTAAAAACGCAATATGCAATATGTTTTGTGTGATTTTGGGTAACAACGTGTGATTTCTCCTTTTCAACCGACGTTTAGGAGATCATTGCAGTCTCCATCTTCAGGGTAATATGGTGGTGGTAATGACCACCGCCACCACTTTTACCACCACCACATTATCGCCGCACCGTGGTGGTGGTCATTAACACTGTGGTGATGGTAATGACCTTACCTGAATATGGAGACTGCAACGATCTCCAAAACGTCGGTCGAGAAGGAGAAATCACACTTCGTCACCGGAGAGTAAGAGGGTTCCAACTAACAAAATTTCAAATTTGCCTTTTTTTCGTGAAAAGGGTTCTTACTAACCTTATCTATACGTACAATAAAAAAAACCCATGTAATAGTATCATCATTTTGATGCTATGAAAATAATCAAGTTCCATCTGATTATTCAAAACACATGATTCCCTGAAGAATGATTCATTTAAACTTAGAACTTTATTATTCCAACTGTTGCCAGACAAAATTTACACGTTTCTCAGTAAAAGAATCTCTGGAAATTGGAATAAAACCCTTTTATTCCAAGATACACATCCAAAACCAACAAAACTTTGACTTTATTTATCTCAGCTTTTTACTTTCGTCAGTTGGAACCTTCTTACTCTCAGGTGACGACTTGTTAACCAAAATCACACAAAACATAATGCTGCCAACCTTGAAAATCTACGCAATATGCAGTTTTACATAACTGTTGAAAAAACAATAAAAATCTGTCTGATAGTACTTACATTTTGATGTTGTATTAATTAATTTAAAATGTTGTAATTTACATATCAAGCGACAAACAGAGAATAAAAAAAACGATTGTGGGTATCCTAAATCGGGGATGGAGTTTACCTCTTAAACTTGGAGCCGCGCCTTTTTCTAATATTTTAATTCTTAAGATAAATGCATATCGACTGTAAGCATTTTGATTACCGCACCTCTTAGCTCTTTCTACCTTATAGCTCCTCTTTATATTGTCGCTATCCTAGAGAATCGAAAGTTCATTTTCTTGAAGTCATTTTCGAGAGTATAACAGAAAACATTAAATACACGTTACGAGAGAGCATTACAAAAAAGACTTTATCAGTAACAATATAATATGATTTGACCTCTAATCACTCCAAAAGAGGTATAACCGTCATCGACCCAGACAACATCACCCCAGCGAAGAGGTCCTTCTTCTTCTTCTTCTTTGCTAGCCTTCTTCCCTCCACTGCTGGATATAGGCCTCTTCCAATTTCTTCCACTCGTCTCTATCCTGGCCCCTTTGTATCCAAGATTTTCCAACCCTTTTGACAATATCATCGGTCCATCTCATCGGTGGCCTTCCGACACTTCGCCTGTTTTCCCATGGTCTCCAACTGAGTATCCTGGGTGCCCATCTGTTGCCACGCTGTCTAACCAAGTGTCCAGCCCGTTGCAATTTAAATTTTGCCACTCGGTCCATGATGTCAGCAACCCTGGTGCGGCGTCTGATTTCTTCATTTCTTATGCGGTCACGCAAGCTCACACCAAGTATCTGTCTTTCCATGGACCTCTGTGTACACTTGAGCCTGTGGACACTTTTTGCTGTAAAAGTTGTCGTCTCTAGTCCGTATGTCATCATGGGCAGTATACACATGTCGTAGACCTTTCTTTTGAGAGGTCCATGACACTTGTATTTACAATTAAATTGGGTTCCAGTGAAAGTAAGCACATTAAGATATTTTATTTTTATTTCTGCAAATAATGCTTCAGTAACAGCCCTTATGCATATATCCCCGCCCTCTCCCAAAGGAAATAAACAGGTTTATTGTATTTCTGAAGTTTTACACCGTGGAGAATTAGCACCGACCACCGAGGTTAAAGATTTTCCAGTCATAAATTGTGTTTCGTTACGTCCATTCCGCGGGCGATTTTTTTTGTTTTATATCTCCTTTTGTGTTTTCCACAAGCAAAGCTCAGAAAATATTATAGCCCGGCAAATATTATATCTTGTGTGAACGTGGGTTTTTGCAGCGGATAATAAAAGTGCTTTTATTTTTGCTAGTGCTGTTTTAGAAGCGTTTAAATTTTTATTTGTTTGTGCGCGAATTAAAGGATTTATTCGTTTGTGTAAAACACCAAACAAATAATATTTGCAGAAGGGAATGTATCTGCCTTCTTTCGAAATTTCGTACGGTTTATTGTAATTAAATGTATAAAATCGAATACAGCATTCACTTTTCATATTTTTTAAACCACAATAGAAAGTTATTTGCTAAAATGCTTATTAATGGTATATTTACCATTTGTATATTAATTCGACCTTCGTGGCTGAGTGGTAAGAGCTCTGACTTCCATTCTCAAGGTCCTGGGTTCGATTCCCGGCGATGGCAGTGTGATTGTCACACTGTCATTGGTCTGGTGTAGAATTCTCGTGACAATAAAATGGCGATAGATTGGCTACCTATCACATGTCATGAGAATCAATATAATAGCTAAAATAAATTGTATACAGTAATTGGGTTCAAACGACCTGTTGTATACAAGGAGAAAAAAAAATCATATATATGTTACATTACACACATATTCAAACCACAATTTACTTTAATTATCATCTCAAGACCGCATTGATGCACCAAAACCATTTATTCAGTAAATTTTGATACTCGTAATTCTGAATAAGACTCAATCGAAGTTTTGTTCGTACCCCACATGCTTCGAAAACTAAATGACATCAACAAATGAAAAAAATAATTAAAGTGCAAAAATAGATTTGTTTTGTAAAACTTTTAAAGAAGTAGACATAAATATTCAACAATCCAAGCAATTACAATGTACAGAGTTTGAACAAAATATTGAGGTACTTTTCCAGTTTACTTGGGATTGGTACAATATACGGGCCACGGGCTACATAAACACAGAATCTCTTACGAAGATTCCTAAAAACCAGAGTAAATTGTGTCATTATTTTGGATCCAAATTTGTAATTTATACAATAACGGAGCTAGAGTCTTTGCAAAATTAAAATAAAGGACAACATTATGAAAACGGCAATATCGTTAACCAGGGGTGTCTCGTTAAGTATATATAATGTAAATATATATTAATTTTTGTTCTCATATGTGTTCTTGGTATTTTACATGTTTTAAACTATGTTTATGTTTGTAATGTCTTTTGAGTAAATAAAATGATTTAATAAATGAAAACGAAGATTTATGATTTCTGCTTTCTCATTTATCTCATAAAATTCCAAAAAGAATTTGATAATTGAAAGTCTACAAATGAATTTTTAAAAACATATTTTGTTACAATCAATGATTTTACTTAAATTTCTTGATGGAAGTTCATTTCATATAATATAAGGCCTGGCGAAACCGATCGCTGTCGAAATAAAAACAAAAGTGGAAGTAGTTAAAAAACACTTATACATATTTTGTTATTTATTGTTTCTATAACAGTGCTGCAAAACTCCAATTAAATTATTAATACCAATGAAAATGTCCGTTTAAAAGAAATTTTACTATAATTTATGAGAACGACATGTTTTGCCTGTCTAAGGCATTATCATATGAAACATAAAAAATTATGAAACTTCTAGAAAACATATATTTAAGTTTGTATTGTTTACATATTTTTTTATTTAACCTTCTTATGCGGTAAAACCTTCTTAGTAGTCTGTTTTGACAGTTAAAACGCGAAATTGTGTTTTAAGGGGAGCAAACCCTTCAGACGCCGAAAATTTGTAATTTTTTTTAAGGGTGATAAAATAAACGTATCATTTTGAAATTATGACATTATTTTATTACATCTCTGAAGTACAGGAAAACATTTTTGAATTTTTTTAATAAAACAAAATGGCAATATTTTGACACAAAATGTTCTTTTTAGATGGTGCACATATTGTCTATTTAATTTTTGTTCCAAGTATCCACCGTTTTTCAAACTTAGCAGTAATTGGAACAAACGAAAATTTTATTTTTACACCTGTCAAAATTCTTTATATAAACGAAAAAACTAAGCATTTTGGGTAAAACAAGCATATTTCAAGAAACATAAATCATCCCTAGATAAATCTTCATAAATAAGTTACACATGATGTTTAATCTCGCCGCCAAGTTATAGAGTAATCATCAAGTTTTGAATTTTTTCCCATCATACGTCTGTAACACCACATTTAAAATGCAACGAAACGTCTGCACTCACTCTGGCCAATGGTCCATGTTTCACAGCAGCACACTCCAGACAAAGGTCCTGATTAGATATTTTTCCGATCGTACATATTAACTAACTAACTAACTAACCATCACGCCGTCTCCCCGAAGGGGTAGGCAGAAATAATGGACTGCCACACTTTTCTTTCCTGACATATTTCTCTCGCTACCTCAACATTCATACATCGTGTCATGCACGCGATTTCTCTGACTCCTCACATGGCCGACAATCAATGTTTGATTTATTTGATCGTGCCACGTTTTCCTCGGCCTTCCTCTATTTCTGGTTCCATTTACATCGTTAACATATAATTTTTCACAATTTTTTCTTACATCATTCTTTCCAGATGTCCAAACCATCTTAATGATCCTTTCATTATTTTGTTCATGACACTATCATTCGCACGGCATTCACATATTATATTTTCATTCGATTCTCTATCATACACATAGTATCTACACATTCGTCTAAGAGATCTCATTTCTACTGCATTTATTCTACTTTCATCCTTCTTTTGCCAGTTCCATTCTTCGCTTCCATACATAAGGGTCAGTAGAAGAACACCATTGTGCACAGCCATTCTAGCTTTTTTGGATTATAAACATATTATATATTTTTTGTGAATGTATACTTGTGCTTGTATACGAATACTGGATTTCACCCACCGTGGGTTATCAATTCATGATTTGATTGTATCTCAATAGAGACAAACCAATGACAGGTCATAAGTCCTGTAAACACCTTGATCAACCATATTCAGTTTCCAATTTGCATTTTCGTCTCTATTGAGGTACATTTAAATCATGAATATTATTATTATTATTATGAAAGGTTCGCTGCGTTGGTTTGGACATATGGAGCGCATGGGTGAAGAAAGAATGGTTAAAAAAGTATACGTTAGCGATGTAAATGGTGTAAGGAGTCGAGGTAGACCGAGGAAAACATGGCAAGACCAAATTAATCAAAAATTAAAAGTTGGTCATGTCAGAAGCCGGAAGAATCGACGTGCGTGTATGACTCGATGTATGAATGTGGAGGAAGCTAGAGAGGTGTGCCAGGATAGAGTAGTGTGGTGGTCCATTCTCTCTGTCTACCCCTGTGGCGAAACGGCGTGATGGTTTGTTGTTTTTGTTGTTGTTTTACATGTAATGAATGTTATTTTTAAGAATTATATTTTCCATTGGATATTTATTTCACGAGCTGCCCTCTTTCCGATACATGTTTTCCGTGATTTTACAATACCTACACGATATTGCGGCTCTCGGCAAATATGTGTGTAGCAGGCACTGGCCTCGACCGCCTCCGGAATCTTCCTGCCGCGAATATTGTGGACATACCGGCTTTGACCAATTTAAATATTTATTCGAAAAGTTTTAATTAAAATTCGACCTTATGTATTATGTATCCGGACCGCTACAGCAGCGCAGATATATGAGAGTAAAATATCGCCTGTAGGTACTGTGAACCTTGCTATTTAAAAAAATAAATTTAATATTCATAAATATACGTCATGAAATACTGGTTTTTATCTTAACATACATAATATGGAATCCGAGAAAATGAAGATTTTCATTAATATTTTTTAAGATCACTCAAAACAAAATATTTACAGGGATATTGGTTATTGAATGCATTCCTTCTAGAAGGTTGTAGGGAAGGTTTTTTCCGATTAATTATGTCATGTAAGGCATTATGCGAAAGTAAACCATTTTTGAGATAAAACGAATATGAGTTTTTTTAGAAATTTATTGAGGTCAAGGTGGTTTAAAAATTAATTAAAAAATAACTTTTGGTCATAATCAAACTTTTATTTTTTCCTTAATTAGTGAATAAAACAGGCATTCATTATCAATACAAAAACAAGATCTGTCTGTCCACATTAGGACGGAAATATCAAACATTTTAATCATTTTCATTTGCAAATTCTGAAAGAAAGGCGATTTAAAAAAATTATTAAAATTTGACTCGTTCAATTATTTTGTGCATGTTATGTGCACGTGTGTTCTCATTTTATTTAATGTAGCTCCTGCAACTTCAATTCTTCATTTTATTTCAATGTCCGGGTCAAGCGCTTTAGTGATAATGCTGCCAAGGTATTTAAATTGGTCGACCATTTCAACATTCGCACCATTCAGTTGCAGAGTGGATGAAAAATAGTTAATGCGCCCAAATGTCATCCATTTGGTCTTCTTAACGTTGATTTTCAAGCCCAGATCCTCTCCTGCTATATAAATTTTATTTAGGATTAAAAGATTTATTTACAAATGTACATGCACAAAATAATTCATCATCATCATCATCATCAGCCGTCTGTCATCCACTGCTGAATGTAGGCCTCTCCCAAAGCCCTCCACCGCCCCCTATCCATTGCCGCTCCCATCCATCCATGTCCAGCAATCCTCTTCAGATCGTCGGTCCAGCGGGCAGGGGGACGTCCAACTCTACGGAATCCTGTACGCGGTCTCCACTCCAGAACCCGTCTTCCCCATCGGCTGTCGGTTCTCCGACAGATATGGCCAGCCCACCGCCACTTCAGCCCGCCTATCCGTAGAGCCACCTCAGTCACCTTGGTTTGTTGTCGAATAAATTCGTTTCTAAATCTATCCCTCAAGGTTATTCCAAGCATGGCTCTTTCCATGGCGCGCTGGGCAACCTTGAATCTGTAGACTAGACCTTTTGTCAATGTCCACGTCTCGGCTCCGTATGTTATGACTGGCAAAACGCACTGGTTGAAGACTTTAGTCTTGAGGCATTGTGGTATTTTGGAAGTGAAAACATGACGTAATTTCCCAAAGGCCGCCCAACCCAACTGAATTCTTCGGTTGGCTTCTTTCTCGAAATTGTTTCGTCCTAATTGTATGATTTGGCCAAGATATGTGTATTCTTGTACCACTTCGAGAGCCGACCCATCGACGGTTACTGATCCCGGGATAATATGTTCATTATACATGACTTTCGTCTTGTCCAAATTCATCCCGAGACCCACTCGTCTGGATGCAGTGTTCAGTTCATCTAGCATGCCTTCTAGATGCCCAGCAGATTCCGCCAGAATAACAATGTCATCCGCAAAACGAAGGTGAGATATGTATTCGCCATTTATGTTGAGGCCACGTTCAGACCAGTCCAAAGTTTTAAATATATCTTCCAAAGCACAAGTGAACAGCTTCGGAGATATCACATCCCCTTGTCTGACTCCCCGTTGCAGCTCAATCGGTTTGGTCTTCTGGTTTTGGATTTGAACGGACATTGTGGCGTTATTATAGAGGCATTTCAACACCTGTACGTAATTCCAATCAATCTGGTTTCGCTGCAGAGACTCCAGAACAGCCCAGGTCTCGACAGAGTCGAAGGCCTTCTCATAGTCCACAAAGGCAAGGCATAGGGGTCGATTATATTCTTCTGTTTTCTGGATAATCTGCCTAACTGTATGGATGTGGTCTATGGTGCTGAAGTTTGCTCTGAACCCAGCCTGCTCCGGAGGCTGAAAATCGTCAAATCTGCGGGAAAGACGGTTTGTTATGACCCTTGAGAACAACTTATAAACGTGGCTTAGGAGTGAATACAAAATAATTGAACGAATCAAATTTGAGTCAATATATTTACTGAAACCAATCGTTATATATAAACCGTTATAAACAATATAATATAAATATAATATAATATCAATATTATTTTAAAGTTCTTTCTGGTTAAGTGCCTTATTACAGATAATTTAAAAAATGGTGGATACGTGAAACATAAATTAAATAAACACAAAAGTCCGGATCGTCCATGTCAACATGTGTAACATCGAAAAAAACATTATGTGTTATTACGTGTTAAATTAAAAAAACAGTGGATACGTGGAACATAAATTAAATAGACAATATGTGCACCGTCTAAAAAGAACATTTTGTGTTAAATTATTTTTATTTTGTTATTTTATTTTGTATCATTGTATTTTATATGATTTGTTTTAGATTTATTTTGTGGGTGTTGGACGATCGAAGTGTGCGCGGCAGATGCCTATTGGTGGCGATGAGGTTCGCAACCCATCACACCGCGTCTCCCGCGGGGTGAAAAGAGAAGGATGGAGTGCCACATCAGTAAAAGTGTGACAGTCCATTCTTTCTGCCTACCCTTTCGGGGAGACGGCGTGATGGTTAGTTAGTTAGTTAGTTATATATATATATATAATGATTTTACTGAAATGTCTTGATTGAAGTATATTTAAATGGAAAGTAAAGAATAAGTTGGAAATGGAAGTAATGACTAAAAGTGGAAGTAGTTCATAAAAAAACATAATTTTATTTAATTATTACTTATATAATATTTACTTTTGTGGTATATACAAATATTATACAAATATAATGTTATTTCGTTAAGTACGCCCACGATAATTCACGAAGCCAATGTTTTGATTGCCGTATTCTTGACCACAATGGTCATTCCGTATTCAATATCTTTATATATTCAGACACATGCTTTGGGTTGCCCCAATTAAAAAATCTGGGTTGTGTGACCCAGATTAAAAAAAGGTTCACATTCAAATATTTGCATAACGCGGACCAATCCTTTCGTGCCCGGTACCAAAGAGCGCGGTTCGTATCCATGGGAATACTGACTTGACAAAAATCCAAACGGTTACAAATAGTACGGATTGCCTGATTTTAAAAGTTTTGCAAGTGATGATGAAGTTTATTTAATTGCTCTCTACGGTGCCGTGTTACCGGACATAATAAAGCCTACGCTTAAAATTACGAGTGCAGGTTTATTTTCGTATGGATTGTAAAAGACTTATTTGAATTTTTATAGCCATACTCGTAACGAAAGTAGCGCTTTAGTGCCCACTCCCATGGTTCGCGATTCGTTACTGCGACAGAGCGCACTCAAAATAAACTCACTTGGATATTTATGAAAAGAAAACTAAAAAAATAATAATCTGCGGTACGTGTTAGTAGTCTTGGTTGATGCTGTATTACCGTAGCAACCAAACGCTTTTTATGCGTGGATTCTGCTAAGCCGAGAACAAATTGCGTCCTTATATTTATTAGGGATGAATTCAGCCTCTCGAATGACCTTCAAACCTTTTGAAATTTTAGGCTTAAAACGATTTCATTTTAATACATTGCATAACCCCTGTTATATTGTTAATAAAACTGTTTAAAACTAGGATTTATCATCTGTCATTTAACATCAACTAAAATACATAGTTTTATCAGCAAGATCAGTCAAAATAATATTAAATAAACATACTAAAGTATGAACTAAAACTAAAAAAAAAACATTTTATCGCTTTTAATAATTCATATAACACTTAAAAATGAGCAAAAAATGAATACAAATTAACCATTTTGAATTTTAAAGAGTGGATGAAAAAATTGTATTTAAAAAATATCCTTTTATTAGATTAAATAATCAATTTCTCCAATAAATTTCAAAGAAATATTGCAACGATTATAAGGATCATTTTTATTTATCTACGTAAGTATACGTATTTATTTAAATGAAAAATATGAGAAGAGTTTAAAAGTAAATGCAAAATTATGTCTTCATCCGTTGGATTAATTTTTATAATGTTTTTTTTATTGATGATATATTTTTAAAACCAAACCAACTTACTAACCATCACGCTGTCTCCCAGAAGGGGTAGGCAGAAATAATAAACTGCGAGACTTTTCTTTCTCAACATTCATACATTGTGTTATGCTCGCAAGTCGATTTTTCCGTGGCCGACCCCACGTGACCGACATTCAATGGTCTTCCTCTATTTCTAGTTCCATTTACAACGTTAACATATACTTTTTACAATTACTTTTACATTTATTCTATCCGTGTGTCCAAACCATCTTAATTCAAAACAGAAAGTAATGAAAACGAGATTTTCACAGCGACGAATCGTTGCGTTTAGCAATGGAAGTTGCTTCCAATAAATGTTAATTGGATGTTCTGCTATTACTCCGTAATAAAAAGCTAACCACCTGGAATATTGTATCATAGACCGTTATTTTAATCGGATTTCGACGCTGCATAATATGGTGTGCAAAGCAAAGCTCGTTGATTGAAACGTTACATCAAAATTATCAAAGGATCCAATATCAATAACATTACAACAGTGAATGATACTATTGTTTTTGTGAATACTATTGTTTTTGATATTACCGATTCTCTCAATATACTCATATGTTTAAACTCCGAGCATTCTATCAAAATTGACCAATTTTATTTTTTTATTCGTTTCATAGAGTTTTAATTAAATTTTATGGTAGTGACATGTTTTTTCTTGATTTGATATAAGGTATTTCATAATACTCTAGTATGGCGAAACATATCCCTCCCAAATAATATAACATGAAAGTTTTACTAATATGTACTTTTTATGTGCATTGAATTAATTCTAAATTATTCAAATAACATTTAGTAACGAAATAAATTTTACACCGGTTTCGAAATAATCAAATCAAATCAGTTTATTTCTCAAAATATCTTATATTACAAACAAAATTTAGGTTTACGTCACCTTTTGAAAACAGGTATAATAAAATATAATAGATATAATATCAGAAACACAGGAGAGATGGTTCGACTCTCTGATTACAAGAGTATTAGGCTAAGATAATGGAAATGTTTTCTGTTATATTTCCTATGCTTAAAACATTGTATTTTCCCAACACTTTTTTGCACTTTTCAAAAACATGTTTTCGGACGCAGAAGCCCTTCCTTAGTGTAAACATTTAAACAGTATAATGAAACATAATCGTTACTTATAACAATTGTTATACTATACTAAATGGAAACAAAAAAGTTGGGGTGAGCGATTACGTCTAGGGTTTATGGTAATTAAGTTATATTTATGGGAGAAGGGAAACAAATTTAATATTGGAGCTAAAATGTTTATTTGGTTGTTTATAATATCTTCTTTATTTTTGTAAAATGATATGTGAAAATACGATGTTTTTTTAAAAGTTATTTAGATGTGAATCCACAAAACAATGTGATGGTGAATATACTTAAAGAATAAATTTCTTGAAAATGTTTGTACTTCAAAGCAACACGCGTAGTTCGTCTTACAATAAATCTCCAAAAATAAACAATCTCATTCATCATAATTTAACCCGCGTACGTACCGATGTTATTGACAGAATTCGTATTGAGTTCGAAAATAAAACGCGAACCCTTTAATTTCAATTCACTCGGGCACACTTTCGGGGTGTTCCAACATTTCAATGTGCTTTGGAAACCAATATATTTTCCTAGCAATGCTTTCAACTGCCTCCGCGGCACACCTTCCTGTTCTCCATCCAGCATCAAAGGCGTCGTGTCCAAATGATTTATTCGATGTTTTTTTAGGAAGTGAAAGAAAATTAGGATTGAAAACCTGATTTCAGCAATAAATAAGAAGTAAACAAGAGGTCGGGACGTGAGGCGGTTTTTATTTTCAGTAAATAACGCCCCTTTTAAAAATACTATTGCTTTGACGTGGTATTCCTATTCATACATTCAACTATGTTAATATATAACAATATTTATTCTTTGTTCGCCATACTTTGTGTTGTAGATGTTTTATTTGTCTTTTTCTTTTTTATATACTTTGTATATACAACACTAACTTAAAAAAAAAATTAAATTAAATATCAGACATGTTTCGGACAACCCGGTCCTTCATCAGTGATATAAAAAAGTTATTTAAAATATTATAAAATTGTTTACAAATATGATCAGTTTTGACAAATGTTATAAAGATTTATTTTGGAACGTTTATGCTTTTGTTATAACAATTCATAAAGTCAAAACTAATTATATTTGTAAACAATTTTATAATATTTTAAAACAACAACAACAAACCATCACGCCGTTTCCCAGTAGGGGTAGGCAGCGAGAATGGACCGCCACACTACTCTATCCTGGCATACCTCTCTAGCTTTCTCCATATTCATACAGCGCGTCATACACGCACGTTGATTCTTCCGACTTTTAACATGATCAACCTTTAAAATTTGATTAATTTGGTCATGCAATGTTTTCCTCGGTCTGCCTCGACTCCGTACTCCATTCACATCATTTACGTATACTTTCTTAACCATTATATCTTTCCATGCGCTCCATATGTCCGTACCAACGCAGCGATCTTTCGTAGCTTTGTTCATAATACCTTCTTCCGCTCTACATTCCTTTATATACTCGTATCTTTATATATTTTTAAATATATTTATAATATCACTGATGAAGGACCGGGTTGTCTGAAACATGTATGATATATAATAAAAAAAAATTAAAGTTAGTGTTGCATATACAAAGTATTATATATAAAAATGAAAAAGACAAATATTATAATTAATGGTTAATGAAAATTGTTTTGGCCGAAACACTATGACACTTCAACATTATTATTCTTCTTCATGTTCTTGGCTTTATATCCCAGTGTGGAACTTGGCCTTCTCCACAACAGTCCTCCACTGGATCCTGTCCCTGGTAATCTCTCTCTATTCTCTAGATCCTTCTTCCACCCAGTCTACCCATTTTTTTCTCGGTCTCTCTCTTGGTCTCACTTCAACATTATCTTTATATATGATATTAGCGCTACTAACTCAAATAAAGTAGTTCATACTAAGTGGAAACAGTGTTTAATTTTATTTTAAAATATCGCAAACCGCAAAGTAATGGAGCTTCGTATAAAAAATTATAAACAATTAAAAGATAGAATATGTATCGAATAATAAAACATTAGTTCATTTGACAACACAAGAGTTAATATATTTTAGAGTTTAGTACATCGTATTTGCTATTTCATTCCAACCCTTCACACAGCATCACAATTTCATCTCAGTCAACAGTTTGTTTTGTTAGCGACGGAATATGTTTCCAGACGTAAATAAGTTATCTTCGGGGAAGAATACCGCCTTTCCATTTATTCAATTAAGCGGGAAACAGAAGATGTAAGGGAGGTGTGAGACGGCATGCATCATTCATGACTCCGGGGGCGTCTGATTGGCAGGTGGCTGCGGCGTCGTAACACTCCGGAGACGAGATGCCAGTGTTTGCACAATACAATATAATTTCTAAAGTCATCCGTAGAAAGCTGAATGAATTAATCACATTTTATTTTACGTGATTTTTCTAACAATGTTACTTAAACGTTATTTCACTCACAAGGGGAGGACACGACACCGGAATTCGACTTCTGAATGGGATTTTGCAGGATTATAGTGCATCCTAAGAGACGTCCATAGACTAAGTAAGAAAGTTCCTGCATTCCTCTTGGGCATGCTGGGGACCAATAGTTTACAAATAAGAAGGGATGGGTGCACACGTACCCATTTCTTCAGACTTATCAGGGGATTCTTTGAGAATTCCGTCATTTTGAGGGCTATCCTTCTTTATGTTCCGGATGGTTATCTTCGACAGCGTCAGCACAGACTGTTTTATCTCCCAGCATGCAGAACCAACCTGCTTCTGGTGATGTCGGTGGGGAGAGCAATCAAACTGCTGAACATGATCGCTTCAGAGATTCGTGAAAGCACATTCAGAAGACAAATACTCTTGACTTTGGAGAGTATCTCGTATTCCTAATGTCGAACCATCTCTCATGCGTTCCTGGTATTATATATTTTTTTATGTTTTACCTGTTCTCAATAGATGCCTTAAACTATAATTGTTGTTTGTAATATCTTTTGAGAAAATAAACTGATTTGATTTGGTTTGATTTGAAAGTGCAATAACCAGCCAATTTCTATAAAAAGCTTTAAAACTTGTCACCGTTGTTTATGTATTAGAAATTTTGCCACTAGTTTCAATAACTAGGTGGCTAAGCGGATATCATAATTTTTTCTCTCACAAAGTGGTCAGTTTATTACAGATATTTTAATATCTGTCAAAACTGACGACATTTGTGAATTTAAAAAAATATATTTTTAATATTTATATTCATATAATATCACTGATGAAGATTGAAGGGCTTGTGTGTCCGAAACATATTTTTATTTTATTTATTCGATTTAACATAGGAGTATCGTGAGAGGACTCTCATTATTGATACTCCACTATTTATTTCATGATTTTTTTAAAACATTATTTATGACATGGGTTAAACAGAATTTATGATACGAGTTCCTTTAAACACTATTTTTGACATGAGTTATTTTAAACATTATTATAACTAGTATATATACTAATTGTAGATTGTGAAAAATTATACATCAACTTATATAAAACTAACTAAACTAAACAATCGAGCAAATAACAAATTACGGCAAAAAAAATTACATTCAAATTGAAGTTTTTAAAAGTTAAATATAAATTACTAAGATGATACTTCTATAATATTTACTACAAAGATAGTAATTGGAGAGAGAAATGAACAAATATATAAATTCTCGGTTTAACACAAAAAAACGGGGAGAGTTATGAAAAATATCACGAAATAATTTGTACAGAAAAAAGATAAAATATGAGTTAGAAATTAAATATAATTTTAAGTAAATTGCGGTAAAAAGTAAACAGTTTAGAATGTTATCATATTAAATTAAAAATCATTCTTTTCTGAAATCTGATTAAGGTAATATAATTTAAGTGTTTTTTTTTGTTTCATCTTTAAGGTGTTCTGGAAGTCTATTAAGTGCAGAAAAAGCTATGAATTCAAGAGATTTTATTCCGTTTTTAGTGGTGAATACTTTGGGAATAAACAGGTTGTTTGCTTGTCTAGTATTATGGTGATGTATGCTATTGTTGAGATTAAAGGTTGTTTTAAAATGTAATGATTTTTTAATTAATCACATCTACAACACAAAGTTATGGCGAATATAGAATAATTAATGAAGATTACGTTAAGGATGTGAATGGATTATGGAGTCGAGAATTCCCATAAATAAAATTAAACTTCTAGAACACAGATGTATTCTCTTATATTAATAAAATATAATGTAGTTTATTGTTGTCGTGCGACGTACCTCTATATTGTATTGAATAAAAAACTAAGTTTATTTTAGTCACATTTTTTAAATTCTGAAATAAATTAATATTATTTTTGGTTGGTTATATAAATCGCCAATTTGTGAATGATTCTTTTCAAATGAACATTAATAATATGTCATGTAACATTTGGGGAACATGAATATACACGTGCATTAATAATTAACTAATATGTGACCAGCATCGGATATTGGCGATATGTTACGTAATAATACATAGTTGCCAAATAATAGACTTGAGTATAATAATTTTGATATATTTTAGTAAGCACAAAGCATGCACACATTACAGGAACGAATTTAACGGTCTGAGCTCTAGAATTTAGTGGCTCATTAGGTATGTAATTATAGTATCGACCGCACAGCTATGTAGGAGATTATATTGTGCCTATACACCTGTCGCTTGTCAGGGGCGCCTGGAGCGGGGGACAATCCGGGCGCGGCCTCGCCCCAAACCGGCTCTGTCACACCTGAACCCAGAAGGACGCAATTCACGATTTCATTTTAAAATGTTTTTTTCTTATCTTTAAACGATATTCAATAAATAATAATTAAATAAAACGATGTATTTTTTTAAACTATTTCTACTTTTGTCTTTAATTCAACAGCGACATATTTTGCCAAGCTCGCTGGCATCGACAGACTAGCGACACTTTGGGGGTTGTGGAGAGGGTTGAATCACGTCGGGGTCACCACTTTGGGGTGAGGTGGTGAGAGTTGACGGTGGAAGTTTCGACGTTTATTCTTAATCGCAAGTAATTATACGAGTACATTAAAAGTATTATGTACTCGTAATGGAGCGTGGGTGGACGGCGGAGTAACTTCACAGGGTGTCGATAGCAGCGGGGCGGAGTCCGGGCGGCGAGCAGCTGAAGATGATGATACTCTGGGCGGTTTAGTAGCGGTGTATTGTAGATGTAGTGTCGGTCAGCTGAAGCGAAGATTCGCCAGAAGCTGCGTGCCGTATTAGAGTGGATTCGTAGATCGGCGGGAGAGAGTCTAAGATCCCTTGTGACGTAGACTTGATAACGTAGACTCATGTCGGTTAGAAGTCGTATTGATGAATGGCGTGTAGAGTGGTCGGCAGTATGGCTTTGCACACGACACTCTGCCGGACAACCTCTAGTAACCTTTGTGTATGAACCCGGGCCCTGATTCATCATTTTTCGCATACGGTCTCCATTGGTCATCGGCTTCGTTAGGCTGAGAATCTATTGTGTCAGGTGTTTTGATTGTCCATGCAATATATTTCGCCATTGTAATATGCTGGAAAAGCAGTCTGAGTTCATTGCTTCCCACAACACTGTTAAATATAATTCTGTACAAAAAGAATATTTAAAGAATAATTATAAAATTTACTGAATTAAAATATTCATATTAAAGTTATTTATTTTTTCAATATAATGTAATTTAAATTGATTACAGCCGACATATTTATGTACAATGTTTGAAAAAATTTATTGTTCATTTATAATATTACTGAATAAATATAATATGTAAATAATTTTGTCCGCTGGTTGATCTCCCCTTAAGGTTTATCCATCCATTGGAATCATAACAAAAAAAACATCTTATGATAAGTTTTATTTATTTATAATGAGTATTTATTTATAGAGGGTTTATTTATTTATAAAAAATATTGTTGGTTGAGTCATAAATAACTTTCTAATTTAATACAGATAGTTTCTTTTTTTCGGATTTACTTACAGTGAATTATCCGAAAGGGGGATTTTTGTTTTTACTAGATAGATAAATGACCTAACAGTCATTCAGCAGCTATTTAAGGTGGTGGACAGTGGTGTTATTGCGAACCCTTAAAATGGAGTATCATAATGCACCTACCTATTCGTCATGTGTTGCTTTGGGAATTCAAACAAGGCACTAGTTCTAGAGCGCCGACCGAAAATATATGCAGTGTATACGGTGAAAGTCTGATAACCGATCGAGAAGACCGAATGCCTATTGGCACAAGTCTTCTCTCACGGCAAAAATCGAGCCTTTTTTTAATAGAACAATAACAGGCGAAGAAAAATTGATCGCATATGAAAATATTGTAGGATTGATATTTATATTTGAAGACTGGATAATTATTTACTAACTAACTAACTAACCATCACCCCGTTTCCCCGGAGGGGTAGGCAGAGAGGATCACCAAATTGTTCTATCCCGATATAACTCTCGCGCCTCTTCACACATCGTGACATGCACGCTCGTCGATTGTTCCTACTTCGAAAATGGCCACCTTTCAGTAATTGATTAATTTGGTCATGCCATGTCTTCCTTGGCCTTCCTCGACTTCTTTTTCCATTCACACTACTTGTATATCTCTTTTTAACCATTCTTCCATCATCCATTCGTTCCATATGTCCAAACCATCTTAGTGACCATTTCTTGATTTTATTTATCACGCATTCTATCAAACATTGTTTTTTCGCACATCCTTCTTAGTGATCTCATTTCTACGGCATTTATCCTACTTTCATCCTTCTTCTTCCAACTCAAAGCTTCACTTCCATACATAAGGGTCGGCACTAGAACTCCATTGTGCACTACCATCTTTGATTCAGTCAATATATTTCAATTTGCGGTAATGACTTTGAGTGCACCGTTTATTTTGTTTCTAGCTCCAACCCTTCTTCCGATATCTTTCTCCATTTTTCATCTCTTGTACACATGCTTCCCAGGTAGAGAAATTCAAATATTATTTATGTTTACATTTATATTGCATATTACTCTGACTGTAGAAATTCAGGAATTGCCACCGTCCTCATAATTAAGTATTAAAGACACTTCCAGGAACAATATTTCACAAGGAGATGCCGAGATATTAGACGATGCCCTTAAAACTTCCTACATTAAATCGGAAATTTTAAACAAAAATAATTGGATCAAATTTACTTGTATACGGAATTTACGTAATATTATTTACCTTGAAAAAACGTGAAAAATACGAGAGTTTTCCATTAGTTTAATTAATTTTTCAAATTTGGGTAATTTCGCTTGAATTAAAAATTATATTTGATACCAATTTTTTTAGATAAATAAAATTTCTATATGGAATAAATTTTTGGCTTTATTAATATAGACTAACGAATTTAATGCTTAAAGAGACAAAGATTTATAGCCATTTGATTAAAATTATATTGTTTTAACACGTTTCTTTAATTCGAATATGGTCAAGTTTTTTTTTCGATGTACGAAATTTTTTACAAGGGGAGGGTCCGACATAATAATCTGAGCCTACCGTTGCTTATATAGCTAGATGGCTGAGCGGTTAGCTTGCTTTCTTATCAACGGTTGGCCTCCGGTTCGAATGCCGCGTCGTGCTTTTTTCCTAGAAATTAATTAAGTATTGCGCTTTCTTACTTTGACTATTTACGACTCTTAGGGCGCACTACCATCCTGAAAAATCCCATCCACATTTACTATCTCGGGCTCTTTCCTTGTTTGTTCTAACATTTTGTTTAATTCTGACAATAAATGTGGGTTTGGATTGGTAAAAGGTTGTTTGAATAAATGTTTGATGAGTAGTCTTGAATCGCTAATATTGTCATTGCAAACAGTTGTTTAACCATAACAGCTAAAATGAGATTGTTGTTCCAACCCTTAAGAACGGAATTAAAGCATGCAACTGACAAACTCCATCATGACGTATGAAATAGAGGTCTGAGCCGATACCAATAGAACTAAGAACCTTCTTAGAGTAGCAAAAATGCGAACCCTATGCTCCATCGCTGGCAAAACCCTCAGAGATCGGATCAGAAATGAAACGATAAGGTCTCTCTGTGGTGTTGACGACATAGTGAGATGGGGAAGAAGCAGAAGGCGCTTTTGGAGAGCGAGCAGGATAGCCACCGTCACAAAAAGGTCAAACGTGACATCATAAACTAAGAGGAAGAACAAGAAGAACTGACAAAAGAATAAATATCACTCTAATGCTGATACAAGATGACAAAATTGAATAACGGGGTCATGACGGTTCGGAAGTATTAATTGAAAGGGTTGCAAAGCGTTCGTTTAAGCTGTGAATTCTTCTTTCTCTTTGCGGTTTCCAACTTTAAGTGGGCTCGACCCCCTGATATGATTTCTCCAGGACAATTTATATGGGGTTAGCTTCCCATTGATTCTACGTATCTTGAAGGTAACCTCCAAAGAATACTTCTAGGTCACCAAAGATCATCTTTTGCCCCTCTTGACGGTTGGGATTCGAAGGGCAGACTTTATTATATGGTTGTATTCTTGACGCATAACGTCTCTAAATTATTCTGCGAAGATTTGAGGTAACCCGTAAAATAGGTAAGGTTGAAGAAGGCTGGCTCATCTTCAGTTCAGTCACATAAAGCACGTGAGCCTTTTAAAATGATTTTTGAGTGCTCAGCACTGTAAAACGTTAAAGGTTGGACAGCTGGTTTGTAATTATTTTGAATTCAATGAAAACGTCTGTTTTAATGAAGATTTAATATATATTTTATTGAAATGATATGTTTCACTTTGCTTAACATTTGATAATGCCTCTTAGTAGAGGCACACGCCTTAACAAAGCGAAACATGTCATTTCCATAAAATATTATAAAACTTCTAGAAAACAGACGTTTTCATTCGTGTTAAAGTATATCATTACATTATAAAATATAGTTGTTGAATTATATTTGTGTTTTGGACTGATGAGTTGGACACATACCTATTCGTTTAGTTGAATGTTTTGCTGATATCAAATTATAAAAAATATATCTTTTAATGATAAATTTATAAAAAACGTTTTAAAGTAGTAGTAATCTTAAAAAATGTATAAAATTCTGAGTTAATAAGAATGCAAATAATACATGTTACTCATTGATACAGACGATGCCAATATTGCATAATGTAGTATGTACGCCCTCTTTTCAACTGTGGCAACATTTTATCCACGTGACTCGTTTTCTAAATTTGAATTTTGCATACATATAAAAAATTCATAAAATACAAACAGATTTGACTGAAAATCACGTTTACGAAATCAATAGAATATTTTATTTTTGCCAAAAATCACTTATATCGCTTTCACTCAAACCGTGGAGTTATTTTCAATTTTTTAAGTACTTAATCATCTTTAACCATAAACATTCTTAAAATTAATTGCAATTTTTTTTCATGCTTATATAAATAAATAAATACATGATATTTAAAAATTAATGTTGTTATCTTAAGTTTCATGGTAGAAGTTTATTGCAAATAATGGAAAAAAAACTTTATAAATGTACACTTAGCTAAAATCCACTAATGTATGTGTCTTTGGCCGATATCGGCAGCAAACTTTATTCAGATAAATACTTGAATTAAGATATTCATGATCAGTTTTTATAAATGCAATTTCAAATTTAAAGAAAAATAGCGCGAGCTTATCTGTATCCTATATATATTTTGTATTATTTAACGTAAAACTGTTTAAAAAATCTAAGCATTCAATATTTTGTCAGTTGAAAGAAGTAATTTGATAAATTTATCTAAAAATATTACGGGTATATAAAATATCAAAATGAAAATAATTTTTTAAACTAAAGAGAAAGAATTTGGAATCTCAGTTCTTCGGAAGACTATTGTTCCACGTAGCCGAAAGTGACTTTGTGGGCTGTTGTTGGCAGACAAGTCTGAATGGGATCTCTTCGCTATGTTTGCTGAATTTTAATTCTTAAATCTAAAGGTATCTTGAATTATTAAAAAAAACAGTTGTTGTTCTATCTTCGCGTCTAATTTCTCAGGAGAATAAATAGTATACGAAACAATTTTTAATGAGTTACCATTATTTATCACAGATCATAAGAAACATAGACTAGGAAACGAGATCGCCATTAAGAAAATAGGAAATTCTATATTTGATAAACGATTCTAAAGAATATATAGCAGGTGAATGGTCATATGTTTGACAGTTTTTTACCTAACGTAATTTATTCTTCTTAGAATAAAGCTTATACGTATTTTTTAACTATTCAATTGATTAACAACTTTTATAAATATGTTCAGAATTGGTCGTACTTGGTAATTTACGCACACTGTTCCAAGAGCTTTAATACCCTACTACTACTTTCTACTTTCAAATTAATTTCAAACACAGAAATATTCAATATATTCTTCTTCTTCTTCTTCTTCTTCTATTTCTTCCTCAGCCTATTCCCGTCCACTCCTGGACAAAGGCCTCCTCCATTTGCTTCCATGTCACTCTGTTCTGTGCAGATTGCATCCAGGTTATTCCGACGTGTCCGTTCAGATCATCCTTCCACCGTAGTTGCGGTCGCCCTGCACTTCTCCTTGCCGTCCACGGTCTCCAAGTTAGCAGTCTTCTTGTCCACTTTTCGTCTGAGCTTCTGGCTACGTGACCTGCCCATTGCCATTTTAGAGTCGCCACCCGGTAGATGAGTCAGTGACCTTTGTTTTTTCTGACTCTGTCTCTCTTAGGCTTATTCCTAACATGGCTCTTTGTGTCACTCGCAGTTTCTCGGCACTTTGTACCAACTGGCAGAACGCAGGCTTCATAGACTTTTCGTTTCAGGTTGATCGGTATTTCCGGGTTTTTAAATTCCTTATATTACGTATTAATAACTGTTTTAAATTTACCAACTCGCACGTTCATCGAAAATATAATACACCGTTTCTACAGTATTCACACTTCTTTTTATGTATAAAAAAACGCAAGAACAAAATATTATCTCGAATATATGCTCAAACTTGCTAAAATCCAAGTAAATAGTTTCTTAAACATGGTTTTATGATTTTAACCAAAAATTGATTATGGTAATTGCGTTTCAGATTAAGTCAAATGATTCACGAAGTAAAATGCATTTGTACTTGATCTATTTGTAAGACTTATCAAACTACTATGATTATTTGTAACATAGAGTGAAATACAGTATTTTTCATTAAGACGTATTATTCCCGTCTTCATTTCTTTGTGATGTTATGTAAATAGCAAAGTCTTTTGCTGTTAGCATGTGTCTAAACAAAAAAACCCGGTAGCCCTTACGCCGCAGAGAAAAAAATCTGTTTGAAGGAGCTATCCCTATTCGTTACTATGAAAGTCAACGAAGCCGCTGTGATAAACTGAAAAATATTTTGATTTATTTACGTTTTTTGTGCTTACCAGGTTATAATTATTGACGTCTAAAGAGTGCATTTGCCAAATATATGTAGTTCTGACAATTGAAACTTTTTAAATATCAGATTTAATAACAACACATGTGTCTTTTATCATACGAAACATTTTTTATTAGATAAATTATAATTTCACTTATGTTTTACGTAATCATTTACATCATTTTCGTTTTTCATTCTTATTATTCTGTGTATGATAGAGTGTCGAATGAAAATATAAGAAGTGAGTGCGGTGCGAATGATGGTGTTCTTCTTCTTCTTCTTCTTCGTCAGCTTCCATCGGTCCAATGCTGGACATAGACCTCTTCCCTTCCTTTCACTCGTTTCTATTTTCTGCCAGCTGCAGCCACATTTCCCCCCCCCCCCCACGCCCACAGCAGCAATGTCGTCGGCCCACCCTTTTTGCGGCTTGCCGACGCTTCTCCTATTTTCCCATGGTCTGCACCTTATTATTTATATTTATTATTATATGATGGTGTTATAAACCTCAAATGTTCTATTTGTCATTTTGACATTGTATGTGTGTGAAAGGGACCACATAAACATATATTTTTAACGAATGATTTGAAAAATCAAATAATTTAAAATTTAGCAGACGTATCAAGATTATTTGATTGTAGTTGTGAGTCTTTTAACTTTCGTATGACGCTTCATATTTTTATTTGAATGCTCCACTAACTATGCTCGACCTTTTCGGTTTACCCTTTAAGTTCAACAGGAATTATTAAAGCAATCACGTAAAGGTTTGAATCAAAATACAAAACAAAGTCTTGAATACAAATTGCACTAATGAATCTGTACGCGGAAAATTTTATTCGCTTTTTTGCTAATGAGACGTTTTAAGAAAATGTATTCGTTTATTTTTGGTAAAGGTTTGATTTATGAAATTGAAAATTGAACATTCAAATTGCAAGATTCATAAATTGTTTTTATTGATTGTGCTTAAAAACAGCAATCGTGATTGAAAATAATGAAATAAATTTGAATTGTGTCTTAAATTAACTTTGTTAATTGAATTTTTAATTGTAGTAATTAGTTTTGAATTAAATTTTGAATTATTTATTCTACTTATTATTTGTAATTTAAACGAGCAGCAATCACAAAAATAAGTGGACTAAAACGAAATATATACAAGTAAATAACATTTTTTATTAAATTTTTTTTAAATTACTATCACATGAGTACATTTTTTTTCGGAAAATCATTTAATTGATTGCTTTCGCATATTAACCTTTTTTTAAAATCATATTTTCCCACGCTATATGAAAATGCTTACGGCCTTTTTTTCTTAAACAATAATGTAAAATTATTTAATAAAAGAATTTAATTTAACAAAGAACAGTTTCTAAAAGTATTATTGTTTTTAGTATGAGTGACATGTTTTGTCTTGCATTGCTCCAAAAAGGAAAATAACCCACTCAATGAAATATTATCAAATTTTAAGATAATGAATGTTTCTATAAATGTTGAATCTTAAATTGGATCTCATATCTAATGTTCTTGGATCTCATTTATAATTCCTTTATAACAAGAAAATCTCCAAATCACAGCAATTTTTAATAGCGTATTACTTAGGTATACCTCTGGTGTATCTCAGCAGAAATATCAAACTTTTAATATATAAGACTATCATAAGACCGGTAGGCACCTACGGCTGTGAGACATGGTCTCTAACGCAGAGAAAGGAAGGCAGGCTGGCAGTTTTTGAGAAGAAAATACTGAGAAAAATTATTGAATCCACGCTGGACGATGGAACATACAGAATTAAAAGAATCATTAAAATTGAACTACTGATTAACCAGGAAACAGTAGTGAGATTCTCAATGAAAGTCTCAACGCCTACGATGGGCTGGCCATATGGAAAGAATGCCAGAGGGTATAAAACCACAAATTATATCCAGATGGGTTTCCCGCGAAAAGAGACCAAGAGGCAGATTGAGGAAAAGATGGGCGGTTTATGTGGAAGAAGATTTGGAGAAAATGGAAGAAGCTGGGTAATGGAGAGAAATGGCCAGAGACAGAAGTCAGTGGAGGACCGTTGTGGGGGAGGCCAAGTTTCACACCGGAATGTAGCGCCGAGAAATGAATGAATGACCTAGGTAGAAAAAATAGTGCGCATCAAACAGCGATTATCTCATAACTAACTAACTAACCATCACGCCGTCTCCCCGAAAGGGTAGGCAGAAATAATGGACTGTCACATTTTAACCGATGTGGCACTCCATCCTTCTGACGCGGTGTGATGGGTTGCGAACCCCATCGCCACCAATAGGCATCTCCCACGCACACTTCGACCTATTATCTCATAAAATATAGAAAACACTTTTAGAAAACAAATGTTTTCATTCATATTTATTATGGAGATTTGTAATGTGTCTTTTTTTACATACTTTGTATACAACACTCAATTTAATAATAAAAAAAAAAAATATAATATCAAACAGGTTTAGGACTAACCAGCCCTTCATCCGTGATATTATATAAATATTTAAAATATTTTAAAATTGTTTACAAATATGGTCAGTTTTGACAGATGTTAGAATGATTTGTTTTAGAACGTTTTACGTTGACAAAAATTATTATAACATCTGTCAAAACTGACCATATTTTTAAACAATTTCAAAATAATTTAAACATTTATATAATATCACTGATGAAGGGCTGGTTAGTCCGAAACATGCTTGAAATTAAATTAAATTTAATTTTTAAATAAATGTGAGTGTTGTATACAAAGTATATATAAAAAGAAACATTAAACATCTACAACACAAAGTTATGGCAAACATAGAAGAGATTTGTAATAATTATACCTGCATGTATGTCATAACACCACGATACTACAAGTGTAAGTTTAATATTACAGTGGAAGAAAAAATGCAATCTTTATTCGATGCTGATATAAACGGCTCATAATGCATCCCTTAAATCAGTTGACGCCAACCCGATGAACCGTGACAGTTTCCAGTCATTAGGACCTCCGGAGACGGCCGCCGGTGAAAGCGGTGCTAACGAATAGCGGCGCTACGGCGTTATTATTTCCCGGCGCGGCGCTTAACTTGTTCCCAACTTTCTGCCATAAACCTGTGACGTGTCTTTTGCAGTTTGCCGACAAAGTAAAGCGGCACCGGCGCGTACGTGGACGGAATGCCGTTCAGGTCGCTGCCGGTTGCGGCACATTCACCCCAAACAAATACGTATTTTCACTTAAATTTCTTCTCCCTTTTTTCTAATAATTTTATTACTTTTTATTTTATTACGTCTTCTGCTTCTTCTCTCTTTAAACCCTTGGTCTATTCTTCTTCTTGGACAAAATAAAAAAAGGATGGATCTATTTCAGTCAGCATGATAAAGTGCGCGGGTAAAAATGCGGAACTTCATCAGGTCGTGAGGTCTTCAGAGATTTTTTAGAACATTAAAATTAATGCCAATAAAAATGTATGTTTTATAGAAATTTTATTATATTTTTTGGAAATGACATATTTCACCTTTCCCAGGCATTGCGATTCCCTGAAAAGTGATAAATGTCATACCCATATAGAAAATATACGATTTCATGCGTATTAATTAGTAAAATTATCAAATAAAACGGATTTTCAAAACCATATTTCAGAATTTGGTGTGTAACATACCTAGGTTCGGTGTGAATTTGAATGTTAATCTAATCTATATTTAATTTTTTTAATATTCAAAACTCAAAAAAAAAAACTATATTCTTAACATTTCAAACGAGTGATTTCTATATAATATTCATAAGCAATAAAACTTTTTTTAATAATAATCAAAATATAACATAAGAGTATAACATACGTAACATATAAAGTATAACATAAGTAACATAAGAGTAGGATTTTTTATATAATTATTTATATTTGATTTTAGTATTTTTAATAGAATAGATGCAGTAGAATTGAGATCTCTTATGCGAATGTGTGGATACTCTGTGTATGATAGAGTGTCAAATGAAAATATAAGAAGTGAATGCGGTGCGAATGATGGTGACATGAACAAATAATGATAGGATCATTAATATGGTTTGGACATATTAAAAGATTGAAAGAAGAAAGAATGGTGAAAAAATTAAATGTGAATGATGTAAATAGAACCAGAAATAGAAAAAGACCGAGGAAAACGTGGCACGATCAAATAAATCAAATATTGAACGTCGGCCATGTGAGGAGTCAGAGAAATCGACGCGCGTGCATGACACGATGTATGAATGTTGAGGAAGCGAGAAAAATATGTCAGGAAAGAAAAGTGTAGCAGTCCATTCTTTCTGCCTACCCCTTCGGGGAGACGGCGTGATGGTTAGTTAGTTAGTTATTTATATTTGATTTTAGTATTTTTTTCTTGATATTTTGTTTTCAGTGAGTTTTTGTGATAGAAATATAAATCATTTACAATTTAAATCAATTCGGTTATAATTATCAATTTTGTTATGACATTAATTGAAATATTAGATGCAATAAGTACAATTAACATGATCGCTCTGCATTGCGTCAACTGCAATAATTCCACCCCATGAAGCGGACAGCATACACAGCCAGTAACCCAACCCTAGGATAAAACTGCGTCCTTTTATGGACGTGTTTGTGTTCTGAATTTGAATTCAAACTTTTCCCGCCAAAAGAAAATGTTTGAACCGCCTTTCGACGATCACATCCACGGATACGGATTTTTCACTTTCCTAGTAAAACCCACAATTTTACAAAAAGGTGAAAATCAGTATATTGTATTTTAAATTAAAATTATTTCAGCACATATTTTAAAAAAGTATTTTTATTTTATCACGGAGAAATATTTGGTGTGGTAGAATTCACGTGACAATATAAATGGCGATAGACTAGCTACCTATCACATGTCATGAGAATCAATAGCTCAAAAGTTGTAGGTAATCAATAATTTTGTTCAAATAACCCAATATATATATATACGAGTATAAAAATCGACGCGCTTGCATGACACGTTTTATGAATGTTGAGGAAGCGAGGGAAGTATACTAGGGAAAGGTGTGGGGGTCTACCCTTTCTGCCTACCTGATGTATTGGACTTCAAAGTAACCCGGTCTTAAATGAGTTTAAACCCTAAAATCTTTTGGAATGTCTTGAAGTTAATATAATTTATTGTTTTAATAAAATTTTTTGTGGTTTAAAAATGTGATACGAAATCATAATAATGGATACATTATTAATATATGAGAAATATGAGTACTGTTAGATTGCATTGGTATGACCATACATTAAATGCGGATTGAATCAAAGTATTAAAACATTCGATCATCATCTATAATAAATAATTTCAATATTCTATATAACTAGTAATATTCTCAACTTCCCGAACGATTTCAAACTCAACACCTTGCTATTAGAATAACTTCACGAACGTGTCTAACTTATATGGTTCAAGTTCTTTGAAGAGAATCGGATGACCTTTGACTGCGCTAACTCTCAATACTCGTGGTACATTTTTAAACCAAATGTTAAATATTGAACTTTTAAAAAGAGAACCAAGATATCAGTTTTATAAAAATATTATTTTTTTCTTTAATAATTATGTAAAACTTCATATTAAACAATTAATGCGTATGAAAACGCTTGTTTTCTAGAAGTTTTATTATAAAAATAACAACAAACCATCACGCCGTTCCCCCGTAGGGGAAGGTAGAGAGAATGGACCGCCATACTACTCTATCCTGGCACACCTCTCTAGATTCCTCCACATTCATACACGCACGTTGATTCTTCCGACTTCTAACATGAGCAACCTTTAAAATTTGATTAATTTAGTCATGCCATGTTTTCCTCGGTCTGTCTCAACTCCGTACTACATTTACATCATTAACGTATACTTTCTCCATCCATGCGCTCCATGTAATAAATTTTCATTAAATATTATATATTATATATATAAAAATAGTTTTCGTATAATATTTTTAAGTATTAAATAATTAATTAAGATAAGCTGGCATCGACAAACTAAGCCAGCCTGGCGAAATCGGTTGCAGCTGAAATAAATGCAAAAAGTCTAAGTATTTATGAAAAACATCGTTTTAGATATTTTTATTTAAAAGGAACTTCCATCAAGATATTTCAGTAAAATCATTAGAGAATAAAACATTTTATTCATTTTAATTGTTTCAGTACTACAAAAATATAATTAAAAAAATATGTAAACACCATGACCAATTAGAGGTGAATATAAAAAATACATTTTAATAAGCGATTTCGACCAACTGTTTATCATGTAGTAAGACGTTTAAATTACTTTTTGTTTTATAAAAGTGCTTTAAACGCCAAAAGATTTTTTGTTGCCACCCAATATGCATAACACGCGTATGAGTTCTTCTTATAAATATTAATCTCATAAAATCAACGTTTTTTTTATCGTATTGGTTGTTTTCTCGTTTGGAACCGATTCTAATATTTTTTGCAAAATACAAATCTTTTTTCCATTGTTTTGGCTGAAACACTATGATACCTTAACATTTTAAACTGTTTAATTAAATAACTTTGTTTTTGGTCACAATTGTATTTTATTTTACGCGACAGCTATTTTATTCACCTACAGATGTTGACATCATCAGGTGTTTAATTTGCACAAATATATTTAATTTAACAGTTTAAAATCTTTTTTCGATTAACTTTTATGGAACGTATCTTTGGTCATTCTTGTGTTCATAAATGTGTGATTAAATTTAAAAACATATAATAATTCTTACATACATAAAAATTTAGATAACGCTTTTTGAATAGTGTCTTTGTCAGAATTTGGGTACCTACGTTCGATTATTATATATCTTTTTGGTCAGAAAGTAATTTTCTTTGAGTTTTGCATAAGTGTAGGGCAGTCGCCAGTGAGTAGCCAGCATCTAGGGCGGATGTGATCCGGGATCTTCGCCTTTCTCGTCACGCTCTTGACTGTGGACTGCGGATCCGGCAGTTGTTAGCGAGTAGTTATCTCGCGCGAGTGACTCCGGCGACTGATCCCGATCCACAAGAGGGGTCAATTCCTAACAACTCTCAACTAAGCAAATGCGGCTCGTTGAGTTTTTGTCAAAGTGATTCTGATAACAAAGTTTAGGTAAAATTTTAGATACTTATTTATTTATTTACTAAAAGAAACAAACAGCGATTTTAATATAACACATAAATAAAAGCATACTGAAACAAAAAAATTAGGCCATTTATTGGAAGAAGAATTAACAGTACAGTCCAATGAATTAAAATCGAAATTAAACTTAAGTAATGTAGAAATAATAAAAAAAAGTAAAATAACATTATAGTTTCGTTTTCTTCGACAATTTTGTCGAAATAACGTTCGTTCAGATTGAAAATATCGATGTTGCCAATGTACCTATTGTAGCTGTCACGAATTCGGTTTATTGCCACGCTTTGAGCGCAGTTAGTGCGATAAGCAGGATTGTGGAAAACTTTACTAGCGGTATATCTTGTGCGATGCATATAGGAATTTAGTGTAAATTTACTAAGATTTCGTTTTAAATATAAAAAAAATAACTATATTTTCTGATATTTAAAAAGATAGTTTAAGAGTCATTTTGATAAGGATTGTGGAAGCCGGTAAAATATGATATAAAAAATTTAAAGTCTCTGATTTTATCAGTTCATTAAAAATGGGCTCCTGTTCATTCCCGATCAATTAAATAATTAGGTAAAAAAAATGTATTCAACATAATATTTTATTTGTATAAGATAATTCGTTACCATTCATTAATGTGAATAAAACAAAACTTACGATTTTTTTTGATACAGGAAACAAATCTATGATACGCCCATAGATCGTATAAATGAATAGTTGTGAACCAATAGTAGCAGGTTATCATAGCAAAAAAAATATTCGCAAAAAAAAATATATTTGATAATGCCGTAGCAAGGCGAAACATGTTATTACCATAAAACTAACTATATTACAATGGCCGAGCCATAGAGGGCTCCCTTCGTTTACCCGAAGCTGTTATAGGCGCAGCGGCGATTTTAGTCATTTAGTCAGCTTCAATCGTGCACTCCCTAGGCCTGTCCCACGTCCATGCGGGACATACGTTAAAAAAAAAAGTATATTTGCAATCAAGGGGGACCCAGACCACATTTAAGCTGCGCTTCTTTCCCTCGATGTCCCGCCGTACACACATAGCTATACAACAGCAAAAAAAAAATACACAATTGATACATAAATAACTATGGTAGAGATAGAATAAAAAAGAATTAATGCACAGCAGGAGGCACAGGAGGGAGGGAGGAGACAAAATGCAGGATGGGGAAAGTAAGGAAATTTATTAACTAACTTTAATAAAACTTCTATAAAACGTACGTTTTCATTAATAATAATTACATAATGTTTCTGTTTGATAATCCGAAGTTACTCTCACTACCCGCCTTTGTATCTGAACTTAGAATCTCTATAACAACTACCCAGCTCAGATATAAACTAAGTCAAGGAATCTCAGTTTCCAGGAAGTGTCTAATGATATCCGGAAGAGGTCAACTAATAATTATAATTGTGTTCTCTGGCCTTTTGATGTAGGTAAGAATGTACAATATCCACTAGTTTTCATAGTATAGAAATTTAGCTTTGTCTATTATGGTCGCCGTTTCTGAAATAGGAGACTCTAGATATCAAAGAGAAAAGTAATTTAAGAAATGTTTTCTTTAGAATTAATAAAATTAACTTTATACATGTATTTTAAACTTTATACACCTGGTTGAAAAAGATCATTCGTTTAAAGATAATGGGGTTAAATTTTGCATGTTAATAATGAAAATGTAACTTTGAGCAATCTCTAATTTTTAGAAATTAATAAACCAATTAAAAATAAAGAATGTATTATAAATAATCAAATAAATTTAACGTCAAGTCCAATCTTTGATTTATTTCCTTTGTTGTGAGTGAGCCCCCGACCTGAACCCCAATAAGAACATTAAATTATTATTAAATTTTTAATTATTTTTTATAATGTTTGTTATAACAAAAGCATAAACGTTCCAAAATAAATCTTTATAACATCTGTCAAAACTGATCATATTTGTAAACCATTTTATAATATTTGTGAAATGTATACTTATATCTGTATACGAATCCTGGATTTTCACTTGTGGGTGGTTAATTTAAATTTTTAATTGTATCTCAATAGAGACGAAGAAACAAACTGGAAACTGAATATGGATGATCAAGGTGTTTACAGGACTTATGACCTGTCATTGGTTGGGTTAAGCGCACGCTTTATGTAATTACAACATTCCCCATTCCACATTCAGTTTCATCCATCATCCATATTCGTATGATCATCCATATTCAGTTTCCAGTTTGTTTCTTCGTCTCTATTGAGATACAATTAAAAATTTAAATTAACCACCCACAGGTGAAAATCCAGGATTCGTATACAGATATAAGTATACATTTCACAAATATTTGTAAATATTCTGGTCAATTCTTTGGCGTATAAAATAGGAGTGATACTCCAGGCGACTTCTAAACAGTGCGCTAGGAGGCGGTAGCCTCTTCGCATTGTGTTAATAAAGTAGTTTGCTAAATGCTAAACAATCATTCTTCATAGATGGCGTTAGTGGGTGGATTGTATAGATTAATCTTAAAAAATTAATTAGTACAATCAAATCTACATAGATGGCTAACTGGAACTGACACGTGAAGATAGGTATGGATTTGAGTATATATACAACTTCCAAAAATGTATCATGCATGATCATAATAACAATGGTGGAATGGGGAATGTTGTAATTACATAAAGCGTGCGCTTAACCCAACCAATGACAGGTCATAAGTCCTGTAAACACCTTGATCATCCATATTCAGTTTGTTTCTTCGTCTCTATTGAGATGCAATTAAAAACATTTTATAATATTTTAAATATCTTTATAGTATCACCGAGGAAGGACCGGGTTGTCCGAAACATGACTGATATTTATTTTTTTAAATGTTAGTGTTGTATGTACAAAGTATATAAAAAAGAAAAAGACAAATAATACTTTATGACTAATTTCGATTAATAAATAATTTTGATAACTTTTTAACATTAATTACTTACATCATTGTATTCTGGGTATGGATAGAGCTCTTTATACTGATTTCGGATGTTTAATTTTTTGACCTGTAATGAATTAGATATGAAAAATAAAAAATCCATTTCAATTTAGCTAATCATCAGAAGTATACTAAAAAAAGTTTTTCCACTGCATAACAAGAGCGATGAAATGAATTATTCGATCACTCATATTGAAATATCTGCACAATGCTGGGTATGACATGACACCTACAATTTGGCAGTATTCAAATAATCCGATCGGAATCGTTTGATATGCATGAGGGAAGAGGTCTTCCAATCAAAATCATCGCTGACGAGGGAGCACCGATTTCCATTCGTGTGTACCGAATTGATTACCGCCTGCCCAGCGGAGATGCGGGCTGAAGGCTACTGCCGGAATGCATAGGGTAGGTTAACATATTAAACGATGCTTCGTGTCTATTAAAAACACATTTTTTTCCCAAAATATTAAATAATAAAAAATATTTTTACCCTTAACATATTTTGATAAATAAATTTTACCTTGAGCAAGGTAAAATTTACGGAAAACAAAGTATATCTATAGATATAAAATAATAAAACACTTTGTATTTAACCACGGTATGATATACTTACAAAGCTCCCAGTCTCTCCACACAGGTCAGACTGAATAGACTGAGATGGGCCGGTCACGTGCAGAGGATGCCGTCATCGCGAACCCCAAAAAGATTGCTGAAGTGGCACCCAGGTGGTAGAAGACCAATTGGACGACCAAGGCTGCGATGGGAGGATGAAGTTGGGAGAGATGGGGCGAAATTGTTCCATTGAGTGTCGTGAGAATCTGACAAATTGAGGGTCAGATTGGAGGGTCGAAGCGGAGGACAAGAGGAGTTGGAGGCGAAGAATACTGGAGGCTAAGGCTCGATATGGGCTGTAGGGCCATCGAAAAAGAAGATGGTTATTATTGGTTGGTATTGAAACTGTAACATTGTCCATACAAAGTACCGAGAAACTACGAGTGACCCAAAGAGACATGGGAAGAGCCATGTTAGGAATAAGCCTAAGAGTCAGAGTCAGAAACGATACGGTGAGAAAAAAAACAAAGGTAACTGACATCATCCACCGGGTGGTGACTCTAAAATAACAATGGGCAGGTCTCGTAGCCAGAAGCTCAGATGAAAAATGGACAAGAAGACTGCTGATTTGGAGACCATGGACGGCAAAGACAAGTGCAGGGCGACCGCAACTACGGTGAAAGGATGATCTAAACAGACATGTCGGAATAACCTGGATGCAGTCTGCACAAGACAGAGTGACATGGAAGCGAATGGACTAGACCTGTGTCCAGGAGTGGACGGGAATAGGCTGAGGAAGAAGAAGAAGAAGATGGTTATTATTATAAAATTGTTGCCAAGTAGTTTTTTATGGACCCAGATTTCATCGGGGCAATATATTAACTATGCAAAATCATAAAATATACATGATTACTATATATAATATTGTATATAGTAATCATGTACATGTATAATAAACGGTAGTGAAGGCAGAGGGGGTGAGAGAAGGAAAAGGATAGGCGTAAAAATGTTAACCTTTGAAATAGTTAATTTCTAAGAAATGTACATAAATATTACACAACCACAAAGTAAGTACTTCGTGTTTAAAAAGGGAAACGAAGATGATTTAAAACACTGTTTTTTACACTTTTATTTTTTATTTAAAATTTTCGAAGGTTTTACACCTTTATCATCGGATGAACTATAGAAACCCTTTTACTTAGAGTAGTCAGAGTTCATCAATTGGACGACCAAAGCTGCGATGGGAGGATGAAGTTGAGAGAGATGGGGCAATATTGTTACGAGTGTCAGATTGGAGGGTCGAAGCGAAGGACAGGAGGAGTTGGAGGCGAAGAATACTGGAGGCTTAGGCTCGATATGGGCTGTAGGGCCATCGAAGAAGAAGTCAGAGTTTATTTCGTTCTCTAGGCGATGAATGTGTATAACCTTTGAAATGTCTCGATTATTGTAAATTCAAAGCGGAAAATATTTTTTTAATCCATAAAAAAATTGTTTTCCTGTTAAAAATGGTTAACTTTCTTCAATATTATAAAGTTCTTGCTGGTTAAGTGCCTAATTACAGCTAATTTAAAAAACGGTGGATACGTGTAACACAAATTAAATAAACACAAAAGTCCGGATCGTCCATGTCAACACGTGCAACATCGAAAAAAACATTACTTCATTACATTATGTGCTAAATAAAAAAAACGTTGGATTCGTGGAACATAAATTAAATAGACAATATGTGCACCATCTCAAAAGAACATTTTGTGTTAAATTATTTTTATTTTGTTATTTTATTTTATATCATTGTATTTTATGTTATTTGTTTTAGATTTATTTTGTGGGTGTTGGACAATCGAAGTGTGCGCGAGAGATGCCTATTGGTGGCGATGAGGTTCGCAACCCATCACAACGCGTCTCCCGCGGAGCGAAAAGAGAAGGTTGGAGTGCCGCATCAGTAAAAGTGTGACAGTCTATTCTTTCTGCCTACCCTTTCGGAGAGACGGCGTGATGGTTAGTTAGTTAGTTAGTTAGTTTAAAAAAATTGTCATCATAGAATTTCACAGTGTTAACGCAAAAAGTTAATAAAAAATTAAAACGTTAATATATCCATATCCACTATATGCAGGTATAAGGAGAATTTACTTTTTCCTAAACAATGATGTAAAACTTCGTATTAAATACTAATGAAAACGTCTGTTTTCAAGAAGTTTTTCAAACATCAATATATGATTAATACCTTACAAGGCGAAACACGTCAATTTCATAAATTATATGATAAATTAACACTTGAAAAGCAGACGTTTTCATTCGTATTATTTATTTCTTAAGGTGAAGTTGAATTTATTATATATGGTATAAAATGCATAAACAACTTATCATATGTTTTCCATAATATTAAGTTTGAATAAATACCGATGGTAAAAAATATTACCCACTAAATAAGCTTTAATGAACAAATCCTTTGAGTCTATTTTTTTATAAAATACGACAGAATTTTTGAATACCTAGATTGTTCAACACATGTTCGGTAAAATTTATCAAAACTCATTTCGTACATTCCACAAATTAATGAAAAAACATACACACCCGCAGAGGGGTGGAATGAATCGAAACGTAAGCATTCGTATAAAGTTCGTTTATAAAAACCGGGTCGGTAAAATTTGGAAAAGGTATGTAATATTTAGGAACAGGCATACCAGCCGTCGGCTTAATTTACAAACCCTACGCAATTTTGTTTAAATATTCATTACGGTTCTCGGGCACAAAATATTTACAATAATTACCGCAGGCGAGTTTGCGCGCGTTATGAAAACTTTTGAATCTTGATGTTTTAGCTAATCGTAAAAAAAAATATTGTCATATTTGAGAAATTATGGTTTTATGTAAACAAATGTGTCATACAGGGTTGTGTAATGTTTCGTGGTTATTTAATCTAAATATGTTCCCGTGGTTATATATGGCAGAGTGTACGAAAGACCTGAAACGGTTGGTCGTAGGTGGCAAAATGAGCAAAATGTCAGTAAGCTGTCGATTTTATGCGGGTGACGCTGTCCTACTTATAGACAACGAGCGTGAAATAAAATTCATTTTAACATCTTTAAAACTGACCACATACATGATTGTGTTTGATTAAATATTTATTTTGTATTGATTTACCAATCTGGCCAACTATCATTCGCAAAGGAGTCCCAATTTTTTTTACCATTCTTTCTTCATTCATTCTTTCCATATGTCCAAACCATCTTAATGATCCTTTCATTATTTTGTTCATGACACCATCATTCGCGCATTCACTTCTTTTATTTTCATTCGACACTCTATCATACAGAGTATCCGCACATTCGTCTAAGAGATCTCATTTCTACTGCATTTATTCTACTTTCATCCTTTTTTGCCAGTTCTATGCTTCGCTTCCATACTACATAAGGGTCGGTAGAAGAACACCATTGTGCACTGCCATTCTAGCTTTTTTGGATAGGTCAAAAAATAATAATAAAAAAATATAATAATCAGGTGTGATTCAAACCGGTTGTTGAATGTGAGCGACCCACCCATACTCCTCCCCCGGGTTCTAGTTCCACCCGGCACAGCGGGGGAATGGGTGGTCCAAATTGGACAACGGTCGCGCCGGCAGAACCGATACGCGGCGTGCTTTACGCTTATTACATATTTTGCTGCATCCAAATTTGATCGGCGTCCCGTGAAAAATTGTCATCGGGATCTGGTCACCGATTCGTAAACCGCGCTGCGGAATTAAATGGAGATGTTTCGGTTCACGTTTGTTGTTCATTCAAAATTCATTGCGGAATTCTTTGTTATTTCACTCCGAAAGAATGTGGATGCCACGTGAACCGGAATTCACGTTAATTTACTCTGTGCTTGGAGTTAGCAGAGTCATGAAAGGGATTTGACATTAATCCGACTTTGTTATACTCGAAGTAGGAATTTCTCATTGTATTTTTTTAATTAAATAAACAGGGCAGAATTTCTTTAATGCGCCCTTCAAATCCGGGCATCCCAAGAATGTCTAACAAACTATTTCGTGACATAATTGGTTCCTTCGTTAAATAATAAAAACGTAAATATGTAGTTATTTATGATTCTTTTAATGAAGTATTTAGGGACGAATTTTATTAAATCTGTTATAAAATTTCGGACAAATATTGTAATCGGAATTTTAATGGTACCAAATAAATATTTCTTGCTGATTGTGAGAAAAATATATAGGTCATTCGCACCGCATTCACTTCTTATATTTTCATTCGTCACTCTATCATAACACAGAGTATCTACACATTCGTCTAAGAGATCTCATTTCTACTGCATTTATTCTACTTTCATCCTTCTTTTGCTAGTTCCATGCTTCGCTTCTATACATAAGGGTCGGCAGAGAATCTGCCCCAACCCTTCTTTCAATATTCCTCTCCACTAGCCCATCCTTTGTTAACATACTACCTAAATACACGAACTCATCTACTTGCTCCAAATTTTCAGCATTCACGCTAATGTTGCAGACTAATTTTTAATCATTGTAATAATAATAATTCATGAACAGTAGCTTATTTAACTTATGTAACTTAACTTTTATCTAGTAACTTATTTATATGAGATGTTTAAATATTACATTTCATATGTGCAGTACTTTTCTGATAAAAGAAGAGTTCTCCTTTTTCATGTTTAAAATCGAATTCTTGCTCGTAACAAAGACACATGGTGTTCTATTTAAGTGCCAACGTTATTATTTGTGTGAAATATCTACTGGAAAGCTTCAACAGACATACAGACTCTCTACACATGCCCTTAAACTATAAGTAGCCAAGAAAATGAATGCCTATAGTAGCGAAAAAGAAACAACGAAAATAAATAAAAAGACAACTTATTGAACACTAAGGCATTAACATTTTGAAATTCCATAGTTATATACTTAGAAAATTGAAAAACTTCGTTTAATTCACTATTTATTAAAAAATATTAAAAAAAACACTCCATGTTTCGGAGGATACCTCTATAAGTAGGTACTAACAATATAATATTTTTTTTAATAAATGTGGATTTAACAAAAATTTTCAATTTCCTAAGTAAACAAAAATACGTTCACATTTCACGCGCTTAAACAAACTCAGTATTGATACAAGATTCCTTTTGGGGAATTCGTAAGCTTAAGATATTTTGGTGCCAAAACATTGGTGCCCCATGTCGTATGCTTATGGAACTCTCGCGTGATCGTAAAGGCGGTTATGGATTTTCGGTACTATGTAACAGCGTCCCATTTGATACTTGCGGGGCTATAACAAAGGAAGTGAAGTCAGTATCGCGGATGATGTATGGTATAAAGGATGAACAAGTAGTACTACACAGTTTCCTACACCTGCTATACATTATTGCGTTCCATGAAAATGAATGGAAGAGGGATATATGGAGTAAGTTTATGTTCCACAATGATATTGTCACTCGTTAACGCTGAAGAGTGCATTAAAGATGTTACGTATTGGGTTAAGTTATTTTTTATCCGTCTGATTTTATTCAATACTAGCTAATGCCCGGCATGCGTTGTCTCATTGCCTCTTTCAATTATTTTTGTTATTTGTTTGAAGTAGATACACATGCACAAAACAGAAACATTTGCATATACAAAATAAATAAATGTTAATTGATATTGTGTTTGTTTCGTAAATCAAATTTGGTAAAAATCAATTAAAGGGCTTTGGGGTATACAATATTTTTAATATTTCCATCTTCTGAATCTTTTTTCGGCTGTCCTTCACATGAACATGCAACATAAAATTGATCATGTTAAAAGTATGAATTTTCCAGATTCTAATCGGTAAATAACAAAATATCATGGTATAATCCACTATTTATTCATTTCTGAAAGAATGAGGAAAAAAGAGTGTATGAAAACAAGCGCGTATTCTATTATAATAAAATAAAATTTCAAAGCAATCGATTTTCCGAAAGTAGAAATCATGGATGTCCACACCGATAGCCAAAAAATCATTTATATATACCCCAACGTTGTCGATCACCGCGGCGAACCTGTCCCTGTCCTGCGCTGCTCGGAACAGCTCCTCCACACTTCGGATGCCGGTCCACTCCCTCGCATTTCGTAGCCAAGACATTTGTCTTGGCATTTTTTGATAATCGTTCGAAATTTGAAAATTGTTCGAAATTTGAAAATCGTTCGACATATTCAATTCGTTCAAAATTTTAAAATCGTTCGAAATATTTATATACTCGTATATCTTTCGAAATTCTATTCGATATATATCGAAATTTGAAAATTGTTCGAAATTTGAATGTTGTTCGAAATTTGAAAAACGTTCGAAATTTAAAAATTGTTGGACATTTTCAAATCGTTCTAAATTCGAATTTCAGTCGACATGTTCAAATGGTTCGAAATTTGAAAATCGTTCGAAATTTGAATTTTTATCGACATATTCTAATCGTTCGAAATTTGAAAATCGTTCGAAATTCGAAAATTGTTCGACATGTTCAAATCGTTTGAAATTTTCAAATCGTTCGAAATGTTGTGTCAAAATTTCAAAGCATTGGGTTAACAAATTTAGTTGAATTAACATTAAAATTTCAAAGCAAAAGTATTTTTCTGAAAGATGGAGAAGAAAACGAAGAGTGTATGAAAACACGAGCGTTTTATAGTGAATTGTTGTGTTAAAATTTCGAAACAGGCGTTAAATATCAAAATTTCGAAGCATTCTGTTTTTTTCGAAAAGAAGAAATCATGGACAGACTCACGGACAGGCAAACGTTCATTTTTATATATTTTCAATGAAAATTCAAATAAATACAAAACGGAAACAGAAACAGAAAAAACAGAAACAGAAAGAGAATAAAATCAGGAACAGAATTAAAGGAAAAACAGAAACAGATAACACAAAAACAGAAACAAAAACAAATGTCTAAAGCATCGTGAAACACCACATTAAAGGCCCAAGTGGCACCACAAGATCTAGCACAAACTTTACAAATTGCTGCAAACCAATCTATTGGACTAAGCAACTAACTATTATAAATTATAACCGAAAGCAAAGTTAAACATCATATCGGCCATATGAGTAGTCGGAGAAATGCAAGCGCATGACACGATGTAATAATTTTTAGGAATTGAGAGAAGTATTGACATAAAAAATATTATTGGGGTTCAAAAGGGTAGTAGGGCTACGATGGGGTATGTTTTGCTGGAAAGCATGCCTTTACAAAATGTCGTAAGGCGCCATGTTGCATTTACAACAGCAACATTACTATCAAGTCCAACTCTCTAGCGTCCACGAGAGGTCTTTTAAAGACCCCGCGAACCCCGGGCAATGTGGCACATATTACTTAGTGCCATAGCAGATAGAGAAAGGACGAATGGCGAGCTTCCAGCGCCATAAAACTGGATACACCCAGCTAAGGGAAGGTAAACCAGACAGAAAATCTTCCAGAGAAGGCAAGGGGATACCACTCTGGATATTTTTTCCCATGTCATCACTATGAACAGCCGAACTGCCCAGGACAGGGAGGCCTACTCAAGGGTGATAGTCAACGTTAGGGAGACCTGACAGGACACAAAAAGAATACTAAGGTTGACATAAAGAACATTGTGGCGGTTCAATCCTTCTGCCTTCCTCTAAAGAGAAATGGCACAGTGGTTAGTTAGTATTATGTTTTGGTAATCGCAACACGTTGAAGTTCGCAAGAAGCTTGATACTGCACCGGCGGATGAAGCTTGTCATGATTAATGTACACCCTCTTGACTCCACTATTAGACTGGTACAAATTTCCGTGTTTTTGTTCCCTGCGTGTAGTTTAACTTTAAGCGAAACAAGTTGATTAATTACGGGACCGTTGCTAGTCAGCTTTGTTCCAAAATCAATATGGCGGCGGCCGGAGGCAACAGCTGATTTTGACATCTAGACTTCACCACTTAAATTAGTTTTAACTTTCCGAGTACGTGAAGGGTTAGTCTTGACGTCGGTCTCATACAAGAATCTAAATACGTCTGCGAAGTAGCACGAAGAACTTACATATAATATAAATATTTGTAATACACAAATTATACGATACAACAAATAAATTGTTAAATTCCACTTTGAATGAAAGGTGTAAAACTCTATATAATAAATAATAAATTTGAATAAAAATATCTGTTTTCTAAAAGTTTTATTATATTTTATGGGATGACATTTTCCCTTTGCATTAAATGCTACACAATAATTTATCTAGAAATAGAGGAATACCGAGGAAAACGTGGCACGATCAAATAAATCAAATATTGAATGTCGGCCATGTGAGGAGTCAGAGAAATCGAAGCGCGACACGATGTATGAATGTTGAGGAAGCGAGAGAAATATGTCAGGAAAGAAAAGTGTGGCAGTCCATTCTTTCTGCCTACCCCTTCGGGGAGACGTCGTGATGGTTAGTTAGTTAGTTAGTTTATAATTTATCTATGGTGATAAAAATATATCAGATAGGGTACAAGACATTTTTTAACGATAATTTTTAGTATGATATTGTCATATTCGACTTATTTTAATTGAAATAAAAGTTAACACATTTTCATGTATTATTCCTATTAATAAATTTCAATATAGAACATATTTTTTGAAAATGAAGCTAAATGTGTTAAAATATAAGTAGCCAAGTTTTTTCTAAGGCTAACAACAAATGATGTCAGTTGTTTAATAAAAAAAATCTATTATGTATAATAGTTAAAACATAATGAAAACTTTTTAAACTATTTATTGGCGAATTGTTTAGCAAGTAAAACAGTGTTTGGTAGATTATATAATAAAATTTTAAATATAAAACAAATATTTGAAATCTTAGCATAATACTTCATTTATTTATTAATTATTTGTGAGTGTATACTTATACCTGTATACGAAATCCTGGATTTACACCAAAGGGTGGTTAATTCAAATTATTTGAATTAACCACCCTTTGGTGTAAATCCAGGATTTCGTATACAGGTATAAGTATACACTCACAAATATTTGTTCTTCAAATATTCTGGTCAAAATTCTTTGGCATATAGAATGGAATAATACTCCTAGCGGCTTCTAACAATATGTTAGGCGACAGCCTTCGCATTGTGTTAATAAGGTAGTTTGCTAAATGCCGAAAATCATTCTCCATAGATGGCGTTAGTGGGTCGGTTGTATAGGTTAATCTTGAAAAATTCACAAGTGCAACCAAATCTACATAGATGGCTGACTGAAACTGACACGTGAAGATAGATATGGATTTTGAAGTATATATACATCTTCCAAAAATTTGTCATGCATGATCATAATACCAAAGGTGGAATGGGGAATGTTGTAATTACATAAAGCGTGCGCTTAACCCAACCAATGACAGGTCATATGTCCTGTAAACACCTTGATCATCCATGTTCAGTTTCCAGTTTGCGTCTTCGTCTCTATTGAGATACAACAATTTTTATTTTATTTATTAATTATTTAATATGAAGTTTTACATCATTGTTCAAGAAACAACAAAGTTATTCGAAGCAATGTTTTAAACGTCGATTGTTAAATAAGCGACGAATCCTGTTATTACTACATTACAAGACTTTTATTTTCTTTTGTATTTTCATTTATTTTTCATTAGATGAACAGCAATGCATCCTGAATTGTGAAATAACGTGAAAACAGCCAGCGAGGGAACGGCTGTATTAAAAACTTTCATGTAACTTTCGGATATAAGCTCATTTTATTTCCTGATTGTTGAGTCGCCCAGCAATGTGGGTCGCGAGCCAATGTACCGAGTTATTACGTAAATATGTTACTAATACTGGAAACTAGGATGCGACTCTGTAGAAAACTTTTGCCATTGAGAACCTAATGTATAATTCAATAAATTTACTTATGAGCCATCTAATGGAGTATAAAATGTAAAATACGTTCAAATAGGAAACTCTAGTTTGAAATGTGGAGATTTATATCGGTGCTATAAGGATGATATGAGTAATGGAACAATTGAATTTCTTTTATGAATTTTGTTTCGCTTTATAAATATCAAAATAGCAATAATATTGTTTCACAGTGTATAAACATTAACTCGTACGTTGAAGTTCATAAAGATTTTATTTTATACATGAATGGATGTACGGTTGCTTTGAGCGAATTTATATAATATTAAAGATATTAAATTTGGGTACACAAAGTGTACGTAAGAATTCTGCTTGTCTTTGATAAGCACTATATTAAGCTTTTTTTATATATTATTAAATACCAGATATATGGATTGTAATAACAAAGGTGCGTTAAATAAATAATAATTCCTTTGGGAGAGGCATTTGATACTTTGGGAGAGGCATAATGTAATACAAGAACCTAAGGATAAAACATGTGCAAATTACAACATTATAGAATTGTTTTATATGCGAGCAAAAATTAGGTCTGCGAATAATTTGTAACATGAAATTATTAACGTTGGTGAATAAAATTATTTAAAAAAAAAAAAACATAATAAATAATTTTGAACAGAAACGAAAAATTTGTAAACACAAAAAAATTAAACACTTCGTATCTAACCATGATATGATTAGAAATTAATTTTGCTTGCATCCACGTTTTACCAGGGAAATATAAGATTTGTTAACAAGTAGCAGTGGATGACAGACGGCTGATGATGATGAAAATCTTATAATTAATTCGTTGCGTTTAATTTTATTAATTTGCCTTATTGTTTCGACCGGTTTCGGAAAAATCGATCAATGATAGTGTTGACTATTTAACCACGTAAAATTATTACATAAAAATAAGAATTCAGTTGCCAGGATTCATTAAAAACTAAATATATTTTATATTGACAGTTTTTAAATGCTGTTTAAACTCTTTGAGTGTAATTTTTTTAATCAAAACACTGTTTTTTAAACTTTTTATTTTCTTTTCTCGATGTGTTTAGAAGGTTGTACACTTATATCATCGAGAATAGAAAATAAACAAACCATTTTGCAATGTAATACAAGAACCTAAGGATAAAACATGTGCAAATTACAACATTATAGAATTGTTTTATATGTGAGAAAAAATTAGGTCTGCGAATAATTTGTTACATAAAATTATTAATGTTGGTGAATAAAGTTATTTAAAAAAAAATCATAATAAATAATTTTGAACAGAAACGAAAAATTTGTAAACACAAAAAAATTAAACACTTCGTATCTAACCATGATATGATTAGAAATTAATTTCGCTTGCATCCACGTTTTACCAGGGAAATATAAGATTTGTTAACAAGTATTTTAAGCTTGGGTGCAAGCAAAACTAGTTTACCTTAAATATAACAACCACACTGCGGTTAAAACAAAGCGTTTTTTTTTGTATTTATAAATTTAAAATGTCTAACCATAAAGTGAGTGCTTCACGTGAATTAAAAATTGATTCTCTAAATCTGGTACCATTTTGGATCGCCATAAGTACCATCGTATTTCCGTTCACTTGGTTAATTTTAAATTAAAAGGCTCATTCATATGAGCTAAAACTCAGATTCTTTCATAACGGATGATTAATGAACAGGCGAATTCATGGATTATAAATAGCCAGTAGCCCGACGTTATTTTAAGCGACGATCGATGTCATGTATTCGAAATTCAAATAAAATGATTTCAATTCAAATAAATGAGCTTTAAGACGTATTACTTAACATTTAATAAAGGTAGGAACTTGTACCTGGTATTTGAAAATAGTTTTTTTTCGTTAATTAGTGCCTTCTTAAAATTTCACATACTATAGGCAAAAACTACATTACAAGGTTTTAGACTTTTTGTTCTGGCAAGAAGTATATAAACTGACAATTTTACTCACTAACTTACTAACCATCACGCCGTCTCCCGAAAGGGTAGGCAGAAATAATGGACTGCCACACTTTCATCGATGCGGCACTCCATTCTTCTCTTTTCGCCCCCGCGAGAGATGCGGTGTGATGGGTTGCGAGCCTCATCGCCACCAAAAGGCATCTCCAGCGCACACTTTGATCGTCCAACGAATATTCAGTATAAAATGTTAATCACAATATTTTTTTCAAATAATCTTTACTTACTTCGTTAAAATGCCTTGATAAAATGATAAAAAAAGTTAAGAAATACTTAATTTTTAGACTAAAATTCCTAATGGCCTAATTAATTTTTTTTACACAATAATTATTTGGTATTTGAAGGTTATAAATGGAATTTAATTATATTCTAAACGTAATTAAATACTAGTTCACAATAAAACTTCGCAATTGCTCTATTTTATTGTCCGGAACTTTGGCAATTTCTTCGCTTATTAAGGTTTGAAAATATTACCAAAAGAAAATAATAAAATAGATAATTAGCACTTGTCTAGTTAAACATGATTTTTGTGATGTCATTTGGACCTTTAATGCAGTAGTTTCCCGTGGCTTTCTAGATGAATACGCAGAGAATAAAATCTATGCATTTCTTACAACAAGTGTGATCAAATCAGTTTATTTCATCAACATACATTACAAAATTGATTTTTAAGGCATCTATTGAGAACAGGTAAAATAATATATTATGTATAGCATACTACCAGAAACGCATGAGAGATGGTACAACATTAGGAAGACAGGATACTCTCCAGAATTAAGAGTATTTGCCTTCTGAACGTACTTTCAATAACATGAAAGACGTCGATCTCCGAGGAGACCGCGTTCAGCAGACTAATTGCTCTTCCCACCGGTGTCACCAGAGGCATATTGGTTCTGGCGGCCGGTGTGTGCTGTCGCTGTCGGAGATATCTATCAGGGACATAAAGGCAAACAGTACGGCCGAGTTCTCGAAGTATCCCCTAATTAATCTAAAGAAATGGGTAATTAGATGTCCATCTCTTCGAAGCTGTAGAGAATTGGTTCCGAGCATTCCTAAAAAGAAATGTCGTAGGATAGAGTCACGGATAGCTACCATACTCCCTCATGTAGAGATACCTCAGAATTTTTTTCTGAACCCTTTCCAGCATAACGGAATATCTCGCCTCGTGAGGACTCTATACCACTTTCGAGTCTGCTCCGAACCAATGTTTTATTTTGTGTTTAAAATTACCATAAATATTCCATTCTATCTACATACGACACTTTTAATTAGTAAATGGTAAGATGAAGGAAAAGAGACAGGTACGATTCCAAATTCTAAATTTGAATTATTTTAAATGGAATAAAACATTTATATTGGAAACAATGGTCCGTTTGGGCTTTTGTTTTAAAAATGGTTGGCGTAAACATACGAACTCGTTGTGAATATTGGAAATTTGACCTTAATTTTTTGAATACATATGTGTTATATGAACGTGCGTATAACGCACACATAATATAATATATCTCATGTGACCGCGTAACACTTATTTCCCAGACAACGTTGTGATAATAAATTTACCCTCTTTACATATTCCCGTCACGCCACGAGTATCCTCGTCTAAATTGACCCCCAGCCATGTCTTTTAGCGTACAATTTATTTAGCGTTTACCCCACTGCGGGCTGTTGTACCTAAAAAGTACAAAATTTCATAGATTCAATTATCTGAAAACACAGCTTTCACCGAAGAACTGAAAATCTGATTGAAGAATTTATATATAATATGAGTGACACCGTTTGTTTTCTAGAATGTTTCTATGTTTGTGTCAATAAAACATCGAAGGAGGGACTGGTACGATCATGTGCAAAGAATGAACACCACCTGAGTCCCCTATTTCATAATAAGTGCTTTAATAATATCGATGTGTTCCATCTTAATGAAAAGATTTAAAAAAAAATGTTGTAGCAACCCTTCTTTTCCTAACTCAACTTTTTCTTTTTGTTTTCCATTTTTATACTCTATTCATCTTTAATTATTCGTTAGTATTAGTATTACTATTATTCTCTTTGACTCACAAAAATATTATGTTGCTTTATTCTTCTTAAATATTTATATACATTATTTGCTTACAATATTTGTGGTAGCATGTAATGGGCCTTGTTTTGTTGTCTCTATGTGTTTGTACTGTTAACACTGTGGAATTCCATAATGTTATATGTTATATAATGTTACATTGAAATTGCTGTTTGTTACCCTCAATAAAAAAAATATCAGTCACAGAAATTCACCTCACAGGAAGAGCAACCTTCTTGAAAACATACCATATAGGTTGGTAGTAACATAGTTTTTGGGATCATGAGTATATTTGTGTTGTAGATTGTTTATTTAAAAATTAAGAATTTCGTTATTGAGTTAAAAAATCATTAATATTTGTTTGTTAACAAGAAAAACCTCATAATATCCGAAAGGACTTCCACATAATTCTTTTCTGACATACATCTCACGCCTTCTTAACATTTATGCACTATATCTTAAACGCACGTCGATATCTACGACTCCTCACTTGGTTGACATTTAATAATATTGGAAGTCGTAGAAATCGACGTTCGTGCATGAATGTAGAGGAAAGGAGAGAAGTATGTTAGGAAATAACAGTGTGGCGGTTCATTATTTCTGCATACCCCTTCAGCGAGGCGGTGAAGTTGTGAGATAGTAAGTTAATACATTAAAAACATTTTCATATTTAAAATTACCAAAAAATATTGATATAACGTTTTTACCTTATTATGTCTATTATTAATGTTATTCACTTATTTGTTTGTTTATTTATTTTCATAATTTTGTCTGAATCATCTATAATATAAAATTTCATGTATAATTGTTGCTACTTAATTAACGGTTTTCCCATCTTATAATTCAGGATTATAAAATTATTTACAATACTACTAAATTTGTCTGACTTGTTGATGTTGAATTTCTTTCAGGTATAATTACTGTTACTTAATTACTGTGTTTTCTCATCTTAATTGCTAATATTATTGTGTGTAGTTTCTTCCCCTTTTCATAATCGTGGTTACTATATAAATGAAATCTTTCTGTATTTATCTTTAGTTTATTGTAACACCTGACGGAGGTAACATCAGTTACCGAACGATTTTATAAAAAATAAACTCAATTTTTTATATTAAAACATTGTTTTTAATTTAACAGTAAATGATTAATTAACTTTATTGTATATTGGCAATTAATTAACTTTATTGTATATATCAGTAATATTGGCAATTTGAAGAAGACAAATTCTTAAAATGCATTATTTTATCTTTCACCAATTAGTGTGCGCTAAGTAAGGAAAGAATGCAAGGAAGAAGAAGAAGATGAATGATATCATAATATTAGGTAAGCGAACCCCGGGCAATGGGATCACACTCATAACCGTGTGATCACAGTAGATAACGAGGGGATGAAATTCGAGTTTCTGGCGCCTCCAAACCAGATCCAACCAGCTAAGGGAAGGTAACCCGACAGAAAAATCCACCAACGATAAACCACTCTGGTCACCTTTTCCCAGGAATCACTATGGCGCATACCTTTGCTGTAGTGATCGCCAACGTTGGGGGGACCTGGCACGTCACCAAAAGAAGAAGAAGGCAAGTACTCGTACAAGATTGTAAGTGTGAATTTTTGTTAGATCAGATGAAAGGAAATTACAATAGTATTACACAAACGTGCATATATCTCTCTGAGTCTGCATCAATAATGCAGAACGGAAGAGAATGAAGTTTAGTTGCGCGCGTGCAGCGGCAGCCGCCAGATAACTGACTGGCCGCAAGATTAATAGGGACAACTCATTGCATAGATACTATGTGTTTACTACTATTTATTCCTCTAGTCTCCCTCCGCAACTTAACCTCGGCTCGTATTGGAATTCAGCAGTTTAGTAGGATATAAATTATCAAGTGTACGGAAAATTTATGGTCATGTTTGTTTCGCGCGCGTTTTAAAACGGGTTTTAAATTTAATTTGCTTAGTTTTCAGGGTGTCTGGAAATAAGAGTTTAACCTCACACCGGACTTTCATCATTTCCTATAAGATAAAGAATGTGCGGGAAAACGTTGTATGATAGAATACCTATATAATATAGAGAGAAATGTAAGGTAGATGACTGCATCATGGATAAAATTAAAAAAGGATCCCTGAGATGGTTTGGATATATGGAACGAATGGATGAGAGTAGAATGGTTAAAATGTTGTACACAAGCAACATGAGTAAAAAAAGAAGCCGAGGACGACCGAAGAAAACATGGCGTGACCAAATTAATCAATTACTAAAAGGCGGCCACATTCGAAGTCGACGTGCGTGTATGGTACGATGTATGAATGTAGAAGAATCCCGAGAGGGATGCCAGGACAGAGGATTGTGGCGATCCATCCTCTCTGCGTACCTCTTCTAAAAAATAAAAATATAAAAAAATACTTAATTTTTCCACTAAAATTCCTAACGGCCTAATTAAATTTTTTTACGCAATAATTTTGTGGTATTTGAAGGTTATAAATGGACTTTGATTATATTCTAAACGTAATTATATTCTAATTAAATACTAGTTCACAACAAAATTTCTCAAAAGCTCTATTTTATTGTCCGGAACTTTGGCAATTTCTTCGCTTATTAAGGTTTAAAAATATTACAAAAAGAAAATAATAAAATAGACGTTTAGCACTTGTCTAGTTAAACTGAATATGTGGGTCCAGGATCGGGCTCTTCAGTCACATGCGGACCCACAACCGTGAAGGACAGTCTTCCTTGGACACGAGGGACAGCCGATGATGATGATGAGTTAAACTGAATAAGCAAAGTTTAAATATCTAAACAAAAATAATCCAAGCAACTTCCGACCGCTGTAAAATAATTTAATTTAAAAATTTCGAAAACTAAAAGCGTTAACATTGTGGGATTCCATAATGTCGATTTAAAAAAAAATGAGCCACTGTTTTTTCCGGATTTAAATTTATTTTTCTCGATATGTTTCCAAGGTTTTACACCTTCATTATCTGGAGAACGATATAAACACCGAGAAAAAAAAAGAGTAGAATACGAAACACGTAATACAAACTTTAATACCAATGAAAACACCTGTTTTCTAGAAAGTATATTACATTTTATATAAATGATATATTTAGCGTAGCTAAGGCCTTATTAAATGTGATAATACTTTAGCTAGGCAAAACATGTCATGCTCATAACATATATTTCTATATATAAAGTAAACAGACGTTTTCATTTGTATTAATTATTTAACATGGAGTTTTATATCATTGTTAAAGAAACGATAAATACATACAAACGTTTACAAATTTAGATTATTAAATGACAAATCATAACATAACAAAGTAAAATTTTTAAGGGTTGATTGTATCTCAATAGAGACGAAGATGTAAATTGTTTTTTTTTTGGAAATAGAATATGGTGGCGAGGCGTTTACAGGACTTATGACCTGTCATTGGTTGGGTTAAGCGATCGCTTTATGTTAACAACATTCCCCATTCTACCCTTCTTACGACTACCACGTCTGACAAAATTTTGAAAGATGTATACGAGACAATGTATATGATACAATGTTGCACCACATTTCACATGTTTTAGTTCATTATACATTAGCGCCATCTATTAAGAAACAGTGTAAGTATGAAGCATAACATCTTTATTAATGTAATGTGAAAGGCTACATTTGCTAGACAACGCCAGGAGAATACTTTTCCAATTTTTATGTTTTTAAACTTGGACCAGTTTTTTTTTTTTTAAAATGTTACCAATATTTGTAGACACATACTGGATTTTACCCATTGCGGGTTAATCATTTTTAAGGATTGATTGTATCTCAATAGAGACGAAGATGTAAATTGTTTTTTTTTTTGAAACCGAATATGGTGGTCGAGGCGTTTATAGGACTTATGACCTGTTGGTTAGGTTAACAACATTCCCCATTCTGCCCTTCTTTGAATTTGGTCCAAACATTTAAATCTAAAAACCAATTTACATCTTCGTTTCTATTGAGATACAATCAATCCTCAAAAACGATTAACCCGCAATGGGTAAAATCCAGTATTTGTCTACAAATATTGGTAACATTTAAGTAAAATTTATTTAAATGAATGAATCATTTATTCAAAAGCTGGTCAAAAAATGTCAAAAAAATTTGTGATTTAACGAAAATATAACAAGAAAGCATCTATTAATTTTTACTACTAAAACACAAAAGCAATGTCAATACTCGTAAAAAAAACTTTCGAAAATAACGCATTTACCCTTTCGTATAAGCGTATCAGCCGGGGGAGGTATTCACCCCCTGTGATAAATCTAACCCCGGATAGTTTTTGACCTAAAGCCGAATAAAAAATGTGTTCACCGCCGAAGCGTACCATTTGATGGAATTTTTTTCCTCAAGATTAATTCCGAAAGAAGAATCTCTATAATGAAATCTAAATAACTGTTTTTTTTCGTATCCGCTGTTTGGTAAAATGAATTCGGAAGAACGGAAATGAAAAGTTTTTATCAATAACATTCAATGACATGTAATTAATTAACAAAGTGATCGCATATTTTTCCAATAGTTTTATTAACGTTTTATTATTGCCATATTAAGAAACGTGATTCATAAAATCCATTAGGTTTATATTTAATCAAAAAGGCTTTGAAATATTATTTTTATAATATATGTACTATTTAAAAATCGATATCGGAAAAAAAATCGGTAAAGTTGCTGATCAAACAAACCATCACGCCGTTTCGCCTCTACATTACTTTTTTATATTAGAATTAGAATTTCTGTCGTATATCGTTCTAACACACATACGTCTTATGCCTTACCGCATTTATTCTGCTCTCATCCTTCTTCTGCCAGTTCCATGCTTCGCTTACAAACATTAGGGTCGGGACCAGAAGTCCATTGTGAATGGCCGTTTTCGCTTTCATTGATAAATTATTTTTTAAAATAACTATTTTTAAAGCTCCATTTATTTTGTTACCCGCACCAACCCTACTTTCGACGTCACTGTCCGTTCGGCCATCCGCTGTGAACATGGTACCTAAATACACAAATTCACTTAACCGTTAAATAAATAGTTTTTCATTTTATACATATTTTTAAATGATTGTTACTTGAACAATGATGTTCAACTTCATTATGAAATTTTATGGAAGTGAAATAAAAAGAATCCTTGTTGATTTCAAGAGAAAACATGCCACTTCCATTAAATATAATGAAAGTTTTAACTAAGGGCCATTTTCGGCAATATTAAATAATATACGACTGATTTCATAAGATATTTCCTTTCAATACTTCGTCATAATTGCATTTTGCATAGCAGTTAGGTACCTTATTATATATTTTCACCAAAAATATGTGATTTTAATGGTTTTTGTCAGAAAATGACATCTTTACAAGTTATAATACATGAACACGTTTAATAATTACATTTGCACATGTGTTTCACTGTGTTTAGATATCGACATTAACAAAAATCTTAAATGTTACTTGACATAAACCTAAAGTGACTGACACTCGTCAGAAACCTAAAATGACACATGATAAAAACCTAAAATGACATTCGACATAAATTTAAAATGACACTCGACATAAACCTAAAATGACACTCGATATAAATCTAAAATGACACTCAACATATATAAAATACAATAATTTCCATTTATCTGAAGAAAATGCTGGTAATGCAATAACTCCGATCAAAGTTTATTTATGAAGAAGTCCAATCAATTTTCTTCGTGTTATTATTTTAGGGTGGTTAAAAGATTGCCTTTTCGTTTTTCTGATAATAATGATTGACATTTATTGTAATCAACTTTATCTTTAGGGAGGATTTAAGAAAAAATGTCTTTGATGAACGGGGATAATATCAAATAATGGATGGTCAAATACAGAAATAACAGACAATGAAACGCATAGTACCGAAGGATAAAAAAAAAATTTGGGACATCTTTCTGTAAAATTCCTAAATAATGTTATGTCTCGATTTGAATGATAGATAGTTAATTATCATTATTAAACAATGTGATATAAATTGTTTCTTGAACACATTAAATAATTAATACGAATTTGGTTGTTTTCTAAAAGTTTAATTGTAATTCATGGGAATAGCATATTTCGCCTTTCTGGCATGATACATTTTTTAAGGAAAGGGATCTCTGTAAAGTCAACATACATTTATATATTATTTTATTTTAGATAGCGAATATTCTCAAAACTAACTAACTAGCTAACTAGTTTCTTTGTAGAGGTAGGCAGAATTAATAGACGGCCACACTATTCTGTCCTGAAACATTTTTTTTGGCTTCCTCTACATTCATACATCGTGTGATGCATAAACGTCGATTTCTCCGACTTCTCACATGACCGACATTCACTATTTGATTGATTTGATCGTGCCACGTTTTCCTCGGCCTTCCTCTATTTCTTGCTATGTTCACGTCGTTTACGTATAACTTCTTCATAATTCTGTCTTCATTAATTATTTTCATGAGTCCAAATCATCCAAATCATCTTTCATTATTTTGTTCATAACACTTTCATTTGACACTCTATCATATACAGATTTACAATACATTCGTTTTAGAGATCTCATTTCTACTGCATTTATTATTCTACTTTTATCCTTCTTTTGCCTGTTCCATGTTTCACTTGCTTTTTTGTTAGCATTTCTTTCATCGCAGCCCTTTTGGATAGGCGTAATTTTTCGTAAGCTTCCAGTGTGAATGAACCTTTAATTCTTGACTGAGATAATTTTAATCCCGGGAAAGATGACTTGAGCAACCACCCGTCAAATTATTAGAATAAGATGTCTCGGATTTTGAGGACTCAGCAATTTATCCAAGTGTTGTCTCTTATCTTGCATCTGAGGGTAGAATAAAGATAATAAATCATCCATATTTTCTACTAATTGACAATGAAAACTTTCGTTACAAAATCTGGTCCTCAAAATTATTATTTAATACAAAAATTTAAATTCAAATATTTAAAGATGAATGAATTTATTATTATGTGCTATTTCAATTTTTTTTAACATACTTTGTATATTACACACTATTAAAATTACATATCAGACATGTTTCGGACAACCAGTCCTTCTTCAGTGATACATATTATAAAGATACGAGTACGTACATATTTAAAATATTATAAAATTGTTTACAAATACGATCAATTTTGACAGATGTTATAAAGATTTATTTTGGAACGTTTATAACATCTTAAACTGTTAAATTAAATAACTTTTTTTTTGTATCACATTTGTGAATTCATAACACGGCGATGGAGAATATATAAAAATATTTGTATTATAATTTATTGTATATTATTAATGAAATTATTTTTGTAAATCAGTATTAACAACTTATTAACAACAAAATTAACAACATTTTGAATGTATACAAATACTTGTAGACGAATACTGGATTTTATTTACCCATTGCGGGTTATCAATTCAAGGATTAATTTTATCTCAATAGAGACGAAGACGCAAACCGGAAACTGAATATGGTGATCGAGGTGTTTAAAGGACTTATGACCTGTCATTGGTTGGGTTAAGCGCACGCTTTATGTAATTACAACATTTCCCCTTATAAAATTAATCATTGAATTGATAACCCGCAATGGGTAAATAAAATCCAGTATTCGTCTACAAGTATTTGTATACATTCAAAATGTTGTATAAAAACAAAAAACTGGTCCAAGATAGCATATAAATTGGAGTGACATTTCCAGGCGTTATCTAGCAGTGCGTTAATGGCGATAGCCTTTCACATTGCGTTATAAAGATCTTCTGCTTAATGCTTAAATCTAATCTTCATAGATGGCGCTGGTCTGTAAATTGAAACTGACATGTAAATTGTGGTGTTGGATATTAACATATATAAAACTTCCAAAAATTTGTCAGACATGGTGGTCATAAGAAAAGTGGAATGGGGAATGTTGTAATTACATAAAGCGTGCGCTTAACCCAACCAATGACAGGTCATAAGTCCTGTAAGCACCTCGATCACCATATTCAGTTTCCGGTTTGCATCTTCGTCTCTATAAAGATAAAATTAACAAAATTAACAATCGTAAGTCGAAGGACAAGACAGCCCACCGTTACAAACAGGTAATACAAGTCATATAATGAAGAATAATTAATCTAATAATTGTAAGTATCTACAAAGATAAATATTAAATGATATTTTAAAATATGTATAAAGTTGACAAAAAAATTACAGGATGCTGTGCACGTAGGAAATAGGTAATACAAATATACCCAAATATTATATAATGTTGATAAGGTAAACAAAATCTTCATCGTCTTATGTTCTTCTTAAGAAAAGCAAGAATATTTTTTTGTATACACAAACAATACATAAAAACGCCGCGATATGAAAACAAAACGCGCGAGATTGTTATTGTTACAATCTGTAAGCTTTCTTTTATTTCGAAACTTTTAAAAGAAGTTCTTCATTTTTATTTCCATCAATGGCCGCAATTGATCGCAGATGCTGATTTAAAATTGCTGGCCTCAGGGAGAAAGTAATCTACGGAATTGCAGCTGAATCGGCCATAAAAATGATCTAAATAAAGTCAGTGCCAGACTGAGATGCACTATAAAAAATAACTATAATTTTTTTTACTTTTCTAAGAAAATACTAAAAAAAATGTTGCTGGTGCTAGTAGTATCAGGAGATCAAATTAAAAAAAAAATTGTTTATAAAATAAATTTGATTATTTAAAAATTTGGATTAAATATGGAATGTATGTATGGAAGTGAAGCTTGGAGCTGGCAAAATAAGGATAAAAGCAGGATAAACGCCGTGGAAATGAGATCACTAAGAAGAATGTGTAGGAAAACGTTGTATGATAGAATACCGAACGATGAAATAAGAGAAAAATGTAAGGCAGATGACTGCATCATGGATAAAATAAAAAAAAGGATCCTTGAGATAGTTTGGACTTATGGAACGAATGGATGAGAGAAGAATGATTAAAAAGTTGTACACAAGCAGCGTGAGTGGAAAAAGAAGCCGAGGACGACCGAGGAAAACATGGCATGACCAAATTAATCAATTACTAAAAGGCGGCCACATTCGAAGTCGGAATAATCGACGTGCGTGCATAGTGCGATGTATGAATGTAGAGGAATCCCGAGAGGTATGCCAGGACAGAGCATTGTGGGCTCATCCTCTCTGGGTTAGTTAGTTAGTTAGTTACATTAAATAGTCCATTGTTTTGGCCGAAATACTATGATACTTCAACATTATTAACAGTTAAAATTTAAAACACTGTTACGATATCACAATATTTATTTTATGTCGCGACAGTAGTTTCGTCAACCGATGTTGGCAATATTAGATCTTACAAACATCTAAAGATACGAATTGAAAGGTTTGCTATTTATATAATAACAAAATACGTTTGTGCTGCTTGGTGTTCAAAATATTATATATAAGTTTTTCGTTTATGTGGAGAGTTTTGAGTTTTAGCGAAACAGGTGTCGCGACAAATAATAAAAATTGTAATATCATTACAGTGTAATATAATTATCATTAATAATTTATAATTTTTAACAATATCTAGGCCCGGGTTACAAAACGAAAAAAAAAATTCCTTGTATTTGTGAGAATAAGTTAAGAAATACGGAATAAATGGATCAGAGAAAGGACCAAATATGTTGAAGTAGAATTGGGCCGACCGAGTGTGAAATGGGTGGGTTATAGTGATGAAAACGGATGATCGGGGACCAGTCGCACCCTGGTGTGGCGACCGAGAATCGGCCACAGAAACCAGGGCAGGCCACAAGCAAGAAGGTTAAGGTGGATAGGACTTATCAGAATGAGTCTTCAAAGATACCAAATCCCACCAGAGAGTTCTGGGAACGCCATACGAGTAGAGACGATTCCAAATTAAATGGCAAATAGGCTAGAAGAAGATTGAATAAATTGAAATTTTTTCTTTTGGAGATAAATACAAAATTATATATATTCAGCACTGATTTTTCTTTAAATGAATTGTGTGGTTTAAACTTCTCGTGGTACCGGGTAGGTACATGTTTTGTTGTAAACTTTTTGACAAAGGTTCCGAAGATCGTTACAGACAGGGAAGTGGGATGGAGTCTGCAAGGATCTCAGAAAATGGAGTTTGATACAATCTGAATATTATTATTATTTTATTATTATTATTTTGTTGAATTGCTTATTTTGTTGAATTGCAAATGGATGTAAAGGGTACAGCTATCATATTAATTCTCGTGATAAACATGTGATAGGTAGCTAATCTATCGCCAATTTATTGTTACGTGAATTTTATACTAATATACCAAAGACAATGCGACAATCACACTGCCATCACCGGGAATCGAATCCGGGACGTTAGGTGCGGCATTCAAAGCACTTACCATTCGGCCACAAAGGTCGTTGTATATAGTCTACAATGGTTTCCAAAACGTTCATTGAAGAGAACACCATGAGATCCGGACTTTTTATGATCTCAAGAATCATCAACCGTGATTATTTATGGACATATTCTATTGTTTCCAATCCAAATGTTTCTGTAATTAAATTTTTCATTGATTAAAGAGACTAACTAACCATCAACGCCGTCTCTCCGAAGGGGTAGGCAGAAATAATGGACTGCCACACCTTTTTTCCTGACATACTTCTTTCGTTTCTTCAACTTGACTTTCCAAGTCTCCAAACCATCATATATATTTTTTTAAACTAAAACCAGGCATTTAAATCAGTGGTAGGTATTAGAATTCATTATGCAACCTCCAAAATAAGCTGAAAATAGCTCATTATTATGAAAAAGGAACCCGGTCACGTCCAGGTTTGAATCCAAGTCCCGTAAATCAGGAGCCAAGCGTTCTGTCCTTTAGGTTACCAATGATCCTTTCATTTTTGTGTTCATAACACTTTTATTCACACCGCATTCACTTCTTATATTTTCATTCGACACTGATACACGATTTTCCACACATTCGTCTAAGATATCTCATTTCTACTGCATTTATTCTACTTTCATCCTTCTGTGGCCGAAGATTTTATATAAAAAGAGTAAATAATAAAATGAATCGTAAATAGCTAAGCACGATTTATATACATGTTTTAAATCTATTTCTATTTTCTAATTCGATACTGTAAGGTATCCCTAAAAAAGAGAGTGTAACTGCATGAGTATGTACATAATACTTTTGGCGGGAAGGAATTCAGTGGCGAGGGGATATTGAGTAAATAAGAAATAGCGCACTTTCCGGAGTATCGATGTCTTCCTCACTCCCCGATTGTTAGAAGAGATAAGCACTTGTCTAACACGTACGGCTTTCTAGGGAGCTTGAAAAACGGTTTTACAATGGACCACATAAGATAAAAGTATTTTTCCATCTGCCCTGTCATGAAATAATCTCTTATAGTGGGGAGATGAAATACAAGAAACACAACTAATCCATTTATCTCTGTTTTTGACAAAAGTTTTAAGTTGTTTGAAACATTTTAACAAACCTAGCATTTCGCTCATATCATACTATATAATAAATTAAAAAAAAATTGTATATATTTTGTAATTGTTAAATACTTTACAATCATAATAGGTCTTAATTCGTTATAACAATATGTTAATAACCTCCCATATATGAATCAGATTTTATTTACCAGGTTGAAATTTATTAAAAATACATAACATTTATTTAAATTATTCAAACTCGTATGAAAGTTAGTTTATTGTTACTTGAACAATGATGTAAACTCCATATTAAATAATTAATACAAATGAAGAGACATTAAATTAAAACGAATGAAAACGCCAGTTTTCTAGAAGTTTTATTATATTTTATGGGAATGACATGTTTCGCCCTTCTAAGGCATCAAATGTTAAACTAACATTTGATAATGCCCTAGAAGGGCGAAACATGTCATTTCCATAAAATGTAAAAACATTTGTAGAAAACTGACGTTTTATTTCATATTAATTATTAAATATGGAGTTTTACATCATTGTTCAAGAAACTATAAATGAATAGACATTTGATAATGTCTTAGAAGGGCGAAACATGTCATTCTTATGTTTATCTTCACAAATAATAATGAATTTAAATGAAAACGTCCGTTTTCTAGAAGTTTTGTTAAATTTTATGGGAATTAAAGGTTTTGCCTTGCTAAGGAATTATTAAATATTATGCATATTTGATAACAAGGCAAAACATTTAGAACAACAACAACAACAAACCATCACGCCGTTTCCCCGCAGGGGTAGGCAGAGAGAATGGACCGCCACACTACTCTATCCTGGCACACCTCTCTAGCTTCCTCCACCTTCATACATCGAGTCATACACGCACGTCGATTCTTCCGGCTTCTGACATGACCAACTTTTAATATTTGATTAATTTGGTCATGCCATGTTTTCCTCGGTCTACCTCGACTCCTTACTCCATTTACATCGTTAACGTATACTTTTTAACCATTCTTTCTTCACCCATGCGCTCCATATGTCCGAACCAACGCAGCGAACCTTTCATAATTTTGTTCATAATACCTTCTTTCGCTCTACATTCCTTCCTAATATCAGCATTTGAGATTCTGTCGTACATCGTTCTACCACACATACGTCTTAGGGACTTCATCTCTACCGCATTTATTCTGCTCTCATCTCATCAAACATTTAGAAAACAGACGATATCATCAGTATTAACTGAAGAGGTGTATTATGGCGGTTCATTCTCTTTGCCTACTCTTCCGATGGTTTGTTGTTTAGGTTTACATAGCAATGGGAATAGCTGACATGTAAATTTAAAAACGTGTTTATTTAAGATGTTCATCAAATCGAATGTACACTCCCCTTCGATTTTGAACCCGCCGAGGGTGTTTGTGTGATTTAAAAAAATAGAAATCGAAGAGAGGGTATAAAACGATTTCCCGCCCATTAAGCCGGAAAGATGGCGTTTGCCTAAGACATCATAAGATCCTCACAGCATACTGTCATTTAGTTGCTGTGCCGACATTTCCGATAAACCGTTAACACGAAATGGAATCGTTGCGTTAAAGAGATTACTTCGGGGCACTTACATCTGGGTTTTATCGACTGTTTGTTTGCGTTTTGTGCCTCAAGAACGATTTTTGAATTAGCGATTTGATTTGATGTGAGTTTACACTGTCACGTCTTTTAGCACTTATGATATTTTTCAATACATAATCAACTAACTAACTAACTAAAGATCATATCGTTTTCCCGGGAGGATAGGCAGAGAGGATATACCGCCAAACTATTATATCCTCATATAACTCTCGACACGCACGCTCGTCGATTGTTCTTTCTAAGAATATGGCCGATTATCAGTATTTGGTTGATTTGGTCATGCCCTGTTTTCCTTATTCTTCCTCAACTTTTTTTTCCATTCACACTATTTGTATAAATCTTTTAAAACATTTTTCGTATCATCGTAGTGATCCTTTCTTAATTTTATTTATCACGCATTCATTCGACTTACATTTTTTTCTTATTTTATCATTAGATATTTTATCATACATTGTTTCTTACACATTCTTCTTAGTGATCTCATTTCTACGGCATTTATCCTACTTTTATCCTTTTTCTGCCAACTCCAAGCTTCACTTCCATACATAATGGTCAACACAAGAACTTCATTGTGCACCGCTATCTTTGCTTCTTTATTTATTTAAAACAAAATATTGAATATTTAGAAACAGTTGAGAAATTAAATTTCACAAAGCAAACAAACAAACAAACAATCACACCGTTTCCCCGCAAGGGTGGGTTGAGAGAATGGACCGACACCGCACACTATTCTAGCACACTTATCTAGCTTCCTCCACATTCTTACAGCGAGTCATGCACGCATGTCGATTCTTCCTACTTCTAACACGATCAACCATTAAAATTTGATTAATTTGGTCATGCCATGACTTCATACTCTATTTACATCATTATAGTATACTAGAAAGTAAAAGTTAATTTTTACATCTGTGTATAAAGTGAAACAAATGAAAATGTTAAATAATTCTTTGTTTAAAATTCAGTTGTATTTGAAACAAAAGTACTCGACAGGGAGATAAGGTAGAAGGCACTCCGAAGTAAAATATTCCTCATGCCTAGAGTGGACGAAGCCAGAAAATGCGATATGCCAATATCACATTTATTTGCTCCCCCGGAGAATGCGCCAAGTGCCAGAATGCCTCGCGCCCGGGACCGTGTATGGAGAATTTATGAAGCGGGGGTGTAGCTATAAAGTGCAAAATTGATATTGCTCTTTATCTCAATACGTTCAGCTTTCAAGATATGAAAGTTTAATTCTTTCGAGTGACTGAATACCGTCACGGCCGCTGGCTTTTCGTTCCGGCGTTTGTACACAAAGCATTTCTTAGAAAAATAAATACCTACATCTTGAGTTTTAAAGAATAACAACATTCTTAGTAACTCTGTTAAACAAGATGTAGAAATACATTGGTGCTTTTGGAATATTTCTGAATAAATTTGATAAGTTAATTATGGAAATTACGGAAACACGGGTAACATCCTTAAAAACCGGAAAATACCGATCAATTTGAAACGAAAAGTCCATGCAGTCTGTGTTCTGCCAGTTGGTACTAATGGTCTCGAAATTGTACCATTGTCCAAACAAAGTGCCGAGAAACTACGAGTGACCCAAAGAGCCACGGAAAGAGCAATATTAGGAATAAGCCTAAGAGACAGAGTCAGAAACGATACGGCGAGAGAAAAAACAAAGGTCACTGACATCAACCACCGCCGACTGGGTGGCGACTCTAAAATGGCAACGGGCAGGTCACGTAGCCAGAAGCTCAGAGGAAAAATGGACAAGAAGACTGCTGACTTGGAGACCGTGGATTGCAACTACGGTGGAAGGATGATCTAAACAGACACGTCGGAATAACCTTGATGCAGTCTGCACAAGACAGAGTGACATGGAAGCAATTGGAGGAGGTCTTTGTCCAGGAGTGGACGGGAATAGGCTAAGGAAGAAGAAGAAGAAAAATGTAATGTAAACGCGATTGTTTATTCGGTTTCACAATTTTTTTTTTACTTACAATATTTATAAAAATATATAAATACTTATTAGAAGTTTGCTTCGCCCTTAAGAATTAACAGCTAAAATATAATCCAGAAATTGGGTTCAAATAACTTGTTGTATACAAAAATGTGGAAAGCAACTACCATATTATGTGGCATCACCAGCAAACATGTTTCAATTTCCTGCAAAACAATTCATAGGATTTAAATTTTTATTTAGACGTTTGAGGTATGTACCTAGTATAACATTACATGTTAAATTTTATATGGATTTAGTATTTAAAATGCTTTTAAGTGAGAATTATTTGATTCATATATAACAAAACATAGGGAGTTGACAATTAAAAGATTTATGCAATATTAAAAGCGACAATTCTCATAATAATCATAAGTACAACCAGCAAAAGAAATAATTTTATAAGGGGGTGAACACAGTTTCTAAAATATCTCCGCCCAGGAGTTCAGCCAACCCAGAAGTTCTAAGTGTTTTTTTTTTATAAATATATTTAATAAAGATAAGTACATAAAACATATCCATTAAACGGAATTACTCGGAACGTCCACGAAGCATTTAAGAACTTTAAAGTAGGGTAATTATATTATTTAGGAACTTTAAGTTATTTAGGCGACAGGGTGAAATGTATGGTTATTTAATGGGCTTCGTAAATGAACTTTTTAATTTCTCTTATGTTGGGTGGGTGTGTTTTAAATTTATGTTTCTAACTTATCATTAATTCATAATGTTAAGTAGAGAGATGAATCACTAAACAATTATAAAATGATCTAACAACAACAACAACAACACCTTCGTGGCAGAGTGGTAAGAGCTCTGATTCCCATTCCGAAGGTTCTGGGTTCGATTCCCGGCGATGGCAGTGTGATTGTCACATTGTCTTTGGTCTGGCGTAGTATTCACGTGACAATAAAATGGCGATAGATTGGCTACCTGTCACATGTCACGAGAATCAATATATCAGCTTAAAAAAAAAAATGTATACTGTAATTGGGTTCAAGCAACCTGTTGTATACGAAAAAAAAAAAAAAAAAAAAAAAAAAAAAAAAAAAAAAAAAAAAAAAAAAAAAAAAAAACATTGTCGCTACAGCCCATTATGGGCCATGACTTCCTCCAGAATTCTTCGCCACTCTCCCCGGTCCATCGCTCGCATTCTACAACACCAATTGCATCAATACAATTAACTTTCAATCGTAATTTCGTAAGTCTTAGCTTTATTTAAAACTTAACTAAAACAATGAGTCATATAATAAAAATTTGAAAGAAATGAAACCATATTCAAAAGCTGTCTTTTGAAATTATTAAATAACTTCTACAATTTTCAAAATAAGCTTTTTTGAGACTATTTTGATTGCGATGATAATATCAAATATATTGTAATAGTAATACTCAAAAGTTCTAGAAAATCAATATTTTCATCAATACTAAATACTTTACAAGGAATATTAATATAATTTAATAAATTTCTTGCTAGATGTTCATTCTAAAGAATGATAATTAATGTATATTTAATACTAAATACTTTACAAGGAATATTAATATAATTTAATAAATTTCTTGCTAGATGTTCATTCTAAAGAATGATAATTAATGTTTATTTGATAAAATAATATTCATTTAATATTGATGATAATGTTATAGAAATAATGTTTTACCGAATGAGAGTAATACGTTTTGCTAACTAAAGGCTAAGTGCTAAGTGATTGGACATATTTATGAGATAAAATTTTCATAGTCCATTGTTTTGGCCGAAACACTATGACACTTCAACGCTATTATTGTTAAAATTTAAAACACTGTTACATAGGTTGCCTTTTATGTTTCTACTATTGAACGCAACCCTCGTATAATATTACAATTTCTTTTTATTCACTGAGAGTGTCGCAAAAGCTGTTTCGCGAACCGATGTTGACATCATTAAGTGTTACAATAATCATATTTAAATATATAGTTTATTGCAATACCTGATGATGCCAACATCGGTTGGCGAAACAGCTGTCGCGACACTCTCAGTGAATAAAGAGAAACTGTGATATTATAACAGTGTTTTAAATTAAAACAGTAATAATTTTTTCACTTACTCAAAAGTTTTCATTAAGATTAAATATTTCATATGAGGATTAACAATATTGTTTAAGAAACAAACAATTATATAGGCATGTTTTTTATTGAAGGTTAAGGCGTTAACACGGTGGAATTCCATACATAATACGGAGACGCTGCCTTGAATTGTAGATAAGACCAGAGAAATGAACCAGAATAGAGAAATATGGCGCGTCCAATAATTTCTGTGTACCCCTCTGGGAAATGGCGTGATGGTTAGTTAGTTAGTTTGCTATGAAGCTTGATTTATCCAAGTTTCTCTACAATTTCAAACTTCTGATTGGCTTTGATGACAAATTGCATTGAAACTCTAATTTTGTGTTTATTTTTAACAAACTGTACATAGTTGTGAATTCTTCGTTTGGTTCTGCATGGCAAATGATAAGTTTTTATTATGAATGTGAAAGTCTTCTTCTTCTTTTCCTTCTCCTTATAAAATTTTGGTCTATAAGGAGAAGAAGAAGAAGAAATAGTGAAATTAAATGTGGTAAAATATAAACATTAGCAGAACTTATTTATGTTGGTTAATAAATATAAGTTTAAATAACGAAAATAAACCCTTTTATACTAGAAAAACTCAACTTACTTCACGAAACTAAACAAAATTAAGAATAAAATAATAATTCATTTAAAAACCAAATTTTGTTATATGATTGATAAGAATATAAAAATATCTCATCCCATTTTAAGTCAAATATGGACGCTTAGATTTTCTATAAATAAATAAATAAAAAAACTAAAAGAGAAGAATTTCGGGAAAGAAAAATGCAGCAATCCATTCTTTCTGCCTATTCCTTCAGCAAGACGGCATTATGGTTAGTTACTTAGTTAATGATGTTATACAAATATTATACATAATAATTTTTCGATTCTATGAAATAGATATTTGGAAGATTAAAGACCATCCGTTTAACTTTTTATGTAATTTTACTTTAGATGAAAAAATCGCCGAGTGTGCATGTTACGACGTATGAATGAAATGGAAGTTCGAGAGGTATGCAAGAACAAAGAAGGCCATTTGTCTACCTCACCGGGGATGGTTAGTTAATTTATCTTTTTATGAATTCTGAGAGAGCCAGCAAAATGCCAATTATGAAAAAAACCCATTGGACATGATTTCAACCATCAACCGAGATTTTTTTCTAACAGTGTTTACAAAAAAGTTAATTTATGTGCTCTATTATTTACTTTCGTGGATTTGATATGACAATAGTAAATAACGAAATGTGTTACTTCACAAATATCGTAACGGGAATATACAACTAACATTCCAAAAGACTTTGAGAGAGCTAAGTTATTTTCGGTTACAATAATTTGCCTTCGATTTTCTTACCATTGAAATAGGGTACGTATGATTTTCATAACCTTAATGATGATTTCGCAGTATTTGAATGAATTTCTGGTTCCACACCGACATCATTACATCCATGGATAATGACCGTTGGGGCGGCAATGACTGCCTTTTCCAATTAGCTGGCGAATTCAAATGATTTATAAATAGTTTTTCATTTGGTAGAAATGATGGATTGCTTTCATTTTTACAAGCAAATTAGCGTATATAATGGTGATCAATTTATTAAAGTGAGAATAGGGTGGTAGAAATCATAAGTTCAATTATTTCAATAAGTTCCTTTTTTACGTTAAGGAAGGACGTCTGCAAAAAGCTATTTTAAAATAAATCCATTACACGAAGTGTAACCCAAAGATATTGATGTTGACAAAGCCTTATAACATTAGAGGATATGTTAAGGCTTTTAGCTAGGCAAAACATCTCACGACCGTAACATTTTATAATTAACTAATTAAGTAACCATCACGCCGTCTCCCCGAAAGGGTCGGCAGAAAGTATGGACTGTCACACTTCAACCGAAGCGACACTCCATACTTCGCTTTTCGCCCCACGGAAGAGGCGGTGGGATGGGTTGCGAACCTCATCGCCTCCAAGAGGCATCTATGTATACCCGTGGTAAAATATCTACAAAATAAATATAAAACAAATAAAATAAAATACAATGATATGAAATAAAATAATACAATAAAAATAATTTAATACATAATTTTCTTTTTAGATGGTGCACATATTGTCTATTTAATTTATGTTCCACGTATCCACCGTTTTTTTAAAATTAGCTATAAAAAGACATTTAAAACAAACCAACACCAGTAAGAACTTTAAAATAATATTCAAGAAATTCTTCAAATTGTCATTGGAACAAATGAAACATCCATTTTTACACCTGTCAAAATTCTTTATATAAACGAAAAAACGATTATAACAATACATTAAAACAGATTTTTTCATAAATATCCAAAATAAGAACACTCAATTTATAAAATTATTATAATATTGACTTCAAAAGTCTTCAAAAACATAAGCAAGCTTATGAAGTATTCTTAAAAAATTAAATGATATTTCGTACTTTTAAAAAAACCTTGTGTGCGATTTGTATACAAGAGACTTACGAAATGAAATTAGGATTCGCTGGATTATTCCAAGGTAAGTTCTGCCCACCTTTTGTGTTGTAATATAATGTAAACAAAAGAAAAATAAAAGAACGGTTTAAACTATGTAAATATAATATCAAGGAGCGGGAAGAATATTTAAAATAATGAAAATTACAGCAAAAAATTAATTCAAAAGAGAATTTCTCGTAGCACTAGTTGTATCTTTGTTTTTAAAACAAAATAATTTCTTATTTCTCATTTCGCTTCCTCTTCAATAGATACGTTCATTTCTGTCGCCTCGGGAGTTGGATTCAAATGGAAAAGTTAGAGAAAACTAAGGAAAGTGCTTTGCGGTGTTTGGAGAAGAAAGAAGTCTTTTTTATCCTTAGCTTAAGGAACTAAGCCAGCCACATAAAGGAGTAGGTGACCCCAGTCTTTTTCTTTACGAGAAATTTTATGAAAGGACACGATGCGATAGCAAAGGGGAAACAATGTCTGGGAAATTTTATAATTTACGGGTTCTCTTTTCAATCCAAGTACCTCCTTGTACCGCATATCGGAATGGCATTTTTGTATTACGAGATTTCATTGAGTTGTTTTGCAATGTCTAAATGTACGAGAAAAATACTTTCGCATACGTGTTCGAGTGGTGAATTTTTATAACTGATTTTTCCTTTTTGGTATTCATACGGTTTTCGTATTCTTTTATCAAGACAACTAGTTATTTACCATTCAAATATGTCCTTAAATAGTATGTGTACAATGTTAAATCATCAGTCTCAGGTCCAAACTAACTAACTAACTTACCATCACGCCGTCTCCCCAAAGGGGTAGGCAGAATAAATGGACTGCCACACTTTTCTTTCCTGACATATTTCTCTAGATTCCTCAATATTCTACATCGTGTCATGCACGCGCGTCGATTTCTTTGACTCCTCACATGGTCGAAATTCAATATTTGATTTATTTGATCGAGCCACGTTTCTTTGGTCATCCTCTATTTTTGGTTCCATTTACATCGTTCACATATAATTTTTTTACCATTCTTTCTTCATTCATTCTTACCATATGTCCAAACCATTTTAATGATCCTTTCATTATTTTGTTCATAACACCATCATTCGCACCGCATTCACTTATTATATTTTCATTCGATATATCATACACAGTGTATCTACATATTCGTCTAAGAGATCTCATTTCTACTGCATTTATTCTACTTTCCTCCACTTTTAAATTGAATAAACCGTTTACTGAAACCAATTATTTCCAGGTTTCTCTTTCCCACATATATTAAGCAACAGATCAAAGTTCGTATACTTAAGTTTAATTTATTTAATGGAATGTTTTACGTAATTTATTTAAGAAACTTTAAGTACGTTAGTATATATTTATATTTAAAGTTAGCATTAAGTTAAAATGCGCCTGTTTTCTTATAATAAAGGAACTGAATAAGAAATAACATTTATTTTTAAATTTGAATCTTAAGTTGAGTTCAAACATTTCACATATTTTAGTTCAATCTACATCATCATCTTCGCCTCTATTGAGATACAATTAATTTTTAATGATTGACCCGTAATGGGTAAAATCCAATATTTGTCTACAAGTATTTGTATACATTCAAAAAAATAAAATGAAAGTGTTAAGTTTTTTCGAACATATACGAAAATCGATAAAAGAAAAATACTACAGAAGTTGTCTTTGCACACCAAGTCTCACAATCGATTTAGTAAAATATTCTCGTAGAAACAACGTGGCATGTATTTTTAAAGTCCAATGCAATTTTCTTAAAAAGTTTCACTTTTATCGCAGTGATATCAGCAGAATTCTGAATGAAATAAATGACTCAGCACACCCTCCTTATCTGGGAGCTCCGGAAGCAGGAAGGCTCCTACAAATTTAACACGTGCTAGAAATTTCGTTTTCGATACACAACCAGATATAACGGTCGCAGATATAACTCCAATCGATTAACACTTTGTCATTATTCGGATGTTTGTGGTGATATCCCCACGATATGCCTGTAACTGGTGGTTACATGAAATATTCAATTCGTAAATAGAGAAGCGTACAACATTCCGTTGTAATCTGATTTTAATATCTTCTTCTTCTTCAAGTGCCCTGTCGGGTCTCCCCAACTTTGGCAATCACCTCGGTGAACCTGTCCATGTCCTGCGCCGTTCGGAACAGCTCCTCCACATTTCGGATGCCGGTCCACTCCCTCACGTATCGCAGCCAGGACATTTGTCTCCTACCGGGCCCTCGGCGTCCCTCAATTTTCCCCTTCAATATCAGTTGGAGAAGGTAGTACTTTTCCCCACGCAGTATATGACTTAGATGTGAGATCTTTCAAACCTTGATAGTTAATAACAGTTCCCTGTCAACTCTAGCTCGCCTCAGGACTTCGGTTTTGGTAACCATGTCTGTCCAGGGAACTCTGAGCATTCAGTGATGGAGCCACATTTCAAATGCTTCCAGTCTATTCATTGAGTTAACTTTCAAGGTTCACGTTTCACATTGGAACAATAAAACAGACCACACATAGCATTTGATCATTCTCTGGCGGAGTTTCAAGTTTACGTTATCATTGATTAGTGATTTCATTTTATTAAACGCTTTTCATATAATGGGACCTTTAAATATATTTTTTACTAATGAATGTAATAAAATGTTTCTTTTGTTTTATTTAAATACATAACTTTTTTTCCTTTGATATTGTCTTTTCGGGAGTACCAGCCCGAAGGTTATAGCTCCCTCTCATGTTGCTAATTTTTATCTTGAATGTTGAGGTTGTGTATGAACCCTCATCTCACCATCCAATGTATACGAATATTGCGTATACGTTGGATGATGAGATGAGGGTGTCTTAGAGGATGTGGTGGGTTGATCCGAAATTTGGACACGTCTACCCGGGTAGGAAGGAGTGTGGAGGGTCAGGGGTAGGCATAAACAGGGGATGAGGTCTTGGGTGGAGACCGAGGGACGGTGACAGGGAGTGGCCTTGAATGTGGGCCGGTGGTCATGGGTGGGGTCCAATATGGCAAATAGGGTTGAGAAACAGGATGAGAAAAAGGTGGTGGAAAGAAAGGGGGTACTTTTTATATTACATCTGTATTTGCCTTCACTCTGTGTTCTTAGATTTTTTACCAGTATTTCATTACTTAACACACTTAACACGCTTTGCTTATATATATCTAGCTAACTAAACTAAAAAAAATCATTATTTGATTTATTTGATCGTGCCACGTTTTCCTCGGTCTTCCTCTATATCTAGTTCCATTTATATCGTTAACATATACTTTTTTTACCATTCTTTCTTCATTCATTCTTTCCATGTGTCTAAACTATCTAAATGTCGGCCACGTGAGGAGTCAGAGAAAGCGAAGCGCGTGCATGACACGATGTATGAATTTGGAGAAATCGAGAGAAATATGTCAGGAAAGAAAAGTGTGGCAGTCCATTCTTTCTGCCCACCCCTCCGGGGAGACGGCGTGATAGTTAGTCAGTTATAAATATATATAATGGACCGCCAAACTACTCTTACCTCACTCGCTTCCTCCACATACACAAAACGAGTCATACACGCCCGTCCATTCCTCCGATTGAGTCGAGGTAGACCGAGGAAATCATGGCAAGATCAAATTAATAAAATTTTAAAGGTTGGTCATGTTAGAAGGCGTGTCAAATGGAAGCGCGAAACATGTCATTGCAAGACAAGACATAAAACTTCTAGAAAACACATTTTCATTCGTACTCATTATTTAATATGGAGTTTTACATCATTGTTCAAGAAACAATAAATAATACATTAAGCACTTAGTAAATGAATGCAGGTAGTTGAAGGGATAATGAAAGCCAGTGGGTACTCATTATTTAATATGGAGTTTTACATCATTGTTCAAGAAACAATAAATAATACATTTAGCACTAAGTAAATGAATGCTGGTAGTTGAAGGGATAATGAAAACCAGTACTCATTCCATGTGAGGACTTAAAAAGCTCCATTTTGTTGGCTTGCACGTAAGGTATGGTTTCAATTCTATTAGAAATGTTTCATTTCGTGGTCGCATTGAGTCTTGCGGAAAATATGAATCGCAGCGGAGAGCTTATCTGAAATTGGAAACAGATTTCTACAACCAGCGAGAGTTTGTTGCTTCAACATAACTTTCTCAAATCCTTCGGTATTTTAGAATTAAAAAAACTTACTAACCATTGTGCCGCCTTCCCGAAGGGGTAAGCAGAAATAATGGACTGCCACACTTTTCTTTCCTGACATATTTCTCTCGCTTCCTCAACATTCACACATCGTGTCAAGCACGCGCGTCGATTTCTCGTCATTCATACATCGTTAACATATATATTTTTTTACCATTCTTTCTTCATTCATTCTTTTCATATGTCCAAACCATATTATTGATCCTTTCATTATTTTGTTTATCACACCATCATTCGCACCGTTTTCACTTCTTATATTTCTATTCGACACTCTATCATACACAAAGTATCCGCACATTCGTCTAAGAGATCTCCTCATTTCTACTGCATTTATTCTACTTTCATCCTTCTTTTGCCAGTTCCATGCTTCGCTTCCATACATAAGAGTCGGTAGAAGAACACATTACTATCAAAGACAGTGTGATAGTCACTCAGTCATTGCCGAAAATTGAACCCAGGGCGAAGGTCGTTTAAATTCAACTGCGAATGGAGCCAGCCGCACGATGGTGGTTCACCTGGAGAATGTAGAGATATGGCCAGGGATAGGAGCCAGTTGAGGACTGCTGTGAAAAAAAGAAGAATAATGAAGGAAATTTATTGTGAATATAATTTCTTATTCTTCTTCTTCTTCCTCAGCCTATTCCCGCCCACTTTTGGACAAAGACCTCCTCCATTCGCTTTCATGTCACTCTGTCTTGTGCAGACTGCATTCAGGTTTTTCTGACGTGTCTATTCAGATCATCCTTCTACCGTAGTTGCAGTCGCCTTCCACTTCTCTTTGCCGTCCACGGTCTCCAAGTAAGCAGTCTTCTTGTCCATTTTTCATCTGGGCTTCTGGCTACGTGACCTGCCCATTGCCATTTTAGAGTCGTCACCCGGTGGATGTTGTCAGTGACCTATGTGTTTTCTCTCACTGTATCGTTTCTGACTCTGTCTCTTAGGCTTATTTTTAACATGGCTCTTTCCATGGCTCTTTGGGTCACTCCTAGTTTCTCGGCACTATGTTTTGACAGTGTAACAGTTTCAAGACCATAAGTACCAACTGGCAGAACGCAGGTTTCATAGACTATTCGTTTAGGGTTGATCGGTATTTTCCGGTTTTTAAGGATGTAACCCATATATCGTATACAATTTATCACTTATTTATTTATTATAATATAATTAACGTTTTGAACATATTCTAAATAGCATTGCAATGCATTGCAGCAAGTGTCTAATATACATTTTTCTTGAAGTAATAATGCTCTTAATCTGCAAGTATCTAGTTTAAATTTTTTAATCGTACTGGTTTCTAATTCAAAATGGCTTACGTAATGGTGACGCTACGTAAAACGAATTGCTTTTCATTCGTTCGCTGCAGTGTCTGTCAGTAGCATCAATTCTTTCGTTAATAAGACTGGATCCCCCGTAAAGCCCCGAAGTTCTTGCGGGTGACCATCTCTTTTGGTGTTCATTTAAAATTCATCTATTTATATATTTTCTATGCCGCCAAAATATTACAATAAATAATTTGTGCTTAATTTACATTAATGGCTTTGAATTGGGAAGACTACATTTGCAGTTCATATTTGAATGTATCATAAAAACATTTTTTTTTCCATTTGAATAACTTTTTGGAAACATTGTATTTTCACAACACTTTTTATGCACTTTTCACAAACATGTTTCGGGACATCAGAAATTATGGGAAGCATGTTTAAAAGAGATGGAAAAATGGAGAAAGATATCGGAAGAAGGGTTGGAGCTGGAATCAAAATAAATGGTGCATTCAAAGTCATTACCCCAAATAGAAATATATCGACTGAAGCAAATATGGCAGTGCACAATGGAGTTCTAGTGCCGACCCTTATGTATGGAAGTGAAGCTTGGAGTTGGCAGAAGAAGGATGAAAGTAGGATAAATGCCGTAGAAATTAGGTCACTAAGAAGGATGTGCGGAAAAACAATGTATGATAGAATATCTAATGATGAAGTAAGAAAGGAATGTAAAGCGGATGAATGCGTGATAAATAAAATCAAAAAAAGGGTCACCAAGATGTTTTGGACATATGGAACGAATGGATGAGGAAAGAATGGTTAAAAAGATATATACAAGTAGTATGAATGAAAAAAGAAGACGAGGAAGGCCAAGGAAGACATGGCATGACCAAATTAATCAATTACTGAAAGGCGGCCACGTTCGAAGTAGACACAATCGACGAGCGTGCATGTCCCAATGTGTGAATGTAGAAAAGGAGCGAGAGTTATGTCAGGATAGAACAATGTGGCGATCCATCCCCTCTGCCTACCCTTCCGTGATGGTTAGTTAGTTAGTTAGTTAGTTTTGTTTCGGGACACAAACTTCTCTTCTTTAGTTTTTGAATTTTGATGGCGAATATTGAAGAAACTTTTTAATTCCTTTTCTACCTATTAAATTGTACGTATCAATGTTTAATGATGAACTAGGACTGTCTGTCAAATGTAGTCAATCGTAGTCTCAGATCATTTTTTTCTACTGCAAATGAAATCAGTCGCTCAATATATTAATAGGTTAAAGGTTCACGTACGTAATAATTTTTATTAGACGTTTTTACTACCCTTTTGAATATCATTAATATTTTAGCTATAAACAAGAGAATCAAACATAACACACATTTTTCACTTATTTGAGTTAGCTTGACTAATTTATTTATTCTCTAGTTGATGAAAGCAGTATCTTTGAAATAAATCGAGGTATATAAATTTTAATTGATAAATTGTGGTCACCCCAAAAACGCCGTAAAATGTTCTAAAGAGTTTGGTTACTTTATTCTATTTTGCAATTAACCTTCTCTTGCGATGAGGGCGCTAAATCTGTTGCAGTACCGAGGAATTCGTTTTCACAGGGTTAACCATTTCGCGACGTGAAAAGATTTCCTTACTCGATGTTAAATAGAAAGACGTTTTAATATTGGTTAAGGATGTCACCTTTCAATATTACTTTTTATATTTTAATATTTAAATTAAATAACTTTGTTTTTTGTATCACAATTGTATTTTATTTTACGCGACAGCTGTTTCATCAACCTATGTTGACATCATCAGGTGTTACAATGTCAACATAGGTTGATGAAACAGCTGTTACAAAAAACCAAGTTATTTAATTGAACAGTTTAAAATGTTAAGGTATCATAGTGTTTCGGCCAAAACAATGGACTATTTAAAAACTATTTTATCAGTATTTGAAGATATTTCATACATCACTCACCATATATTCTTCTAAGCTAAGTATCTGTTTTAGGCTCATTACTTGCTTCCATATATCAGTTGTGGAACCAGAACTTAATTTTGAACGGTCATTTTCGCTTTAATTGATAAAACCACGGTGGTCTGTGGGTAAAATACAAACATTTTTTTTACTGTTTAACCATGATGCTTTTTCTCCGGAGAGGTAGGTAGAGAGGATGGAGTGACATTCTGCTCTGTTTCGACATAACTCATGAGCTTCTTCTATATTCATATACCGTAACATGCACGCTAATTGATTTTTTCGACTTCAAATGAGGCCGCCTTTGTAAAAAAAGTGTTTATTTTATTTTAAATCTTTATATATTAAATATGTAAACATAAAGTGAGTTACTAGTTTTTCTGTAGTGTCATGCAAGTACAATTCGTTTTATTGTTTTAATATACTAATTACCTAATAATTATGATAAATGTTAGATTGAACTATTAGATTAGATAAGATTGAACTATTCAAATGGTAAGAACATTGACTGCCACCCCGAAGGTTCCGGGTTCGATTCCTGGGGAGGGCAGTGTGATTTGGTTTGGTGTAGAATTCACGTGACAATAAAATGGCGATAGATTAGCTATATATCACATGTCACGAGAATCAATGTGATAGCTAAAATACCCTTTACATCGAATTGGCTCATGCTGTCATGATGTGAAGAGCAATTCAACAAAATAAAAAATAAAAAATGCGTATTTTGTTACGTGTCTCTTGCTTCTTAAATAATGATTTACAAAAAATCATCAAATGAAATTATAAAGAAAAAAAATATTGCATAAAGATAAACTACGGTTGAAGCCATTAATGTTATATCTAGAAAAAGCGAATATTATTCGAAAAAGGGTTTTGGATCGACCATCCAAAGAGACCATCTCTATTCTTTAGGACGAGAGCCTCAGGGCTTGTAAATCTAGAGCTTATTTCGTTTTCATCGTCTCACTATTTTATCTGTATCGACTGTACGGTGATACGGTAGAGTATGTTTGACAAAAATACATTAGGATTCATAAAAACTTCTTCAAAAATATAAAAATCTTACAATTAAGTAAAATAATCGGTGTTAAACTTACTCTTTGTATTAATCTAAACGCGTTTTATATTTTTCGTTGCTCGAGCTCATAATGCAAACTTGACTGAAACTATTACTGGTAAAATTTAAAACGAAAAGAGAGTGTCGCGACAGCTGTTTCGCCAACCGATGTTGGCATCATCAGGTGTTACAATAAACACGTATTTGTAAACATAGTTTATACATAGTAAACATAGTTTATTGTAACATTTTTCAAATCAAATCAAATCAAATCAAATCAGTTTATTTCATCAACAGACATTACAAAATTTATTTTTAAGGCATCTATTGAGAACAGGTAAAATAATATACTCGTATTATATATAGTATACTACCAGAAACGCATAAGAGATGGTTCAACATTAGGAAGACAGGATACTCTCCAGAATTAAGAGTATTTGCCTTCTGAACGTACTTTCACTAACATGAAAGACGTCGATCTCCGAGGAGACCGCGTTCAGCAGACTAATTGCTCTTCCCACCGGTGTCACCAGAGGCAGATTGGTTCTGGCGGCCGGTAGGTAAACAATCTGTGCTGTCGCTGTCGGAGATATCTATCGGGGACAAAAAGCCGAACACCCTCTAGTACGGCCGAGTTCTCGAAGTATCCCCTAATTAATCTAAAGAAATGGGTAATTAGATGTCCATCTCTTCGAAGCTGTAGAGAATTGGTTCCGAGCATTCCCAAAAGAAATGCCGTGGGATAGAGCCAAGGATAGCTACCATACTCCCTCATGTAGAGATACCTTAGAAATTTTTTCTGAACCCTCTCCAGCATAATGGAATATCTCGCCTCGTGAGGACTCCATATCACAGAACCACTTTCGAGTCTGCTCCGAACCAATGCGTTGTATAGGACTCTGAGCACATTGGGATCCCTGAAAACTCTGCCGGTCCGGACGATGAAGCCCAACATCTTCAGTGCAGTGCCACAAATCCTCATTTTTTTACATCATTTACACGACATTTCTCTTGGGTATACTGGGGTATAACTCCCTCGAACTGAGGAAGGAAAGATTACTGTCAACGCGTTTTTTTAAAACTAATTCGGGGCTCTATTGAGAACCCCTATGTTCTGGAGCAAATAGGTCATTTTGTTCCTGATAATTACTCATAATTATTCATAAAAAAAATATAACAAATTTTGGAAAGAGTGCTGCTTTACTGACGTCGACATATTTGGGTTCCTTCTGATATGCATGATTTTTGGTTTCATGTTGTTTTATCTTATCTTTGTAATACCGGTTTGTGTCCAAATGAGTCGCCTAAATGTTTTTCGTTTGTTATGTCTCATTTGTGTATAAATAAATAAATAAATAAATAAACATATTTTATTGTAACACCTGATGATGTCATCATCGGTTGGTGAAACAGCTGTCGCGACACTCTCAGTGAATAAAAAGAAATTGTGAAATTATAACAGTGTTTTAAATTTTAAGAGTAATAATGTTGAAGTATCATAGTGTTTCGGCCAAAACAATAGACTATTTGACTGAAACTGTTAATATTTTATTATTATTTTATTTATATCTGGGGCAGTTTTAAGGTCGCTCCTATTATATAAAGTTTGAAGAAGCCAGGTTGAGATAGTTTGGCCACGTCATGTGTTAAGAAGATGTGCGTAGTTTAAAATCTGCCCTTCGAATCCCAACGGTCTTGAGGGGTAGATGACGGCCTTTGACAACTTGGAGATCATCTATCGAGGCCACTCTCAAGAAATATGGAATTAGCACAGAGCAGACCGAAGATAGAGCGTCCCCACTTAAAATGTAAGGAGAGCCGACCCCACTTAAATTGGGAAATGGTAAAGCCCAATAAATATATTATTTCTCTTAAAAGATGCACATATGAAGCCTATCTAAAATAGCTAAAATGTTAGTGCACAATGGTGTTCTTGTACCGACCCTATACGAGTATATGGAAGCTAAGCAGTAAACTGACAAAAGAAGGATGAAATTAGAATAATTGAAATGAAAATCTGTGTATGATAGAGTGTCGAATGAAAATATAAGAAGTGAATGCGGTGCGAATGAAAGTGTTATGAAAAAAAATAAGGAAATGATCATTAAGTTGGTTTGGACACATGCAAATTATGAATGTACTCGTAGAAAAGATGGTAAACAAATATATGTTAACGATGTAAATGGAACCATAGAGGAAGACTGAGGAAAACGTTGCACGATCAAATTAATCAAATATCGAATGTCGGCCACGTGAGGAGTCGGAATAATCGGCGTGCGTGCATGACACGATGTATAAATGTTGAGGAAGCGAGAGAAGTATGTCAGAAAAGAACAATGTGGCAGACCATTATTTCTCACTACCCATTCGGGGAGACGACGTGATGGTTATTTAGTTAGTTAGTTAAAATCAAAGATTTTATTGATTCCCTCACTCTCTTAATCATTATTTTTCATCCATGGGATTAATTTGTCCAAACACAATTTTGATCTATTCAAAATTTTGGTTTAAATACTGTTCTTCCGTACTATAATACAAACTAACTAACTAACTATCACGCCGTCTCCCCGAAAAGGTAGGCAGAAAGAATGGACTGTCACACTTTTACTGATGCGGCACTCCATCGATGACGCGGTGTGATGGGTTGCGAACCTCATCGCCACCAATAGGCATCTCCCGCGCACACTTCGATCGTCCAACACCCACAAAATATATCTAAAACAAATAATATAAAATACAATGATATAAAAAAAAAACAAAATAAAAATAATTTAACACAAAATGTTCCTTTAAGATGGTGCACATATTGACTATGTATTTAATTTATGTTCCACGAATCCACCGTTTTTTTTAATTTAGCACATAATGTTTTTTTCGATGTTGCACATGTTGACATGGACTATCCGGACTTTCGTGTTTTTTTAATTTATGTTACACGTATCCACCGTTTTTTAAATTAGTGCCGAATGAAAATGTAAGAAGTGAATGCGGTAAGAATGAAAGTGTTAAGAAAAAAATAATGAAATGATCATTAAGTTGGTTTGGACACATATGTTAACGATGTAAATGGAACCAGAAATAAAGGAAGATTGAGGATCGACACGATCAAATTAATCAAATATCGAATCTCGGCCATATGAGGAGTCATGTGAGGAGTACTATAATACTATAATACATTCCATCCAGATATCAGAATTTCTGCTATACATAATTTTACAAACAATATGTATATAAAGCTAATTAACGTGAATCAAAATTTCAAAATATCGTTTAAATAATGAATTAGTTCCTGTTTAAAATTCAAACTCAGAACGGATAATCTAACGAAAACGTTTGCCACAGTTGTGCTGGTGTGGCCTTGACATTACTTTTGCAGACTGCTGACTGAACCGGCCACTAATTGGTATTATTACGAAGGGTTACAATAGAGTTTAAGCCAGAATAATGAAGTATAAATTTGAATAAACTTGGTGAATTTGATGGAAATGAGTCTTTCTAGTACTAATATACACAAATAAAACATTGACATTCAAATATTCACAAATGAAACTTTGACATTCTAAAATAGTTTTTAAACACAACAAATGAAGTATTTTTTATAACAATTTAATTAATTTACAAATTTTATTTTTTTGAATGTATACAAATACTTGTAGACAAATACTGGATTATTTACAAATTATCTTAATAGATGGCGCTAGTATAGATTGACCTACAAAATGTGAAGTTATTTTAAAATAGTAGCATATATACAACTTCCAAAAATTTGTCAGACATGGTGGTCGTAAGAAGGGCGGAATTGGGAATGTTGTTAACATAAAGTGATCGTTTAACCCAACCAATGACAGGTCATAAGTCCTGTAAACGCCTCGACTACCATATTCTGTTTCCAAAAAAATTTGCATCTTCGTGTCTATTGAGATACAATTAATCCTTACAAATTTTAATATACTTACCTAGATGATAAACAAAAGAATACAGAAAATTGAAGCGGCTTAAAATATTGTATATATTTTGAATAACTTTCTGAAAACATTGTTTTTTTACAATACTTTTTTGCACTTGTCATTAACATGTTTCGGAATACAGAAGCCCACCCTCAGTGTAAACAGTTTTACATTTCGCTTACATTGCAGTTTATCAAATCCTGCGTGGTCATCGTCTTTCTGGAAGATCGCAAAGAGATAAAGAGACAGTTGGATCTCGACGTCACATGAGCTCCAGCTTTATGCTGGCTTATCTGGATAAATCCTCGATCTTGAAAAGAAGAAGAAGAAGAATTATATTGGTTAAAATCTAGAAATGTCAATTTTTTTTCAATATAGCAAGAGATGGAAGCAAGGAACGTGCCTCCACGTGTGGTTTTACTATAACTACCGGGGCCCCTGGAAACGACACAAAGTCGGCCAAACCTTCCACCACAATGATAAGAGAAATATGTTCCTTTTTAAGGCCACCGCTACAAAATTAGCTTGTCATTGACATGAAAGAAAAAGTTACACATGATCTGTGAGTTCAAAACTACCGGTTTCGAGATCAACCGGTCCTTTGCATTGATCAAAACAACTAAAAGAATAATTTTTTTTTTTGGGCTTTGCCTTTTTACCGTTACCTTTGAACCGTAATCAAATTTGATACAATCTCTGTTTTAATAAAATTAAATACAATATTTCTTCTATTTTAGCCATCACTTTTTTACACTTTTCACAATCATGTTTCGGGATGCAGATGCTCATCCTCAGTGTAAAAAGTTTAACATTTCTACGCTGAGTACTTTTTTAAATGCAAATTTAATCTTTATGCGTTATCCGTGTAATTTCCCTTAAAGTATTTATTTCTAATGTTCTCAGAAGATTCTGTGTTTTGGTTGTGTCAGCTTTTGGTTCAAAACCATTAAAGTTTTGAACCAAAAGCTGACTGACTGTTGAACCAAAAGGTTCTTGTATATTCTTACTTTGATTTCTGTACACAAGTGCTTACTGCTCCAAATAATATTTCGTAGATATCAATAGGGTTTATTGGTTTGCTCCCTAATTTCGGTGTACGAGTATACATCAGTGTTGCTAGAGATCTCTACATCAATATATTTGAAGGTAATAATCTATTCCATTGTATTTTGTATACAACAGGTCGTTTGAATCCAATTACTATATATTTATATACTCGTATATATATTTTTGTTATTATTTTAATTCTCATAACATGTGATAGGTAGCTAATATATTGCCATTTTTATTGTCAAGTGAATTCGACACCAGACCAAAGACAGTGTGAGAATTATTCTAACCTCGCCGAAAATCGAACCCGGGAACTTCGGCGTGGTACTCATAGCTCTTGCCATTCTGATACAAAGGTCGTCATCCATAACTAGTTTACCTCTTCTGGGTTGCTTGGATATTGTTAAATTCTTTATTTTGTCAACCGAGACACTCATCTTATATACTTGGTGCGCCAGGTGAAATTGTATTACATTTTCCTTACAGGTTCTTCTTCTTCTTCCTCTTCCTCAGCCTATTCCCGCCCATCCCTGGATAAAGGCCTCCTCCATTCGCTTCTATGTCACTCTGTCCGGTGCAGATTGCATTCAGGTTATTCCGACGTGTCTGTTCAGATCATCCTTCCACCGTTGCGGTCGCCCTGCACTTCTCTTTGCCGTCCACGGTCTCCAAGTCAGCAGTCTTCTTGTCCACTTTTCATCTGAGCTTCTGGCTACGTGACCTGCCCATTGCCATTTTAGAGTCGCCACCCGGTGGATGATGTCAGTGACCTTTGTTTTCTCTCTCACCGTATCGTTTCTGACTTTGTCTCTTAGATTTATTCCTAATATGGCTCTTTCCATGGCTCTTTGAGTCACTCGTAGTTTCTCGGCACTTTGTTTGGACAATGTAACAGTTTTAAGACCATAAGTACCAACTGGCAGAACGCAGGTTTCAGAGACTTTTCGTTTCAGGTTGATCGGTATTTTCCGGTTTTTAAGGATTACTTTTTAAGGATTTAAGGATTAAGGATATTTTAATGGTTTAAAGGATTCCTTACAGGTTATATTACCGCAAAAAATGAATTATTATTTTTATTTATCTTATTTGATCTTTTTAAATATTGACAACATTATTATTTTAATGATCATGCGCCCATGTTTTTCTTTGATCACAGCTACACTCGAACAATTCAATTTAAATATTTGTTACTGACGAAAGTTTTGATACTTGTATTGTTAGCGAAAACCAAAAGACAACATTAGTTTGATTAAATTTTCCGGTAGAGTGTTAAAACTTTGACCAATGAATTAATATCGGCTTAAAAACTTTCAATTTAGATAATCCAGAAACTCAATTACAAACTAACCAACTCTCGGTGTTCATGATAATAATATCAAACTTTGAAAATTAATACTAACATAATGTTATTTCGTACATTGGAGGCAACAAGATGTCACATTGTAAGTTTGCTGAGCGATTTTCTTCGCGGTGTAGGCTTGGCAGGAACTGGCTGAAAATGTATTATCCTTGTGGTTAGTACTTGAGTTATTTTCATGATTTACAATGAGTTTCGAGCAAATACGGTATGTATTTGGATTACTGAATATTTCACCTAAAGATAAAACAATTTTAATAACACAATCAGGTGTTTAGAATATGCCAAGTTAAGCGTTTTAAATGTATGAAAAGGAGTCGAAGTTAATAATTTATCATTAAGAATTAATTGTATCTCAATAGAGACAATTATGTAAATTATTTGGAATCAGAATATGGTGGTCGAGGCGTTTACAGGACTTATGACCTGTAATTGGTTGGGTTAAGCGATCGCTTTATGTATACAACATTCCCCATTTCACCCTTCTATGAACACCAAGTCTGACAATTATTTGAAAGTTGTATAAATGTTACCATGTTGAGAAACATTTCACATATTTTTGGTTCAATCTACACTAGCGCCATCTATTGAGACTAGTAAGACGTAAGCATTAAGCAGAAAATCTTTATTAATGTAATGTGAAAGGCTATCAACCCAATTATCACATATTACTGGATAACGCCTGGATATAATAATTTATAACGAAAAACTATCACTAAATTTATAATTAAAAATAAGGTTTAGTGTTATTTAAATACCATAATTGACCAACTAATTAACCTTTTATAGGACGAGACATATTATTTAGGATTTTTAAGGAAAACTATATTTAATTTGATAATTATCAGTCTATGGAGCTAGGAAAAATAGGAGCACTTGGAATAAAAGTATAACTCATATTGACCATTATATACGTACTTAATGATGTAAACACAAAAATATCATTTTAGATTAAAATAAACAGAGAAAATGACCCTTATTTGTGGTGGTACAAATATTTACCACCATCCTATAAAGGGTTAATCAAACCATCGACGTTTATCCGAAGGGGTAGGCAGAGAAAGTGGACTGGTACACTGTTTTATCCTCACAAAACTCTCGCGACTCGTCTACATGCACACATCGCAACACGCACGCTCGTCGATTGTTTCGACTTCGAACATGGTCGCCTTTTAGAAATTAATCCACTTGGTCATGCCAGGTCTTCTTTGGCCATCCTCGGCTTTTTTTCTATTCAAATAGCTTGTTTGTATATTTTTAACCATCTTTTCTCATCCATTCGTTCCATATCTCCAAACCGCCATAGTGACCTTTTTAATCGTTAATCTCGTTCGTACATTGGTTTTCCTTACCAATTTCAAGCGTTCAATTTCTTGCCAACTCCAAGCTTCCCTTCCATTTATCAGATTATGCACTAGAACTCCATTATGCACTGGCAACTTTGCTTCTTTGCCATCGTCCTTGCTTACTTCTAAAAACGATTTTTTTTATGAATTAAAAAAAACTGTTATTTCCACCTTTGAGTTATTTTTCTCGACATGTTTCAAAGGCTATATACCTTCATATGGAATTCCATAGTGTTAACGCCTTATGTTTATCTAAAATTACTTGTAAAAAATAACAAATATAATAATTCTCCAAATGTCAGTTCAAGACAACACATTAAATGGAAAACTAAACAAGTTTTAAAAGAATCTTACAAATTGCCTTACTTTCACCGATTAAAGTCTGAAATGTACATAATTACATAACAAGCGAACAAATATAGACGCCTCGTGGAACTGGAGCAAACTACGCCGCTAAACAGCACTGATGGAGTTTTAAGGAAGTATTTGCGGAGCTGTGGTTCCGAATTCGACTCCTTTTTGGCAAATGTCATAACACCGGCTTGCCAAAATTCACCCACGTCAATGGGAATGTGTAATCTGCTAACAATTTCGTTGTTCCTTGTTTTGAAATACGAAACAAAAATCGATGTTTTAATTTCCTGTATGCCTCCTATTATTCAATGTACTAAAGTATATCTGAATTGTATTTATCGACGGATTCAATATATGATAAATAACCTTGGAAAAAGATATATAATAAATTCATTAAAAATGAGATCACTAAGACACATGTGTGGTAAATCTGTATATGATAGAGTGTCTAAGTGATAAGAAGTGAATGCAGTGCGAATGAAAGTGTTGAAAATGAACAAAATAATGAAAGAGTCAAGTAAAGATGGTTTGGAGACATGGAAAAAGTGAATGTTGAAATAATGGCGAAGAAGGTATATCAACAACGCGAACGGAGCTTGAAATAGAGGAAGGCCGAGGAAAACGTCGCGTGATCAAATCAATCAAATATTAAATATGGGTCACGTGAGGAGTCGGAGAAATCGACGTTCGTGCATAACACGATGTGAGTATGTAAGGACAGTTTGGTGGTCCATTATTTCTGCCTACCCCTTCGAAGAGACGGCGTGATGATTAGTTAGCTAACCTTGAAAAAGAGTCATTAGTAATTAACAACAACAAACCATTACGCCAATTCTCCGGAGGGGTAGGCAGAGAGAATGGACCACCAAACTCTAACACTACCGACCCTGACACAACTCTCTAGATTACAAAACATTCATACAGCGAGTCATACACGCACGTCGATTTTTACGACTTCTAATATGGCCGCCCTTCTAACATGGCTTTAACATTATGTTTTAATGTATCAAAAACTATTTCACTTCTACAGTGATAGAAAAATAGGTTTACCGACATATATTTGTATTATGGACTTAAATTTCATTTTTCATTTTTCATTTATTTTGATAATAATCACAAAAATTATAGACATACAATTCCAAATCGTTTGCAATTACATTATAAACAGAGAAGCATTAAACAAATAAAAATTAAGCTTAAGAGTAAGAAAAAATCAGAACATTGATATTGCATCCCTGAGGCAACTCACACTATCACGAAATATGTCGACCTCCGAGGCGATCCGATTAAGCAATAAGATTGCCCTACCCACAGGCATAACCATTGGCAGGTTGGTTCTGCAGCGTGGCAAATAAAACAATCTGTGCTGTCTTTGACGAAGGTAATTATCAGTTTATATAAATATTCATATACACACAATATACAAACTGTGGATGCAAACATTAGTAAAATTGTCCATTGTTTTGGCCGAAACACTGATACTTTAACATTATAAACTGTTAAATTAAGAAATACTTTGTTTTATGTATCAATTGTATGGCGCTCCGGTATCATTTCGAGAAAGCTCAGCTCCAAATATTCAGCAGTAGCGTTAAATGCGTACTGCTGTACGGATGTGAGACTTGGAAGTCTACCGCAGACGTTATTGGTAAACTCCAGGTGTTTATAACGCCTGGAGCCTGGAGGAGAACAAGTCGCTAGACGCAAATGGCAGTGGATCGGTCACACTCTGAGACGGAACCCATCCTGCATCGCTCAGGGTGCACTAGAGTGGTCCCCTTTGGGGGGAAAGAGAAAGCGAGGCAGACCTAGAGCCACCTGGAGAAGAACCCTGCAGGACGAGGTTAAGGCGGTAGGCCTCACTTGGGATGATGTTAGGCATCAGGCATGCGATAGAGTCGGGTGGAGAAGGTTCCTTGAGGCCCTATGCATCACGGAGGTGTGACAGGACAAAAAAGAAAAAGAAGAAGAAGATGTATCAATTGTATTTTAATTTTTTGCTGTCGCAAAAAATAAAAATTCTTAGCAAATTTTTTTTTTCTTTTTTTGTATACAACAGGTTGTTTGAACATAATAACTTTAAACGTTATTACATTGATTCTCATGACATCTGAGAGGTAGCTAATCAATCATCATTTTTTTGTTTCGTTTATTCTACACTAGACCAAAGACAGTGTGACACTGACCTTCGGTGTGGCAGTCATGGTTCTTGCTACTCTGCAACGAAGTTCGTCGTTTTATTAAAACAACACGTGGTACCCTCTTTGCACATCCACCTTAATCTCAAGGTCATTTTTGGGCCATTTCTACAAAACTAGCTCGCCATTTACACGAAGAAGATATCGGAACATTTCAAGAATGGAAAACGAACGCCATCTGTGTGTCACGAAGTATAGCGCAAAAGGAGCGCGCATTATTTCCCTATCTGACGGTCCTAATCGCGAACTGCGTAATTGAATCGTTTCGCCTGAAATTAAGACTCGAAGCTTAGTCAAACTGGGTTAAGCAAACAGTCTTGAGCTTTTCCCTTGATACTTATTTACACTTGTATTTACTCCGTCCTCCTACATAAAACACAGGCGGGCTGTTAAAATATTACGTTATAGTCAGTATACAGCAATTATATAATAAATAAATTTCTGTGGCTTTCATTTTAAATATTTACTAAATATACGAGTATTGTGCTTAAGCGTACATATATAATATTCAACAACAAACCATCACGCTGTTTTCCGCAAAGCCAAGCAGAGAGAATAGACCGCCACACTACTCTATCCTGTGATACATCTCTACATGACTCATATTACGTTAGTGCGACTTTATTTAAATAATGCCTTGCGCAAAACATCAACGATACGTAGAATAAAATTAAAGGATAATCTAATGATTTAATCGAAATTTTTTGTTAAAAGTTAATTTTTAAAGTCGAAATAAAGACAAAAGTAGAATTAGTTATAAAAACACAGTTTTATGTAATCATTATATCTTAATTTTGTGAAGAAAGAATCTTCTATAAGTTTTGAACTTTGTGGTGACATATTCAATAAGTATAAATAAGCACAAATAACTTAGTTAACACCACTTTATTATAAGTATATTTATTTGTTTGTATACAAATAAATATACTCATAATAAAGTGGTATTAACTAAGTTATTTGTGCTTATTTATACTCACTATATCTTATTCATTAATAGGGATTTATTTTATTATGCATAGCATTGGAAAACATATTATAGTATTTTGATTCCCTATCATTGTGTTGAATACAGGCAAAGAAAATTACTATTTTATTATGAAAATTTCTAGAAAGTAAACGAATTCACTGAAATAAATCACACAAGTTAAACCATATTTTAATGGCAAACTACAAATACTTTAAATACTCGTAACGTTCGGTAACGTTTTCGTATAAAATCCAGGAAAATATGAATCATTTTACAACTTTGTCAATAAAGTAAAACCTTTCGGAGCTGAAGTCGAATAAAGAGGTGGAATATTATACAGGATGTAAGTATGAAAGGCTTTTCAAAATCTAAAAATGGCTAGATTTAGTTATAATATTTACGCAAGTTCTGGTACTAACAACCCCTTTAAATGGCGCGTAACCTCCGTGCATAAAAATACTATTATAGTACCTACGTATTTACTCATAATGAAATGTTTTATTTGCCTACATTCCGGTGTTAAAGTATTTGTGGAATAAATGTACGATATAAGAGTTTTCATAAAGAGTTGTATTTTTAAGCGAAAATTGGATGAGGGACTAGGTCAGTGGTCGGCAAATTCATTAGTCAATACAGCCAAATATCAGCAATACTTGGAATACAATCTCTTTTGAGAGTCAAAATCCGATATAATATGTGGGTGTGAACTTGTGTGGGCAAACGGATCTGCCGTGTGAAGTGATGGGCCAAGTAAATAAGACTGTGGTCATCATCTCTCTCTCTGGTTTCAATCCTGGGATTGGTTTGCAGCAATTTCTTCTATTATTCTCTTCAATTCTCCCCGGTCTTGTGCGGCTCTTTTGAGTTCTGCATATGATGAGCAGCGCAAGTCCACCATCAGGTCCTCCAGGTACTCTCTCGGCATAGGCGTCCCCTAGAGTTTGTCCCCTCGGTCATACCATTCATTATGCATGCAAGAGGCCTTCTTGTCACATTACTTGGCTGATCCATCTTGCACGTCTTTCAGACAAGGTCCTGTGTAGGTGCCTTCCTCCTTCGATTCTTTGAAGAACCTCCTCATTTGTGATGTGGTCTCTCCAGGATATTCTTTATAATCTTTTATAGGACCACATCTCAAAAACCTCTAGTTTCCGTTTATATCTTTCGGATACGCACCATATCTTGCAGCCGTACATCAAGATACTCCATTCATAGGTCTTCATGAGGAGTATTCTCAGTTTTAGGTCTGTATTATTCGATTATATTATTTTCGACATTTTATTAAATGCAAGCCTCGACTTCGCTCTTAGACCGACCGTCCCATGTTATTTTGCTCGTCCCATGTTATTGTGATCATCATAGGATGTTTGAAAAATTCAAAATGAAAAACCGGGACATGAAGATTAGCAGCAAAGTTAGAATTTATAAGACTTGTGTGCGATCCATCATGACATTTGGGATCAAATGCAGGGGATGATGATTTCCAAAACCCCTGATCCAGGGGACTTCAAACCTGGATACAATCCGATTCCTTCATTATAATTATGAGTTATTTTATGTTAATATTCAATTATTGACACGAATTGACAGGTTCATTTGGAGTGATTTTGTCCACATCCTATATAAATTAACCCTAAAGATAAAGTTTTAGCACGAAGCGATTAAGCAAAGGAAATTCGATACATCTTTCATATCCGACGTCACGGGATTAACAAAGGCTGGGAAATTAATTAAAAATCTTTTCGAGGAATCATAAGGTAACTTTTGAATTTATTAGTCTGTTTTTAGAATGAAACAATTGAATCCATTTCAAGCGAAGTTCATTTATTATTTCAGGTAATAACTGTCTTTGATTAAACTATTGTAGATTAAAGTTTTTGGAAATTTAATTTTACATTTTAAAAACTAACTAACTAACTAACCATCACGCCGTCTCCCCGAAGGGGTAGGCAGAAAGAATGGATCACCACACTTTTCTTTCCTGACATATTTCTCTCGCTTCCTCAAAATTCATACATCGTGTCATGCACGCGCGTCGATTTCTCTGACTCCTCACATGGCCGACATTCAATATTTGATTTATTTGATCGTGCCACGTTTTCCTCGGTGTTCCTCTATTTCTGGTTCCATTTACATCATTAACATATTTTTTTTTACCATTCTTTCTTCATTCATTCTTTCCATATGTCCAAACCATCTTAATGATCCTTTCATTATTTTGTTCATGACACCATCATTCGCACCGCATTCACTTCTTATATTTTCATTCGACACTCTACATACAGAGTATCCACACATTCGTCTAAGAGATCTCATTTCTACTGCATTTATTCTACTTTCATCCTTCTTTTGCCAGTTCCATGCTTCGCTTCCATACATAAGGGTCGGTAGAAGAACACCATTGTGCACTGCCATTCTAACTTTATTGGATAGGTTTTTGTTTGCGATAACAACTTTAAGTGCACCATTCACTTTGTTGCCTTACATTTTGAAAGAATTGAAAAACTTTATTAAATAATTGACAACTCGTTGGAATTTCAAAATGCTATTATTCAGCTGATTGGCGGCCGTATACAAAACTCGGATGTCCTGAGTGATGTCGGTCTATTTGTCCTTAATAATTACCTTCGTCAAATACAGCACAGATTGTTTTATTTGCCATGCTGCAAAACCAACCTGCCAATGGTTATGCCTGTAGGCAAATTTTTGAGTTGTTAAATATAACAATTTTAAGGTTATTCTTAGAAATAATGATGAATCATAAGTAAATTTACAACTGAATTTCTGGGAATTTTTGAGGTTCAATTCATAATTAAAAACAGTAACATTGCAACTGAATTCAGATAATTACTTACAACAAAGAAAATAAATCAAAGATTGGACTTGGCGTTAAATTAATTTGATTATTTATAGTATTTTCTTTATTTTGACCTGCTTTTTTAATTTCTAAAATTTTGAGATTGCTCAAAGTTATATTTCTATTATTAAGCGAATGAAAACAACGCAGAAAAAAATATTTCCAGTGTATTTGTAATCTATGACATAGGACAATTAAATATTTTTGCTGTACATTTTTATTTTGCGGGATTTAATGCTTATATTTTTTGCATCCTTGTGAAAGAGCTCGTATATAGAATAGTTTGATATATATACGTACCGTTTTTACATGCACGTAGGATTAAATAATTCCACAAATATATCTGTAAACAATATACCAATTGTGTTGTGCCCTCAAAGCTTTTGATTTAAAAAAAATATTTCAAATTTCGAAAATTTCGCGATATTTGAACTTTTGACAGACAAGCGAATGAAAACAGCACAAAAAAATATTTCCACTGTTTTTGTGATCTATGACAAACGAGTGTGACGTCATTGAATTGAGAATTTATCTCAATGCGTATACCTAAAAATACGGTTGTATTTATTTCGTGTTATTCGTACTCATTCATATTTGGATATGCAATCATTCATATTTAATCATTCAAGTGAAGTGTATTGTTTAATTTTTTTTCTGGAATGTTTTAGTCAAACAGGGATCACTATGATTGGGATATTTATTTGGAATATGACAATTAAAAAAAAAAGTCTTGATGGATATTGTTTTATTTGAAGCACCGAGATGATAAGTTTGTCACGATGTGTAAAATTGTCTAAATCTGTTGAAAAAGGAATGGGTATAAGGTAAAAACATATATTTTTTGATTCGTCACGTTTCTCTTAAAAATACTTACTAACTATGCCCATACAACTCTTGAAGAGTTTTAGACTCCTTGATGATTTTTCGCCAAGCTCCTCGATCCTGCGCCTTTTGATCTCAGCAGTCCAATTCGCCCTACCTAGCCAGATTAGCCAGAACATTGTCCATTAGGCGCTGTCCAGGCCTTCCTAGAGGTCTTACTCCAGTCGATCGTACAGGGTCTTGACTGCCCTGGTCTCTTCGGCTCGGCATACGTGCCCAATCCATGCTAGGCGACCGGCTCTCACGGTGCTCATCATAAGGGGCTGCTGGGTCATTGTACGGATCTCTTGGTTGGTCCTATGCCTCCAAGTTCCCGCTGCAACACTGGGTCTGGGTCTCTTAAAAAATATCAATTAATAATGTTTTCTTTTTTTTTTGGCACTACTTCTCGGTGTGAAATTTGCCCTTCTCGGCAATGTCCTCCACTGGCTCTTGTCTCTGACCACTTCTCTCCATTCTTCAGATCTTTATACTCGTAATTTCTCCCAGTCTTCCAAGCAGTCCGTCCATCTTTTTCTTGGTCTGCCTATTGGTCTCTGTTCACGCGGCACCCATCTAGACATAATGTTCTGTGCTCTCCTTTGGCAATAAATAAATAACCAAAAATGTGCACAAGACTGAAAAAAAAAATTGTAATTTCCCAAAAGAAATGGAAAATTGATAATTAAAGTATATTCATTTAACATGTACACATTTTTTCAATGCTATTCGATATTTTTAATGGTATCGTTACAATATTTAAAGCTATGTCATGTTTTTAAAATAAAACAATAAAGAATGAGCTTTATTATAAATTATTAATGCAAAACCACCATTTGAGGTTATTTTATATTCCATTGTTTTGGCTGAAACACTTTGATATTTCAACATTATTAACTGTGTAATTAAAACACTGTTACATAATATGACAATCGAACATATAATATGACATCATCTGATGATGCTAACATCAGTTAGCGAAACAGCCGTTGCGACCATTTCAAAAGAAATAAAATCAAATGTGATATCCTTTAACAGATTTTAAAAAAACAGTTAACAATTTTATATTCTTATAGGTTTTAACATTTGCGTGCTTTTATTACTATTATTTATTTTGATGGTATATTTGTATTTTTTTTACCTTAAATACACATGTTTTGAAAAATCACCATAATCACTTTTTGTAGCTTAAGAATTTAATGTTTGCGAATTTCTATCTCGTAAGCTTCATGTAATGTGTAATCACATTTTATGATGGATGAAAAAATGTACTTCCGAGCTAAGAAGCTAAAAAATACATCATAAATTATATTATAGCAACATTCGTAAATAATATACGTAAAATGAACGATGCTCTACCCTTAATTACCTACCCCTCTTTCCGACCGGCACAATAGTATTCGCCGCGTATTGTGCTCCCTCTCCACAGATGACGCAGGCAGTATTAATTGCTCTGCGGATGCTGTAGCCGGACCACGGTCGAATCGTCTCATTCAAGAGATGGACGGATCATGAATCATGCGAATTTGAGTAATGTAAGAGAATTTTACAGCGGGAAACCGGACACGCGCGTTTGTATGTATGAATGCTTTTTATTGTTGTCTCAAATTTAGCGTGACGCTCTTAAACAGATACCTATTCCGGTATAGGAATTAAAGCTTTGCGAACAAAGGTATTTCATAAAGAATTTTCCTCGAAATATTTCAGCGTTTTTAACCGCTTTTTCAACAATACTTTTCATCGTATTATAACAATTGCTTTTTGTGAAAGACCATTTCTTTGCACTACCCCAATTGAAATCATCGATTTGGGTTTTTAACACTCGGAATTTCAGTTTACAAATTAACGAAAATGTGTTTTTTTGATTGCGTTTATTTTTTTTAAACTTTGTACATAACACCAACTTCATTAAAATTAAAAAAATAATAATCATATTTTGAACACAAAAGCCTTTCATCAGTGATATAAATATTGTTGTTTAATTTAAATTTTTTAAATAATGTTGGTGATGTGTTAAAAAAAATATATTATTCAATAAATCTGCAACACAGTGTTATGGAGAATACATAAGAAAATATGTTTTTTCATTTAATCAAAGAGAAGTATCATTTTATGTTGTTTTTCGTCAAAAGTTACATATGATGATGATTTAATTGTATAAAATATGAAACTTCATTGAAAAAAGGAACATAAACGAGATATATTTATTTATTGTTTCTTGAACAATGATGCGAAATTCCGTATTGTAATTAACACGAATGAAAACATATGTTTTATAGATGTTTTATTATAATTTATGAAAATGACTCGTTTTGCTTGTTTAAGGCATTATCTAAGGCATGTCACTTGATATTGGATAATCCCTTAAAAAGGCTAAACATGTCAGTACCATAAATTATAATACAACTTCTAGAAAACAGATGTTTTATTTCGTATTAATTGGATTTATTTAATTTTCAATCTATGTATAAACTTGTGGCTTAAAATAATAACATTATTTATCTTTTCTAGTATTTTTCTACTGTTTGATTTAGGCCTATTCAAACCGTCTCCAATTTTCTCGATCCTGCGCGACTTTCATCCATCTTCTTTTACCTCCACTGGAATTATGTAGTCAACACATATTTTCTAGGGTCAACCTCTAGATGCTCATCTATCTGTTCCCTGTTTGGCGACATCTCCTGCCATTTCCTCGTTAGTTTGGCGACACAATTTATCACATCGACAAGCTGTGTCCAGCGTCTAATTTCGGTATTGGGTATTTAGTCCCTCAGACATATGCCAAGCATTTGTCTCTCCTTAGCCCATTGTGCACATTTCAGTTTGTGTACGGTATTGGCTGTGAATACCACAGTTTCCAGTCCATACAACATTACCGAGAAGATGCATGCCTAATAGACCCTTTTGAGGTTCATGGGGACGTCTATGACCTTTAGTAAATGATCCAATTTTCTTAATGTTGCCCAACCCAGTTGAAATCTTTTGTGTATTTCTGCAATCTGGTATTATAACTAGTCAAAATGATTACGATCGTTAAAATCTTGGATCATAAATGATACTAAGAAACTCCAATCTGGCATTTTTATGACGTATGTTATTATAGTTTAAATCACGATTAAAACACTATGATCTAAGAAGTGGATCGATTTTTAATTAAATTTTATTAATGTTGTCTTTTATCGAACAGTGCTTGCATTAACCTCTACTTGTTTGGGATGTTTTTTTTGTATCGTGATTTCTAAATATGGTCTCTCATATTTTAGAGTGTCTAACCTTGTCACTAAAAGTCCTCCCTACCAAATGAATATTCTCATCTCAGGCGTCCAAAGAAGACTTTTGGTCCTAATTATGTCAGCTCTAGTTTCTATAACATATGTCATAATGCTTGACACAGGTTTCATAAATTCGGACCTTGCTAAATATATATTTAATTCTTTTTTTAAACCTAAAAATATTATTTAATAAAATGTATGTAACCGTTACGTAGATAGAAGTTGAAGAATAATATGTGCAATATATAATATAGTCCATTGTTTTGGCCGAAACACTATGATACCTTAACATTTTAAAACTGTGAAATGAAAACTTTGTTTTTGTATCACAATTGTATTTTATTTTACGCGACAGCTGTTTCATCAATGTCAACATAGGTTGATGAAACAGCTGTCGCGTAAAATAAAATACAATTGTGATACAAAAACAAAGTTATTTAATTTAACAGTTTTACAATATACAAAATTGTTGTAGTGAAGAACTGAGTATGTATATAAAATTGTTGTAGTAAAGTACTGAGTATGTATATAAAATTGTTCACATTTTTAAAACAGCTCATTCATTTAGATATTTATAGAGAAGATTACATATTCCTCCATTGTAACACTTTCGTCTATTGCGAATAATATTACCATAACGATTGTGGTGCCTATCTTATGAGGGAGTGAAATTCGATACAAAGTACCGAAATTGAATTCCTCAACCCTTTTCATAGTACCTATCTACATAAATAAATATAACTTTTTCAGAGTTAAGAAAAGGTAAATTTGTAATATTATTGAATAACGGGAATATTGCTCCAGGAACCTAAATAAATATTGTAGTGTACGAGTGTTGCTCGTAGAATATATCGGGAACACGTGATATCCTAAATATCAAACTTTCTTCAATGGAGGTTACCAATAAAATAACTTTCACTCGTGTCCGAAATTATGTTGTACAAGCGATCCCTTCCTAAATTTTGTAAGGAAAATTGTGTCCATGAATAACAACCTTAAATTATATAGGTCCTTTCCTTTTTAAAGTATTTTAAAGAGCTAACATGCTGTAATGGTCATTATAATTTTTAATATAAAAATATAGTAAGGTAATACATTATTATTATACTTATTTAAGAAAGGGGAGTAAGGGGGATTTTATTGACTCTTCGAGCGGTGCATGGCTATCACCTTAGTGATGTCAGTGCTACGCTGGAGGATTGATCTTATCCCAAGTACCTATCCACACCTCCTCGAATTTGGTCTCCCCTGGAAACTATGTAAAATGTTAGAGATCGAGTAATTAAGCTCGGTGGATAATATTGATTCATAGGCCAACGCGGAAGGACACCTCGCCAACCCGTCTGGCAAGCGTGGTGTTGTAATGCCAACCACCCCCCTTCAGACGTGTCATACGTGGAGAAGTATGGGGGAAGCCTGTGTCCAGCAGTGGACGACAAGGCTTTTTAAGAAGAAGAAGAAGAAAAATAAGAAAACTTTAAAACCATTGAGACCACAGGTCCCCAAAATGGGATTCCTGGCCCTTCAGGGGGCTCTGAGTGGGTAATTTTCGCCTTGAAGAAGTAGGGAACCCAAGGAAGCAACAAAAGGGAACCATGAGGTGCAAAAATGTATAACCAATAAAGATGTATATATGCTACCATGTTGAGAAACATTTCACATATTTTAGTTCAATCTACACTAGTGCCATCTATTGAGACTAAAGGTAAGCATTAAGCAGAGAATCTTTATTGATGTAATGTGAAATCAACCCAATTATCACATATTACTAGATAACGGCTGGAGAATGTATCACATTATTTCATTTCATGTAATGAGTCTTTTAAATCCAATATTATTTAAAACCTAGTTTTAATTTTAATTTTGTTTTAAATAACAAAGTTTTATATAAACATATCATCAAGATGCAATTAGTGGGTAAATCAATACGTTACCTCGAGAACTTTCTTCACAGAATAAATAAGGAGTGGAAAATTCCGAAAGTCTATTTACGTAAAACTCGGTACAAATTATGAATCTTCCGAAATCATGATGCAGACCTTGTTGAAGCTGGTTTTACCTTCAGAGTAAAGTGCTTAACTTTGAAATGTTTGATGTACAAAGTTTTTGATGGCATTTACTTAACCCATGAAAATTTCCCTTATAAACTCGCATCAATTTTGAGCCCCAATTTTATATATGCCTAATATGTTGAAAGTCTCTTTATGAAAATGGGAGCTTTATAGAAAAACTCTTTTATTAGAATTATGTTCGTAAAATATGAGTGTGTATAATATGTTTGTATACCGCCTATTTTTTGTAAGAAGAATCCCGACTTGGCTAACTTATTTCATATTTTCGGCAGTAAAAAATAGTTTATTCGCGCGTACCGATCTTTTATTATCTTCTTCTTCTTTTTTTGTAATATACTTACCTATATGGCCTGTTCTCATGTGAGTTGAATTCTCAGCTGTTCTTCCATCTTTTAGAAAGTCTTCCACGAGGACGAGTAACGTAAGGCTGATTTTTTTTCTTCTTTCGGTGCCGCGTCAAGTTCCCCCAACGTTGGCGATCACTGCAACAAAGCCATCTCTATCTTGCGCCACTTGGAACAGGTTCTGAACTCTTGTTATTTCTGTCCAATCTTTGATGTTCCGCAGCCAGGACAGCTTCCTTCTACCAACTACTCGTCGTCCCTCAACTTTACCCGTTAATATCAGTTGAAGGAGGTGGTATTTTTCTCCCCTTAGCTTAAGGCTGATTTCGTAATGTAATACAGGGGAGTCTGGTTGTGTACATTCTTTGAACATGACTATACCAGTCTCTTCTACGCTGTCTACTCCATTTTATAATATCATCAGCCTTACATATCTCTCATATTCTGGTGTTCCTCACGCGAGATCTTAAAATCCCTTTATAAACTGTTTAATTAAAAACTTTGTTTTATGTATCACAAATGTATTTTTATTTTACGCCTAATGATGTCAACATAAGTTGACGAAACAACTGTCGCGTAAAACAAAAATACAGTTGTGATACATAAAACAAAGTTTTTTAATTTAACAGTTTATAATTCTAAAGTACCATAGTGTTTCGTCCAAAACAACGGACTAAAATCTCTTTTATTATAATATAATAAAATAATAAAACACCACGTAACATTTATAAGCAAACCCTCATCGTCGTTTTTTCTTTCGAATCGGGTGGTGATCTAGGGGTTAGAATGCTTGGGCCCTGATCCAAGGGACTTGGGTTCGAGCCTGTACACGACCAGATTCCTTCTTATATTGACGATTGTAAAATAAATTCTAATATTATTGATTAAAATCTTTGGTGTTAGTCTCTTAAAAACAATTTAATTTGCTCTTTGTATTCGGAATGATGAAATGCGAAAAAAATATAAAACAAATGTCACCACCTTGTGTGTTTTGTAGAATCCAATTTCGTTTTGTAAACAGGGTGACCATGATATATTTGAGATAAGAAAGACGAGTAATGAACATTTTAATCTTCTTCTTCCTGACGCTATCCCAACTCATTGTATGTGTTGACTGTTGGGATCGGCTCTTCTCGATCTCAGGCTGTACTTCTTACGGTTCTGAGTATCGCCTTCACTCAAGCCATTTCTCTGCTAGAAGCTTTTGCATGGAATCATTCATGTGTTCCTAGGTCATCCTATGGACATAGATTTACAGACAAAATTCTAATTTCTGTGTGGTCTGGTGGTCTCCGTTTTATATGCCATTTAGTAATGAACATTTGAATAAAATCAGATAATTAATAAAGTGATTCTTTTTATTTTTTGAACTCGATAAATAACGTATAACTAACTCACTAGTTTTTATGCCGTCTCCCCGAAGAGGTAGTCAGAAAGAAAGGATTGCCACGCTTTTCATTCCTGACATACTTCTCTCGTTTTCTTAACATTCATACATCGTGTCATGCATGTACGTCGATTTCTACGACTCCTTACGTGGCTAACATTCAATATTTGATTTATTTGATCATGCCACGTATTATTAGTAAATAACAAACAAAAAATATTTAAACACAACTTTTTACTAACATTGTAATGATAGTGCGCTTCACGATTTTACTTTCTTTAAGTGATCTGTTGAAATATATGATGTGACAAAAATGCGATTAAAAAAGTCAGGTTGTGGCATAGCGGACAGAATGCTCGATTTCCGATCTATTAGACCTGGGCTCAAGCCAAGATCTGACCAGATTCCTTCTTCATAATATTGAGCTATTCTCATACCTTCTTCTTCTTCTTATTATTAGTGTAGGCCTAGTGGCCTGTTTCTTAAGAGGAATCAGCCTCTTGCGAAGTCGACTCCCAGCCGTCGATCCATCTCTTTGGTGGTCTGCACGGGGGTCGCCTACCATATGTCTGGCCGTGTAATACAATAAAGGGGAGTCTGGATGGATCCATTCTCCTCACGTGTGCATACCACTATCTTCTCCTTTGTCTTCCCAACCTTACGACATCATCGACCTTATCTCCCTTATCTGTATATTCCTTATCCACTCTTGCAGTGTCTTGCAAGATATATCTGACCGTCATTATTTCTGACACTCTGAGCGCATTTTTTGTGATTGTGGTGTTCGCCCTGCACTCGATCCTATATGTCATGATAGATCGCACACGAGTCTTATAAATTCTCACTTTGCTGCTTATCTTTATGTCAGGGTTTTTCCAAATTGAATTCTTCAAGCATCCTGAAATGACTGCAGCCTTGTTTACTTGGCCCATCACTTCACACGGTAGATCCGTTTTCCCACACAAGTCCACACCCAGATAAATAAAATTTTCCACCAATTCTAATACCATTGTTTAAAAACTTTGGCGTCAGTCTTGAAAAAATGATGGTCACCCTATATTGTTTATCCCTTATTGTACCTGCTCTTCGAAGCGCAATAAACCCGGGTTTAAATTTGGGGTTGTCCCTGTAAATGCAACCTTCCCGAAGGAGCTGACTCGCGAAACGGCCAGTCGGGAGATGGAATGATCTGCATCACCCCATTCGACAAATTGGTTTCGATCAAGCGTGCTTCATCGGATATCGACAAACCCACGGGCGACTCGGTATAAAATAAATTAAGCTCAGACGTATAAGGGGTTTCGGTATCCCGAGGTACAATAATCGACCTGAATTACGATGTATACGTATAAACGATGTGAAAATCGGGAATTTGATGGTATATTATTTAAACTCATAATGAGGAAAATGTTTTAGTATCACAAATATACATATCATACTTGAAAAGCTAACCTCCATTGTTTAGCTGGATTAATTTTCAGTAAAAAAATGTCCAGAACGGCGGTTGGCTACATTTACAACTTATTTCTGTGAAAATTAAAACACTGTTATAACATCACAATTACTCACTTTATAATATCACAATAATTCACTGAGAGTATCGCAACAGCTGTTACGCCAACCGATGTTGGCATCATATTACATACACTGTTTATTGTAGTTGTTTAATCAGTTTATTGTAATACCTGATGACGCCAACATCGGTTGGCGAATTTATTAAATGCTAGTTGATGAAGAATTTATATAATGCTAGTTGATGGGGCCATTACATTAAACCTTGTTCTCCCCCACCCTAAATTTTTTTAAATCAATATAAGGACATATTGTTTGGCGACTAGGTTCAGTTTGAAAATGCCCTCGCAAGGCGAAACAAATTTGTAACTGCTATTTATATAAGTAATTATATGAATTAAATCAAGTAAAATCATTAAACAATCGCATTTATTATTACAATAATTATAATAGAGTTTTACAAAACAAAAACCTCAACCATCAATACACCATATTACTCTTAATTTTATAAACAAAAATCAAAGTGATATTAAATATAATGTTTTTATGCATAACTTATATTAGTCGATAAATGGAAACCATTTTTTTTATTATGATCTGTATCCCGACGTATTTAATATTATACTTTCCTCTGAGGTTTATGCACTGGTACAGTCCTGCAACCAGAGTCACGTATCACACGACCATAAAGTTTTATGATGCTGTTTATCGCAACAAACTCAAATTATTTTGGCTTCCATATCTTTATGGGGATAAATTAATTTAAAGTTGTTCCATTCCAAACATCGTGCAATAGGACAAATGGAAAATTAATTTTGTCGTGAAATGTGCGGGGTTAATTTTATTTACGTATAAAACTGTAAATGATCTTGTGTGTATGTATATTGTTTATCAAACAATGTTGCTAAATTCCATATTATTTATTGTTTCCTGAACAATGATGTAAAACTCCATATTAAATAATTAATACGAAAAAAAACGTTTGTTTTGTAGAATTTTTATCATATTTTATGGAAATGACTTGTTTTACAAAATTTGATAGATGTAAGAATCAACAGAGATTAGAACAAACTGCAGAGCTAAAAAGAAGAATTGGACTTAGGTGGGCAGCTTTCGGTAACATGAGTTACATCCTTTAAAACCGGAAAATACCGATCAACCTGAAACGAAAAGTCTATGAAGCCTACGTTCTGCTAGTTGGTTCCTATGGTCTTGAAACTGTTACATTGTCCAAACAAAGTGCCAAAAGATTACGAGTGACCCAAAGAGCCACGGAAAGAGCCATGTTAGGAATAAGCCTAAGAGACAGAGTCAGAAACTATACGGTGAGAGAAAAAACAAAGGTCACTAACATCATCCACCGGGTGACTCTAAAATGGCAATGGGCAGGTCACGTACCAGGAGCTCAGATGAAAAGTGGACAAGAAGACTGCTGACTTGGAGACCGTGGACGGCGAAGAGAAGTGCAGGGTGACCGCAACTACGGTGGAAAGATGATCTGAACAGACACGTCGGAATAGCCTGGATGCAGCACAGGACAGAGTGACATGGAAGCGAATGGAGGGGGCCTTTGTCCAGGAGTGGACGAGAATAGGCTGAGGAAGAAGAAGATAATAATAAACATGCGTGTATGACTCGCTGTATAAATGTTATGAGAAAGATGGAGAGGTTTTTTTATTGTTTCTTGAACACTGATGTTTATTTCCACAAATAATAATGAAAATGAATTAAAAAGTCTGCTTTCTAGAAGTTTTATTATAATTTGTGGCAATGACATGTTTCGCCTATCAAAGGCATTATCAAATGTAAAACTTGTAATTTCCATTAATTAAGAATTCAAGAAAACAGACGTTTTCATTCACAATAATTATTTAAATCCATATTATTTAAATTTGGTAAAATACTCGTATGTTCGTTTAATAATGAAACTTTGAGAAAACTAAAATTTTACTCAGTATTATATTCTTCATCTTCTTCAAGTGCCCTATTGGGTCCTCCCATCTTTGGCAATCACCTCGGCAAACCTGTCCTTGTCCTGCGCCGCTCGGAACAGCTCCTCCACACTTCGGATGCCGGTCCACTCCCTCACGTTCCGCAGCAAGGACATCTGTCTGATACCGGGCCCTGGGCGTCCCTCGATTTTCCCCTCCAATATAGTTGTTAGATAAGGTGGTACTTTTCCCCACGCAGTACACGAAGTACATGACCAGTGTTATATACGATCTATTATTCAAACGATTAAAGGTTTTGAAACAAGAGAATAGGTATATTTAGACCACAAAAAGGTAGACGGATAATATTATCCAACGTGTGGGTTGTAGGCGGCAACAGATAGCCAAAGATAGAAAATGTTTCAAGAATTTAGAAGCGGACTATATCTGGCAGTGAAGTGAGAACGGCTGAGAAGAAAAAGATTAAGAATAGTAATAAATATTCAGTGTTTTAACTGAATTTGAGTAAAACCAATCTATTATCGCTCCATTTCCACCAAATAATTGCTTTTACGCCTATTCTATAAAAAAAAATCAGTAGTATCTTAGCATTATGAATTTATGTGATACCGAAGAGTTTTTTTTAAATTGAAAAATTTATTTTATTGTATACAACAAGTCTGTAGAACCCAATTACTGTGTACATTTTACATTTACAAAAATAACACAGACATACATGTTAAAATAAAACACATATACCAGCAATTGTGATATGTACCTATATGATCCTTAAAGGTCGCATAGGTCATTTGGAGAATGTCCACATCGACTGACACCTCATTCAAGAGCACCATACCCCGGGTCATTGTATGCTGCGCCATGACATTTGTTCTGCTATGCGGTATGTACAACATATCGTGTCTTCTAGCGCGAGCATACCTGTCCGGTGCATTGAGGCCATAATACTCTAAGACGTTTGAAAGTGAGCAATGAATAATACAAAAAGGAAATGACACGGAAGGTTTTTCATTTTCGCTCGCTGGCATCGACGGACTAGTGGAAGTAATTAAGAAACATCGTTTTATTTAATTATTATTTAAAATGAACTTCCATCTACAGATTTCAGTAAAATCATTCGATTATCCTAAATAATTTATGGTATTATAAATAAATTTGGAGCAAGTAGTTGAGTTCGTGTATTAAGGTAGTATGTTTACAGTGGAGAGGGATATTAAAAGAAGGGTTGGGGCAGGCAACAAAGTGAATGGTGCACTTAAAGTTGTCATCGCAAACAAAAACCTATCCAAAAAAGCTAGAATGGCAGTGCACAATGGTGTTCTTCTACCGACCCTTATGTATGGAAGCGAAGCATGGAACTGGCAAAAGAAGGATGAAAATAGAATAAATGCAGTAGAAATGAGATCTCTGAGACGAATGTGTGGATTCTCTGTGTATGATAGAGTGTCGAATGAAAATAAAAGAAGTGAATGCGGTACGAATGATGGTGTCATGAACAAAATAATGAAAGAATCATTAAGATGGTTTGGACATATGGAAAGAATGAATGAAGAAAGAATGGTAAAAAAAAATTATATGTTAATGATGTAAATGGAACCAGAAATAGAGGAAAACGTGGTACGATCAAATAAATCAAATATTGAATGTCGGCCATGTGAGGAGTCAGAGAAATCGACGCGCGTGCATGACACGATGTATGAATGTTGAGGAAGTGTGGCAGTCCATTCTTTCTGCCTACCCCTTCGGGGAGACGGCGTGATGGTTAGTTAGTTAGTCAGTTATTATAAATATCGAAACGCGTGGTCAATATGGACGAAAATATAAAGCATAATGAAAATGAGTACCTGCAAAATACCACGAAAATATATCAGCCATTTGAAAGTGAGTCATGAATAATACAAAGAGGAAATGACACGGTAGGTGTTTCATTTTGAGTCTTTATTTTCGGCAGCTAGAATTGCCCCAATATTCCAGCATACTATAAAATTCGTCGTTAAATTTAGACTGTCAATTTTATTGGTGGAATAACGGTCATTTGAAGGCGATAAAAATACAATTAAATTAATCTCCTGGTCATATCTAATCGTCAATTTGCTAGGTGAAAATATATTGCTTTTTTTTAAACTGCAAAATTCTGAATTATTACATATTTGAACACTACATTTTTTTGCAACCCTACATTTTATTTTTTAATAAAAAAAAAAAATTATACTGTAAGTACAAAATAAATATTTACACAAATTTTATCAAGAATGTGGTTAGTTTTGACAGATGTTAAAAATTAACATCTGTCAATGATTATATTTGTTAATATAGAAGTTAAAAATAAATAGTTATTTTTAACACCTGATGTTTGTAACACCCGATGATGCCAACATCGGTTGGCGAAACAGCTGTTGCAACACCCGGAAAGTGAATAATAAAAATTGTATTATCATAACAGTGTTATAAGTTTTAACAAATGATAAATTTCTCTTTTACTTTTTTTATACACTTTGTTTATAAAACACTTATATTTAAAAAAAAATTTAAATGGACATTATAATAAATTAAACACTTGAGTGAGGGATACGAACTAAACTTTTATTGTTACAAAGTACATATTACATGTATTCAAAGATAGATGGCGCTACTGATATTGTCGATACATAAAATAACATCCCTACTTATCGCAATATCCACTATCACACATAAATATAAATTTACGACAATTTCCTTAATCATAAGATCCCGCGACACATTTGACAACCATTCTTTGTTCGCGGTAAGATGAACACTCGCCCCGGAGTCAATATACCAATCGCTTTTGCAAAATTCACCATTCAAGAACACGGTGCTAAACGCATTACTGCTTGTACGCTCATTATTATTTGTATTCGATGAACTTTTGTTCGAAAATGTACATTGATTTCGATAATGGCCTGTTTGTTTACATCTATAACATGTTATGACCTTTGGTTTTGACTTTGACATATGGGCATTGTCTTTGGTTGAAGTGCTACCAACTTTCCAGTTCTTCTTATAACTCGCAAACGCACCACTGGAATTGAAAGCGCTGCTGTCGCCTCCGTTTCCGCTTTCTTCCATATCCAACAACTTTGTTTTAATGGCGTCTGCTGTCAATGGTATGCCGCAATGCTCGATCGCCATTATCATAGGGGAATATTTTTCTGTTAATCCCGCTAACAAAAGCGATGCGACCCACTCATCATTAATTTTGAAACCCGTACCACTCAATTTCTGGCTTGTTTCAATTATCTGTGTCACGTACGAAGTCATTGAAACACTATTCTCGAGTCGAATGGAAATCAAACTCCTCAGCAAACTGATCCTTCTCGTAAATCCTGAGTCATCGAATAGGTTCTTCAATTTCTTCCACAGCTCATGGGTCGTTTGTACATCTTTTATGTGTACGTACAGCGACGAATCTATTGTGAGAATAAGTTTGGCTCTGGTTTTTGCGTCACCTGCTGCTCCTATTTCTTCTGGTACTGTCTCCGACTTGATGGAATCAGACAGCCCCTCCAGAATTAAGAAATTCTCAGCCGCAAAAGCCCATTCACTGTAATTCTCCCGCCCTTTCAGTTTAGGCACACTCACATGATAGTTCGTCGTCATTTTCACAGTCACAGCGTTAATTATAGTTTATCTCAATCTGCAAAGTCTATTTCACTAATAATGTCCACGAAAATTGCGAGAAAAAACTAAAAAATACTGGGCCCATAACCTATAATAAATTAAACACTTGAGTGAGGGATACGAACTAAACTTTTATTGTTACAAAGTACATATTACATGTATTCAAAGATAGATGGCGCTACTGATATTGTCGATACATAAAATAACAGACATGTTTCGGACAACCAGTCCTTCTTCAGTGTTACATATTATAAAGATACATATTTAAAATATTATAAAATTGTTTACATGATCTGACTTACATGATAAGTATTTAAATTCATACAAAATCAGGAATACAAATTTGTAAATGTTAAATATTGCACAGCTATAAGTTAACCACGAAATTATTAATATATATAACCCTCACACGTTTTGATGCTGTAATAAAATTAAATCATCCGTATTACTAATAAGACAACTTATGTGCTGTCTAAACAAACTTGAAATCATAGCGAAACTCCGCCTCATACAAACGATACCGAAGTCCTTTGTTCCCTTGAAATCATCCCTCAGACACAAAGTAAAGAATCCTCCCCAAAGGTAAGCCGCTTGCCGCAACTATCTCTGTGGGGAAATGATCAATCAATTTCCCCGATACTAACATATCCGCCACGCTGCATTTTAATATGGGCGCTTTGTGTACCGCTTACCTGAAAAATATTTTCATTACTCCAGCGCTATGGAGGGGGCAAGAGGTTTTATTTTACATTTTTAATGAAACAGTTTAGAAAAGGGTTTTCCTTTATTACGTTCAACGATGTTAAATAACAACGAGTAATATTATTTGCTGTCATAACATACTACGAGTATGTTTACGATATTAACCACCCTACGTTTTTGAACGTACGTGATACGTTCACTTTAACTGTACCATTCTGCGCTATCCCGTATCACGTAAGCGCTTGAGAAAAAGTAATGTACCTAAAATGTACAAACTGTTATGGATACGCGAGTGTGCCAACAACACTTGTTTTATTTGACGTTTCGTAATTTAAAAAAATAAAATTAATATATAATTAAATTTCATTAATAAAAAAACTGCTTTTTTTGCACGTTTCTCGGAAAATAACTCGAAGGTAGGGCGGTTAATATAATTCGAATTGTTTCGGGGAACTATCAGGAAGGATTTTCAATAATTTGTTTATTTGAGCGTTTATCAATAATTCACCAAGTAAACAATTTTCAATTCTTTCAACTGGGGTAATTGTTTTTACGGAGGCATTTTTTTAAGTGCAACGTTTACTACGAGTATATAATTACAATATAATGTAACAAAGAAACTGAAATAAAATATATCATAACTATTTTTTAAGGATTAATTGTATCTCAATAGAGACGAAAATGTTATGACCTGTCATTGGTTGGGTTACGCGATCACTTTATAATAATAATAATAATAAATTGGATAATTTATAAAGCGCCATTTTTATGAATCGCTCATCTCAAGGGCGCTAAGTTTATGTTAACAACATTCTCCATTTCACCCTTCTTACGACCACCACGTCTGACAAATTTTTGGAACTTGTATATATGCTACTATTTTAAATAACTTCACATTTTTTTACGTCAATCTACACTAGCGCCATCTATTAAGATGATAATTCTATTGAGATACAATTAATATTTAAAAAATGATTAACCCGCAATGGGTAAAAATCCAGTATTTGTATACATTCAAAAAAACAAAAAATATCATAATTAGTATATTCTCGTATTGAAAACATTATTTCAAATATAAATTTACATTTAATTTATATACAATACAGATAAATGGAATTATATTCCTGTGAGTTATGGTAATTCACAAAGGAACATTATTGGCAATGCTCATGGTTATTACTTAAGTAAAATAATGCTTTGTATATTAAGCCAACTAGTTTTGCTTGTACCAAAACATTATCAGGGCAAAATGAAAACTATAATAAAATATAAAAACTATCCAATATAAAAACAATACTAAAATTATGTTAAAAAATTAAGATTTTAAGATTTAAAGACAATTATACAAAAATATAAGAACGATGATTGAGACGCGACAAATATATAAAACATTTTATTATTATTATTTATATTTAAAATCAAATAAACACTGCACTTTGTTTTTCACCACTACGCGGCTAGTTTCGGCCAAAACTTATTTTTCTTCTTCTTCTTCTTCGCAGGTAAGGTCACAGGTGGATAGGGCTGCAGCGGTTGTTGTAACGTAAGTTACTATTTCTTATTTATTTTCGGTTATCTTAATATTCAGTGTTTAGCTCTAGACCCCATTCAAACCCCTAGTTCCCGTTTTTACCACCAGAGTGCTACTTTAAACTCTTGTTCCCGCGCGCTTCTCGGATTTGGCGCTAAATTCACCCCGATGTGTGCGCCCTCTGCAGTTGACTCTCAGCCCCTTCTGCGCAACCGATTCTGCGCAGCCCTTTCGGCCCGACTTCACTTCGCTTGGAGCTGTCAACTTCGCGGCATCGATTGGAGGATCGCCGTTTCGACCCGCGATTTTCCCGATGGGATAATCCGTTTCCATCTAGCCTCATCCGCCATGGAATAACTTCGAGCAAGGTATTTGCGGTACTTGCCATCGTGCCCATAAAATCTGTGGCATTATTTCAGGTTTTCTGCCAACTTGTCCTGCGCTATGGCGATGCCAAAAGTGCATATCCGCTCCCAGGCCGTTTGTCAAGCCCGACCTTGCTGCGGTTGATTCCCTCCGCCACGGTCCGAGCCATCCTCTGCTCCCGAAATTGCCGCCCACGTGTTGTCGCACATCATGCCCCGACAACGTGGTTGACCTCACCACCATGCGGAACTGCGAGGACCACTTCACGCCGCTTCAGACAGCACCCACAGGTTAGGGAACCTCGTGCCTGCCAGGTGACGCTCTACATTTTGATTTGCTGACCCACCATCTTCTGGTCAGCGTCGCTGATAACGTCTACGGACGACGTCGCCGGTCGATGTCCTGACGAGCACGCCGTCGAGGAATCGCCGCAAACAGCCTCTTCATTATTTCACCATGTGCCTCTTTTTTTTTATATGTACGACATCTCTAGCCCCTAGATAACTATTGTAACTATTTTTTTGTGTTATAATAAACCCTCATGTATTCCGTCATATGTATTTATTTACACCTTTCCCTATTCGAATGACAAGCCGGAAAGTATCTCACGAGGAAACCGGAGATCTAAGGGCCCGCTCTCTGCGCTAGCCGAGGTAGGGAGAAACCCATTACATTGTAGGCTGCCTGAAATATGTCATATGGAGAAACAAGGACATGAGGACTGACAGCAAGGTGCGCATCTATAAGACCTGTGTGCGATCAATCCTCACATATGGCATTAAATCGAGACAAAGAGCATGTTCAGGACAACCGAGATGAAAACACTCCGCGCTATAGCTGGCAAGACCCTACGTGATCGAGTTAGGAATACAGCAATCCGAGAAATCTGCGAGGTCGAAGATGTGGTCAGATGGGGACGTCAACGACGGCGATACTGGCATCAACACGTAGAAAGGATGAGCTCAAATAGGATACCAAACATATGGTAGCTCTCCATGGAACGAGAAACGGACAACGCCGACCAGGAAGACCCCCGAAGCGGTGGAGAGAAAGCTGGAGTTCAGCGTCTCAAGAGAACCCGCCTGAAATAACAGACTCCTGAGTCTACCAAAAGTGCAGAAGAAGAAGAAGAAATGAGAAGCATGAAATCTTTTTTTTCTCTTCACATAAATTTACAAACAATATTTTATTTGTTAAATTCATTAAAAGGTTAACAAGCAACATGAAAGTGATGATGTCACGGAATATTAAAAATGTATATTACTCGGTACTGAGTCGGTATTTTAGTTTAATTGACAAAAATTCGAACATTTGTGACAAATGATTTACATATAGTGGAATATGCAGTATCGTTCGGTATTCGAGAAGAAATTGATTAATACATTATTTGTAGACGTAACAGTATCTTCACTGGCATGCCCCCAGAGTGCTTATAGAAACACTTATTGGGTTATTTGTAGTGATTACGTCCACTTAAAACCTAATGAACTATTATTTAATTAAACAAAACAATTTTTAACTTAGATTTTACAGTTCATCATGCCTAATTTATCACTAATGTATCAAAATACTACTCTGAAAATGGTTATATAATGTAAGTGATATATAGTTTGATGTCTGCAAACTTTTGATAACAATGGCCTTGTAAAGAAAAATGCCTTTATTCCAGCTGTCACGGTAATTTGAAAAGAAGAAAATATTCATAAGTAATAGCATTACTATTCCATCCATCATTATTGTGTCTGTCAGTAGCTGTTGTTAAGAAAACACAATGGGCGAGCGTGTCTGCTACGGTGCATTGTTTCTTAACAAACACGACTAACTAAAGACATTACTTGCTTTAAATTGGAGCTTTCTCGTCAGCTTTCCACGGCATTGAATTTGTATAGTGTATAAGCTGCTTAGAATACAGTTTTTTAATGGATTAAAGTATCCTTGTTATATTTACTGAGTGTGTCTTTTATTATATTGTACATACGTATTTCTAATTTTCACATGCTTTCATATTATATAAATTCTTAAAAATGTCGTTTGGCAAAACAAAAACATTCTGAACGAGATCAAAATGCGAATTCAAAACCTGCGTTCAATCTATAATGACGCATGGAATTGAGACAAGGGGTAATACCGTTACAACAAAAAGTTTTGTAAAAACCACAGAAGTGAGTACTCTTCGATCTATTGCGGGAACGACACTCCGAGATAGATTGAGAAATTACGAAATACGTGAGATTTGAAATATTGAATAGTAATATTTTCCCAGTTTTTTACATACTGGAAGACTGAGAAGACATTACTGGAGAGATCACGTGGAGAGAGCGTATTCTGAAAAAGTGATAAGCAAAGTGGCAAATTTAGTATCAACGGGCAGCTACGCTCCAAAAAGACCACCCAAAGGATGGTGAAACAGATGGACATCTACGAGTACATACTAGAAACAGGCTCCGAGAATTAATAGGACACGGTCCCAAATAAAGCAGAAAAGATTAATGATTAGTAAGTTAATTAAGATAAAATGTACTTAGGCAATTGAAAAAACTTTGTTTAATCCACAAAATATTAAGAAACACTTGTAAAAATATAATAAAAACTAAACAAAGAAAGACTAATATAAAAAAACACATTCAAAATTCGATAAAAATAATTAAAATTAAAAAATTTATGAAGTTGTAGGTATCCTCTGAAACATGTCGTGTTTTTTTAAATATTTTGTGGATTAAACAAAGTTTTTTCAAATTCCTAAGTATATTATTATGGGATTCCACAGTGTTAATGCTGTAGCGTTCAATAAGATAAAATGAACTTGGTTTCAGTGGCCATAATGGACGATCTTCGTGGCCGAGTGGTAAGTGCATTGACTGCCACCCCGAAGGTTCCAGGTTCGATTCCCGGCGAGGGCAGTGTGATTGTCACACTGTCTTTGGTCTGGTGTAGAATTCACGTGACAATAAAATGGCGATAGATTAGCTACCTATCAAATGTCACGAGAATCACTATGATATCTATAACACCCTTTACATCGATTTGGCTCGTGCTGTCAAGGTGTAAAGAGCGATTCAACAAAATAATAATAATAATAATTAAGTGGATTCGGTAGCAGTATTTTTGAAATAAGTTTGTATCTGAATTATTACATCGAGCGCCTTCAGTTCTAGGCTTAAAGGTCAATTTTTCTCATGCCTTGTTGCTCCGTAGACCGCTCAGTCTCTTTCACCTTGTAGCTTCGCGGCCCACCCCGGCGGCGCGGCGGCCCCTGCTCGCCGACTTGCTCTGTGAGTGACGCGGCATCCCTTCCGCCCACTGTACCGTAAAAACGTCTGTCTCAGGCCAAGGCATCTGCAGCCGTGCTTGAGCATATTGAACGTGCTTGAAAAAAAAATACAAAAAAATAACGTATCAATCATGCCCCGCGGCCAGTTCCCCCGGTTACTCCGCAGATTTGTGCCCCTCCCTACTCAATTTTTTCCGCATTCATCTTAATTTGACCGGAGGAGGGGAAAACTGGGCGGCTAGACTGCGGGTAGGATGGAATCTGTTTTATTTAGTAGCGAGCTTTATATTGCAAGCAATGGGCTAAAGCTTGAAGGTCAGTTTGGATCATTTTAATCCCTTTTATACTAAAAAATACTATTGTACAATGTGTTTTTTTGAATGTATACATATACTTATAAACAAATACTAGATTTTACCCGAAAGAAGATGTAAATTGTTTTTTGGAAACAAAATATAGTAGTCGTGGCGTTAAGTTCAGGCGTTTCATATTGCATTAATAAAGGTTTTCTGTTTAATGCTTACATTTAATCTAAATAGATGGCGGTAGTGTAGATTGACCTAAAAAATGTGAAGTGTTCTTAACATAGTATCATATATACATCTTTGACAAATTTGTCAGAAATGGTGGTCATAAGAAGTGCGGAATGGGGAATGTTGTTAAGATAGAGCGATCGCTTAACCCAACCAATAACAGGTCATAAGTCCTGTAAACGCCTCGACTACTATATTCTGTTTCCTAAAAACAATTAACATCTTCGTCTCTATTGAGATACAATTAATTCTTAAAAATATTGTACAATGAGTTTATTCATTGTACAATATTTTTAACATGTGTTCAGATATCTGAATTCAAATATCTGAATATTTTTGCATTAAGATGGTTTGGACACATGGAAGAAATGAATGTAGAAATAATGGTAAAAACCAGAAATATAGGAAGAGCGATGAAAACGCGGCACGATCAAATAAATCAAATATTGAATGTAGGTAACGTGGAGAGTCGGAAAAATCGACGTACTTGCATGACACGATGTAAAAATGTTGATGTTGATGTCAGAAAAGAAAGCGTACCACTCCATTCCTTCTGTGTACCCCTTCGGGAAGACGGCGTGATGGTTAGTTTAGTTTAGTTAGTTAGTTAGATATCGAAATTTCCAATCACATACTTCTATAGGGTCAATACAAGTCTTTTCAAAATCATATTTTTATTGTTTGTGAAACTTGAGATCACACTTTATGTGCATGAAAAATTGTCGAAATCAGCGTAATAATTTATAAAGAACGTAAATATATATTTTTCCTTTAAAAAAAAGTAATGTTTGAAATCTAATCAAAAATAGATTTGCTATACATATATTTGGATCTTCTTCGATATAGTTGTTACATTTTTTAATGAAATACTCACTTTATCTAGATATTTAAAATTTTCAAATATAAAACACATTGTATTTAAATAGCCCATTGTTTTGGCCGAAACACTACGATACCTTAACATTTAAAACTGCTAAATTAAATAACTTTGATTTTTGTATCACAAATGTATTTTATTTTACGCGACGGCTGTTTCATCAACCTATGTTGACATCATCAGGTATTACAATAATATATCAAATGTCAAATTTTCGTGCTTTTTCGAATCTTTATGTGTATTTGTTCCTATTCTACACTGTATTTAATCACGGTATGGTAATATTTAATATTCAATGCTAACTAATTTTGTTGAATTTTTGAACTTCCTTATGAATTTTAATTGCAAGCAAAACTAGTTGACATCAAACAAAACGACAATTCCGCATTAAAATACAAAATATTTTTTGAAATATCTTTTACCCTTTATATTATATATTATTTTGGTCTTATAAGATCAATGCAGACATAAACCAACAACCTTTAGTTAATTATTAAATAATAAAGCTTTACTAAATAATTAGACTTAATTACTTTATTTAAGGTTAATGCGTTAATACTTTGGAATTCCATTGTAATAACTTTGGAATTGGAACAGCGAACCTGTTAATGTTCCTCTTTAATTTATTTAATTTTTTTATAAAAAAAAAAAAAAACCACGGCATGGTTTGGAGGTGACTTCATCCTCAGGTGTAAATATTTGATTAATCTCTAAACAATGAAAAACTTCTTATATAATAATAAAATTATAGTGGGGAAAACATGCTTTCAATACAATACACTGCAAAATTGCATAACCACAAATTAAATTACGTTTTCAAACATCTTCTTCTCTCCACTGATGGATACCTCTTTCATTTTCTTTCACTCGTCTCGGGCAATGTCATCAGTCCCTCTTTTATCCGGCCTTTTCAAACATATGTATATATATTTTTTATAAGCATCAAAAAAAGTCAATTATGAGATTTTAAAGCTCTTTAAATAGAAAATGTAAATATTAAATGGAAACCTTTCATATCTAACTACTCGAAGACCATGGTAGTCTCTCCATCTTGATACTGAATGATGGATACTGAAAATCGGTTACATAAGTTACCAATTGATGTGTTTTGATGTAAGAATTTTATTGATAAAAGAAGAGAAGTTAATTCATATATAATACATATAATTTAAAAAAAGGTTATACTGTACGTCTTAAAAAATAATATTAAACAATCTATTTTAGATCTCAAAATAATATTTGATGCTACATTGATTTTTCAAATATATAAAATATACTTTAAGTTCCTTCGACAGCATCTTTGGGATTTGGTGAAGCTAAAGGTCAAAGCTTCAACTCATAGCGAATTATTAAGTTTCTATTAGATATATATTTTCGCGCTTAGGGGTGGTTTCAGACTCTCTTCTTGGGAGTTAGTCAATATCATAGCGCTAAACTTTCAATTTCGGAAAAAAAGTTCTTTCAAATAATTTCGTGTATTATGATCGACAGGTCGAGTTTTTCTGAATAAAGAAGCCATAATTCATACTTATTTTCTTGAAATTACCGACATAAACCAATGTGGGAGTTTGTTTGTAAACCTCAACGAGACTCCCTTAAATGATATTTAAAAATCGAGTCTTTAAGATTTGAGCTTGTTTAATTTGAAATATATAATTTATTCAATTTTTACCTATATCAAAAGTTTATTTTTTTAATCTTTTTCAAGAAATTAATTTAATAAATTCTGTACGATATTGCAGACCGGACTTAAACTCTGTGTTTGTGATCTATCCATTATCATATGGATTAGTCTATTACTTGCCTTTCGTATGGACTAGCGCAAAAATAGCCATTTTAGGACCAAAATATTTAAAAAGTAAGCGAAAATAACTATTACGTACTTTTATAGAGATTCTAAATACATCTGAACAGAAACATACAGTATGGCTATTAAATATTACATTTGGTACTGGAGTTTTTCTACACTTTTGGCAAAGGTGGCAAATATAAAAACAAACTTGTCAATAAAGTGTATATAATTCAATTTATTTTAACAAATACTATTGTTTGTATCAATTAAAAAAGCATTCTTCTTCTTTCGGTGCCTTGTCAGGTCCCTCCAACGTTGGCGATCACTAAATCAAAGGCATCTCTATTCTGCGCCACTTGGAACAGGTTCTGAACTCTTGTTATTCCTGTCCACTCTTTGATGTTCTGCAGCCAGGATAGCTGCCTTCTACCAACTCGCCGGCGTCCCTCCACTTTACCCATTAATATCAATCGATATTTATTTATTAATCTATTAAGGGTAACATACGGCAATATCAATAACATATATATATATATAATAAAACATTTGGAATAATTAAAGTAAGGCCAATTACATGCTACCACAAACATAAAATAATATTTGTGAAATAATATTTGTAAATATTCTGGTCAATTCTTTGGCGTATAAAATAGGAGTGATACTCCAGGCGACTTCTAAAACAGTGCGCTAGGAGGCGGTAGCCTCTTCGCATTGTGTTAATAAAGTAGTTTGCTAAATGCTAAACAATCATTCTTCATAGATGGCATTAGTGGGAGGATTGTATAGATTAATCTTAAAAAAAATTAATTAGTACAATCAAATCTACATAGATGGCTAACTGGAACTGACACGTGAAAATAGGTATGGATTTGGAGTATATATACAACTTCCAAAAATGTATCATGCATGATCATAATAACAATGGTGGAATGGGGAATGTTGTAATTACATAAAGCGTGCGCTTAACCCTACCAATGACAGGTCATAAGTCCTGTAAACACCTTGATCATCCATATTCAGTTTCCAGTTTGTTTCTTCGTCTCTATTGAGATACAATTAAAAATAAAATAATAGTTTACAGTTCACAAATGATAGTGTGAAACGAGATTGAAGTTAAACTAAAACAAAATGAGGTAAACATAATATTAAAGAGTTAAAAATAAAATTAAGATAAATAAAAAAAAGTAATATACGAGTATTAAAATATCATGTAACATTGTGGTCTTATCCACGCCGAAATGTTGCTCCGATCATATTAATGGGTAAAGTGTAGTAAAAGTATAGCCATTATTATTTACATTCTTCTTCTTATACTTATTTATCCTCTCCTATCGGAGATTTCACAACATTTTGTTCATTTTTCTTCTTAATGTAGAAACTCTAAACAGGGATGTTGTGATGCAACTAAAAAAATCTTGAAGGTTTTCTAGCCAGAATTTTTTCTTTTCCCGGCAGTTCGATTTCCATAAATTTTACTTCAGATAATATACATAATATTTATTATTTCTCATAAGGTAACCAAAGTATTTTTTTTTTCATTTTTAATAAGGAACCTATATTCTACAATATTTGTTATGTGTTTGTTATAACGATCAATAATTTATTGAATTTTTGGACTTCTTGAATCGATGTAATTCAATAGGTCCATCACTAAAAACATTTCATCATATTCAAGAAAATTTGTTCCTAAAGTTTCTATATTAAACGCGTCGCCTTTCAAAAATCTATCGCGTTTCAATATTGCAATGCTTTGAGACAAGCCGAGAGTAGTCTCAAAGTGAAAAGTGAAGACGGTACCAGTCCCACTTTACATACTCACTTTGTTCGCTCCACGAGAACTTCTTAATATGAAACTTCATAATGGAAAACTTTCGTCTCTGGAGTCTAACGGGTTCACAGGTCATCCTGTGGCTTAAACTAAAATAGTGGGTATGTGAGAAAAATATATTGGAAAATTGCTGTCTGGATTTTTCCGAACGGATCTTCTACCACCTTAGAGGGAAAACAAAATTACGTGTGAAAACATCTGTTTTTGAATCAAACAGATTTTACAGAAAATTTAATTTTAATTTAAAAACCAATGATGTAAAACTCGATATAAACAAAATAATACGAATGAAAGCATCTGCTTTCTTGAAATTTTATTATATTTTATGGGAATGACATGATTCACCTTGCTAAGACATTATGAAATGTAATCATCTAATCATATTTGAAATACTTTCGATACTGCAAGGCGAAACTTCTAGAAAGGTGACATCTTTATTCGTATTATTTATAAACAAATTTGACTTTTTGATAATTTTAAGGTGTACATATTATTTTTGATAATTTTAAGGTGTTTATATATTCTGTAGACTAGGATATATATTAGAATTCTAGTTTTTCTGCAACTTTTGGTTAAATATATTGTTTTGGCCGAAATACTTTGTTATATTAACTTTAAATACTGTTTGATTTGGAACACTTATAATTTCACAATTTTTTAACAGCTTTTCCGCTAACCAATTTTGGCATCACCTGGTGTTACCAACACTTGTAGATAGTATATAGATTTTTTTTTTAAAATAATATAAGTTTTTTAAGCTTTATGAATGATAAAATTATATAAAACATAAAATTTATGTTAAAATAGACTGGATAGAAAATGAATAATAATGTAAATTTTTAGGCATAAAAACGAATATAGAGCTACAAATCGAGTTTTGTACCAAGTTATTTGCGCTTTGCAATATTATTTGTTTTAATGTAAAGTTTACTGTGACGTCCGCAACCCTTCAGGATTATTGGATGATATTAGATAAGGCGCGCAGAATGGAGGCAGGAGATAGTATTGTTGGCGCGAGACACGGAAAGAAATAGGCTTTCTTCGAATGAGGTAACAATGCCGACCCCATCTGCCCGTAAACCGCGCTAACCCCGTGATCGTTACAGATGATACCGGCAGGGGGCGCCCCAAGGAAGTGGATAAAATAATATTGCTACAGCAGTGATTATTACAATATCAAAATTTTAATTATTTTTGGGTTCATCGAGAAATTTCGTCGTTCGAATAAAGTCGAAAAAATAATCTAAATTAAATAATACTTATAAAAGTTTTTTTTTCATGAATTATTATGTTTAATACATGGGCTCGTTTATAACAAAAAAAAACGAAGATCACAAGGAAATCGAAAGAAGAATCACAATTGGCAACAAAACATTCTTCTCTCGACTGCCAGTACTCAAATCAAGAAACGTACACAGGAAAACCAAAATCATCCTGTATAAAACAATCATCCGAACAGTAGTGACCTATGGGTGTGAGGCGTTGACAATGACAGCGAAATCCGCAGAGCGACTGGATACTTTTGAGAGAAGGGTGCTGCGCAGAATTCTGGGACCTGTGAATGACGGTGAAGGCTGTAGAGTGCGGCGTAATGACGATCTGTACCATATTTACAAAGCTTCCAGTCTCTCCACACAGGTCAGACTGAATAGAGTGAGATGGGCCGGTCAAGTGCAGAGGATGCCGTCATCGCGAACCCCAAAAGATTGCTGGAGTGGCACCCAGGTGGTAGAAGACCAATTGGATGACCAAGGCTGCGATAGGAGAAGGTTGGGGGAGAAGTTGGAGACTAAGGTTTGATATGGGCTGTAGGACCACCGAAGAAGAAGAAGAAGAAGGATATTTAAAAAAACGCAAAATTAATAGATATGGAAACGGTCGTTATCTGTTTCAAACCGAGAATTTATATATTTATTCATTTCTATTTACATTTTAATTTAAAAAACTTAAATTTGAATGTAATATTTACTTGCCGTAATTTGTTATTTGTTCGATTGTTTTATTTAGTTGGTTTTAAGTAATTTTATGTATAATTTTTCACAAACTACAATAAGTACATTTACTGGTTATAATAATGTTTAAAATAACTCATGTCATAAATAGTGTTTAAAAGAACTCACGTCATAAATAGTGTCAGGCAAATAAATGATATCATAAATAGTGGGGTATCAATAATGAGAGTCCTCTCACGATACTCCCACATTAAATCGAGTCAATAAAAAAAAACGATAATGCTTAACATAAATGACATGATTTGATAATGCCTTAGAATGGCGAAAAATTATATGTAGAAGTTCATAATATTTTATGGGAATTGCATGTTTCGCCTCTCTAAGGTATTATTAAATGTTATTAATATAAAGCATTATCAAATGTCATAGTGGCATTTGATAATGCCTTAGAAAAGAAAAACATGTCATTCTCATAAAATATAATGAAACTTCTACAAAAGAGGCGTTTTCATTCATATTAATTATTTAAATGGAGTTTCACATCATTGTTCAAGAAACAACATTTTATAAATAAATAAATTATCAACGTTTTATTAAGAAAACGCAAATTTTTCATTATTTAAGTTTAATAATATTTTATGTGACAAATTTTTTTTGCCTTGCTGTGGAGTTATAAACAATTGAAATTGTTCTAGTAAATAAATACAATATATATCAAGAAAGGATTATACTAACTACTTTTTATGTTTTCCTTCTTTGCCTCTAATAAAATCGAGAAACATTACGAAATAACCTTTCTCAACATTTTTTTAAATATTACTGAAAGAGTAATTTATTACAGAATATTTTCAATGTTAAATTACTATACTATAATAAAATAATTGAAAATCATTAATGATTTTATGTTTACGTATATATTGCCGCATGGAAGCATTACAGACTTTATATAAATCTATTTGTATTCGTAAATAAAGGCATTTTAAATATTATATTTCTAGGAAGATCAAAAAAGTTAGTATATTTTTTTTGTTTTCAGAATATTGCTTAAATATTGTCTTTTACATCATTATTATAAGAATTTGTGAGAGTTGGAAATAACGCATGTTTATCATACGTATCTAAAGGTAAAGTTATTATTAGGCGAAAGGTTTTGGAATATGTAATATATACATATATGAGTATAAGTAAGTCAAAATAAAAAAATAAAAAAAATATTATTGGATACACTAAAATCATTTGCATGTAAGATGTGTGATTGATCTTTAAGTTGTTTCGTTAATATTAAAATAACAAATATAACTTTAGGTACTCAATCCTACGTTATTTTGACGTCCCATCAATTATTGAGTAAACTGCTGGAGTTAAGGTGTTATTTTTATACAGGCAACTTTTCCAAGTCTTCTGTAATACTAAAGAAAAACTGAAACATTGTTTACATAACAATACTGTTATAAACCGATCAATCAAATCCGAAACTTTACAATTTTCAAAAGACTTTCACTGATTTAAAAGATTATTTTTATACTAACAATCTGATTTAGAGGAGACATCAAGTTCCCATCCATTAATTACCGCTTCGCTTCTTAAGGGAGGTCTGTGAGGGTAGTAATAGTACACTAGGGGAAGGAATTGATTTACCACCTTGGATACGGAAAAAAATGGAGGTAAGTGAAAATAAGAGAAATGAGAAGGGGAGTTTTACATTAAGCAAAATTATTTTACACTTTTTTGCAATTCAGTATATTTTACTATGTTATTATTAGTATTATTATTTTGATGAATCGCTGTTTTCTTCATTACGGCGTGAGCCAAATCGATGTAAAGGATTAAAATAGATTCTTATGACATGTGATAGTGTCACGAGAATTAATTTTAGCTAATCTATCGCCATTTTATTGTCACGTGAATTCTGCACAATACCCAAAACCAGTGTGACAATCACACTATCATAACAGGTAATCAGACCCGGGAACTTCGGGGTGGCAATCAAAGGGCTGACCACTCGGCCACGAAGGTCGTATTTATGTCGTTATGACACATATTTTATTTATTTGAATGTTAAACCTTAGATAGAAGTTTATATTGATGAAAAATTCGTAATATACTTATATATACTACTGTATATATACTCGTATTTAATATGCGTATCTGAATTTTCATAGAGCAGAAAACTGAAAATACAAATGCATGATAATTGTTTGAAAACGTCTTTGTTTATGATATGAAATTAGTGTGTTTTATTTTAGCCGTAGGTTGAATATGTTTCGGACAACCAGTCCTTCATCAGTGATACATATTATAAAGATACATATTTAAAATATTATAAAAGTCATGATTTAATTGTATCTCAATAGAGACGAAGATGCAAATTGGAAACTGAATAAGAAGTTTCAGTTTCAATGTGCCATCTATGAAGATTTTGATTACATGTGAAATCTGGCATAGGACTTTAACATATATACAACTTCCAAAAATTCGTCATACATGGTCATAAAGAAAGGTGGAATGGGGAATGTTGTAATTACATAAAGCGTGCGCTTAACCCAACCAATGACAGGTCATAAGTCCTGTAAACACCTTGATCAACCATATTCAGTTTCCAATTTGCATCTTCGTCTCTATTGAGATACAATTAAATCATGAATTGATAACCCACGGTGGGTGAAATCCAGCATTCGTATACAAGTATAAGTATACATTCACAAAAAAAAATTATAAAAGTGTTTACAAATATGATCAGTTTTGCCAGATGTTATATATATGAGTACAAAGTATATAAAAAAAAAAAAAACATCTACAACACAACACAAAGTATGGCGAACAGAGAAGAAAAAAAAATGAAAATATTTATTAAATTAAATTAGATAAGTTCATAACATTGGCTGTACACCTTTTCTTAAGTATGGTTTATCTGAGTATAGCTGCTCTAAAATATTTGTTATCGTTTATTCTTTTAAAAAGTAAAATAAATGAATTTTCGTTTTTCAATATAAAACGATGGTCAGTCAAAAAGATGGTAGATGTAGTGTGGCCCCGACTGTATAGCGGTAGGCACCCTTTGTCCCACCCCCTGTACGCCACTGACAGATGCGGAGAATATGATCGATTATATCGGCGGTAGTTAATAGAAATTGATGCGTCTCCCCCGGATAATCTCCGTGACTCGATCCTCTTTTTATCTCCGCGAGGGAAGGGGTTGTCAGATGACAAAAATAACATTCTTCCTCCGCCATGTATCGGATGTAATAAACGGTAATGTAATATGGCAACACATTTTCCTTATTTATTTTGTCGACAAGCCGGGAAGGATCGGGAGTGGAAGTAAAGAGCAATTCCTGGAAATTCATTTTACATATATATGTTAACGTAAATTTGATTTCTTGTTTTTCCAAAGACACAAGGAGTACAGTTAATTTAAAAAAAATAAATCTTACTTTGATATCATATTCGTTGCTTCCTAAACAATGATGTTTAACTCTTCTTCTTCTTCCTGTGCCGTGTCAGGTCCCCCCGACGTTGGCGATCACTCCGGCGAAAACCTCCCTGTCCTGCGCTGCCCGAAACAGGTCATCCACCGTCCTCATTCCGGTCCACTCTCTAATGTTGCGCAGCCAGGACATCTGCTTTCTGCCAACTCCCCGTCTTCCCTCCATCTTGCCCTCCAATATAAGTCGGAGGAGGCGGTACCTCTCTCCACGCAGCACGTGACCCAAATATGAGACCTTTTTCACTTTGACATTCGACAACAGCTCTCTCTTGGCTCCGGCTCTCCTAAGTACTTCGACGTTACTGACCTTTTCGGTCCAAGGTATACGAAGCATTCTTCTGTGTATCCACATTTCGAATGCTTCTAACCGATTCATTACGTTCACCTTTAGAGTCCATGTTTCACTTCCGTATAATAGAGCTGACCATATGTAAGCTTTTATCATTCTCTGTCGAAGTTTAAGATTCAAATTATCGTCACAGAAGAAGGGTCTCATCTTATTAAATGCAGCACGTGCAACTTCTATTCTACATTTCACTTCTGTATCTGGGTCGAGTGTTTTAGTAATGATACTGCCGAGGTATTTAAACTGGTCAACCATTTCGATATTTACTCCTTTTAGTCGCAAAGATGATCCAGAATAATCAAGTCTTCCAAACGACATCCACTTGGTCTTAGCGACATTTATTGTCAGACCCAATTCTTCTCCAGCCGTGTCAATCTTATTTAGGAGCTCTTGGAGATCAGGTATACTTTCAGCCAATATGACTGTATCGTCAGCATATCTGATATTATTTATAACGACTCCATTGATCTTCACTCCAAGGCTAGAGTTTTCTAGAGTTCTTTGGAAAACTTTATTGGAGTACAGATTAAACAATAGAGGTGACAGAATACAACCTTGTCGAACTCCTCTTTGTATAGCTATAGCCTCTGTATTTCCACTTCCATATCTGATCTTTGCCGTTTGACACCAGTAGAGGTTTTTTATGAAATTCAGGTCTTTGGAGTCAATGTTACAGTCTTTGAGCATCTCCATGAGTGTCGTGTGCCTTACCCTGTCAAACGCTTTTTCATAATCGATGAAGCATGCAAACAACTCTACATTAAATAATTATTACGAATAAAAACATATAATTTCTAAAAGTTTTATTATATTTAATGTAAATGAAATGTTTTGTCTGTCTAAGGCATAGGTTCCCAAAGTGGGCCCTCTGGCCCCTCAGGGGGCCCTGGGGGCCAGGTAATTCTGGCCCTGGGCTAGTAGGGGAGCCTTGGGAAGCAAAAAGAGCCCACGAGAAGCTAAAATTTATAACCTTATAAAAAATTAATTCCGTTACGATGAATATACGTATTTAATTTGTTATATACCAAAAGTTTTTGATAAAATCATCTTTAGTAAATATCATCTATGGTTTTGTGATGTTCAAAAAAAATACTCTTGTAGTTAAATATATTATTTGATGAATTGTATCTCAATAGAGACGAAGATGCAAATTGGGAACAGAATATGGTAGTCGAGGTGTTTACAGGACTAATGACCTGTCATTGGTTGGGTTAAGCGATTGCTTTATGTAAACAACATTCTCCATTCCGCTCTTCTTACAACCACCACGTCTGAAATTTTTTTGAAAGATATATGGTACTATGTTAAGTCCTGTAAACGCCTCGATTACCATATTTTGTTTCCAAAAAACAATTAACATCTTCGTCTCTATTGAGATACAATTAATCTTTAAACAAATATAGAATCATATGATTTGTGTGATAGAAAACTTTAATTGTGCAAGTGATAATGTTAAGTATAGTTATATCAACGATTTAAGCCATCTTGTAAGTGACCGTGAAATCTTAAACAGTAGGCGTTAAATATTAATCAAGCGTATTTTTGCATGTTAAACTAATCTTATCAAGTTGCTGTCGCTCGGGCACATTTTCACAACTTTTCCAAACTTCATAGACTTATTAGACAGCAGTCCAATCTATGTGGTTAAGGTGATCCCTTTAACTCAAATCATTAAAGCACCACAACTAAAATTCAACTCGAATAACTGTTTTATTTAAGTTGGCAACTTAAAATGGATCCGATTTCTTGCAGACTCGGGGATTTAGCAGTACAGACGATAATTTTGTCTATTTATTTAGCTATCATATCAAACAGCCCCGAGGATCAGAATCCATGTTTAAAACTTTTACTTGGATGCCCAAGACCCCAGGACGCTATAGAAAGTTACAGAGTTATAACTTTCCCTTTGCGAGGATTTAGAAAACTATACTGTTGATTCAGGTAAACTCCGATTACTTGCATGTAAAAAAATCTTCTTTAGTAATTGGCTGATATTCGAATTGAATTACCTTTTCATTTAAAATTATAAGTAGGCGACTACATAACTTGTTAAAAGTTTCACGCAGTTCACATAACGTTACAAACTTTTATTTAAAATACAATATATACTCCAAATCCATGCCTATCTTCACGTGTCAGTAGTTTGCTAAAATGCTAAAAATCATTCTCCATAGATGGCGTTAGTGGGTGGATTATATAGGTTAATCTTAAAAGATTGATTAGTATAATCAATCTACATAGAGGACCAATTAAAACTGACACGTGAAGATAGGCATGGATTTGGAGTATACGAGTATATACAACTTCCAAAAATTATCATGCATGATCATAATAACAATGGTGGAATGGGGAATGTTGTAATTACATAAAGCGTGCGCTTAACCCAACCAATGACAGGTCATAAGTCCTGTAAACACCTTGATCATCCGTATTCAGTTTCCAGTTTGCTTCTTCGTCTCTATTGAGATACAATTAAAACTTGTAGATACTTTAAGAAAGTAATTTTTTTACAAAGTACTATTACAAATATTAGATCAACTTCTTTTGAACTAAAATTGTATACGTAAATAGAAATCACTCGTTAAAAATGTCAAGGACATAGAAAGTTTTTTTTACAGTTCTTTAATTAAAAATAAAAAATTAAAATGAGATCAACAATCAAATTAACATTAATCCTAGGTACATACCAGATTTTAAAAGATGATTTTGATTTAATACAAGGCTTCTGAAAATTCATTTTTATTGTTAAGTTTTCCCAATTAAAATGAAAAAGTCTGTTTGTTTTCTAGAAGTTTTACTATATTTTATGGTAATGATGTGTTTCGCCTTTCTAAGGAATAATTAATGATAATTCCATTGTAAGTCGAAATACTCGTGTACCATTTCTAAAGAATGTAATAAGACTTTTAGAAAACAGACGTTTTTATTCGCATTAATTATAAAATATGGAAATAATTCTTTATCTATTTTCTTTTTTATATACTTTGTATATAAAACACTTATATTAAAAAAATTAAATTACATTGACATGTTTCGGACAAACAGTCCTTCTTCAGTGATACATATTATATAGATACATTTTTGAAAATATTATAAAATTGAGGTTCGCAACCCATCACACCGCGTCTCCCGCGGGGCGAAAAGAGAAGGATGGAGTGCCGCATCAGTAAAAGTGTGACAGTCCATTATTTCTGCCTACCCTTTCGGGGAGACGGCGTGATGGTTAGTTAGTTAGTTAGTTAAAATTGTTTACATGATCTGACAGATGTTATAAAGATTTTAAATCTTTATAATATCTGTCAGATCATGTAAACAATTTGATATTATTTTTTAAAATGTATCTTTATAATATGTATCACTAAAGAAGGACTGTTTTTCCGAAACATGTCTTTGTAATTTTATTTTTTGATATTAAATTAAAAAAGTTTTATTTAAAAAGTATATACAAAGATATACATAACAACACACAGTATGGCGTATATAGAAAAAAATATGGAAATCATTGTTCAAGAAACAATAAAAAAGTTAATTTTACTGTTTTTATAAATAATACATTGATTCTATAACGCTTCTTAAAGATTCTGAAACTAATGCTTTTTATTTACAAAACAAAATTGTCACTTTTATTCAAATATTGTTTTTTTATTTTATTATATTGGTGTATAACTTTGCTTCCGCCGTTTTTTTCCGAAATTCGAGGCTTTATCGTAAAAAACTGGTTATACATTTATGATTCAAAGTATTGTCCATCGCTGGCCACTACTTTCTCCCATCTTTCGGGCAGCATACGGCCATGCCATGTTTTAATCTTTTCGTACCCCATTTACATACACCATTAACGTATACTCGTACTTTCTTAACCATTCTTTCTACATCCATGCGTTCCATATGTCCGAACCAACGTAGCGATCCTTTCATAATTTTGTTCATAATACCTTCTTCCGCTCTACATTCCTTTCTTATATCAGCATTTGAGATTCTGTCGTATATCGTTCTACCACACATACGTCTTAGGGACCTCATCTCTACCGCATTTATTCTGCTCTCATCATTCTTCTGCCATCTGTTATAATAGAGTTTTAATTAAAACCAAAACCATTAATATGGTGCTTCTTTTATATTAATAGATTGATTTTTGAACCAAGCAAAATAGGACAAAGTTTTTATTTAAAAAGAACGAATAAGATCTCTTTTAATTCATTTAAAATATATCGTTACGAATTCCACTTGCACGAATAATAAAAAACTTCTGATTCGTATTCATGAAATCGGAACTCTCGAGGACTGCATAAATGTATATTACCAATAAAAGAGAACAATATTTTATCTTCAATCAACAGTCTTCGAGATCTATCTTAGCTCAGCCTGGATAATTTTTTATTTATATTCAATTCTAGGTATACTTATGTAAATGGAAACGGATTTTCAAAATGCGGCCAGCGTCATAAAAAAACCCCGCCAGGATATCTGAATAATATTAACAATAAGTATTTCGTTTTTATTCTCCGAACAGAGCTGTTGCAAAATAAAAACGGAAGATTTAAAAAAGGGGATAGTATTGGAATTGATGTTTTATTCACGACTTATGGTAGTAGAATTACCATTAAAAAAGTATGCACACTTTCAATTACGTATAGAATAATTAAAGTGTTATGAACAAAATGATAAAAGGAACATTAATATAGCTTGGTCGCATGGAAATAATGAATGAAAAAAGAATGATAAAATAAATATATGTTAACGATGTAAATGGAATTAGAGGAAGATCAAAGAAAACGCGGGAGGATAAAATAAATAAAATATTGAATTTCGGTCACGTGAGTCGGAGATATTGACGTGCGTACATTACATAGTGTTATGAACGCACACATACAAACATAGGTATGAATGTTGAGGAAGCGACAGAAGTATGTCAGGATAGAAAAGTGTGGGAGTCCATTCTAGTGCCTATTGTTAGTTATTTTTGAAAAATTAAGTGCACAGTTCATCACCCGCGAAAACAGATTATAGCGGAATATTAGTTGTCAAGATTGGTATAACAGTTAATGGATAAACAGAGCCCAAATGGCACAAGCTTCTTCTTCTTCTTCGATGGCCCTACAACCCATTTAGAGCCTCAGCCTCCAGTATTCTTCGCCTCCAACTCCTCCTGTCCTCCGCTTCGACCCTCCAATCTGACTCTCGTAACAATCTTGCCCCATCTCTCCCAACTTCATCCTCCCATCACAGCTTTGGTCGTGCAATTGGTCTTCTACCACCTGGGTGCTACTCCAGCAATCTTTTTGCGGTTCGCGATGACGGCATCCTCTGCACGTGACCGGCCCATCTCAGTCTATTCAGTCTGATTTGTGTGGAGAGACTGGAAGCTTTGTAATTATGGTACAGCTCGTCATTATGCCGCACAATAAAAACAATAACATTATTTGTATTCGAATCATAAAAAAACACTTTCCTACATTTCAAAGAGAGACTTTTCTACTTTTATCTTGAAGAAGTGCAGTTTTTTGCGGTTTATGTTACAAATGATTTAGAATAATATATTCTGATTTCGAAAATTTGGTTTGGTTCATGTGGTGCTCCTGTAAATTTGGAGATATTTCGTGTATAAGTGAATTTTTTTGGTCAATTTAATTGTTGCCGCAATTTATAATAGTTAATTGTGACACGTAATACGTTTGTATTGTTAAGCTGTTAAAATTATATTAGTTTTTTCGTTTTTATAAAGAATTTTGACAGGTGTCAAAATAAATTTTTCATTTGTTCCAATGACAATTTGAACAATTTCTTCAATATTATTTTAAAGGTCTGGCTGGTTAAGTGCCTTATTACAGCTAATTTAAAAAACGGTTGATACGTGTTACATAAATGAAATAAACGCAAAAGTCCGGAACGTCCATGTCAACATGTGCAGCATCGAAAAAAACAATGTGTTATTACATTATGTGCTAAATTAAAAAACGGTGTATACGTGGAACATAAATTAAATAGACAATATGTGCACCATCTAAAAAGAACATTTTGTGTTAAATTATTTTTATTTTGTTATTTTATTTTATATCATTGTATTTTATATTATTTGTTTAAGATTTATTTTGTGAGTGTTGGACGATCGAAGTGTGCGTGGGAGATGCCTTTTGGTGGCGATGAGGTTCGCAACCCATCACACCGCGTCTCCCGCGGGGCGCAAAGAGAAGGATGGAGTGCCGCATCAGTAAAAGTGTGACAGTCCATTCTTTCTGCCTACCCTCTCGGGGAGACGGCGTGATGGTTAGTTAGTTAGTTATGATTTAGAAAAAATCATAAAAACATTTAAGAATAAACGAGAAGATATATACCATATATGGATCCCCAAATGAAATATCACGCCCTTGAACGACGATATCGAATCTGTGTTTTTCTTTGGGATCGCTACCGCTAGCGGGAGACATTGATTTTTTAATCCGGACTTTGTGGCTTCGTTTGGAAAATGTCAACAGGAAATACGATTACAGCTAGGGCGTGCACATAAAGGGAATACACATTAATAGGATTCCTATTTAAAGGGACCAATATTCATAAATAGAAGTCGTTCTGCGTGAAATTTGTAAATAATTTAATATATCCGCCTTCGTAGATGGGTCTGTGTATAAAATATGTATCTATGTATAACATTACCAAGAAAACTAAATATTTTTTTTTAAATTTTAATTGTATCTCAATAGAGACGAAGACGTAAACTGGAAACTGAACATGGATGATCAAGGTGTTTACATGACTTATGACCTGTCATTGGTTGGGATAAGCGCACGCTTTATGTAATTACAACATTCCCCATTCCACCTTTGTTATTTGTGATCATGCATGACAAATTTTTGGAAGATGTATATATACTTCAAAATCCATATTTATCTTCACGTGGCAGTTTCAGTCAGCCATCTATGTAGATTTGGTTGCACTAGTGAATTTTTTTCAAGAATTAACCTATACAACCGACCCACTAACGCCATCTATGGAGAATGATTTTCGGCATTTAGCAAACTACCTTATTAACACAATGTGAAGGCTGTCGACCAACATATTGTTAGAAGCCGCTAGGAGTATTATTCCATTCTATATGCCAAAGAATTTTGACCAGAATATTTGAAGACCAAATATTTATGAATGTATACTTATACCTGTATACAAATCCTGGATTTACACCAAAGGGTGGTTAATTCAAATTTTAATTGTATCTCAATAGAGACGAAGACGTAAACTGGAAACTGAACATGGATGATCAAGGTGTTTACAGGACTTATGACCTGTCATTGGTTGAGTTAAGCGCACGCTTTATGTAATTACAACATTCCCCATTCCACCTTTGTTATTTGTGATCATGCATGACAAATTTTTGGAAGATGTATATATACTTCAAAATCCATATTTATCTTCACGTGGCAGTTTCAGTCAGCCATCTATGTAGATTTGGTTGCACTAGTGAATTTTTTCAAGAATTAACCTATACAACCGACCCGTGTTCATAAATATTTTTTTATGAACACGCTTTCTATAATAATGACTAACTCACTTTGTATACCTGGATTCTTAAATCAGTGCCGAGGGTGAGTGTAAGAAGGAAATAAAAATACAAATCGCGATAGCAAAAATGCTCTAACTCGATACAGCAAAGTCTGGAAAGATTGAGGTGTTTCCAATTTTATCAAAATTAAATGGACATATATGGAAGTAAAGCATGGTACTGGCAAATGAAGGATGAAATTAGAATAAATGCAGTAGAAATGAGATCTCTAAGACGAATGTGTGGCAAATCTTTTTTATGATAGAGTGACAAATGCAAGTATAAGAAGTGAATGTGGTGCGAATGAAAGTGTTATGAACAAAATAAGGAAAGGGCCATTAAGACGGTTTGGACACATGGAAAGAATGAGTGAAGACAGAATGGTAAAGAAGGTATACGTAAACGGCGTGAACGGAGCTAGAAATAGAGGAAGGTCAAGGAAAACGTGGCAGGATCAAATCAATCAAATATTGAATGTCGGTCACGTGAGGAGTCGGAGAAATCGACGTGCGTGCATGACAAGATGTATGAATGTAGAGGAATCCAGAGAAGTATGTCAGGACAGAATAGTGTGGCGTTCCATTCAGTTAGTAAGTTGGTCAAAATTAAATTACAAAAAATATAAATAATTTAACACAAATTGTTATTTTTAGATTGTGCACATATTGTCTATTTAATTTATGTTCCATATATTTCATTTTTATTTTATATCATTGTATTTTATATTATTTATTTTAGATTTATTTTGTGGATGTAGGACGATTGAAGTGTGCGCGGAAAATGCATATTGGTAGCGATGAGGTTCGCAACCCATCACACCGCGTCTCCTGCGGGGCGAAACGAGAAGGATGGAGTGCCGCATCGGTTAAAGTGTGACAGTCCACTATTTATTTTCTGGTTAGTTAGTTAGTTATCAAAATTAAAATTATGCGCACGCTCATATTCCCAATATTTCGTTACGCTGCTGAAACTTGGATAATAAAATCCCGTTACCGCACAAGGATTGATCCCTTTGAAATGTGGTGTTGGCGTAGCATGCTAAGGATACCGTGGACTGCAAGAATAAAGAACGACTCAGTCCTTAATGAGTTCAAAATAACAGGAAGACTGTTGAGAGCTGGGTAACCTGGAAAAATGTTTTGTCACAAGACGTGTTTTAAGCAAAAGAAGAAGAGGTAGATCTCCTACGTGGTGGTGTGACCAGAGTAACCCTTCCTTCCCTATGATGGGTATCTTCTACACGTTGCTTCTAATAACCATCAATATCTCTATAAATATTAAATAATAATCTAGGGGACTTGGGTTCGAGCCTGGACACGACCAGATTCCTTCTTCATAACAATGAGCTATTTTCTGCTCATATTGAAGATTGTAAAATAAATTCTAATATCATTGATTTTAAATCTTTAATGTTAGTCTTTTTAAAAAAAAAAAAAAAATACAAGGTTAAGATTTTAGGTATTCCTCCATAATATATCTACGCATTTATTTAAATAATAATATTTATAATAATGAGAATTTATCGGGTACATCGCAGGTATTTTGTAAACATCGGAAACAAATTCGCGTATAAACTGTGTGCGCGAGTGCGCGACAATATATTCGCATCTCACTCTTGCATACTTCATTGTGGAAGCTCGAGGAGTTCAATGTTCTCACTGCCGCCGGCAGTAGCTCTCGGGCTTGCAACCAAAGTGGACGTGTGCCCTTTCCGTGAGCGTTGCCAGATGGTTTCTTTAATGTTTTCAGCAAATAAATCTCAAATATTATAATTGTTGACTTCAGTTATAATTAATTAAGGGGATGAGCCATGAATGTTTTTATTTTTCCGATTTAAAATCGCTAATTTTTGATTGGGTACTGACTACTCAACACAGTAACGCGCGTTTGTATTTAAGAACCGTTAATGAGATAAAGTGCGGGCTGCGGAGAACAGGAAGGATTGGAGGCGTTTCATTTTAGCCACGGCCAACTCCATAGATCACGACCTGATGTTTCTATTGATAGTGGACACTAATCAAAATTAGAAATTCGACTCAATGCTGAATAGCGTATTTGCTTTGAGTAGTTACTGCGCATAGGCCATTATTCAAACCCATTTAGCTATAATTTACCAAGGCCTTGCATAAAAATTATACGGTTTGTGTTTCAGCAATAAATCTTTCATAGTTTCGCCGAAATAGTATTTTCGAGCGGAAATTTATCGAATAGTAAAAGGCAAGCTCTAAGGATGTCCGACCTTTCAGAATAAAACAATTTATTTGATTTTACGTACAAAGCATCGATGGAAACCATTTATTTCTTATATGAACAAGTAAATAACTCACAGCTTACGAGATCAGAGAGGATGATAATAATTTTAATAGCTTTTCATCACGAAAAGTTCATATATTGTTATAGCAAAATGTATTTCAGTTTCATTGCAAAATATTTGTTTGCATAAGCTTTGAAATATTATTAATTCTTCTTCTTTCGGTGCCGTGTCAGGTTCTTCCAACGTTGGCGACCACTGCAGAAAAGGAATCCTGCGCCACTTGGAACAGGTTCTGAACTCTTCTTATTCCTGTCTACTCTTTGATGTTCCGCAGCCAGGACAGCTGCCTTATACCAACTCTCTGACGTCCCTCCGCTTTAGCTAATAATATAAGTCGAAGGAGGTGGTATTTTTCGCCGCTTAACACATGACCCAAATATGAGACCTTTCTAATTTTCACACTCGACAACAGCTCTCTATTGGCACTGTCTCTCTGTAGTACGTCTGCATTACTGATCCTATAGGTCCACGGTATACGGAGCATTCTGCGGTATATCCACATCTCGAACGCTTCCAACCGGTTCATTACATTCACTTTCAGAGTCTAGGTTTCGCAGCCATATAGTAGAACATAACATTTAAATAATTAATTACACTGTTTTTTTTAACCACATTTATTTATCAAATCTTTTTATATAATAAATCCATCCTATGTAATAACATAACTCATAATTATCATCATCGGCTGTCTCTCGTGTCCGAGGAAGACTGTCCTACACGTTGTGGGTTTGGATGTGACTGAAGTGTCCAATCCTGAACCCACAAGCTGAGACAGGGAAAAGTGCTGGTAGTGGAGCCGTCACCGTCTCCCGATGGACTCTCATTTCTCCTCCTCCTCCTCTCTGCAGCGTCGACTTCCAAGGAAAGTTATGTTGCCTCAGCTGACCCAAGGGGAACGTTCACACGGTGGTCTTAGGAACCACTTCAAGGAATCCTTTAAAGCAAACTTCCAAAAGATTAACATCGATTGTAATATCTGGGAAAAGACTGCAGAAGACATGGCCAGTTGGAGAATAACAGCACATAAAGGCAGGCAGGACTTTGAAATATATAACTTAACTTTAATCAAATAAAGACTTCTAAAGATATATCTATAGAAATACTCATTTTAAAAAGTACCAATTACAGTGGGAAAAACACACATTTACATTGAAATACCATACACAAATATAATTTGGAAAAGAAAATATTTGAATTGAAATATTCTACCTGGATATTAATTGATTTTTAATCCACATTTATATATTGTATTAATACAATAAAAATGTAAAAATATGAAATAAATATGGTTAAAGTGGAAAATACAGTGTAATTAATTATATTCCAAATTACAATACAATGGAATTCCAAAGTGTTAACGCTTTAACCTTCAATAAAGCATAATATTTGTTATATATTGTGACTGGGTGACTACATTTTATGGAGTTGTTTTAATATGCAATGTCATACATAAGTTGGTATTTTTAGTAAACAACATTGTTATGAGTCTGGATTTTTTTAAAATCATTGGACCCTCTTTGAATTTAGTTTCTTTTAATGAGATTAGAAAATATATCGCGTCAATACAATACATACGATGAAATGTGAAGAGTTTTCAATATAAACATGTTAAATTTTAGTTCCGTAATTAAAATAATTAATAAAGATTGATAATATTTTTTTGAGGGAGCTGAAATTAACAACCAGAAAACATATGTTTAATTCACGATATATTAAATTTAATGGTTTTCCTTAAATATTATGTTTTTTCAAAAGACTCCTTACCACTAAGATTCACGAAGAACGCACAAATGATGTTAAATTAAAGAAAATTTAGATTCTTGTAATAAATCAGAGAGGGGTGGTAAAATACTGCGACCACCACATTAAAGAAGCGCTATTATGGATGCTGTATCTTAGCAGAGGAACCAATAAACAAGTAATAAATGTAAGAAAAATTGTGAACCGAACTCGTTTACTCGCCAAAATATTTTATTTTCATTTTACGGTGACCTTAAAATATGTCATTAGTTTTAAATTCGGTTCGTATAATGGCCGCTTGAGGCATTAGGGTTACTTTGGACCGGTATTATTTTGAGTTACGGGCCGATGAAAAGCAATTCGTGATGTTGCGTAGTTTCCCATTTTTATTTATTTATCGCCGCCAAGAATAAGCGACCACGGGCGTAGTGGAAATTGAATACTTCAAAACGTTTCTACGTTCAAAAATGAGTTTTAATCGGGGAAACCCTTTGATTCATTGGGTTAAAATTTTATAGAATATGATAACAAAATAAAACGATATGGACTTAATTAATATAATAATTATGGTATATTCCTGATGTATGAATGTGGTGGAATCTAGAGAGGTATGTCAGGATAGAGAAGTGTGGCGGTCCATTCTCTCTGCCTACCCCTGCGGGGAAACGGCGTGATGGTTTGTTGTTGTTGTATGGTATACTTCTTAGTTTTATCGGAATTAATCGACTTTTATTAAATTTTGCGTTATTTTGCCTTAATCATTTCGTCAATCGTCCTTTAACCATCCGTTTTAAATTACATTCAAAATATTCTTTAAGTCAAAATCTTATGAAGGCAAATATTACGGCTTAAAACAAATGGATGTTACGCATCTCCTGGACTGACATGGCATCAGCAACACAAACGTTCTCCAAAGAGCCAGAGTTGTCAGAGAGTTGCCGATCAACATCAAATTCCGTAAGGTGTCCTACTTGGGCCATGTTTAAAGAGGCGAAAAATACGCACTGTCACATCTGATCTTAAAGGGTAAGATTGAGGGTCTACGAGGTGTTGGGAGAAGGCAGGTTTCTTGGCTGAGGAACATCCGAGAGTAGACAGGGCTGAGGACCGTGAAGGAGTTGTTCCAAAATGCCCAGGACAGGGAGGCCTACTCAAGGATGATAGTCAACATTGGGGAGACCTGACAGGACACAGAAAGAAGAATAATACGAATGTTAATGTCTATTTTCTAGAAGTTTTATTGTAATTTATGGAAATTAATTGTTTTGCCATTCTAAAGGCATTATCAAATATTATTGGAAAGGCAAAACATGTCATTCATGACTGACGTTTTAAATCGTATTAATTATTTCATATGGAGTTTTATATCATTGTTCAAGAATCAAAACATGCAAATAAGTTGTGTAATAAAAAAATGTATTCATGTTTTTAAAATATTTTTTATAATCCTGGACCAAATATTAAAACCTTCATGTTTCATACGAAAGTATGTATTTTATTTATTTATGTTAGTTTAAAATCACAGGAAATTAAATCAAAAATAAAAATATAATCAATATAACAATAAAAATGAAATCAAATAACATCTGTCAAATCTGACCATATTTGTAAGCAATTTTATATTATAATATTTTAAATATCTATATAATATCACTGAGGAAGGGCTGGGTAGTCCGAAACATGTTTGTTATTTAATTTTAATTTGTTTTAAACGCGAGTGTTGTATACAAAGCATATTTAAAAAAAATATATATGAAATCAAATCAGTTTATTAACTCAACAGACATTACAAACAACATAAATGTTTCAAAGTTTGGGTTACCCATTTTCTTCTACTATCTCTTGTTCTTATAGTTTAACCCCGCCTCTGTAACGAGCTCTATCGACTATAGGTAGACGGAATACAGACCGTTAATTCTAGATAAACTCTTCTTACAAAATCTCGTAAACCCTACGTCCATCGTTCGATAAAATCAGCAGATTTGAGGGAGACTTAGAGAACGAAGCTTCGGATGCTAACCGTTTTTTCTACAATACTACCCTAATCTTGAGATAAATGTTGGATTTTCCAGAATCGTTTATAATTATCAAGGATCTAATGTTGATATTTCAGATGGTCTATCGCAATACAGTAATTTATTTAATAATATACTAGTTTTGAATTATTAGAATTTATCATTGAACTTAATGTTCAAATACACATAAGACTCAGATTGAAATGTGTTGGACACGTATAAAGATTGTCAAATGCACGAGTACCCCAGAGAATAATGATTGGACATCGTGGAAGCGGAATAGGAATATCCAGGCTGTGAACTTCTACAAGTAGAGGACAGGAGTTGAAGGTAGATGCTGTAGAAGGCTAAGGCTTGATTTGGGCTGTAAAAGAACGTACAAACACTGTTAAATATGTATGCGACGGAAACGCATATATTTTTCTATTTATTATTATAATTAATGTTTTGAACGATATTGGTATATATAATACGTTATTTAGTTCTTTAAATTTTAAAAGTATTCACGCGGCCGATAAAAAAATATGAAAGGTGAACGGGGGGCATTAAGAGTCTAGATACTCGTAACTTTGGAAACGAGCACACCTGATGCAGATTTAAGGTTGCACCAATAACAGAAAATATGCAAGGGGGACGACTTGAGTGGTTAGTCCATTTGATGCGTTTTGACTACCATACAACCATATTGTTAAGAGAGCTCTCATTAACCAAACCTTATTACGGTGCACAGGTGCCCGCTGGCAATTTATTGGGACATCATTTTGAAGGAACTAAGTATTAGTGACTGGTTTTAGAGCTGAAATTAAAGATTGCTGAATCTACGCACATGAAGGAATGACCTCAGCTGAAGGGAATTAAGGCTAAGAAAAAGGGATGAATGAAGTTATTTCAATATTTCTGGAGTGCAAGATTACATTCGACAAATTTAATAATATCATAAAACACGTAGTACGAGTATTGAAATATAAAAAAAGATAACAATATAAAAAAGGGAAATAAATATTTTACTATTAGCATAAATATCAAATAAAAAAATTGATTAAGAAAAATGCACATCATGTGCATTAAACTTTTACATAGGCAATTAAATGATCGAACTTGAAAAAATATACGAGTACACCTTTGAATATTTATTGTTTCTTGAAAAGTTATCTTACTACTAAATATTACTCGTTGATATTGATAAAATGGGAAAATGGGATGGGACTTAGAGAATTTAAAAAACCTTGAATTTGAAGAACTGATTAACCATGAAATAGTAGTGAGATTCTGTAAGTCTCAACGCCTATGGTGGGCTGGCCATGTGGAAAGAATGCCAGAGGGTAGAACACCACAAATTATATCCAGATGGGTGCCCCGTGAAAAGAGACTAAGAGGCAGACCGAGGAAAAGATGGGCGGATTGCGTGGAAGAAGATTGGGAGAAAATGGAAGGAGTTGGGGAATGGAGAGAGATGGCCAGAGACAGAAGTCAGTGGAGGACCGTTGTGGAGGAGGCCAAGTCCTACACCGGGATGTAGCGCCAAGAAATGAGAAATGAGTTATTGATAAAATGATATTAGATGCTATATACAAGTTTTATTATGTTTTATTAGAATGACTTGTTTTGCCTTCCCTTGGGTTAAGTGTTAAGATCTGCTTTGAAAGGAAAACCAGATTTTGGTTTTGAATGAAACGTTGTACATATGTTATCATTGCTCCTCTTATATGGGAATAACGGAAATATTCTAAGGATAATCTAGAATACTATATTGGTTAACGTACAACAGCGTGGTTTGAATAAGTAATTTTTTCTTGTGTTATATTGAATCTCATAGAAAATTAAAAGCGTTTTCGTTATACAAATTAAAAGAATTTCGCTTTCATTAATTTCCTTTCAACAACGTAAAATGGAATAATTAACGATTTTCTTCTTACTATTAAGCCTTTGTTTACAAGTCTATATAATTGAGGAGTGGAGCCCGAAGGACCGGGGAATCAAAGAAACCCTTTAAAAAAACAGCTATATTTCTTCGGTAATGGGCAAATTAACGGTTCTTGGGCTTTTATCACGAGAACTCCTTCGTCCCTAATTAAAAACATTAAGTGAGAGGAAAGTGTGATTTCGAGAACAAGGGACAATACAAATGCGATGTTTAAAAGGACATTGTATAATACCCGTTTGGGGAATTCAAGATTTAATAATGCGATTTTCAAACTCTTGGACAAATCGGTTTGCAGGAATTTACGAGTATCTGCTGAATCCTTATGCGTGTATTAAGACCACGAGAAATTTATGCACATATTTAATGAAATTTTTTTAAAAGCTTGAGCTTGATAACGTCAGTTTTATAGAAGTTATATTATATTTTATGAGAATGACATGTTTCGCCCTTCTGAGGCATTATCAAATGTTATATTATGACATTTTCATTTGAATTATTTATTAAATATGGATTTTTACATCATTGTTCAAGAAACAATAAATAAATTATTATTATTTATTATTATTATTATTATTTTGTTGAATCGCTCTTAACATCATGACAGCATGAGCCAAATCGATGTAAAGGGTATTATAGCTATCATAGTGATTCTCGTGACATGTGATAGGTAGCTAATCTAATATTTTATTGTCACGTGAATTCTACACCAGATCAAAGACAATATATACAACTTTCAAAAAATAATTGTCAGACGTAGTGTACGTAAGAAGGGCGGAATGGGGAATGTTGTATTACATAAAGCGATCGCTTAACCCAACCAATGACAGGTCATAAGTCCTGTAAACGCCTCGACCACATATTCTGTTTTCGTCTTCACAATCAATAATTTACGTCTTCGTCTCTATTAAGATACAATTAATTCTTAATGATTAACCCGCAATGAGTAAAAATCCTGTATTTGTCTACAAGTATTTGTATACAAAAATAACAAATTCTAGTTCAGATATACGAGTATATGTATATGGACAAATGTATGAAAGAGCTGAAAGGGTTGGATGTAGGTGCCAAAATGAGCGGAGTGTCAGTAAGCTGTCTCTTGTATGCGGATGACGCTGTCCTTCTTGCAGACAACGAGCATTAACTACAAGTCCTGGTGAATTGTATGTTTGAGGTATGCATGCGAAATGATCTGATGATGAATGTTAATAAGTCCAAGGTAATGATTTTTGAAAAGGAAGAAACCACGACAGTCTGCAACATTAGCGTGAATGGTGAAAATTTGGAGCAAGTAGTTGAGTTCGTGTATTTAGGTAGTATGTTTACAAGAGATGGGCGAGTGGAGAGGGATATTGAGAGAAGGGTTGGGGCAGGCAACAAAGTGAATGGTGCACTTAAAGTTGTCATCGCAAACAAAAACCTATCAAAAAAAGCTAGAATGGCAGTGCACAATGGTGTTCTTCTACCGACCCTTATGTATGGAAGCGAAGCATGGAACTGGCAAAAGAAGGATGAAAGTAGAATAAATGCAGTTGAAATGAGATCTTTTAGAAGAATGTGTGGATACTCTGTGTATGATAGAGTGCCGAATGAAAATATAAGAAGTGAATGCGGTGCGAATGATGGTGTCATGAACAAAATAATGAAAGGATCATTAAGATGGTTTGGACATATTGAAAGAATGAATGAAGAAAGAATGGTAAAAAAATTATATGTTAATGATGTAAATGGAACCAGAAATAGAGGAAGACCGAGGAAAACGTGGCACGATCAAATAAATCAAATATTGAATGTCGGCCATGTGAGGAGTCAGAGAAATCGACGCGCGTGCATGACACGATGTATGAATGTTGAGGAAGCGAGAAAAATATGTCAGGAAAGAAAAGTGTGGCAGTCCATTCTTTCTGCCTACCCCTTCGGGGAGACGGCGTGATGGTTAGTTAGTTAGTTAGTAAGTTCAGATATGTATATAAGGATAGAATGGTATGACCATCTACCATAACTTTTTCCTAGATGATTAGAAAATTTTTTATATTGTGTAGTCAGTAACAAAAGGGATTTAAAATGTTGATTGCATTATCCATTCCGAGCATATCCAGTATTTATATAATACGTAGTTTCTCTAACGATTTTGCGTAAAACACACCTGTTTTGATTAGCTCTGGCAAAGATAGCGATTTTATTAGTTCCAACCACGTGCATGGAATGCTAATGGGAGCAATGCCAGGATCGCTCTGTTCTCTCCTAACGAACTAGCAGGGAATGAATTAATTACCGAGGAATATTTGTGAATCGGATTCGGGGATGGCTGTGATTCAATTATCAAGATCTATATAATTGAATATCGGGGGTAAAGCGCGGAAAGGTTTCATTTTATATACATATCCCATCGACAGAGTTTCGAATTTTCGGAAAGAATGCAAAGCGATTTACGACTCTTATATTGTAGATGTTGTTACGCAACAATATTTTTTTGAAAAAGACGTACAATTTTTCATTATTTTCATTATTTCTTAAGCCAGTGGTTTCCAACTTTTATGCTACTTCTCCTCCCTGAAAAAAAAATTCGGCGCCTCCCTATATAATTTTTTTATAGTTATAATAATAAACACCCGTTTGAAATAATAAAAACTTAATTCCAACAAAAAAAAAAACTGTTATAAAATAATTAGAAAATTGCAAATGACTTTGTTTAATCTACAAAATATTTAAAAAATATTTAAAAATATGACATATTTTATATATTTTTTTAAATATATTGTGAATTAAACAAAGTTGTTTTCAATTTCCTTAGTATATTACTATGGAATTCCACAGTGTTAATGCCTTAGCGTTTAATAAGTTGATACAGAATAATAATAAGTATTTTTTATAAGGTTTTCGGTTTCCATATGAAGTTTTATTTATTTGTAGATATTGTGTTAACAAAAAAAAATGTATTACAATTTTTTGACGCCTCCCCTGGCAAAAGTCCGCGTCCCCCAGGTTGGAAACCGCTGACTTTAGCTAATTATTAATATAACCAATTAGAATAAATTTTATTTCTGAACTAACTTACTAACTAGCCATCCTATTCTTTCTGCCATAGGCAGAAAGAATAGGTCGCCGAAATGTTCTTCCTGACATATTTCCTTAACATTTATGCATCGTGTCATGCGCGCACGTCGATTTCACCGAATTCTCCACTGGCCGACAATAAAATATTCGATGGATTAGATCGTGCTACGTTTTCCTCGGTCTTTGTCTATTTCTTGTTACATTTACTTCGTAAACATATATTTTGTTTTTCATTCTTTTTTAATTTTTCCATGTGCCCAAACCATAAAAAATTCTCACTCTGTGCTAACCTCCGGCATCGGTAAGCCCGTTCGATTTTATCCGCCCACGCACATAACATTTCCATCAGTTTGTCATTCTTTTAACTTCTTAATTTTTCAATACTTAAAATAACTAAACTAATATGGATACTCTCGTCCATTTTTGCATTCCTTGATCAAAAAAGTCAGACACACACAATTCTCTGCAGAGAAAAGGGTTTATTGCAGTTCACCCAGAAGATATGTGACGTTTGATAGTTAACATGACAACAGAAAGCCGCAAAGCAATTACTATCATCGAATATCTTCGGAATAGTTAATTATATACGCACCCACTTCACGTGCTCAGGTATGCTTTGATCTGGCAAAATGGTCTCAATTAAGTAAATTAAGTTCGTGTGTACAAACACATACTCTAATTTAATAACGTACATTTATTAAGTTTTAATTTTTATTTGTACTTTGTCCTTTGAAAACTTTTTTACTTGATTTTAACACCTGACGATGTTACCATTGGTAAGCGAAACGGCTGTTGCGACAATTTCAAAGAATTTAATCAGAACAACAGTTAAGAATGTTGAAATATCAAAGTGTTTCCGCCAAAACAATGGATTACCAAAATAATTTTAATAATTTAATATGAAAATAAATATAGACAATACCAAAGTGTTGATAGGTCGTTATGAGCAGAAAATCAATATAGTGATGAGAGGAGCATTATATAGAGTACAGAGCATAGCATTTGTATACCTTAGTAGTAGGATCACTTCGGATTAGAGAACAAAAAGAGAAGTCGACCGGGGCATACAGCAAGACGTTAAACAACCAATCAAAGATTTTTTATTAAATATCATAGATAAAAAGCTTTGAAACAATTTGCCAATACAAAAGAATGGAATACATTGAACAACCTAAACCGAAACAGAAAGAAAAAGAAAAATACTGTAGGCTTTTGAGATGTGGTGCTACAGAAATATGTAAGGAATATCATGGAGAGATCAAATCACGATGAAAAGGTCACTAATAGATTCGAATGGAGGATGCAACTGATTAAAACTTTCTCAGTGAGGCGAGTCTAATGGATCGGCTACATTATGCGTCATGAGAATCTTCTGCCAAATATTTTGAGCGGAAAATTACACAGGGTGTCCCCGACGAGAGGATTTAAATCAATTGTGCGAGGGAATGAATTGGCTTTTATATGTTGATTTGAAGAGGACTGCAGATGAGCAAACCCAGTGGAAGACGAGGTGCAAGGCTTTTTTTTATAAATTAATACTTAGAATTGAAACTGCGAAGAAAAAACAATAATAATATTTTTTTAAGATAATTAAATGATTTTACTGAAACTCTTGATGGCAGTTCATTTTAAATAATAATGAAATAAAACGATGTTTTTTATCTACTTCCGCTGGCCTGGCGAAACCGGTCGCTGTTGAAATAAAGACAAAAGTGAAAGTAGTTAAAAAACATCGTTTTATTAATTTATTATCTGTAATATTATTTATTAATTATTTCTATAAAAATGATGTAAAACTCCATATTAAATAATTAATACGAATGAAGACGTTTTTTTTGTTTTTTTAATAAGTTATATGAATGACATGTTTCGTCAGTCTAAGGCATTATCAAATATCTGGATTATAATGTAAAACGTTTAGATATTTTCAAATGATATACAAAATCATCATATTTATATACTATATAGATCACAAGCAGTGGAGTGAAATCTGATGGCAGGTGTCATTGTTAATAATTAGGAAATTCCTATATTTAATGTACACCTGTATATTTATACGCAAATGCGTATGAAAGTGAAAAGTTAGTGAACTTATACTTGTTTATACAGGTTAAGAGAGATATTGCATGCCTAATCTAATTTTAACATATTTTTTAAATTAAATATCCATTTTAAACTAAAACATATGATTTAAAAAAAATTAATACACTTTCACATGACTTTATGTTTATTTAAACCAACCGGTTTTGGTCCCAACGGAGCTTCGTCGGGTTAAGAAAAAATAAAGTTGAATTTTGTTACCCTGACGAAGCTTTGACGAAAGCGAATCCGGTTGGTTTTAATAAAAATAAAGCGGTGTAAAACTAGTTTAAGTGTGTTTTTATTATTTTAATAATGTCACACTAAAAATTAAGTGCTTTATACGAAAATATACGAATTTGTCGAAACAATGTAGATTTTACGGAATCGAGAATCGGAATCAAGAGCAGACACTGTCAGAACCAATCACCTGTTAAGAGGAACAGAAATGAGAACATTGCGGCCTAATGAGAAGAGACGATCCTTAGAGATAGGATACCCAATGAAGAAATTTGCAAATTTCTGGAGGATTCTGGAGGGACCACATCGAGGGAATGGATCCAGCAAAAATTCCTAAGATCGTGATGCTCGAGACTCCAGAGGGCCGTCGACTACCAGGACGACCACCAAAGAGATGGAGAGAAGGCTGGGCGTTTTCATCACAGGAAGAAAGTTGATATCCTGCATAAGCAGATCGTTAGATCTACAATCAGAAAAACAAGAAGAAGAAAATTGTAGATATTGTTTAATTTGATTTTTTTAAATACGAGTACTTAGTTAAATTTTTTCACATTGTTTCATAACCCTCTTTCCTGCATAAAATACGCTATTATATTATATAAAATACAAGCAGAGAAATAAACTTCAGATTTGTTCTGAATAATGGAGAGATACACAGATATCTCACTAACTTTAATTATATTTATATTTTATCTTTACTGTACACTTTTCATTCATGTTTCAATTTAGGGATTGATTTATAGCAATGTTTATTAACATCTTTTCTGGTTTCAATACTTGGGCCTTTTTAGTGTGGTAGTTTACAGTTGCTTTTACCATTTGTATACCGCAGGTTATTTGAACCTAATATCTTTATACAACTTTTTTGTATGCAAACTTATGTGTACTGAAAATCGTTAGGTTTTCAAAGGCATTACGCTTTCACGTTTTCTCTTCAAGATATCGTCTTTATTCCACGAAATGAACATAGAATCCTAAGTGCTCAGGGCGCAAATACGATGAAAACGCATTTTACATTGTAAATTGAGTGTTTTCTGTATTATTTATTAGATAATAGTAAATTGATATAGGCACGTAACTCGATACTAAATTTATACGGGGCTGGAGGATGGTGAAGCGTCTTTCAAAACGCGTGACATTTGTATTTATGATGAAGACATTGGAATTGATATTTAATATCATATCCATCTTGTTGGTTCTCGGTTCTCGGGAACGAGCACTCTTCGAGAAAATTGCAAATTTTACAACATTTCGTTTGAGTATATGTTTGTGTACAGTTTTCTAAGTTTATGTGTTGGATATTTTAGTATTAGGCTTTTTCAATTAATATTTCAAATAATTTGGTGGTTGAATGACTCTTTGCATCTTTAAAGTACGAGCCAAATTGATGAAAATATTACAGCTATTTTAATATATTGATTCTCATCACATGCCTGCCTTTGCATTGACTGCCACCCCGAAGGTTCCGGGTTTGATTCCCAGCGAGGGCAGTGATTGTCACACTGTCTTTGGTCTGGTGTAGATTTCACGTGGCAATAAAATGGCGATAGATTAGCTACTTATCACATGTCACGAGAATCATTATGATAGCTATGAATACCTTTTACATCGATTTGGCTCATGTTCTCATGATGTAAAGAGCGATTCAACAAAATAATAATAATAATAATAATAATAATAATGTGATACGTGAAGAATCAATCGTCATTTTAATGTCACGTGAATTCTGCACCATACCATATGGTAGATAGTGTGGGAATCACACTCTTATTGCCGGAAATCGAAACCAGGATCTTCGATGTGACTGTCGTGTCATTTCCATAAAAAAACAATTTAATAAAACTTTTAGTTGACATAAGTTTTTATTCGTCTTATTTTTTTGTGAGATACCGTTGTTAATTTAAAAATATTTTTTTTTAACACGGTTTTATTCAAATCTAATATGAAATGTTTTGCAAATAAAAATATTCCAAGTTTGATACGAAGCTTGGTGGTTTAACATATTTAAAAATAAATGTAAACACTTTTTTTCTTCGTATTTAACCACTTTATTTTGAGTAAGTTGAGCCAACCGGTTTCACTCTTTTACCATTACGATTTCTTCGGCCGTTGTATTAAAATTTTCCGCGCCTAGCTCCGTAGCTCGCTAGTTAGGTACCCTTTCGAACGTTTTTCCTAACCATCGTCTGTCAGTGCAATTGGCTGCATTTTCGCTTGATTTTAAAGACGCGCACGCCGTCTGGCAACACTGTTTTCGCCCCTCTGCGCGAAACCGGTTGGCCCAACTTGCTCAAAATAAAGTGGTTAATACAAATTTAAAACATGTTTAATTTTTGTAACCTCTATCCACATGTCCAAAAATAAACTTGAAATTATAGAAATGTGTATAAAATACCCATTTTATGACTCATCCTGAAATGTAAAAACAAATATTAATAGATTGGGAAAAATACACATTAAAGTATAAAAGAAATATTTTATGGGTACTCATTAATATTATTTAATGTTTGATATAATTTAATCATATATTCTATACAAGATTACGTATCAATTGTGTATTTTCTTTTGCTGTTGTATTGCTATACGGCGGGACATCAAGGGAGTGTAGCTTAGCTTAAATGTGGTTTGGGTCGCCCATGGTTGCAAATATACATTTTTTTTAACGTAAGTCCCGCATGGACGGGGGACGGGCCTAGAGAGTGCACGAGTGAAGCAGACGAAAGGTGCCGCGGCGCCTATAACAGCTTCGGGTAAGCGGAGGGAGTCCTCTATGGCTCGGCCATATAATAATGTATTCTATAAAAAATGAATAATGATATTGAACAAATACATTGTAAGTATTTTTTGCGCCTGTGAGCCTGAGATCAATTAAGTTCAAATTGGGTTTTTAAAAGGTATTAAGTTAAAAATATAAAAGAAAAGTCTCCTTCTATGGTATTTTATTTGGATGAAAATGATTGTTTTTTAGAGGTTTTCATAGATTTTATGACATGTTTTTCCATGAAAGGTAATATGAAATAATAATGGCTAAGTAAACATAATACATGTTTATCCTAATAAATAAATAAAAATGTTCTCGTATTCTTAATTTTTTTGTGATCCTAAATATTTTCTCCAAATCTGACTTTGTCTCGTTAAAATCTATTTTATTTGCTAAAAAATGAACAGAGTTAAGGCAGTGAATAATAATATATTCTCAATTCTTTAATTATTCCTTTGAATAATGATCTCGCCTTTCGCTTGGTGTAGCAGAGGCACGAACGTAATTTGATGGGAGCAATTTAAACTTTTGAAATCAAATATTTCGAACAATGGAGCAAACCGCTTCTTAAATCAATTAAGCGTACATCATGAAAATATTCACTCAAAACGCGTTTCGCTTTGAAAGCAAAGTAAACTCGGGAGAAACAATCCGTTCAAGTACCACAAATATAAAATATTTTTCAAATTTACAAGATTGAAAGCCAGTTTTGGTTTTGATCACTTCGCCCCGCTATAATAAATGTCCTTTGTGTGGGTGTATTCTGAATGAACTTGAAAAATCTTTCAAAGTGACGGGGAAAGTAGACGTCTGATGTTTTTTTATTCGAATGACGAACAATTAATTTTGTTGTTTTCCATTGACACAATGAACTAAGGTATTCAGAGCATGATGTGTCTGTCAAGCGATCTTTGTCCTTGAGATTGTTTAAGATATTTACGAAATAAATTATTCATCTGTTTCATTTGTTGGTGAGATATCTGTGTATCTTTCCATTATTCAGAACAAATCTAAAGTTTATTTCTCTGCTTGTATTTTATATAATATAATAGCGTATTTTATGCAGGAAAGTAAGTTATGAAACAATGTGAAAAAATTTAACTAAGTACTCGTTTTTAAAAAATGTAATTAATCAAAGATTTTTGTAATGAATCAACTACATTCTCAAGTCACCTAATGTTATTAAAAATATGCTTAGTAAAATAAAAACCACATCAGTTTATTATCTCACACATAACAAACATTATTAATGTTTAAGATATCTATTGAGTACAGGTAAAATAAAATATATAAGATATAATACCAGGAACGCATGAGAGATGGTACAAGACTAAACAACCGTGTGATATAATAAAGTTATTTTCATTAATTAAGAAATATTGCAATATTGCAATTTTTTATTTCCGTCTATTGGTTTAAATATTTAAATTAATAATAGCTGATAAGGTTTTTCCATACTATTATTTCATTAATATTCAATTAAGCCGAAAATTAAAATTTACAGAAGATTTGTTATATTTTATGAGAGTTCTGAATATGTTCTGGCAAGGTGTAAAATATCTTTCTCACATTATACAATACATTTCGTTTCCCATCTTGCAGACTGATGTTCAACATCCTCCTCTCCAATGCTGGTCACTCGGAGGAACCGAAATGAATGGATCTGAGAGTAGACCAAAGTTTTGTTTTAAGACATTTATTACGTTAATATACAATTAGTAAACTATTATGACCAATCCTTAAAAGTACTAGTTACAGTGGGGAAAATACACATGTACATAGCATAAGAATACACATTATTTGGTAAAATACATTGAATTGCTTTTTGAATTAAAAATGATTTGATGAAAATAAAAATATATTTCTTATATATTCACCATAACTTTGTATTGTGAGATGAAGGGCTTCTGTGTCCGAAACATCTTTGTGTTTATTTAATTTTGATTTTTAATAAAGAAAAAATATGAAAATACTCGTATAAGGTTATTAGGAATGACTTATACAAGATTTAATAGTTGGAACATTCTAATTTTATTTCATAATATTTTTGACTTGAAACTCCGACAAATAATAGCGCCCTTGAGATGAGTAATTCATAAAAATGGGGCTCCATAAATTATCCAAATTATTATTATTATTAATGATTAAATGTTATATATGGTCTGTTCTACTAAAGGGTCATCAAATAAGGACGGATCGATGTTGAAATGAAATAAAACCAGCTGTGTATAAGGTTCAGGTACAAAATTCTTTTTTATTTGAATGGCCCATGTAGGCCATAATGTAAAACATATGACATAGTTTAAATGTCCTCTACAGCTTCACAGGTTGGCACGAATCCGAGAAGTCCAATTTTCAATGACTATGCCGCATAGATCCGACTGAATTTGAGCGATGGCCTGGGTTATGTTGACTTTGGGGACATCTGTCGATTCCGGCTTATTGGCATTGACTTGCGATTTGAAAAAACCCACAAGAAAAAGTCTAGTGGGGTCAAATCACACGATATTGGTGGCCAATTTGCTTCACCTCCGCGAGAGATAACCTTAACTTTCTTGTGCACGGCGATGAATTGACCGCCTCAGGTTCTTGCACACTTTCACGGACACCGGTAAAGTTCTCGGCTGATCTGGCGTTTTTTTCACGTATGGGTGTTGGCTGAATATTTACTGAACGTTGGAGAATCGTCTTTGAAGGGCCGTATCTGCCGTAAAATGGGCGCAACGCGCGCATTTTTGGACAAACGATCACCAATTTTGATTATAAAGTTTTATTATTTGGACGTACTGTTCAAACATGTAACTTGCTATGGTAATTTGGCATTAGCGACTTAATAATAAACAACAGATTTGACAGACACTGCAAAAACAACATGGCTGCCACAGTCTTTCAACATTGTCCCGTCCTTATTGGATGACCCTTTATATGGCTGCGAATCCTGGACTCTGAAAGTGAATGTAATGAACCGGTTGGAAGCATTCGTGATGTGGATATACCCCAAAATGCTTCGTATACCGTGGACCGATAGTGTCAGTAATGCAGACGTACTGCAGAGAGCCAGAGCCAATAGAGAGCTGTTGTCGAGTATGAAAATTAGAAAGGTCTCATATTTGGGTCATGTGCTATGGGGAGAAAAATATCACCTCCGAGGGACGTCGGGGAGTTGGTAGAAGCAGCTATCTTGGCTGCGGAAAATCAAAGAGTGGAGAGTGAATAACAAATGTTCAGAACCTGTTCCAAGTGGCGTAGTATGCCTTTGCTGCAGTGATCGCCAACGTTGGGGGGACCTGACACGGTATCGAAAGAAGAAAAATAAGAAGAATATTATTTATCGAGGTATGCTTGTGTAATTCTTGTATATACTGTGAGGGTGTAGCACATGCTATATATGATGTACAAAGTATAATCATGCAAATGTAGAAAGTGTATATACGTTCATGACCACATTACTGTGCGTTCGAATTGTAGAGATAATATAAATAATTAACTGCTCATTTAATTTCCACAGCGATTTACGACGGATCCTAAAAATCTCCGTATTTTATATTTTAAAGACGCCAGAAATAATCCGCTTCCAAAAGGGTTGCGGCCCAATAAATTACGCCAATAAGGGCGTTAAATACGAATGAAAGGGAACGCTTTCGGAAGGGAAAGTCCTCTCTCGTCTTAACATTTAATAATTCAAAAGGACAAAACCTCGTAATAATATAACTCTTTTCATAAAATTCTCCTCAAAGGCATTTCGCCTAACTCGGTTTAATACGGGAGTGTACTGAAAACTTAGCGGGTAGTTTGTATAAAAAGAATTCTAGGGCTAAAAGACTCGGAGATTACGCGGAATCTGCGTCGATATAAAAAATACTCCTTTAGTACAATATTCTCTCTTTGTAATAATACTACACGTGGTCAAAGGATGGATTCTAAATTCTCAGTATATTTTATTATTAAAAGAATTTTACTAAATGTATGAATATATATCAGCACTAGCATATAGCTTTAAACGTTATTTTGTACTAAAAATAAGACAAATTTAGAATATTTGACGAGAAACGTCAAACAAAATATAGTAATTTATTATGTCACAAAAAAGTGCCAACAAGCTAAGAGTCACTCAGAGAGCAATGGAGAGAACCATGTTGGTTATCAATTTACGGGACAGACTCAGAAATGAGGACATAAGAGTCAAGCCAAAGGTTTCCGATGTTATCAAGATGGCCGCAACCCTCAAGTGACGATGGGCGGGACATGTCGCTCGCGATCCCGATGAAAAGTGGACAAGGCGACTGCTGTGCTGGTGGCCAAGGACGGCAAAGCGTGGAGTTGGGCGCCCACAGTTGCGTTGGCGCGACGATATCCGGAGAAGTGCGGGAAGTGCCTGGATGCGGATCGCTCAGAATAGAAGAGAATGGAAAATGCGAGAGGAGGCCTACGTCCAGGAGTGGACGGTCAATACAGGCTGAAGAAGAAGAAGAAGAAGAAGAATTTATTATTGTTTCTTGAACAAAAAACTAACTAACTAACCATCACGCCGTCTCCCAAGACGAGTAGACAGAAAGAATGGAACGTCACACTTTTCTGCCCTAAAATACTTCTCTTGTTTCCTATACATTCATACATCTTGTCATGCACGTACGTCGATTTCACCGACTCCTCACGTGACCGACATTAAATATTTGATTTATTTGATCGTGCCACGTTTTCCTCGGCCTTCCTCTATTTCTAGCTCCGCTCTCGCCGTTTACATATACCTTGAACAATAATGTAAAATTCTTCTTCGTAACTAACTAAACGTAATAGGGAACAAAACCATTGGTTCCTGATTTATGAGCATTGAGATCATTCCTGGAAACATTATTTATACCTATAGAAATATTGTTTTTATTAACATTGGAGATTGTTTAATAAATTCTAATACCGTTGGTTTAAATACTCGTATTAAAAATTATATTTATATCGTAAATTAATATAAGTTTAATATTAACTATCATCTTAGTTAAGCGGGACAGTAATTTTGAATGAAAAATATCCACATTATTTAACAAACAAAAATGTTCCAATTAATTTTAAAATCATTTATGATTTTTGTAAAGTTTTTGTAAAGTTAAATTTTGCAGTGACAATGTTAACTAAAAACTAAGACGGGGGATGTTAAGGTGTTATGTGTGGTCTGTTCTGTTATATGGGTGTGAGACATGGACATTAAAAGTAAATACAATGAATTGGTTAGAGGCATCTGAAATGTGGCCTCACCGAAGAATGTTCAGGATCCATGGACAGACAGAGTGACGAACACAGAAGTCCTGAATCGTGCAGGAGTAAAAACAGAGCTGCTCACATTGATCAAAGTCAGCAAGATTTCATATAGATGGGTCACGTTCTACGAGGAGAAAAATATCGCCTGCTGCATCTAATTTTGAAGGGAAAAATAGAGGGCCGCAGGGGGGCAGAGAGAAGGCAGATCTCTTGGCTGCGCAATGTGAGGGAATGGACGGGAATCGGAACTGTGAAGGAGCTATTCCGGACAGCGCAGGATACGGAAGAGTTTACCAGAGTGGTCGCCAACATCGGGGGGACCTGACAGGGCACTTTAAGAAGAAGAAGAAGTAAAGTTTTCTTTGATTTCTACTTGTGTTTCATACATGCAGTATTTGTTTTCTTATCTTCCTCCTACAAATTTTGTATTGGCAGTTTTTCTCAAATATCGCACCCCATTCACTGCCCCTTCTTCCCAAACACTTCACCCTGTACCAGTCTAGTACCTTCGTGTGAGGCTTTTCATGTAGCGGCGCTAGGACGGGCCGGACACACCGTTATCTAACCGCCGCAGGCTGTATTTACGCGACATGAGGGTGGGTCAGAGGCTGCAAAATATATATAAAAAAAATCTGTGATATTAAAATTTAATTTGAGTAAGTTAATCAAAGCGAAATAAATTTGTTTGTACCTGTAATGTATAACTGTAATATATTAGAGTATTATAAACAAAATTATGAAAGGATTAAATGTATCTCAATAGAGACGAAAGTGTAAATTGTTTTATTGGAAACAGAATATGGTGGTCGAGGTGCTTACAGGACTTATGACCTGTCATTGGTTGGTTTAAGCGATCGCTTTATGTTAACAACATTCCCCATTCCACGCTTCTTACGACCACCACGTCTGACAAATTTTTGAAAGATGTATATTTGTATATATGCTACTATGTTGGGAAACAATTTTTTAGGTCAATCTACACTAGCGCCATCGATTAAGATAAGTGTAAGCATAAAGCAAAAAATCTTTATTAATGCAATGTGAAAGGCTATGCAATTATGTATCATACATTGTATGGAATGAAAATTATGAAAGGATCACTGCGTTGGTTTGGTCACATGGAACGCATGGATGAAGAAAGAATGTTTAAGTAAGTATACGTTAACGATTTGAATGGAGTACGGAGTCAAGGTTGACCGAGGAAAATCTGGCATGAACAAATCAATGACATTTTAAAGGTCGGCCATGCTAGAAGTCGGAAAAATTGACGTGCGTGCAAGTCTCGTTGCATGAATATGGAACAAGCTAGAGAGGTGTGTCAGGATAGAGTGGTGTGGCGGTCAATTTTCTCTGACTACCATTTTGGTGACACGGCATGATGGTTTGTTGTTGTTGTTGTTATATTATATGGTATATCTTCATTTACGAGTTAGAAGAAGACAAAATAGACATAATTCTCAGATGCACTCAGAAAATACAATACTCAAATAATTATAATTACAAGTTTTCAGTCGAACAATTTCAAATTTATTTGGATCATTTCGTTTTCTCAAAAGTAAAGGTATAATATCTTCCAATGAAGTCTATAAAAAATAATCTAGAAAGTAAAAAAAAATGTGTAGAATTTTATATAATAATTTCAAAGCATAATATTGTTTCTTGGATTTTGGTTGCACCCTATTTCATACAGTAACCTCGCAATACCCAAAGTACTGAGCTATGGCAACGGTGAACGGCTTCCCTGAATAGACCGAACATATCACAAGAACCGCAAGCTGTACGTTAGTTTTACTTATGATGAAAAATGGCAAAGTAAGTTGGGTGATCAAAACACACCCGAGGCAACTTGGGATGTTATATCTCAACGAAAGACTTATTTAGTTCCAGTGTATAAATAAGTTAGTGAGTATAGTAAGAAGTAGTTAATTTAACATAATCTGTGGCGCGACATTTTTTTTAAATAATTCTAAGCAGTTTCCAAAGTGTTAATTTCGATGGAAATAAAAACAGTTAGAAGTTCAAAACTAAAACATTGACAATTGAGAACTACCAGAGGCTGTTATAGGGCGCAGCGGTACCCTTTCGTCAGCCTCGCTCGTATATTCCGATGGCCTTCTCCCACCCATCAGGGGTTTACATTTATTCAAATCAATCACGAAAGTCCTGCAAATCCATGACGACCTTCGTGGCAGAGTGGTAAAAGCTCTGACTTCCATACCGAATGTCCCGGGTTCGATTCCCGGCGATGGCAGTGTGATTGTCACACTGTCTTTGGTCTGGTGTAGAATTCACGTGACAATAAAATGGCGATAGATTGGCTACCTATCACATGTCACGAGAATCAATGTAATAGCTAAAAAATAAATTGTATACAGTAATAGAGTTCAAACGACCTGTTGTATACATAAAAAAAAAAATCGTACAAAGGAAAAACGTATCTGCTAGGTTAAACATTACGCATTCACACTTAAAAGATACATTATATAAGAAATGCGAGGAAGGCGGAGGAAGAGAGAAAATATGGAGGTCTGTGGAAAAGTAAATTGGATTGAGTTAATAAAATGAGGGCAGATGAGGAGGTACAAGGAGCAGTCGAGAAATTAAAAAGAAATGAAAGAAGACAAGAATAAACATAGTAATCCATTCTTCACCAGGGGGCAGTTTCGATTTCGTGCATCATCGTCATCATTTTCAGCGTTCCAACCCTTGGTGGGTCTAAGCTTCCTTCCAGAAACGTTTCCATTCTGTCCTCTCTCTGGCCGCCACCTCCTAGTCTTGCTGCCCCAGGGCCTGATGGTCTACCACGACACCGCCCAATCATCGCAGTCTCGATCTGCCGACACTTCTTCGCTATTGATCAAAACAATGAAATGTAACAAAATATATTTTACAAGTGTTTTTGTTTTTTGATGAACTTATGATGTTAACAGTGTGATATTCCATAATCGCATTTATCTGCCCTGAGTGATATAGGACTGTTCTTCCTTGATAATTATCTTCAACAAAGGGGCCAATGATTGTTTTATATCCCACGATGCATAATCAACCAGCCAATGGTTATGCCGGTAGGTAGAGCAATATCTTTGCTTAATCGTATCACCTCGGAGTTTGACGTATTTTGTGTGAGTCAAGCTCACCTGAGGGAAGTTCTGTCTTTATTATAATTGTGAATTAATTTTATTAATTTGTCATGCATCTTATATTTCTCACTCTAACTTGTATTATTATTGTTTTGGAAAATACTTTTGTAATACTTTGGATATATTTAAAAAAATAAATCAAAGTTTAAATTTAAACACTGTTTTTCTTACATCTGAGTTTTTTTTCGATGCATTAAGAAGGTTTTATTCTATATAATAATATTAGGTCCTTACATATGAAATTGGCGTTTTGCCGTACTGGCAACTTTGATCTCAAATATCTTCTCTTTGGTTAGGAATTCCAAATTAAAATTTATACAGCTATTTACTCAAGTATTTGTGTTTCAAAAATTATAATTCATTTGTTTTTTACTCAATTGTTTTTTTTCTTTGCGTCACTCAGTTTACAAAATGGAAAACTTGAAATATTGCGTTATTTACGAGTACGAGTTTCATCGTGGCACCAGTGCTGCAGAAACGGCTCGAAGGATTAATGATGTGTATGGCGACGGTGCCGCAAAAGAAAACACAGTGCGTTTTTGGTTCCAACGTTTTCGTTCTGGAAATTTCGACCTGCAGAACAAGCCCCGTGGACAGCCGGAGCCCAAAGTTGATAATGAAGAATTTAAGGCTATTGTGGAAGCGGATCCATCGCAAACCACGTCCGAGTAAGCTGCAGGCTGCGGTGTTAGTGATAAAACTGTTTTAATCCACTTGAAGCAAATTGGGAAGGTGAAAAAGCTTGAAAGGTGGGTACCTCACGAATTGAGTGAAGCAAATCAACAAACGCGCGTTGACTGCTGCGTTGCATTACTCAACCGGCACAATAATGAAGGGATTTTGAATCGAATCATTACCTGTGATGAAAAGTGGATCCTGTATGATAATCGGAAGCGCTCATCGCAATGGCTGAACCCTGCCGAACCAGCCAAACCATGCCCCAAGCGAAAATTGACTCCAAAAAAGTTACTTGTGAGTGTTTGGTGGACTAGTGCTGGTGTCGTTCACTACAGCTTTCTTAAATCTGGCCAGACGATTACGGCAGATGTCTATTGTCAGCAACTGCAAACCATGATGGAAAAGCTAGTTGCTAAACAACCGAGGCTGGTTAATCGCTCTAGGCCACTGCTGCTTCATGATAACGCTAGACCACACACTGCACAACAGACGGCTACCAAATTAGAAGAGCTTCAATTGGAATGTCTAAGACATCCACCGTACTCTCCGGACCTTGCCCCAACAGATTACTATTTTTTTCGAAATTTGGATAACTTCTTGCAAGGGAAAAAATTCAACTCCGATGGGGCAGTCCAAACCGACTTCAAAGATTTTATTGATTCCCGTCCGAATGGTTTTTTTAGTAAAGGGATCGATGAACTACCTATGAGATGGCAAAAGTGCATAGATAGCAATGGTACATACTTTGATTAAATAAATATATTATATTTAAAAAAAATCAACTTTATGTTCCTCCCATAAAAAACGCCAATTTCATATGTAAGGACCTAATATATAATAAATAAAACGTTTTTTTAAATTACTACCACTTTTGTCTTTATTTCTACAGTAGAAATAAGATCACTAAGAAGAACGTGCGAAAAAACAATGTATGATAGGATATCTAATAATGCAGTATGAAAGGAATATAAGGCGGTGAATGCATCCTAAATAAAAAAAAAAAGGGCCACAAAGATGGTTTGGACATACGAAACGAACGGATGAGGGAAGAATGGTTGTAAAGATATATAAAAGTAGTGTGAATGGAAAAAGAAGTCAAGGAAGGCCAAGGAAGACACGGTATGACTGATTAATCAAGTATTGAAAGGTTAGCATATTCGGAGTAGGAACAATCGATGAGCGTGCATATAACGGTGTGTGAATGTAGAAGAGACGCGAGAGTCAGGATAAAGCAGTTTGGTGATTCATCTTCTCTGCATAATCTTCCAGAGAAACGGCGTAATGGTTAGTTAGTTAGTTAGATATAATGAATATATCACGTCGAAACATCTCTTGAATCGTTGGGTTTGTTGATACCTACAAATTTTCTTCGTTTTGAAAATAAACATATGTTGTAACAAAATGTTGCATACATAAAACAAACTCGAAGCTAAGACGTTGGTTTTAGTTAGAACATTCAAATTGTGAGATTAGCTTGTGAGAACCCGTTTCCGCTTTTCTTTACGGAAAATGTGCGTAATAAAAGACACCGAACAAGGCTAAATTATTCAGGGGCCTAACTTGAAGCGAGTCATATGAAACATATCAGCTTTACTCGAATTAATGAAGTGTTGTTTTACCCTTTAAACTAATACTTTGATAATAATATACATATACGTGAATAATACTTTGTGGATGTAAGGTTGGTTTAGAACGAATAGATTTGAATCATCATTGTAATTCCTTCAATGTGTGTCATCGCTGTGTGTCGTGGATTCACAATTCAGTAACTTATGAAAAACATTCTATTTTCAAAATAATACTTTGCACATTACAAAAACATGTTTCTGACACGTCTTTCTTCATTTGAATATTAATCAAGCATTTTTTCTTACAAATATTTACCTACACGGTTAAAATTTTACACCGATGAACGACGTTTCCGTTCCGAAAGATGTTTGTAAAAGTGATTACCACGTTTTTCAAAAGTACTTCAAATATCATCCTTATGGTTAATCCCAGTAAATTTTTAAACTAACTAAATAACGAACACGTCGTCTCTCCGAAGGGGTGGGCAGAAAGAATGGACTGCCACACTGTTTTTTCCTGAAATACTTCTCTCACATCCTCAACATTTATACATTAAATCTTCACCCAGTCTTTCTTCATTTATTGTTCCGTTTAAATCCGTAACATTAACTTTCTTGACCATTCTTTGTTCATTCATTCTTTCCAAGTGTCTATCATTTCTACTGCATTTATTCTACATTCATCCTTATTTTGCCAGTTCCATTCTTTATTTCCATACATAAGTTCTTGCACCAACCCTAAAATAATTTTTTTAATTTCGTAAATCATTTTAAAAATTTTTTTTGGGTGAAACCAGGCAGTTTGAGTATTTTATCATAACTTGTATAGGTACGTATTCACAGGGGCGTATACCATGACTAAAAACATTAATACTTAAAATATCTTATCTTTGAAATTCATTGGTTCCCATGAAAACATTAGCGATATCAAAATTCCATTTGCATTTATTTTACTTTATTCGAGTGATCTTGTACTAAAAGTGCGGCATTTACCATCAACTTTTATAGTTTCCATCTCGCAATAGCCTGGTTATTATGATACTTCAAGTGCTACCATTTTAAAAGGCAAAGCGTCCAGTAAAAGTAATGTTGACATGATCTATAAAAATGAATTATTTTCGTGAATAAAATCATTAACCCCTAAAAAATTTTCTGTATATAAGAGGGTAAAAAAAAAATATTCTTTAATTTAGTTTAGTAGTTTTACTTGGATATAATTAAATAAATTATATAGTATGATTACTCAAATGAGTTTAAGAATGCTCGCGCAAACCAAAACGGTACCAAACTAAAATAAGCTCTGGCGGGAGCAAAACCGGTTGGTGTTCAGATGTCCAAATAAAGTGGTGAAGATATAAATACTTAAAGTGCATTATAAAGCCACACCACAATTTAAGTGCTTCATAGAAAAATCGTGTTTAAATTTATACATAAATAATGGACACGATGCATGAATGTTGAGGAAGTGAGAGAAATATGTCAGGAAAGAAAAGTGTGGCAGTCCATTCTTTCTGCCTTCCCCTTCGGGGAGACGGCGTGATGGTTAGTTAGTTAGTTAGTTCATATATAATGGAGTTTTACAAAACTTATACTTCAACCACAATTTTAAATTAATATATAATTGTGTCCGAGGAAGACTGTCCTACACGGTTGTGGGTCCGCCTGTGACCGAAGAGCCCGATCTTGGACCCACAAATTCTGGGGCATCTGGGTCAGGAGAATGTGCTTGTAATGGCGCCATTACCGTCTCCCAGTGGTCTCTCCTTTCTCCTCCTCCTTCTCTCTGCGACGTCGTCTCTGCGCTGTGCTTCAAAGTCTTGCATGCCTTTATGTTTTATTGTTCTCCACCTAGGTCTGTCTTCTGCAGTCTTTTCCCAGCAATCGTTAGTCTTTTATAGGTTTCCTTTCAGGTAGTCCTTGAAGCGAAAGTCCTTTAAGGGAGTCCTTAAAACATTATACATATTTAGTTAAAAAACATCGTTTTATTTAATTATTATTTATACATATTTTTTGCAAATGTGGTCATTTTGACAGTTGTTAAAATTGGCGTTAGTTAAATTGTTATTAATTTTTGACATCTGTCTAAACTGATTACATTTGTCTAAAAATATATAATATTTTAAATATTTATATTTATATTTATATAAATATTTATATTTATATAGGCTAAATTAAATTAACGTAAGTCCCGGATGGACAAGGAATAGGCCTAGATAGTGCAGCGAGACTGACGAAAGGGCGTCGCTGCGTCCTATAACAGTCTCGGGTGGTGGTGGGAACCTTATATATATAATATGATATCACTGATGCAAAGCTTATTAGTCCGAAATTTATTATGGTATTTTTTTTAATAAAGCGAGTGTTGTATACTAAGTATATAAAAAAAAAAATCAAACATCTACAACACTAAGTTATAGCAAATAAAGAAGTAACTAGAAAATACTTAAAAATGGGAGTACAGTAAAAATGGTCCTAAATCTCTCTTTTCTATATAGATTACACCGTTATGAATGTATGTGTGTTAAGGATTAATAAAAAAGGTGAACAAAACACGCGTTTAACGGCAAACAAAGCAGTGCAATGTTTTGGACAAATGAAAAGCTGTCTTCAGACAGGCCAGACCCTATTGTGAAACGTGTTTACCAAAATATGAAAATTCGCCAAAAATGTGAATTTCACCAAGAGGAGAATGGCCGACTGTGAGAATAATCATTCTCTTGTCCCCGGGGATAAAAAAAATGTTTCAGAACTTTACTCTTTTCTACTTGAATTTTCTACTTGGGATTATTACAGCTTTTATGGAATTTATCAATGGAAATAACGTATTTTATACGTAAACATATATAAGCTTGGAATTTGAAAAACATCGCTACATATTTTCCACTATAATTTATTGAATATCTTTAAACAATAATAATAATAATTAATACGAATGAAAACGTCAGTCTCTAGAAGTTTTATTATATTTAATGGGAATGACCCTTCTAGAAAACTGACGTTTTCATTTGTATTAATTACTGAATATAGAGTTTTACATCATTGTTCAAGAAACAATAAATAATAATAATAATAATAATATTAAAACACGACAATGTTTCGAAGGTGACATCCATCTTCAGGTGTAAGTGTATAACTGGTTGGTATGTATTTAATTCAGTTTTATACTTGCACTTGAAGATGGAGGTCACCTCCGAAATATTGTCCTGTTTTAATAATTTTATTATTATTGTATGAAGACATTTCATAAATGAAGGTGGAAAATATACTGCATTGTTTTTCAAATTCGAATTTACAACCATATCGTTCAGTGGAGTAGATCCAGAAGAAGATACTGGAGGGACCATGTAGCCCGAATGGATGGTGACAGACTCGCATATACAGCCGCTTATGAAATCCCTTCCGGACACCGCCCACCTGGAAGACCGCCTAAGAGATGGAGGGACAGCTGGATTTCATCGTCCGACGAGATATGATTTCTGTGTCACAGATCGTCAGATCTATCAAAAGAAGAAGAAGAAAAAGAAGAAGAATTTACAACCAATTTCGACCAACCAACAATTCGAGTTAACTTGGTAAATTTCGTATCTAACAGCAGCTCTATTACGAACGGCTGCCAAGCCAAGCGTTTGAATGAGGTGATAAGTATGTAAAAATATAGAACCGTGTTAAAATTTCCAAATTATGTATCATTTTTGAAAATAAACCTTACATGTTCTTTTAAAAAAGATACCCTTTTTGGAAATTCCTTCCTGTTCTTTTTTAATAAGAAGCATATTTTTTAACAAACCACTACATAATAACAAATTTCATTTGATAATGCTCTAGTAAGACTAAACATGTTACTATCTTATATAGGTGGTAATATATTTAAATTTTTTAAATACGTGTTTATCTAGAGATGTGATCTTCTTCCTCTTCGTGTCAATGGCAAGCTAATTCTGCAGAGATGGTCCTAAAGATGATGATGAGATAAAGGGAAATCTTCGTCCGAAAAGCTTCATTTAAAAATAAAGTTTTAAGAGATCTTCTAAACATTTTTTGTTGTCTTGATTTCGGTTATCGTAGGGCAGCTGGTTCCACGCCGCCGATCCCGCAAAATTTGAAGCTCTTTAAAGATGATCATATCTTTTCTTTTCTCTTGTTATTGTGGTGAAAGATTTGGTCCACTTTGTGTTGTTTCTAAGGGCGTCGGTTTTAACTATAATTGTAACACGAAACGTGTGGGGGCCTTCCTTGCCCCTACGTGATTACATGAAGTTAGCGTGCGTTTCGAAAAGAACTTTTTTTCAAAAAGGCATCGCTTGCAATGTGTTCGGTGTTTGCACATGAGAGGAACGTCCCCCGTCAAAGACAGCCCCCTTTATAAGATTACAGCATGACGCGGTTAGATTCTATCGGAATAATCCCACAGAATACCATCACTGTTTATTCGAGCCACTTTTCAAAGAGAACCATAATAAACAAGCATTAAAATTCTAATCGCGAATTTCAAATTCAGACAAAAATTACGAGTCCAGAATATCTTAAAACCGTTACGACCTACATTCACCCCCGAAGCTTAAAAACAAGTAATTTCTCTCAATATTATTCCTTTTTGCCATAAACAAATGGAAAAGTTCCAAATCGCAGTTCAAAACAAAGTTAGTAAATATTTTCCAAAGGGGATGTGATTTTAATTAGTTACATGGAAATCCTTTTAATCTGTTCTTGTTGTAATAACATGCAAAGCAGACTTCGAATCGATTAAACGTTAAAACTATATTTTTATCATCCATTGTTTTGGCCGATACACTATGATTCTTCGATACTATTAAGTGTTTAAAATTGAAACACTGTTTTTACGTTTCACAATTTATTTTTATCGGTTTTAAGGTCAGTTATTATATTTTAATTTCACTATTTGTTTTTCTATACAACATGTCATTTTAACCGTAAAAATTTATTATTACTGTATACAATTTATTTTGAGCTATTATATTGATTCTCATAACATGTAATGAAAATCAATATAATAGCTAATCTATCGCCATTTAATTGTCAGGTGAATTCTATACCAGCCCAAAGACAGTGTGAAAATCTTATTTCTATCGCCGAGCGTCGAAACCAGGACCTTCGGTGTGGATATTGTAGATCTTGCCATGAAAATCACTTGTGTTACAAACAGCTGTTATTTGTAACATCGGATGATGCTGTCGCGACAAACTACTATAAATAAATTGCGATACGCAAGGACATTGCTGCAAATTTAAACATTTGATATATTTTTCGTTTATTTATACTCGCGTAAAATATAAAGGGCCTTATTATTTCTGATTGAATTCGTATACAAGGACTCAAGTAAATATCGAGCAAAAGTACACATAATTCACTCATATATCTTCTGCCAGTTACTTGGGTGGGTTCCATAAATAAAATTTGAAACCGTAACTGCACTCTAAACGGCCATTTATTAATATTAAAATTGAACATAAAGTTTCACATAATTGTTTTAGAAACAAAAAATCATTTGACAATGACTAAGGTCATGGAAACAGGACCCAAAAACTCAATGCCGTTGAATAATTAAAAAAATATAAAAATAATTGTGATCTTTTTGAGAAGTTCTCATATTTTACAAGTATTAAACAGTTTGTTTAAATAAGTGATTAACATAATTAATACGAATGAAAACGTCAGTTTTCTTGAGCATTATTCTAAAGCAGCTTTCAAAGGCATGTGACATTTGATAATGCCTTAGAGAGGCGAAACATGTCATTCCCATAAATTATATAATAATAAAACTTCAAGAAAACAGACACTTCCATTGGTATTATTTTATTGATTTATTATGAAATTTTACATAATTACTCCAGAAATAATAAATAAGTGAATAAAATGTTGAAAGGTTAAAACTAAAAAAAAAATTAATTCACAAAGAAGCTTTTACTAAAAGTTACTAAAAACCAACTTACTAACAAGGACATCGTCTTTTCGAAGGGGTAGGTAGAAATAGAACAGAAATACAAGTAGAATGAACTGGCTACACTGTTCTTTCCTGGCATACTTCTCTCGCTTCCTTATCATTCATAATTAGTGTCATGCATCCATGTTGTTTTACTAAGAAGTACAATCACAGTCTTTAAATAAAAAGGCTTTCGAATTTAAAACGTTTAATTTTTTATTTATTCAAAGAACGATGTTTATAATGCCCGTTTTATTGTGAAGAATCTAACAGCTGGCGAAAATCTTGAAAATCTTGACACGTGTAAAGTCGGAACGAACTTTGATTCGAATAAAGATTAAATTATCCCCTACCTGTTTTCCAGTCTGCTGCAAAAATGTTCTATGGACAAAAAGGGCGGCAAAAACAGAAATCGCCGAAATTCGTTTACGAATTTATATAAAAAAAATCTTCGTGAAAACTCGTTTGCGATCGTTTTAATTCGACGGTCACGTGATCCGGGGACGACCTGGTTGATTGGGGTATAAAAATACCTTTTTCGCTGGGGTTGGACGCTGTTTTATTTCTGTTTTTAAGTGAATTTTACAAAGAGCGCCGTTATGTTTACGTTGCATGTCCTATAATTATTCCGTGTTTTTGTATTCAATTAGGTGCTCGCATGGTGGTCTATGGAGAATTATGAAGTATTTATGAGTTAGTGTTTTGGTTTTTTTCACGTAAGTACGATTCTAATTGTAATTTAAACATCGGTTTTAGAGTGCGTGTTTGTAAACTCCGGTTCTTGCCGTGTCACTGAAATGTAATTTATGAAAAATTTATAAATTGAAATCGTTAAATGAGAAAGATAAATATACAAAACTAATGATATGACATATTACTGATACTCAAAGATTAGATACGTACTTAAAAAAAATGAAATTTTATGAAACGAAACATCGGTTTTTCTAATATTGTAAACAGGGGAACAAATCTTTATACATTCTTAAAATAAACTTAACTATAACTAACTAACCATCACACCATCTCCCCGAGACAGTAGACAGAAAGAATGGACTGCCACACTTTTCTTATCTGACATATTTTTCAACATTCATACACCGTGTCATGCACGTGCGTCGATTTCTCTGACTCTTCACGTAGCCGACATTCAATATTTGATTTATTTGATCATGCCACGTTTTCCTCGGTCTTCCTCTATTTCTAGTTTCATTTATATCGGCAACAGATACTTTATTTACCATTCATTCTTTCCATGTGTCAGAACCATCTTAATGATCCTTTCAAAATTTTGTTCATAACACCATCATTCGCACCGCATTCACATCTTATATTTTCATTCGACACTCGAGAGTATAGACACATTCATTTAAGAGATCTCATTTTAACTGCATTTATTCTACTTACATCATTCTTTTGCTATATCCATGCGTCGTTTCCATACATAAGGGTCAGTACAAGAACACCATTGTGTGCACTGACAATTTAGCTTTTTTGTATAGGTTTTTGTTTGCGATGACAACTTTAATTGCATTATTCACTTCGTTGCCTGCCTTAACCCTTCTTACAATATCTCTCTCCACTCGCCCATCTTTTGTAAACATACTACCTAAATACACAATCTCATCTCCTAGCTCCAGATTAAAATAAACATTATTATGTTATTCAATAGTGTAATAGCTCAAATTAACTAACTTACCATAACCTGATTATTGATTTACTCCTTTTCTTAAAATTGTCCTTAAGTGGTTCTTAATTCTACTCACAAACGCATTGAATTTTTGTTGTTGTTGATAAATTGGAATAACGACGTTTTCTAGGAAAAATAGACACGGAGAATAGACTTCCACACTGCTCCATACTGATATACCTTTCGAGACTCCTCTATATTCACACATCGCACCACATACGCTTTAATTAATTGATTAATTTGGTCATGTTTTACTTGGCCATCCTCGGTTCCTTTTTCATTCATTTCAAATATTCAAACCATCGAAGTGACCCTTTTTTAATTTTATATAGGACGTATTTATCCGCCTTACATTTCATTCTTACTTCTTAATTAGGTATTCTATGATACCTTGTTTTACAATACATTATCATTTCTATGGCATTTATCATACTATCAACCCCCTTTTGCAAACTCTAAGCTTCACTAAATATAAAGTTAAAATAAAAATAAAATATATACGGGATATTCATTCTTTCTTTTTTTATATACTAGGTATAAAAAAAAGAAACATTAAACATCTACAACACAAAGTTATGGCGCACATAGAAGAGATATTTATTCTCATTATATAAAATAACCTGTGAATATTATATAAAGTGACCTTTATACCGAAGTACGTGAACAAGTCAGTAAAGCCTCTGCCGTGTCTGGATGCCTGAAGAATCTGGTCTGGAAGAACAAGCACATGCGTATTGACAGCAAGATCAGAATCTATAAAACATTCTTGCGATCTATCATGACGTACGCTGTAGAGACGCGGGCTGACACTGTGCGAACCAAGGGACTACTAAGAACATCGGAGATGAAGGTCCTAAGATCAATTACTGGAAAAACCCTCCGAGATCGTGTCCGCAACGCAGACATAAGAAAAACCTGCGAAATAGAGGATATCGTTCAGTGGAGTAGATCCAGAAGAAGATACTGGAGGGACCATGTAGCCCGAATGGATGATGACAGACTCGCATATACAGCCGCTTATGAAATCCCTTTCGGACACCGCCCACCTAGAAGACCGCCTAAGAGATGGAGGGACAGCTGGATCTCATCATCCGACGAGATATGATTTCTGTGTCACCGATCGTCAGATCTATTAAAAGAAAAATAAGAAGAGGAAGATATAAAATAAAATGCTTATTAATTTTACTAGAAGTGATTTGAGATGATTGGTTTCCATGATTTTAGTTTCTTACTTTTGTTTACAATATTGTAATTTATTTATATAATAGATCATGAAGCATAAATGTTAAATATAATTAGTACGATACATGATAATAGGGTTTCATCACAAAAAAGTGTATTACAAGTAGTATATGGAAAACGTTTAATTATTCTAATAGAAAACATTTTTGCTCGGTGCACGTAATTTATGTTTTATTCTTTGTGTAAACGGTACCGGTATGCGATTTACGTACAGATTTGTCAATAGCCGGACTGAAGGCTGGAGAGTGATTTCAGTCTTGTATTTTCACGGTGAGCCGGTGACAGTTGTTCGAGTTGTCTGGCTCGTTGTTACATTACAGAGGAAATAGTACGAGATGAAAAATACACTATAACACATATTGTGATTCAGTTTGAAATTTGTGAATTTATAAATTTTAAATATAGAGGAAGATATGCCTGTGGAGCAAGTAATGAGTAGAAATTTAGGAGTATGGATCTGCAGCCATAATAACCTTTATACCAAAGAACGAGAACAAGTCATAAAAGCTTCGACCGTGTCAGTGCGTCTGAAGAATCTGGTCTTGAAGAACAAGCACACACATCGGCAGCAAGATCAGAATTCATAAGACATTTGTTAGACCTATCATGCTATGTTGTAGAGACGTACAACACTGTACGAACCGGGGTTCTGCTGAGAACATCTAAGATGAAGGTCCAAACATTCATTATTGAAAAAACTCTTTGAGATCGTGTCCATAACGCAGACACAAGAAAAACTTCCGAAATAGAGGATTTCGTTCGGCGGAGTAGATCCAGAAGAATATATTGGAAGGACTATGTAGCCAGAATGGAAAGTGACAGACTCATTTATACAGCCGTTTACGAAATCCCCTCCGGACACCGTTAATCTGGAAGACAATCTAAGATATGGAGGGACAAATGGACCTCATCACCCCAGGAGACACGATTTCTGTGTCACAGTTCATCAGATCTATCAAAAGAAGAAGAATAAGAAAAGAAGAAAAAAATACATGTTTTGTCATGCTGGGTCATCATAATATGTAATAATAAGTTAAAAATTTTCTGAATAATTTTGTAGGTGGACATCAGATTAAAAAATGGAGACCATGGGAAACAAATGAGGTGTCGGAAGGGCACACAAGAGATGATCACATGTTTTTCATTGCTAGGGTTAAATCAAAGTTGATAATGTCCTAGGTTAATATACAATGACAACCCAGCAAGGGGAACGATATCATTCCGAAACCCCCCCCCCCCGAATAGAACAGGTTTTTGGGATGTCACTTTGGCCTTTTTAATTTAGTAGTTTCCCGTTGCTTTCCACATGAATTATTATTTAATATTAATAACGTGAGTTTATAAGTTTTACGTTAATGATGTAAATAGAGTACGGAGTCGAGGTAGACCGATGAAAACATGGCACGACCACATTAATCAGATTTTAAATGTTGGTCATGTTAGAAGTCGGAAGAATCAACGTGCGTGTATGACTCACAGTATGAATGTAAAGAAAGATAGAGAGGTGTGCCAGGCTAGAGTAGTGTGGTGATCCATTCTCTCTGCCTACCCTTACGGGGAAACGGCGTGATGGTTTGTTGTTGTTCTTGAGTTTATAAGTCAAATAAGCTGTATCAAAAATTTTTTAATTTAGAAATGAAAATTGATCAGTTAAAATAATATAAAATAAAATAAGTAACCATTACAGATGTCAAAAGAATTGTTAAATTCAGAATACAATATATTTCAAGAAACAATTGATATCGCCAAGAGACATATTTGTTTTCTACTTGTTAATTTCTCTAAGGATTCAATTCTAGAATTAAAAGATAAAATCATACGTTTGTTGAGATGGAAAACTATTGGTTGAATTTTTTAGTGGCGTCAGGTTGTCTGTGCTTTTCTAGCAGAAGTTTGTTCCGTTTTAAGACAGATGTAGAGAAATAATTCTTTCGCAATCTACTACATAGCTCCTCGCACATCACTAGCAATCGGATGGGCCGTGACTGGGAGTGACTTGGCCAGAGGTGGAAGGGAGAATATAAGTCATATTTGTATGAATTTTAACAAGATTTTTGAAGTATTATTTAAACCAGAAGTTTAAGCATATTTTGAGCGCACACGGCTTGCCAAAGTGATGTTTATTTTATTTGTGTCCCGAAACATGTTTGTGAAAAGTGCAAAAATGTTTTGTAAAAATACATTTTTTTAATTAAATGACCTTTATACCGAAGTACGAGAACAAGTCAGTAAAGCATCTGCCGTGTCAGGATGCCTGAAGAATCTGGTCTGGAAGAACAAGCACATGCGTATCGACAGCAAAATCAGAATTTATAAAACGTGCGTGCGACCTATCATGACGTACGCTGTAGAGACGCAGGCCGACACTGTGCGAACCAAGGGACTATTTAGACAATCGGAGATGAAGGTCCTTAGATCAATTACTGGAAAAACTCTCCGAGATCGTGTCCGCAACGTAGACATAAGAAAAACTTGAAAAATTGAGGAAATCGTTCATTGGAGTAGATCCAGAAGAAGGTACCGGAGGGACCATGTAGCCCGAATGGATGGTGACAGACTTGCATATACAGCCGCTAATGAAATGCCCTCCAGACACCACCCACCTGGAAGACAGCCTAAGAGATGGAAAGACAGCTGGATCTCATTAGCGTTCAGAAGTTGTTCAAGATATCACAGGACAGAGAAGCCCACGTCAGGTGAAAGCTGATGCCAGGGGGGCCTGATATGTCAATTAAAGATGAAGAAGATGATTGAAACAAATAGTTTGCTAATTTGAAATGATATCGTCATGACGAAGCGTGATATGGAAACATGCAATATTAAGTATGAATCGAAACAAGACAATAAAAATGAAAAAAAAAAATATTGGAATTCTTCTTCGTCGGTCTCAATCTAATGATTGGTTAACAGCAAGGCGACGCATCTCCTCTTTCACTCCGCTCGATCCTCGGCAACTCTCTTCAGCTTCGCATAAGAGTGTTACTCGGCAAATCTGGTCTAGTATTCCTGGCAAGGTCGTCCTCTGCCAATCGATCTCTCGACCATTCCCTCCAACACATCATGTAGGAAACATTGGTATTAAACGACCATTATTAAAATGATTGGAATATGAGTAATAAAAATAAAGTAAAACATTTAGAAGTATTTACTGAAGATACTAATTATCCCATAAATAATATTATATATTTTTATTTCTTGTTAAACAAGCTGGATACAATTTGAAAATACATAAATTAACAGGATTAGGAAAAGTTAAAGTAACACAGTTAAAGCGCTTTATAATATCTTAGAAACTTTTCGGCAAAATAATTCCGTTTATTTTCAAGCACTGGATGTTTGTATAATGGGGGTGGCGCTATAAGGGATGCTTTGCTTTGGATGACCACTTTGCGTTATTCTCTTGCGTAAGTGTAGTGGGCGGGAGCTTGGGCGGTGGGGGCAAAAAGGTGAGTAATGCAGGAAAGGTTATGAAGTTATGGGCGGGGTCAGGCGGTGAATCGATTGATAATGCAGCTCGTTAAGGGTTAACCGGTTGCTAAGGTGGAGCGAAAAAGGGTTAACTTTGAGCTAACCGATTGTTAGGTTTAGTGCACAAAACTTGTTGAGGATACAGGAGTCAAAAATAACGTAAAGCAATGCGAGTTTGTTGAATTTTTTTGTTTGTTTTAGAAATAGCATTAAGGATTTCATTATATAAAAACATCAAAGACGCAGTTTAAAAAAAAGAATTAAAAAAAAACATTGTTTTTGTATTTTCTTTTCTTGTTTCACGAACAATGATCTAAAAGTCTATATTAAATTATTAATATGTATGAAAAAACGATAATTTTCAAGGAGTTTTATTATAATATTTATGTATGACATGTTTCGCCCTTCTAAGGCATTATCAAATGTGACAAAACTTCAACTTGTTGCAGTTTATATACACTAGTAAATGGAGCAGAATATGGTAATCAACGAAAATTGATATGACTTTATACATTTTTAACAGATAATTATCTGGACCTACCCAGTCCAGAAATATTGGAAAATGTTTCTTGGAACTCCTATAAAGTCACATCAATTGTCGTTAATTGCCATATTCTGATCCATTCACTAGAGTATATAAACTGCAACGAGTTGAAGTTTTGTCACATTTGATAATGCCTTAGAAGGGCAAAACATGTCTTATATATTTTAATAAAACTCCTTGAAAACTATCGTTTTTTCATACATATAATTAATTGTTTTTGTACAATAATTATTGTTACTTTTATTGATGGAATAGTTATATATATTTATGTGCGTGTTTGAGTGTGTGTGTGTGTGTGTGTGTGTGTGTGTGTGTGTGTGTGTGTGTGTGTGTGTTATGGACGCACGTCGATTTATGCGTGGCCGACATTTAATATTTGATTGATTTGATCGGGCCCCGATTTTCTCGGCCTTCCCTTAATTCTAGTTCCGTGTATGTTATATTACTAAAAAAATATGTTATATATGTGGTAGCATGTAATAAGCTTTCCTGTATTTTTTCTGTTTTTATTTATTTACGCAAATCGCTGTCACTGAAATAAATATTAGCCGTTATTTTCCAATTTTTCATATTTCGAGATATTTAAGAATGAGCGTGTGAATGAATTAAAAAAAACAATTGACAAATGTTGGCAGCTTCAAAGATGTTTTTTTCCACTTTATTAGACGTAATAATTCTAATTGTAATTGTTTAACAAAATAATAGTGTTTTTAAATTCAACATGGAATTATTCTACTTTCAATAATAATATATTGTAAGAAGTAAAAGCAAGAGGAAAATGAAGTCCACATTTTATACGCATTGGTTTGCAGCAATTTCCTCTATTCTTCTCTTCCATTCTTCCCTGTCTTGTGCGGCTCTTTTGAAATCTGCATATGATGAGCAGCGCACGTCCACCAACAGGTCCTTCAGGTACTCTCGGCGTGGGCGTCCCCTAGAGTTTGTGCCCTCGGTCATACCCTCTATTATGGCATGCAAGAGACCTTATTGACGTATTACATGGCCGATCCATCTTTGCACGCCTTTCGGACAAGGTCCTAAGCAGGTGCCTTCCTCCTTCGATTCCTTGAAGAACTTCCTCATTCGTGATGTGGTCTCTCCAGTAAATTCCTAATAGTCTTTTATAGGACCACATCTGAATAGCCTTAAGTCTCCGCTTATCTCTTTCGGATAGGCACCATGTCTCGCAGCCGTACATCAAGACACTCCATACATAGGTCTTGATGAGGAGTATTCTCAGTTAAGTCTATATTATTTGACTGTTAATACAGTTAATACAGACTGTTAATATTTTCGACCTTTTATTAAATGCAAGCCTAGCCTGATGTACGAGTATATGGCTATCGACCTCGATCTTAGACCGACCGTTCCATGTTATTTTGCTATCAATACCTTACCAAAATTACTTTTAACGTTTTTTTTCTCCAAAAGTGGACTTTTTCCATATTCATAAATAATTGCTCATATAATACAAAAAAACGGCAAACTCCACCAACAATCAAAAGTGAGATATGAATTGGGTCTCATTCATAATGCATTTGCACACAATTTTTATTGATTTTCAGTTTCAAATTCGGCTTCATTCTGAAGAATTTTGCTATCAAAATATAGGGTTTGTTGCAAACATGGCAACTCCACTTGAGTGTTGCAAAGCTGGCAAACTCCAAATTGAAATACATTATTTTACTTAAATTATCAACAAAATGATGATTATTTCATGGCTGATTATTTTTAAAATACTAACTGGTTGAGATGAAAAAAATAAATATCGTAAGAAAGCGCATTTTATTAGCGTATCAGTTTTTTTGCGATTTACTCAAAACATCTAAGGAGTTTGCCAGGTTTGCAACTAATACCCTTATTTATGGTTATCAATCAGCAAACACCGCATTCGATTTAAGTTCGCATGAAAATAAAACCTGGCGTTCACGCCCATTACGCGGTAATGTCGGTTTAATTATCGTGGCCTAATTGCTCTCCCCAGCGCAGCGCGGCAAGAACAATGCTCGTCTCATCTCACGTCCTAGGTAAGTTCATAATCATTGTGCATGGCCGGGTGCGGTAGACAACAGGCCGTGGATGGGGTGCTTCACCGACGTGTCCTGATCCTGTCTACTGCTGTTGTCCTGATCGGAAATTTTATAATCAGCATTATGTATGGAAGTGAAGCTTGCAGTTGGCAAGAGAAGGATGAAAGTAGGATAAATGCCGTAGAAATGACGTCACTAAGAAGATTGTGCGGAAAAACAATATATAATAATTATTTAATAATAATAAATTGGAATAATAATAATTAAATGAAAATAATAACTTGGAATAACAACTATCTAACTAACTAACTAACCATCACGCCGTCTCCCCGAAGGGGTAGGCAGAAAGAATGGACTGCCACACTTTTCTTTCCTGACATATCTCTCTCGCTTCCTCAACATTCATACATCGTGTCATGCACGCGCGTCGATTTCTCTGACTCCTCACATGGCCGACATTCAATATTTGATTTATTTGATCGTGCTACGTTTTCCTTGGCCTTCCTCTATTTCTGGTACCATTTACATCATTAACATATAATTTTTTTACCATTCTTTCTTCATTCATTCTTTCCATATGTCCAAATCATCTTAATGATTCTTTCATTATTTTGTTCATAACACAAAAAATGTATCAACACAAACGTGCATGTAGCACTATTGCTCTTTATTTTTTTTTAAATAAAGAGCACTAGTGTTTTCTTGCCAATAGATACGAATACTTGGCATTACATCACAAAAAAATCATTAAATCGGCATGTTAAATATGTAACATGACTCCTTCGTGTCGTTACGCCCATGGTACGTGTATCACTGTACATTTATTTCAAACTAGCGTTTACAGTTAATGGATGTAATCTTGATAGGCGATGATACGTCAGGCACAAGAGTATACACGACACTTTATAGGAAACTAAAAATAAAAGCTTTTGACAGATGACACGTTTAGATGTACTTGAAATAAATTACGCTATTCAACAAACTTCTAATGCATACAAATGTAAAAAACACTGTTTTATTAAATGAAAAATCGACAATATGGAATATCATAGTGTTAACGCCATATTTTATAAAAAACCCGATTATTTAATTGGTTGTATAGAGAATTTTTTTTAACATAAATATTTTAATATTAGTAACAAAATTGTTTTTAAAATAATATAATAAATAAACTTTTTTTTTTAAATTATTAATTAAATTGTTGATTTTATATTCGCATTCGGGCGGTTATCTAGATTACGCCAACGGTGTATTTTTTCTACGGTGTATGAATTATTTTTAAATCAAGCAATGGAACAAATAATTTATTCTCAGTTTCGTATAAAGAAAATACGTTTGAGAAAAAATAAATAATCTCAAGAAAAGAAAACCGCAAAAAGAGGACCACTAATAACAAAATCCTTTGACAGATTTCTTAGAAAAATACAACGTGTTATTTTACTAAAATAAATATGAATTTATTATTCAATTATGTTGAAAAAAAATCATCAAAAAACCAAATCATCTTACGAGGAAGCAGGATGAAAAGAAAGATAAACTAAAGGATTTGAGAAATTCTTTCTTTATCATTTCAAATTCCAAGGTTTAGTGCAAAAGGTTAAATGAAGATGGAATTATTTCATCAAAAAGTGAGGCAGGTTATGAGTGATGCTTATTTATTAGTAGTGTGACAAAACCCCGCTCTCGAAGTTCAATAAAAAACGAGTGTAATGCATTTGATAAAAATATTAGTTTTGCTATGTAAGATTATGCTTGATGCATTATAGAAGTAAAAGTGTACTGGAGCGTGCGTTCTGCCAGTTGGTACTTATGGTCTTGAAATTGTTACACTGTCCAAACAAAGTGCCGAGAAACTACAAGTGACCCAAAGAGCCATGGAAAGAGCCATCTTAGGAATAAACCTAAGAGGTAGAGTCAGAAACGATACGGTGAGAGAAAAAACAAAGGTCACTGACATCATCCACCGGGTGGTGACTCTAAAATGGCAATGGGCAGGTCACGTAGCCAGAAGCTCAGATGAAAAGTTAACAAGAAGACTGCTGACTTGGAGGCCGTGGACGCCAAAGAGAAGTGCAGGGCGACCGCAACTACGGTGGAATGATGATCTGAACAGACACGTCGGAATAATCTGGATGCAGTCTGCACAGGACAGAGTGACATGGAAGCGAATGGAAGAGGCCTTTGTTCAAGAATGGACGGGAATATAGATAGAAGAAGAAGCTTGCTTAATAAAATTTCGCAGATTATTTAGACTAGCAGATTTCTTCTATTTCTAGACTATTTAAGCAAGTCGTCGTCCAATTAATTTACATTTCCATTTGCTTTTACGTGTTTATTTCTCAGAATATCTTCATCTGGTTTCATCAAGCGTGTCGGTGAACGTCATTCAGTTATTTTATCTATGGTCTCCCAATTTTCTATCACATCTGTAATTCTAGTTTTGGCGGGTAGCAGACTTCATAAAGATGTGGTTCCTGCCTGTGTCTGCCTTTGTTTGTATAATATAACAGAGCGAAATAAATTACGGTCTTTGATAATTTGGCTTTACTGAAGCCACATGCAATCATTTAAGAAATTAGAATTTCGAATAAAAAAAAACTTAATAAATTTGTCTATCATTTATTGTAAATAATTGTAAACAAATACTAAATCTAGATAAATATTTGTTTTCGTTGACATTAAATAATAAAATATGTTTAAACAAGAAAACAAATTTATTAATTCAACATATTCGTTTTCTTGTTTAAATTGTAAACCCGATTGCAAAAGTAAATTGAAATATATATTTTTTTCTATTTTTTTCCGTATAATTTGCATATACTCTTACAATACTTATATTAAATCAATAAAATTATAAAGACATGTTTCGGACAACCAGTCATTCTTCAGTGATACATATAAAAAAAATGCATTTTAAAAATATTATAAAATTGCTTACATGATCTGACAAATGTTTTAAAGATTATAAAATTATAAATATGAAATATAAATATTCATATTACCACTCAAATGACAGTATTTAATAACACATGTTAATATTTTCGATAAAGAGTGATTAATATATTATAAATAATACTTTTTAAGCATAATAATATAATATGTTTTTTAATTATTACCATATAATTTGAGTACAATAAATTAAAACATTTCTCAATAAACGGCGTAAATGATTTTAACTAATTACGTTGATAATTTCGGTTTTATTACGTATACGTAAGAATCTTTTAATTACTTTATAACATAATGGGAATGAATTATTTTTATGACCAATCGAATCTCCTTTATTCTATATAGGTATCACATATTTTATATCTAGATTGAATAACTTTTTGGAAACATTGTATTATCACAACACTTTTTTGCGCTTTTCACAAACATGTTTCGGGACACAAACTTATCTAGCTAGTCTTACATGTGAAATTTATATTCGTTTTATTATTATAACATACTTCACTATTCAACACTTCATTAGGAACTATAAAAACGTATCAGACCTTTGTAGCAATATCTTTCCTCCACGGGTTTTAATACATTCATAACAAAAATACTCGTCGCAAAATTCTTGTAGCAGGCTTCAGGTAAAGCTCTCTTAGAAAACTTTCCCTCGAGTGATTATGAAAAGCTCCCCCTAGTGACTGTTGCCGATAAATCAGTCTCCAGGCAGCTCCGTCTTGAGGCAAAACTTACAGGGCTTTAAGCTCGTGGTTATTTTTAAGAAAATAATATCAAGGTAATGTGAATATCGTATGTGTTGCCAAAACTTTGATAATTTTTGGGCTCCCAAAGTACAAACAGACATGTAGTCATTAAACAACATTAAACAACAACAAACTATCACGCCTTTTCTCCGAAAGTGTACGCAGAAATAATGGAATACCACACTACTCTTTCCTGACACAACTCTTTAGGTACCTCGGTACGTCGATTCTCACGACTTAAAATAGCCAACTTTTAATATTATTTGATTATGTAATTTTTTTCAGTCTTCCTCGACTCCAAAATCCATTCACATCGTTAACGTATACTTTCTCAACCATTCCTTCTTTATATGTCGAATTCTATATTTTTTTCGTAATAATTTTTTCCGTGATTTGCATAATGGTATTCTTGTACCGAACCTTATGAATGGAAGCGAAGCATGGAACTGGCGAATGAAGGATGAAAGTAGAATACTTGTAGTAGAAATGAGATTTCTAAGACGAATCACACATTCAAAATCTATGCATGCTAGAGTGTCGAATGAAAATATAAGATCTGAATGCGTTACGAAATAGTGAAAGGAACATTAATATTATTATTAATATTTTATTGAATCGCTCTTTACATCATTACAGCGCGAGCCAAATCGATGATTATAGCTAGCTATCATATTATTTCTCGTGACATGTGATAGGTCATCACGATTTTATTGTTTTAATTCTGCACCAGAACAACGAGAGTGTGACAATCACACTGAATCCGGGACTTTCGGGGTGGCAGTCTAAGCACTTACCCCTCGGCCACGAAGTTCATCATTAAGATGATTGCATGGTTAAGATGGACACATCGAAATAATGAATTAATATATAATGTAATAAAAGTATATGTTAACTATGTTAATGGAACTAGAAATAGAGGAAGACCGAGTAAAACGTGACCCGATCAAAAAAATCAAATGTAGAATTTTGGCCACTTGAGGCGTCGGAGAAATCACGCATTGTGAGTCGGAGAAATCGCGCAAAAAATACATTACACGATGTCTTCTTCTCCGGTCTCAATCTAATGATTGATCTGAAGCAACGCGACGCATCTCCTCTTCCACTCCGCTCGGTCCTCGGCAACCCTCTTCAACTCCGCATAATAGGTGCAGCCCATATCTCGGCAAATCTGGTCTAGGTACTCTTGGCGAGGTCGTCATCTCCCAATCGATCCCTTGACCATTTTTTCCAACACATCATGCAGGAAACATTCGTTTCGCAACACATGACCAATCCATCATGCGCGCCTCTCCGCTAAGGTGTTCTATATGTGTGTGTGAATGTTGAAAAACACGATGTATGAATGTTGAAAATACGAGATAAGTATGCCAGGAAAGAAAAGTGTGGCAGTCTTTTCGAGTCGGCGTGATGGTTAGTTAATTAGTTAGTTTCTTTCTTCCGTTCTACATTCTCCCATGAACCATATATTCATCTGTTTCATAAGTTATTTTGGGCACAATATTTAATAATGTAATATGAACCGACCTGACACTGATACAGCAGAGGCGGTTCTGCCTCTTAACACATTTACTTGTTGGAGCCTCCGTATTCCGCTGCGTTAACTTGGACTGTCTCCCGGGACTCGAAAACTTGCAAAACCACCCACGGTCACAAGAAGAACGCCGAAAATCTCACCCCGAGGCGAATTTTGACGAAAATAGTTTGCTTAACTAATGTTGGCTACAAAATGAAAATACTTCGTAAGAAAATTGATCACAAGCATAAAAACCCACTTGCCACTTGGAAATAATATATTAAAACAATGTACGGGTTTGTTCAAGTAAGATAGCTGCTGAGCTTCAGAAGAGTATCGGTCATTCATTGGCAATCTGAAGAAGTTCTTCGACAGCAACGTTTCCCAAAATCTGAAACAAATCAAATCAAATCAAATCAAATCAGTTAATTTCATCAAAAGACATTACAAAGTTAATTTTAAAGGCATCTATTGAGAACAGGTAAAATAATATATTGTGTATAGTAAACTACCAGAAACGTATGAGAGATGGTTCGACATTAGAAAGACAGGATACTTTCCAGAACTAAGAGTATTTGCCTTCTGAACGTACTTTCACTAATATGAAAGATGTCGATCTCCGAGGAGACCGCGTTCAGCAGATTAATTGCTCTTCTCACCGGTGTCACCAGAGGCAGGTTGGTTTTGGCGGCCGGAAGGTAAAACGATCTATGCTGTCGCTGTCGGAGATATCTTTAAGGGGACAAAAAGCCCAACACCCTCCAGCACGCGCGAGTTCTCGAAATATCCCCTGAGTAATCTAAAGAAAAGGGTTATGAGATGCCCATCTCTTCGAAGCTACAGAGAGTTGGCCCCAAGCATTACCAAAAAAAATATCGTGGGATAGAGCTACGGATGGCTACAATACTCCCTAATTTAGAGATACCTCAGAATTTTTTGTCTGAACCCTCTCCAGCATAACGGAATATCTCGCCTCGTGAGGACTCCATATCACTTTCGAGTCTGCTCCGAACCAATGGGTTGTAAAGGATAATTTTGGTTAAAAATTGACCACTGCGCCATGTTCCAAAGAAACCTGACATGACTCACATTTTTATTTCATATCGATATTTAACACTCAAAATTAATCAAAATTGCTTCAATATTCTTGATTTCTTATAAGAAATTAGTCTATTTTATGATTTACTATATTTTACAAAGTAGAATAAATGCAGTAGAAATGAGATCTCTTAGACGAAGGTGTGGATACTCTGTGTATGATAGAGTGTCGAATGAAAATATAAGAAGTGAATGCGGTGCGAATGATGGTGTTATGAACAAAATAATAAAAGGATCATTAAGATGGTTGGACATATGGAAAGAATGAATGAAGAAAGAATGGTAAAAAAAGTATATGTTAACGATATAAATGGAACCAGAAATAGAGGAAGACCGAGGAAAACGTAGCGATCAAATAAATCAATTATTAAATGTCGGCCATGTGAGGAGTCAGAGAAATCGACGCGCGTGCATGATGTATGAATGTTGAGGAAGCGAGAGAAATATATCAGGAAAGAAAAGTGTGTCCGTTCATTCTTTCTGCCTACCTCTTCGGGGAGACGGCGTGATGATTAGTTAGTTAGTTAGTTTCTGTACATATAGTTAAACTAATCAATGACTATCGTCAAAATATCTTGAGTAAGGAGTGCAATTAAATGTTTAACTGAGGTTGTCCATCTGCGAAAAGAAATTATCCCTTATGTTTCTAATAAGAAATTATGTTGTAATAAAATTGCATCGCCTTATGAGCAGTAATTAAATTGATATTAAAACGTCTTAATTAAGTTTTTGCGGAGCACCCCTCCGCATTTTTTCGCATTATTGAAGAAAACGCATTTAATAATGAATTTTTTGTGTAATTTGATAGCGAGCGCATACTGGGGAAATTTTAAATAATGGGGTGCAGGTTTTCTTCATTAGACATTATGAGAGGGTAAGTTTGTGAATTTTCGAGAATTATGTTTGAAAATTGAATTTTCTCACAGAATATTTTATTTTATGAAAATATCATGTCAGATCCCCCCGACAATTTCCTTATTTATTAAATAGAGAGAAAAAAAAATTAAAAAACACTATGATTATGAGTATTATATTCACAGCTTTTGGCATCAGAGCCCCAAGTCTATTTCTCTTTAATTTTAAAACTAACTTACTAACCATCACGCCTTCTCTCCGAAAGGGTAGGCAGAAAGAATGGACAATCACACTTTAACCGATGCGGCATTCCATTCTTCTTTTTTCGCTCCGCGGGAGACGCGGTGTGATGGGTTGCGAACCTCATCGCCACCAATAGGAATCTTCGGCGCACACTTCAACCGTCCAACATTCACAAAATAAATCTAAAACAAATAATATAAAATACAATGATATAAAATAAAATAACAAAATAAAAATAATAGAACACAAAATGTTTTTTTTATGGTGCACATATTGTCTATTTAATTTATGTTCCACGTATCCACCGTTTTTCAAAATTAGCGATAATTAGGCACTTAAAACAAACCAACACCGGTAAGAGCTTTAAAAAAATATTGAAGAAATTATTCAAATTGTCTTTGGAACAAATGAAAAATTTATTTTTACATCTGTGCAAAATTCTTTATATAAACGAAAAAAAACTTTATTTAATTTTATAATCTTTAATTTCATAATGGATAAAATCATTGAAAAGGCTACATCTCTGAATAAAAAGCAGTGGAAATTATGTGTTATTCTAACAACGCTACGACATAGCTGAGTATAAAAATGACTTCCGGTGAATGTTCACAAAATTCGATGAATCTTGCTCAAAGAAAACGATGATTATCTCTGTAGCTGAAACAAAGTGTATGACATACTTCAAAGATCCACTATAATGCATAATATTAGTACGTGACGAGCCAATTGAACATGTGACCCAGTTCAGATATCTCAGCTCTCATGACCTACACTGAGAAGTAAGGCCTCAGGTAGATAAAGCTGCAATTTTGGCGGGTTGCCTAAGATATGTCATATAGAGGAATAAAGATATGAAACCAGACAAAAATGTCACCATTTATTAGACCTGTGTGCGACTTGTCTTTAAATACGGCATTGAAGCGCAGGCAGAATATGCTAAGGACAACAGAAGACCGCGTGACTGCAGAAGACTAGAAGACTGTACAATCGTGTAGAGAATTCCCCAGAAGCCTGTGAGGTTCAATGTGTGATCAGATGGGGACAGCAGAATCAACGGCACTGGTAGCAACATGTTTAGAGAATGTATCGCACCAGAATCTCATAAATAGATCTGCATGGAAGAACAGATTCACAGTGTCTACCAGGAAGTTCCAAAAGCGATGAAGGGATAGGTGCAGTTCAGCATCACATAAAGAGTTTCCTGTAACGACAGAATCTTAAATCTACAGAAAGAAGAAGAAAATGAAGAATTGATAATAAATTCAAATAATTGACCTACAGTATTACTTTATTTTTTGCATTTCTTTTATAAATAAAACAGTAGAACTCCAATTATCAATTATCCTAATCAATTGGGACCGGACCCCATTCGGATAATTAAAAATTCGGATAATCGATTTTTTTCGAAAAAAAGGTTAATTACTATATGAATTATTGAAAATGGGAGAACAATCTATTTTTGAGAAAAAAAAATAGCTATTTATTAATCGATTATATAAATAAAACAACTTTGTATTAGTTAACCACGGTAGGGTTATTATATTGATGCCAACTACGACGACCTTCGTGGCAGAGTGGTTACGATCTCTGACTTCCATGCCGAAGGTCCTGGGTTCGATTCCCGGCGATGGCAGTGTGATTGTCACACTGTCTTTGGTCTGGTGTAGAATTCACGTGACAATAAAAAATGACGATAGATTGGCTACCTATCACATGTCACAAGAATCAATATAATAGCTAAAAATATAAAAAAAATGTATACAGTAATTGGGTCGAAACGACCTGTTGTGTACATAAAAAAAAAAAAAAAAAAAAAAAAAAAACTAGTTTCGCTTGGACCTGTTGTCAGGGCAGTATATTATACTGCCCTGATGAAGCTTGGGTCCAAGCGAAACTAGTTGGCATCAATATAATAAGCCTACCGTGGTTAAATACAAAGTTGTTTTATTTATATAATTATTTAAAATGTCTATCCACAAAGAGAGTCCTTTTTATAAGAAGAATTTATTAATGGAATGGAAAGGCAACTAAAATATAGTTTTAAAAAACGAAATCTCATTTACTTATAATAATACTTTTATATAGATTTTTATATCTTACTCAAGCACTTAAATTAAAGCTATTATACTATATAATGGAGCAAATAAACCAGGCTACGGTCATTTCAGATTGCTTGACGAATTCAATTTTGAAAAACCCTGACATGAAGATCAGTAGCAAAGTGAGAATCTATAAGACTTGTGTGCGACCTATCATGACATATGGGATCGAATGCAGGGCGGACACCACAATCACAAAAAACGCGCTAAGAGTGTCAGAAATGAAGACGCTTTGATATATATCTGGCAAGACACTGGAAGAGAGGATAAGGAATACACGGATAAGGGAGATATGCGAGGTCGAGGATGTCGTTAGGTGGGGAAGGCAAAGGAGAAGATACTTGTATGCACACGTGAGGAAAATGGATCCATCCAGACTCCCCTTAATTATATTGCACGCCCAGCCCCAAAGTAGACGACCCCCGGGTAGACTACCAAAGAGATGGATCGACAGCTGGGAGTCAACTTCACAGGAGGCCAATTCGTCTTAAGAAACAGGCCACTAGGCCTACACTAAGAATAAGATAAAGAGAAGATACTATATGTTTAAACATACCCTTTGCAGATATGGATAGGTCTAAAACCAGTAAGTACTTGTTGTCAGTTGCTTTAGATTTCGTCTCTCATGATTGTGAAGCATAAAGCAAAATATAGCATCTCTCTACCAAATCCGCGAAGGCCTAGTGAACTAGTTAATTAATAATTAAAGCAAATTGAAAGATCTGCAATGCAAATAACAATTGCATAAACTCGTGGAGAATACTACTGCTTCTATTGTTTTTGTAGTACTTAGTATTATGGTTGTAATGAGGGTGGCTTAGGGTAGATAACGTGTAAGAAAGTTAAACAGTAAATTTCTTGGTTGGAGGGCCACGACATAGGGGAATAACAGAGGCGTAGCATGAAGTTTTTATTTTTAATAAATTTAATGTACTATCGTGTTAAAAGTTTGTCCTTAAGGTGCAAAAAATAATTTCTATATAATACTATATTGCCTTCCCTTTATCCTTACCCAATGACTACCTTCACCTCGCTTTAATCCACCCCTCCGTATTTTTTTATCTCTCTCTCCCCCCTCCAGAATGTTCCGCCTTCCCCATGTAAAAAAAAGTTTGTCTTCACTGTGATATCTTGGTTAAGTTAACTAAATGTTAGCTATAAGAAATATAGTGTAAGTTTACATGACTGCGAAAGTGAGCGGGACATAGAAAGGGGTTAAAATATTAGATTAAATGCGGTCTGGCATCCCCTTGCGATTGGTGTATATTAAATGTAAATCCCGGATGGATGGGGATGGGTCTCGGAAGTGCATGAGCGAGGCTGACGAAAGGGCGACGCTGCGTCCTATAACAGCCTCGGGTATTTAGTGGGAACCCCCTCCTATACTAAAATATCATCATAATTCCTGTTGAGTACAATAGGAATTGTGATATAAAATCCCTTCAATCAATCAATTTTGAGATTCAATAATGACTTAATATCTCAGAAATCAGCTTTATATAATATAATTATTTATTTAGGCTTACAAACAGCAAGTTTAGTACAATATATATGGTAAATATATTTTACTTAAACTTAATTAGTAGAAAATAAAGTAAAATTAAATTAAAATAAACGAAAAGTAATATTTTATGGAGTCAAATAAAATATAATAAAGTAACGTTAAATTATAGTTTCAATCACGCCGAATGGTTACTATTACCATTTATAAAAATATGTATTCGTTCAATAAGAGAACATCGATGTCATTACATCGATTATTGTGTCACATATCCGGTACATTGCTGCGCTTTGGGCGTGTTTGGTGTGTTAAGCAGGAAGGAGGAATCCTTGGCTCGCGATGTGTTTTATGCAAAATCTGAGTAATGGAGTATGTCGTGTCATTTTGCGAAGATGTTCATATTTATCTACTCGTATTTTAAAGTATACGATTTTGTGAAGCAACAGCATATCATTGAGTGTTTGACTTTTTTCAAAAGAGTCCAAGGGGTGAAAAGTAGGGACAGACTTATTAACTAAAAAGGTTTTTGAAATTTCGTTAATATGTAAAATAAACTAAACAACTAATTTTATTATTGCAACTATAAAATGTTAAATAGTATTTATTTTAGTTTAACCTGGTGATTTCAGTATTGCTTTTTTATTATGATTTCTTTATTTGAGAGTCTAAACTCGCACTCTCAACCCAAATTACGCACCACCTCTGCTTAGCGCGGGACCAAGCTGACATAAGTCAGACTATACGGTTAATTTTTTCTGATATAAAATTTCCCGAGGAAAACCAGTTTATAAAATTCACCAGTGGCGTAGCAAACTGTCGCAGAAGCAGTGCCTTTGTTATTCAAGTGCCCGGGAAACTCCGCCAGTTGTTCCTGGTTCTTGAACAAGTTGTATTCTTATTACCCCCAGCTGCTGGGAGTGATGCAGTTGGAAACTTTTTCAGTTTTCAACATGCCCCAGCTCGGGCTTGACTTTATCAACTTGCTACACCACTGGGACATATCAAAAATTGTTTGAAGCATTAAAAAATATATGGTTATCATTTAGGCATTAGCAGTTAATAAATAAACGTAGACATATTATAATTCGATCTTCGTAGTTACTAGAAATAATAAAATAAAAAATAATAATAATGATGAGTGATTGTTTGTAAATTGTCTGCTCTTCGTGGACGATGCCGTTCTCGTTGCGGAAAGTGCGGACGAATTAAAAGTCTTGATGTCAAGAATGTATGAGATACGCAAGTCAAATGATTTAATGATGAATGTCGGAAAGTCAAAGGTGATGGTTTTTGAAAGGGAAGAGGAAATTACAGTTTGTAATATAAGTGTGAACGAAGAGAACTTGGAACAGGTGAAGGAATTTGTGTATTAAGGTAGCATATTCACAGCAGATGACCAAACGGATAGTGACGTCGAAAGAAGGGTTGGTGCGGGTAACAAAGTGAATGGAGCTTTAATAATAGTTATTGGAAACAAGTATTTATCAATGAAAGCAAAAAAGGCCGTTCACAATGGAGTTCTGGTCCCATCCCTAATGTATGGAGGCAAAGCATAAAACTGGCAGAAGAATGATGAAATCTGAATAAATGCGGTAGAGATGAGGTCCCTAAGACGTATGTGTGGTAGAACGATATACGACAGAATCTCAAATGCTGATATAAGAAAGGAATGTATGTAATGTTTGTATGTATGTATGTGTTAATGATGTAAATGGAGTACGGAGTCTAGGCAGACCGAGGAAAACATGGCATGACCAAATTAATCAAATTTTAAAGGTTGGTCATGTTAGAAGTCGGAGGAATCGACGTGCGTGTATGACTCGTTGTATGAATGTGGAGGAATCTAGAGAGGTTTGCTAGAATAGAGTACTCTCTGCCTACCCCTGCGGGGAAACGGCGTGATGGTTTGTTTGTTTATCAAAAAAATGAATCAATTGAATTTAATTAAAATTATTTTGCTATACTTTTTTGATGTATTATTTTCTGATATATTTAAAAGTGTCATATAATCCTCATCGCCATCAATAGACATCTCCCATTAATTCTGATAAGTTTGCTTATTTGAGATGTGCCTATTATCAAAACTCTTTCTATATAAAAATTAACCTTCTTGATATCGAGATGAAAAGAAATGAATAAAAAAATTATGCCTTTATGAAAAAAATCTTTAAATTGTAGGAAATTGAATACAAGTTTTTAAAACTAGAACAATTGCCAAAGTCGAGTATTTGAATTATTTTTAAAACGGTTTGAATGAACGTAATTTTCTCCATCTATTCTTTGATTTTGTAATGTGAAGGGAGCAAGTCAATAAAAATATCAAACTAACATCGTTCCATATGTCCAAATCATTTTAGTGACCCTTTCTTAATTTTATTTAGGACGCATTCAAACCCTTTACCATTTTTCTTACTTCAGATATTCTAGCATACGAGTACATTGTTTTTCTGCACATTATTCTTAGTTAATATTATATTTTCATCATTATTCTGCCAGCTACAAGCTTCACTTCCATTATCTGCTTCTATTTTTTATATAAGAAATTTGATTTGAATTTTGAGAAAAATAATCTTCATTTGACAGACATATGTAAAGACTGAGTGTTTATGTGTGTCTGTGCTCATACTAAAATCTTATTATTTTTTCTCTATTGACTAAGTCTACTGACTTTTCGACTTTAAATTACCCTTCGTTGAACTCTCATTCAAACATGTTTCATCTTAATAACAACTTTGCCGATTTTTTTTTTCATATGTAAACAACGTAAATTATAATACTCGTTTAATAAAAATCATAAATGATAAAATAACGTTGCGAAGTATACTAAAGCGAAGATGACAGTAAATTATAAAGTTCTAGTGCCATTTCTTTCATATTTCATATAACGAAAGAAAGAAATGTAAGACATATGATGGCAACATAAGTAAAATTAAAAAAGGATCCTTTTGATGGTTTTAAAATATGGAACGAATGGGTGAAAGAAGAATTATTAAAATGTTGTATACTAACAGTGTGAGTGGAAAGAGAAGCCGTGAAATACCAAGTAAGCATGGCATGACCAAATTTATCAAATAATAAAAGGCGGGCAGCTTTGAAGTCGAGAAAATCGACGAGCTTGTATGTTACGATGTGTGAATGTAGAGAAAACTCGAGAGGTACTTCAGGATAGAGCAGTATACCGGTTCATCCTATCTGCTTACTCTTCCGGAGAAACGACGCGATGGTTATTTTGCGATAAAATTTCACAAAAAAAAACATTTTGTGGTTTTTTACTTATCTGAAAAACAATATTATTATCACAAGACTTTACCATTTTGGGTTAATTAACGGTATGGTTAATATACTTGACATGAACTAGATTCTCTTGCACTCAAAATTTACCAGGTTAAAATAAATCAAAGTTTTATATATGTATTAAGTAAATGCAGTGGGAATGAAAGTGTTTCGAACAAAATAATGAAAGGATCATTAGATGGTCCAGACCCATAGAAATAATAAATTAAGAAAGAACAATAAAGAAAGTTTTTGTAAAACATCACTAGGAATAGCGTAACACAGAGGAAAACGTGCCACAATCAAATAAATAAAATATATATTATCGGCATCGGGAGGTGTCGGAGAAATTCGACGTGCGTGCATAGCACGATGAATGAATATTGAGGAAGCGAGAGTTGTGTCAGGCAATAATAGTGTGGCGGTCTACCCTTTCGGGGAGATGACGTGATGTGAGTTTTTTTATTTATAAATTATTTGTAAAATCTGGCATGGCACGACCATATGAATTAAATAATAAAAGGCGGCCACATTCAACGTCGGAAAAATCAACGAGCGTGCATATTATGATATACGAATATAGAGGAAGCTCGAGAGTTATGTCATGAAAGATCAGAATGACGGTCTAACCTCTCTGCCTACCCCTGCGGAGAAAAGGCGGAATGGTTATGTTACTTAGTTCTATAACTGTTAGTGAAAAAACTTTGTTTTTTGTATCAAAATTGTATTTTATTTTACAACAGCTGTTTCATCAACAGGTGTTACAATGTCAACATTGGTTGATGAAATCTTCTTCTCTGGTTTCAATCCTGGGATTGGTTTGCAGCAATTTCCTCCATTATTCTCTTCCATTTTTCCCTGTCTTGTGCGGCTCTTTTGAGATCTGCATATGATGAGCAGCGTACGTCCACCAACAGGTCCTCCAGGTACTCTCGGCGTGGGCGTCCCCTAGAGTTTGTCCCCTCGATCATACCCTCCATTATGGCATGCAAGAGACCTTCTTGACGTATTACATGGCCGATCCATCTTGCACGCCTTTCGGACAAGGTCCTGAGCAGGTGCCTTCCTCCTTCGATTCCTTGAAGAACTTCCTCATTCGTGATGTGGTCTCTCCAGGAAATTCCAAAGAGTCTTCTATAGGACCACATCTCAAAAGCCTCTAGTCTCCGCTTATCCCTTTCGGATAGGCACCATGTCTCGCAGCCGTACATCAAGACACTCCATACATAGGTCTTGATGAGGAGTATTCTCAGTTTTAGGTCTATATTATTTGATTCTATTATTATTGATGAAATAGCTGTCGTAAAATAAAATATAATTATGATACAAAAAACAAAGTTTTTCCATTAACATTTATAAAATGTTAAAGTCATAGTGTTTCGGCCAAAATAATGGACTAATTACTTAGTTCTGTATAAATTTCTATGTTAATGTTCGGTAAAAATAGAAATATGCCTTATGTACTGGTTACTACTACTTCCTTTGGTCATATAACTCTTGAAGTGTTTCAACATCCTTGATGATTTTCCTCCTAGCTCCTCGATCCTGCATCTTCTGCTCCCAGCAGTCCGATTCGCCCAATCTAGCTAGATCAGCCAGAACATTGTCAATTAGACGCTGTCTAGGCCTTCCTAGAGGTCTTACTCCAGTCGGTCTAGACGCATACAGTAAGTAGTACTCGTTAGTTTATATAAAATATATGAATACCCCTAATGAAGCCAGCACAGCTCAATTCATAAACTTCGATAATTCGTGAACAAACCGTCACGCCACGCATACAATTTTAATTTGGCCATTTCGATACGTTCACAAAAATCGATATTCCTGACACGGTGATTGAGTGAGTGTCTCGATTAAGTCGGACAATAAAAATTTCTCAGCGACTAATGCGGGCCTCGCGTGTCTAACCAAACCTGCCAAGACTGTAGGTTGTTAGAGGTAACAGCTATAGAGGAAGGATAGCGCAGAGGGAACTTTCAATGGTACGATTCTAACTATATACGCATCATTTATCATATACTTTGTAGGAGAGCGATGGATTTTGAATGTTAAACCAGACTATTACAAAATTACGATTTTGATGAATTAACAGACTAATAAATACGAATGAAACACCTGTTTTCATTCGTATTAATTGCATGTTACGCCTTTCATTGGTATTATCAAATGCTTAAGAGAAGCGAAACATGTCATTCCCGTAAATTATAATAAAACTTCTAGAAAGCAGACATTGTTATTTAACATGGAGTTTTACATCATTGTTCCAGAAACAACAAATAAATAAATTTACAATTTTTCATGAAATCTCGGGAATGGTCAGAATACCGGGACATAAAAATAAAGAGTTTAATATTTTACATTGAACATATTTTTAAATGTGATTAATAACATTAAAGTAATTGATTTAGTAAAGGAACTGTTCATATTTTGAAACATGAAGCCAATAGGTATTCCAACTAACCAAAATTAAACAAAAACTATCTTCAGGGCGGCCTTCGTGATAGAGTGGGAAGAGCTATGACTGCCACACCGAAGGTCCCGGGGTCGACTCCCAGCGATGACAGTGTGATTCTCACACGATAGATTGACTACCTATCTAATAGTTTAAAACAAATTGTATACGATAATTTAGTTTAAACGACCTGTCGTATAAAATATGTGTAAATGGATCTTATATTCAATAGTAAACGATTAATGGGATAACGATTAACACGGGTTAATGATAATGAAAACAAAAAAAAATTGATACAAAAAAACAAACAAACCATCACACCATTTCCCCGCAGGGGTAGGCAGAAAGAATGGACCGCCACACTATTCTATCCTGACATACCTGTCTATCTTTATCCACATTCATACATCGAGTCATACACGCACGTCGATTCTTCCGGCTTCTGACACGACCAACCTTTAATATTTGATTAATTTGGTCATGCCATGTTTTACCCGGTCTACCTCGACTCCTTACTCCATTTACATCGTTAATGTATACTTTTTAAACATTCTTTCTTCACCCATGCGCTCCATATGTCTGAACCAACGCAGCGATCCTTTCATAATTTTGTTCATAAAACCTTCTTTCGCTCTACATTCTTTTCTAATATCAGCATTCTGGTCCAGAAGATGGCAGCAAGCTGCTGAAACCGGTCGAACATAAACACAACTAGAAGCACACTAAATAAATAATAATAACGAAATTTCGTATAAATTTTTTTTGTTTTCATTATTTAAAATAAACTTTTACCAAGAAATTGAAATTAAAACCATTAATTAATACAGGTTTATGATTTTTAAGGGACACAAACCCCGATATAAATAGATAGGCAGATTATTTATTTAAAATTCAAGTAAATCACAAAAATGCACTTCCTACAAAAAAACAGTTTACAAAGTTTCAGCGACTTTATTGTCTTATAAATTTTAAAGTTTATTCTTCATATAAAGCACTCACTTTGTGGACAGACATTTTAAATAATTATATAAATAAAACAACTTTGTATTTAACCACGGTAGGGTTATTATATTGATGCCAACTAGTTTCGCTTGGACCCAAGCTTCATCAGGGCAGTATAATAACTAAACGGTAAACAAAGGTAAACATTTGTTCCAATTATCCCTTTCCTTCTCGCACCCCGTACTCTGATTTCACTGTTTGTTATTATATATATACACCTAAGAATTTTATGTTTGTTTAGTTATTATACTGCCCTGATGAAGCTTGGGTCCAAGCGAATTGGCATCAATATAATAACCCTACCGTGGTTAAATAAAAAGTTGTTTTATTTAAAGTTTATATTGTTATTGAGTCTATGTCTGGAACAATTAATCTGACTTCACAATTTCAGTTTAATCCTACCTGTGATGTTGTCCGTCCTCTTTTGTAATAGCCGTGTGTGGTCGTGAAACAATTCGCAAGTCTATGGGAGGACGATTCCGAGACCCCAAAGCAATGTACAACTGACGAAGGTTTAAAACCCCCGTGAAAACTATTCAAATAGTTTTATAACGACGTCATTATGGTCGAAGCCTTTGCTTCGAGAAGCAGCACTGTGGTTGAGGTTTGCATTGCGCTTGTGTACATGAAGTACTTGAGGCAGATGGTTAACAGACGAGATAATTCATTGTTTTTAAAAATCTTGTGAACAAAATTATCCTGTTGATACATTGCGAATCAGAGAAATTAAAGTTACAAAAGTGTTTGCATCGTAAATAAAATGTAGAAATTCTGCTGACTTATTTGCAGTAGTAATATGAGAATGAAATAAAATTGATCTTATTTTTAAGAATATAAAATTCCATATTGAATAATAAGTATAATAATAGCAGAACCCTTCGCTCCATCGCAGGCAAAACCCTCAGAGATTGGATGAGAAATGAAACGATTAGGTCTGTCTTTGGTGTTAAAGACATAGTGAGATGGGGAAGAAGCAGAAGGCGCTTTTGGAGAGACCACGTGGACCGCATGTAGAATACGAGAATTCCAGAAATTGGTAAATATGAAAACCCAAGCAGCAAGAGATTAGCAGGAAGGCCGCCGAAGAGATGAAGAGATGGCCTGATATCATCATCCCAGGACAGCCCACTGTCACAAACAGGTCATACGACCTAAACTTAGAGGAGGAAGAAGAAGAAGAAATAATAAACTAATAAAAACGTCTGTTTTCTAGAAGTTTCATTATAGTTTATGCGAATGACATGTTTCGCCTTTCCAAGATTTGATCACATTTGATAGTAAATTTCATTCATATTAATTTCGTTGTTTTAAGCCAATTTTTCTAGACCCATTTCGAAGTAATTTTATTTTTATCACCTGGAGACCGATGTGAATAATGTACTTGTATATCGAATTCGAAACATATCAGAAAAATTAAAGAGGATAAAACAATGTTTTAATTATGAAAAAGTAATCTTTATAAAATTGCAAAGTGTATCACGAATCCTATAGTTTAACATCAACTAAGTAATTTTATATGTAGGTGTATTTGGATTAATCTTGTGTTCCGGAATTGCGAATGATACAATTTTTTTATTTTTTCGTTTAAAATGTAATTTAAATTTATCCTTTGCCGCTTCAATCCATTTCCTCCCGGCGACCACAAGAATATCGTCGGCCTATCTCTTCTGTGACCGTCCATCTTGAACTTGGCTGTCTGGCTACGTGTCCTGCCCATTGCCATTTCAATTTTGCGATCCGATCCATGATATTGGCGACTTTTGTTCGGCGTCTGATTTCTGTATTTGTATTATAGATATTATGCCCAACATTTGCCGCTCCATGGATCGTTGCGCACATTTCAATTTGTAGACAGTATTTATGGTCAGGGACATTGTTTCCAAACCATATATCATCACAGGCAAGATGCATGCTTGGTAGGTTTTCCTTTTTAAATTTCATTAGTTCCATTATTAATTTTCTTCTCTTTTTCTTCTTCAAGTGCCCTGTCGGGTCCCCCCAACGTTGGCGATCACCTCGGCGAACCTGTCCCTGTCCTGCACCGCTCGGAACAGCTTCGGATGCCGGTTCACGTTTAATTTTAATAAATGTAAATATGTACAAAATTTCATATTTGTCTTGGAATCTTGGTATTTTAGAAAATGCGATACAATGTTTATATTTTTTATAGATATTGAGGAATATTATTGAAATATCTCCTGTTTGAAATCATTGCATAAACATACAAGTATCTATCACCACGAAAAAATATATACGATATATATACTGAAATGAAATGTATCTATAAAAAATTCTCCCCTCTCAATTAGGGTAAGCCTGTCAGTCAAAAAATCACGTTTGCTTTACGCTGTATTCAAATTACGCTTATTATATTTGCTCCTCAACCAAATTCAGAATATTAATGAAAGTGTGGCAACACCTGCTAATCTTTTGATAAATTACCCCAAAGAATAGCAACGATGAAATAACTGCGAATTCATTGATGCCCCTAACGATTTAATGTTAATGTAATATAAAAAAAAAAAACAACAACAAAGAAGCGTGTATATAAGATAATTTTGTCTTTTGTGTAAAATAAATCTTCTGATATCGTCATCTTAGACAAATACGATACAATCCTTATATTTATTAGGTAAGTAATGTGTTTCTAAAAAACTCAAGGCCTGAAAATTTTGAAATGAAATGTTTTTATTAAATGAAAACATTGGTTAATTATTTTTTAAAGTGGAAAGTGAAAGGTAAAAAAAATAATTAATAAAAATGGCATTTAAATGACATTAATATGAAAGTAATTTATTAATGATTGGTATCTTTATAGCAATGGTAAGGATTATAAAGTGATAAAGGTTACATTAAATAAATAAAAATAAAACAAGTAACTATTTAATAATATAAGGAACAACAACAACAACAACAAACCATCACGCCGTTTCCCCGTAGGGGTAGGCAGATATAATGGACAGCCACACTACTCTATCCTGGCACAACTCTCTAGCTTCCTCCACATTCATACAGCGAGTCATACACGCACGTCGATTGTTCCGACTTCTAACATGACCAACCTTTATGTTTGTCATGTTTTCCTCGGTCTGCCTCGACTCCGCACTCCATTTACATAATTAACGTTACTTTCTTAACCATTCTTTCTCCATCCATGCATTTTATATATCCGAATCAACGCAGCAATCCTTTCATAACATAAGGAAACTGTTCGAAACCGCTTCTCTTCTTATTATGAAATAATACAGAATATTAATTAATATAATCATAATAAAACACATGTAAAATTTATATATAAACCATTTAATTATTTTCAACCACCAACCAGTTGCGTTCCCGCCGGAGCTTCGTCAGGGTTACAAAATATAATATATCTTGTTACCCTGACGAAGTATCGGCGGAAGCAAAACTTGGTGGTTGTTAAGAATAAAAATTATACAGAAATTTTACAAATGTATTTTTATTATTTGAATATATTGAGCAAAGGCACCTATTTTTAAACACTTGGAGTTTACCAATAACGTCCGCGGTATATTTCAAAGTCTCACATCCGTACAGCAGTACGCTTTAAACGCTATTTTAAATCTATTGACCCCAAACAGTGTCAAATGCCGTTCTCTGGATCATGGCAGGCGAAAAGCCAATTAGAGAACAAATCGCTAGACGCAAATGGCAGTGGATCGGTCACACTCTGAGACAGAACCCAGAGGGGGAAAGAGAAAATGAGGCAGACCTAGAGACACCCGGAAAAGAGTCCTGCAAGACGAGGTTAAGGCAGCAGGCCTCACTTGGGATGATGTTAGGCATCAGGCATGCGATAGAGTCGGGTGGAGAAGGTTCCTTGAGGCCCTATGCACCACGGAGGTAAGACAGGACCAAAAGAAGAAGAAAAAAAATAGATTATTATTATATTTAATAATATCACACCACTAAATAAGTGCTTTATACGAAAGTATACAATATTAAATATATTTTTACAGATGTAATTGAATTTTTCGTCGTAGAATTAATTCAGCTTTCCAAGAAATACATATTTGTTAATTATGTAAGCAATATATTCTTGATAGTTAAATCATTTTTCTCTACAATTACGTTATAGTTTTCCGTATATTGATTTATACCACACACGCAGAGCGATTGTTCCGACTTTAAGAGAATATACCATTTTACTAATTTCAGCATGCCATGCCAAACAAATCATAGCCTTTCTACATTTCCATTTGCCAATATACGATTTTTAACGACCGGTTCGATAGACAGCTTATGTTCAGTAGGCAGAGCTTATTTGCAGTAAACTTAGTTTGTTTTAGTAATGTAAATAGCTAAAATAAATAAATAAACCGCCCTATTTATTATTTCAAGTGATTAATGGCCATGGTTGAAGTATGTGATTAAGCACATCAAACACTTTTCTATTTATCTTATAAATATGGTAATAAGTACCTACCCCCGGTAGATTCAGCGAGCAATTATACGGTATGTCTGGAAACTGCTAAGATATATAAGGGGAGACATATAATATACACAACAATTTGCGTAGAATGTTTGTTCTTATTTAAACGAAACCAGTTTCTTAATATAAAAATTTTTCTAAAATAACGAGATGTTCTTGTTTGTTTAATGAAACATTTGCAAACAAGATTTAATCGTAAACTTTTTAAATAAGATGTACACGCAAAGATTTCAAAATTGAATTCTTCCAGATGAACATAAGTGTAATGAACTTTCTAATAATGTCGAAAGATTTACATGTTAATCCCATAAAATTAGTTTGTTTTCTAGAAGGTTCATTACAGTTTATGGGAATGACATGTTTCGTCCTTTTAAGCCCCTGTCCAATTGCATTATCAAAACTAACTAACTAACCATCACACCGTCTCCCCGAAGGGGTAGGCAGAAAGAATGGACTGCCACACTTTTCATTCCTGACATATTTCTCTCGATTCCTCAACATTCATACATCGTGTCATGCACGCGCGTCGTTTTCTCTGACTTCTCACATGGTTAACATTCAATATTTGATTTATTTGATCATGCCACGTTTTCCTCAGTCTTTTTCTATTTCTAGAGAAATCGACGCGCGTGCATGACACGATGTATGAATGTTGAGGAAGCGAGAGAAATATGTCAGGAAAAAAAAGTGTGGCAGTCCATTTTTTCTGCCTACTCCTTCAGGGAGACGGCGTGATGGTTAGTTAGTTAGTAAGTTAACTAACTAACTAACTAACCATCACGCCATTTCCCCGGAGGGGTAGGCAGAGAGGATGGATCGCCACACTGGCCTGTCCTGGCACACCTCTCGGGCTTCCTCCACATTCATACATCGCACCATGCACGCACGTCGATTATTCCGACTTCGAATTTGGCCGCCTTTTAGTAATTGGTTAATTTGGTCATGCCATGTTTTCCTCGGTCGTCCTCGGCTTCTTTTCCCACTCACACTGCTTGTGTACAACTTTTTAACCATTCTACTCTCATCCATTCGTTCCATATGTCCGAACCATCTCAGGGATCCTTTCTTAATTTTATTCATGATGCAGTCATCTGTCTTACATTTCTTTCTTATTTCATCGTTCGGTATTCTATCATACAACGTTTTCCCGCACATTCTTCTTAGTGATCTCATTTCTACGGCGTTTATCCTGCTTTCATCCTTCTTTTGCCAGCTCCAAGCTTCACTTCCATACATGAGGGTTGGCACTAGAACTCCATTGTGTAGTAAGTTAAAAATAAAAAAACAATTATTTTAAAAATAAATTCATTAGATTATTCACGACGAATCTAAATATTTTTAAATCTTTCAAGTATCATAATAGTAAAAATTCAAGATTAATTAAAAATATTCCATAGCTCTTAATTTAAGGTTGAAAGAAAGCTTTAATACCCTGCAAACTTAATAGCTTTTAGTCTTACTTAGCATCGGGCTCCGAGAGTCTAGAATTCAAAACGGCCCTTTTGCGGTCTGACCCCTAGATTTATTATTATTTGGGAGATGCATTAGTTTTATTGCCCTCTTTTAATTTCATCCCCGCTAATGGCGGCACAGCTGAGCGCAGCAGATGCGGTTTATGCAATTATGATAAATATTTGAGAATAATTTGGGCGCCGGCGCAGGACTCATTACTTGATGTTTTGATGTACGAGATGGAATTAAAAGATTCTTAATTTTAAAATATTCGTGGAACGAATTTCATTATATTTAAAAGTAAATTAGTATTTTCGTTAAAAATCCGTTTAAAAATATGAAATAATTTATTCATAGTTTATTAAACACACATTTTTTGTGATGGAAAGAGCCATGCTTGGAATCTAATCGTCTCGGATTTGGACATTTTCAGTGTCAGTAAGTCAGTATTCATTAATTTTTTTTTACAAATTCTGGAAACAGTATTCAAATCAAATCAAATCAAATCAGTTTATTTCATCAACAGACATTACAAAATTTATTTTTAAGGCAACTATTGAGAACAGGTAAAATAATATATTGTGTATAGTATACTACCAGAAACGCATGAGAGATGGTTCAACATTAGGAAGACAGGATACTATCCAGAATTGAGAGTATTTGGCTTCTGAACGTACTTTATGAAAGACGTCAATATCCGTGGAGACCGCGTTCAGCAGATTCAGTATTGCCTCACTGACGTCGACATATTTGGGTCTTTCTGATATGTATGATTTTTTAGTTTCATGTTGTTTTATCTTATCTTTGTAACACCGTCCAAATGAGTCGCCTAAATGTTTTTCGTTTGTTATGTCTCATTTGTGTATTATGTATAAATAAATAAATAACCTTGAGGGACAGATTTAGAAACGAATTTATTCGACAACAAACCAAGGTGACTCAGGCGGCTCTGAGGATGGGCGGGCTGAAGTTGCGATGGGCTGGCCATATCTGTCAGAGAACCGACGGCCGATGGGGGAGACGGTTTCTGGAGTGGAGACCGCGTACAGGATTCTGCAGAGTTGTACGTCCCCCTGCCCGCTGGACCGACGATCTGAAGAGGATTGCTAGACATGGTGGATGAGAGCGGTGGCGTGCTTTGGGAGAGGCCTACATTCAGCAGTGGATGACAGACTGGTGATGATGATGATGATGACATTTTTGTGTTGCAAGAAAAAAACAAACAAAAAAAACTTATTTTAACCCATTTCTTATGTTACATAGCAGCCATAATAATAAAATAAACACATAAAAAACTAACAAAAGATCTCAAAACTCAGCGTGTACGAAACGGTTTTTCGGTTATACAGATAAGATGGACTGCCACACTTTTCTACCAGATCATAACCTCGCGAGATATTTCACTAATCATACACCGTGACATGTACGCTTATTGATTTTTTTGACGTCGAAGTCGATTTTAATGAATGGTTAAGTTTTGACATGCATTTACCTCGTCCTTCCTTGTCCCCATTTTTAATTACTCTTTCCTCTTAAAATCATTCTATTTATCCAAACCATTTGATTAACCCGTTATTTATTTTATTAAGGATGAATGCATCTGCCTTACACGTATTACATGCTTCTTTGCGATGTCATTTCTATAGCATTATTCTACTTTTATTTTTTTTCTGCTAGCTCAAAGTTTTACTTACAATTTATGGAAGAACGAAAAAAGATATACGAACAATTTGGTATAACAATAAAACAATATTTAATATTATTAAATGTTTTAAATTGTAATACTGTTAATTTATAACAGTAAACACGATTGTTTTGTAGTTTTACTTGGATTTAATTTATATAAATTATATAAATTGTGACAAATTAGTTTTGCCTTGCAAGAGCATTCTCAACAATTTGAGAATGCCCTTGCAAAGCGAAATAAATTTGGCACAATTAATATAATTTATATAAATTAAATCCAAGTTAAACCACTGAACGAACAATCGTGTTTACTGTTATAAATAAAAAATGGAGTTTCACAAAACTAATACCTCAACCATCCCTGTTATTACGTATCACATATATATAAATTTATCGCGACAGCTGTTTTGCCAACCTATGTTGGCATCATTAGGTGTTATAAAAAACTGTTGGAGTTGAATTGTTTGTAACACCCGATGATGTCAACATAGATTATCGTAACAGCATGTTAAGACAAATCATTCTAAGTAAATTGTGATAAGTAAATTCAGTGTTTTAAATTAAATCATTTAAAAACGTTGAAGTATCACAGTGCTTCGGCCAAAATAATGCAACATTTTATACCTAAAAAAATAAGTTAATTTGTTTAGCGTCGTTTACGTGAGTAAATTATCTCAAAAGCGCTATGACAAGGTAATTTATCCATAGGAGCTGCTGCATCTGACATGATCAGATGTTGGTTATTTATATTATAATATGTAGAATTAAGATAAAGCTTGGGAGCTTTTTATACTTCTTTTGTTGTAAACCATTTAAGGTATATATTTATTTAGCATTCTATATAAAATATTTACTACAGAAGAAAATAATGGGTTGAATTTGTTTGAAAATACCTTATATGAGGATTTCATATAAGCCGGAATATCGCGTAATAATTTTGAATTATCCTTTGCCAGGCGTAAAAATAATTTTAAAAATCCTTGAACCCTTAAAATTTATATTTATAACGGGTTCCTTTTGGTCGTTTCGTTAGTAGGACATGCTGCGCTATTTGCATATGTAATCTCAATAAAATAAATCACCCTCCGGCAATTATCAGCCTACCCCAGGCCAACCCCTAATCAGTTCAGCAGAGTGCACCAACCCTTACTTATTATTTTAATTCGGGGGTCGCATGTGGCATAAGGGATGATCCAGGAATTATCTGGTATCATCTCGTCGCACCGCGAGGCAGTTTGGTACATGATGAGTTTCGAGGTCTTTTGTTAGTTTTTTTATAGATGTTTCTTTAATAATACGTGATAACTATTAAGTATTACTTTTATATTGTATTTAGTACAAAAAATGATATGTTTTTAATAAAAAAGTATATTATAAAAACTCAATGCGGTGAGTTACAGTTTAAAAAATATTTCAATAAAGGGAACTGCGATAACTGTATAATTTTTTAAAAATAGTTTGAAGTTAATCTGTAACATCAATTAATGTTTTTATTGTTTTTTTTTTTCCTTTAGCTTTGCTAAGGCATTATCAAGTGCATTTGCCTAAGCAACCCGAAACTTTTAGAAAATATGTCATTCACATTTTTTTTGTAAATTAAAAGTTTTTTTTTTCACTTTTGGGTTTATTTTGCTCGACATGTTTCGAAGGCCTTTATCATCGGGAGAATGATATATAAAAAAATTCATCAGGGCAATATAATAACTGACATGATAAAATTTATTTTAATGCCCTGATAAAGCTTGAGTTTAAGGGAAACTAGTTGGCATCAATTATAAGGCGTTTAAATACAAAGTGTTTTATTATTATATATATATATAAGTTTTAAAATATTTATATATATTTTTTTAGTACAAAGAGTGTATTAAAATAATTAACAATACTTGGATACTTTGCTATACGCTAAAAAATTATAAATGTAAATGAACATGAAACAAACGTTCCAGTTTTGATTTATCTGAATGCATTTAAAGGGTAATTATAAACTAAACGTCAAACCTTTTCTTCTAAGATGATTGACGCGGTTATTTGAGCCATGAAACTGGAGTCAGTGGTCTTTAATGTTGTATTCGCGTGAGTTTCGGACAACTTTTGACGCAAATGGCTTGTACCATACTATTTGACATGCAACTGCAACAAAGGAACGGAAAATTCTATTCGTAGTTTTTATACAATTCATTTGGCATAAAGGAAAAAAACATGATGCACAAATATACCTACATGTATTTTCTAACTAACTAACTAACTAACCATCACGCCATCTCCCTGAAAGGGTAGGCAGAAAGAATGGACTGTCACACTTTTACTGATGCGGCATTCCATCCTTCTCTTTTCGCTCCGCGGGAGACGCGGTGTGATGGGTTGCGAACCTCATCGCCACCAATAGGCATCTCCCGCGCACACTCTGATCGTGCAACACCCACAAAATAAATCTAAAATAAATAATATAAAATACAATGATATAAAATAAAATAACAAAATAAAAATAATTTAATTATATATATTAGATGTATTTTCTATTAATATAATTTTGAAGATTAACCCAAAAGATTCAATTCAATGGTATTATAATATAATTATAGTTTATTGACCTCAAATGGTGTACTTCTAATAATTATAATTATCACCGTAACATGTATAACTTTTTTAAATCTGTAATCATCTTTTTCTTTTTTCTTCTTAAAGTGCCCTGTCAGGTCCCCCCGACGTTGGCGATCCCTCTGGCAAACTCTTCCCTGTCCTGCGCTGTCCGGAATAGCTCCTCCACAATTTCGATTCCTGTCCATTCCCTCACATTGCGCAGCCAAGAGATCCGCCTTCTCCCTGTCCCCCTGCAGCCCTCCACTTTTCCCTTCAAAATCAGATGCAGCAAGTGATATTTCTCTTCTCGTAGAACGTGACCCAGATATGAAATCGTGCGGACTTTGATCAATGTCAGCAGCTCTCTATTTACTCCTGTACGATTCAGGACTTCTGTGTTCGTTACTCCGTCTGTCCATGGGATCCTGAACATTCTTCGGTGAAGCCACATTTCAAATGCCTCTAACCGGTTCATTGTATTTACTTTTAATGTCCATGTCTCACACCCATATGAAAGTCATATTTTAATCTCTGCAAACAAATTTGTATATCAAAATTAAGTTAACTATGAACACGTATCTACACCTACCATATACTTGTATGTCGTCTATCACCAAGTTTTATCTTATTTTTAGAGCGCCCTTGAGATGATTAACTCAATATAAACGGAGCTTTACAAATCATTAGATTTATTATTATCTTATTTATAGTTTATTATTTATTATAAATCATGTGGACAACATGGAGGATACAAGAATTGCAAAAAAAATTAAATATGTAAACCCCAGCAGCAAGAAACTACCAAAAATGGTGCCGAAAAGATAGAGGGATGGCTGGATATCATCATCCTAGGACAGTTCACCGTCACTCACAGGTCTTACGACCTAAATTTAGAAAGAGTAGAAAATCGAATATAGAGTATTTGATACAAAAATAATAAGACATAAATAATAGAAGTGACAGAAATAATGGAAATAACCTAAATAGATTCTTAGTAACACTTTATTTCGTCCTACCTCAAATAACTTATTTTTGATTTATATAATATCATTTAGCATCCCCCAACTATGTTATCATTGTCATAAAATTTATTAACGAGTTCCAAGAAACACTTTCGAATATTTCTGGATCCACCTAAATAATTATTTGTTAAAAATGTATAAAGTCACATAAATTTTCTTTAATAATCATATTCTGCTCCATTTACTAGTGTATATAAACTGCAACGAGTTGAAGTTTCGTAACATTTGATAATGCCTTAGAAGGGCGAAACATGTCATTCCCATAAAATATAATAAAACTTCTAAAAAACTGACTTTTTCGTTCGTATTAATAACCTAAATAGATATAACCCAGAACCTAATAGAATAGAAGTAACAGAAGTAATACATGTAAAATGATTGATTCAACATTTTCGAATCCCCTGGAAAAACATTTGTTTTCCTGTAATTTCCGGAAGATGCATCCAACCGTTTTTTTTCTGTTATCTTTGGTCATTTACCATAAAAATACGGTCAGTTATTTTTTCCGCAGCGTACTCGGTTCCGCGGTTATTATTTTTGCGTCATAACAGTATTGGCGATATATCAATGTGTTTGCGATTTCCATTTTGCAAATTCACGGAGTATTCAATGGTTGCTACAAAATAAATTAAGTTACGTTTTACACAGAAAAAAGCTTTATAATCCTAAAGCTCCGTTATACACAGAAAAAAATAATAAGTAAGAAAAATAAAATAACCGGGTGGTGGTCTAGGGGATAGAACGCTTGGCTCCTGATCCAGGGGACATGGGTTCAAGCCTGGACACGACCAGATTCTTTCTTCATAATAATGAGCTATTTTCTGCTCACATTGAAGATTGTAAAATTAATTCTAATATCATTGACGTAAATCCTTGATATTAGTCTTTAAAAAAAAAATTGCGTTAAATGCACCAATAAAGGACTTTCTGCTTTTTTCAATTTCATTTCTTTGGATTGATTTGCAGCAAAATCTATTAATAATGTTTACTGCTTATTAGGATTCCACTTGGGCCTTTTTGATGTGGTAGTTTCCCATTGCTATCCACATTTTTATATAGAGCATGTTATTTGGACTTAATTATTGTATATACTCGTATATTAAGCTATTAATTTCGGCAACTACAATAAGCATTTTGGAGACATTGATATTTTCCATTTGAAGGAACGAACATTAAAAAGATGATCGGAGAAACCTTTCGGCGTGGATGAGACGATAATGTTATATGACATTATAATTAGTAACTTTTTTTAAATATTTATTTCCACAACTTTCATTATTTTAAACTTTTAAATATTAGGTTAAGACTCATTTTGTCTTAATTTAACTTCAAGCTCATTTCACATTGTTGTCTGTTAACTGTTCCCTATTATTTTATATTTGTGGGAGCATGTAATTGGCCTTTCTTTATTTTAAGTGTTTTTTTCTTCTTCGAATATATGTGAGTGATATCGCTGTATGCTACCCTTAATAAATAAAATAAAATACCATTAAGTATTGATATAGCAAAAGAAAACTTGTTGCTCCCATGAAATATTCAAAAGCTTAAAAAAACGGTTATTTTAATCAATATGAAATAATTAATATGGAGTTTAGCATCTTTCAGATTCCAAAATATACTAATTACACGTACTACACAATAAAACCATTTTTTTTGTTCTCCTTTTATTTAACCTTCATTGCAGTGCTGACTTCATTTGCAGTAAATTGAAAATGGTTACACACTGCAGCCGACTACATTTGCAGCACAGATGGATTGTCCAAGTTCATTATAATTGACCGATATTTTGGTAGTAAGAAACTAAAGTAATAAGGTTTATACGATACATTCATATATAATAGCTGCAAATGTCTACTAGAGTTCAAAACATTTTATTGGACTGCAAATGTAGCCAGCCACGCAATAGAGGTTAAACCACAGATAATTTTTACTTCCAACCGGTTTCTTTACTTTGTGTATCTTAACTAACGAACTAACTAACCATCACGCCATTTCCCCGGAGGGGTAGGCAGAGAGGATGGATCGCCACAATGCTCTGTCCTGGCACACCTCTCGGGCTTCCTTCACATTCATACATCGTACCATGACGCACGTCGATTATTCCTACTTCGAATGTGACCGCCTTTTAGTAATTGATTAATTTGGTCGTGCCATGTTTTCCTCGGTCGTCCTCGGCTTCTTTTTCCACTCACGCTGCTTGTGTGCAACTTTTTAACCATTCTTCTCTCATCCATTCGTTCCATATGTCCAAACCATCTCAGGGATCCTTTATTATTTTTTTTTATGTACACAGCAGGTCGTTTGGACCGAATTACTGTAAACAATTTAAATTTTTTAGCTATTATATTGATTCTCGTGACATGTGATAGGTAGCCAATCTATCGCCATTTTATTGTCACGTGAATTCTACACCAGACCAAAGACAGTGTGACAATCACATTGCCAACGCCGGGAATCGAACCCAGGACCTTCGGCATGGAAGTCAGAGCTAGTAATCACTCTGCCACGAAGGTCGTCATTTTATCCATGATGCAGTCATCTGCCTTACATTTCTTTCTTATTTCATCGTTCGGTATTCTATAACGTTTTCTCGCACATTATTCTTAGTGATCTCATTTCTACGGCGTTTATCCTGATTTCATCCTTCTTTTGCCAGCTCCAAGCTTCACTTTCATACACAAGGGTTGGCACTAGAACTTCTTTGTGTACTGCCATCTTTGCTTCTGTGGATATTTTTCTATTTACAGTGCGCCATTTATTTTATTCCCAGCACCAACCCTTCTTTCGATGTCTTTCTCCATTTTTCCGTCTCTTGTAAACACGCTCCCCATGTATCTTGAAATAATATTTATTTACAAACAAAACGAGAAAGAGTAATAATTGGTTTCTCTTATCAGTCTGACGTTAATACGTATACTATCAAAACCGATTGGCAGAAATAATTATAAAATATAAGGGTTAAATAAAAATAACACGTTAAACAAAGTGCATATTCTCTTTTGCAAGCTGGTAAAATTTTCAACCCTGCAAAAATAATACTTTTTAATGCAATCAATACTAGAACGTGGAGTACAAACCAATTTTTTACCAATCATGATTTTAGGGTCGGTGAAAAAGTATTCAGTGAAATAAATGAGCAGCGCTGTACCTACACTGTAGTTACGTAGAGTATATTTTGTATAGCCCAGCTGTCTGCGGGGAATATTCAGACTGGAACAAATGGAAACTAAAACAGAATGTTTTTCGAGTCATAAAATAGAGGTAAAACTCTATTCAGAATACGGAGTGAGCAGACACTGCTATATGTTTAATTTGGAGGTTGATTGAAAAGTCGTTACATAAGTAATACCTAAAATTCATCATAAATATATTGGATTTCATTTTGAGGATAACGGTTTGGAGATTTAATTTTAAACCGAGAACATTTGTGAATGAATTTATTTGAATATGTTAGTATCACGATAAGATAGCTTGTAGAGAATATTCTAATTATACCTTATATATAATACACAACTAACTAACAAACTAACCATCACGCCGTCTCCCCGAAGGGGTAGGCAGAAAGAATGGACTGCCATACTTTTATTTCCTGACATATTTCTCTCGCTTCCTCAACATTCATACATCGTGTCATGCACGCGCGTCGATTTCTCTGACTCCTCACATGGCCGACATTCAATATTTGATTTATTTGATCGTGCCACGTTTTCCTCGGTCTTCCTCTATTTCTGGTTCCATTTACATCATTAACATATAATTTTTTTACCATTCTTTCTTCATTCATTCTTTCCATATGTCCAAACCATCTTAATGATCCTTGTATATTTTGTTCATGACTCCATCATTCGCACCGCATTCACTTATTATATTTTCATTCGACACTCTATCATACACAGATTATCCACACATTCGTCTAAGAGATCTCATTTCTACTGCATTTATTCTACTTTCATCCTTCTTTTGCCAGTTCCATGCTTCGCTTCCATACATAATACATACTAAAAATAATACGATGAAAACGTCTGTTTATTATTATTTATTGGAAATACATTATTATATAATAATTTATTGGAAAAATAATAATTTTAACTCTGCTCTGTTATATTCATATTTTGAATAAAAAATAAAAAATATTTATAGGGATGTTGCTAATTCACATACAATAATAAAAACCAATGTTTGTAACTTTTCACATAAAACATTTCTTATACTATAAATTCTAAAAGTGGAAAGCTACAGAATACAACGACATTAAAGACCCAAGTGGCATCCCAGCAAAAACATGTTTATAAATGTTGTTGCAAATCAATCACTAGGATGGAAACTTAAAAAAAATCACATTGTTGTCTAATGATTTACAATATTGTTTCGTTTAACTAAGAACCTTTTTAGAGTAGCAGAAATGTGAACCCTTCGCTCTATCGCAGGCAAAACCCTCAGAGATCGGATCAGAAATGAAAAGATAAGGTATGTCTGTGGTGTTAAGACATAGTGAAATGGGGAAGAAGCAGAAGGCCCTTTAGGAGAGACCACGTGGACCGCATGGAGAACACAAGAATTGCAAAAATTGTTATAGATGAAAACCCAAGCAGCAATATATTACCAGGAAGGCCGCCGAAGAGATGGAAAGATGGCTAGACATCATCATCCCAGGACAGCCCACCGTCACAAACAGATCATACGACCTAAATTAAGATGAAGAAGAAGATGTTTAGTTTACCAGTTTGACGTAAATATTTTTCTGTATTCTAATATATGAATTGAAATAATTACATGTTTTCGTTTATCACGAAATGTAGCTTTACCGATCATGTTATAATTTACCTTTAATTTGTTTCATGTTCTTTTATTCGCGTTGTACGATTTTTATAATTTCACTTATGCATATCGATGTATGAGACACGCGATTGTTCACGTACTCAATTAATTACCTTTTCCATGTATTCGCCAACGACAATTCTTTTGAAACGTTTTAACACAAAAAATATAATATTTTTATGATTTCAATATATAATACATACAATAAATAAATGCATTGCTCCTGTCTTCACACTACTCGTATAACATTATTGCATTAAATATACGTCGCATGTAGTTTTTTTGCATTGGTTGCAAACTAAGTTTAATTGCAATAACTCTAAACTTATACCAATTATACTTTTTAGTTGCAACACGTGAAGATAAGCTTTTCTACCCTTTAAACTTGGTTTACTGAACAATCGTTATCAGTAATAGTTTAAACTTTTAATGCAAATAAAAAACACACGTTTTCACACACGTTAAAAATTTCACAATTAATAATACCGAATCGTTCTCTTTTTATTTTCTACACTACTGTCATATAACAATAATCAGAACAAAATTCAAAATATTTCAACATTGCGCATGAGTGCGCATTGAGTGCATTTAGAATTACTTTCGGAGAGAATCGAAGTACAGTAGACGCTCTCTTAACCGGCCTTGACGGGACCGACCCAGGCCTGATTACGAAAAAGCCGGTTAAAGAGAAGGTAGTGAAAAACACATTTAAAAAAACATTTTCACAAGGAAGAAAAAAACACGTTTTTTTTCAAAACACTAAGAAAAAAGAACTTTTATTCTGTATGAGAAACACACACATTAAAAATTAACATTTGACAAACTGTAATTTTTTTTTAAAGTAGGCCTACAATGAATTAAAAAAATCTGTTAATTTCTGCTGCTTCTTGTGTTGAATCGATTGTTTAAAAGCGTAGTTACGCCATTTCTTTATGAACATTACATCTATTGCAGTAGAATCATTCTGCTGCTGAATGTTAGTTGTGCCTAGACTTCCTAGAAGAGGCCGATTAAAGCGATGAGACGGTTAAAGCAGCGCCGGTTAAGAGAGCGTCTACTGTATTCCTATCCCGCTGTCTTAAATTCAAAATATTCTCGTACTCTTTCTTAATGATATCCCGCTATTTGCCAATTTATATTATATTATGATACTTATTTTTAAGTTCAAAGTTATTCCAAATTTAAATGTTGTATTTAAAATTAGAGATTTACAAAAAATATATATCTCTGCATACACAACATGAATGCTTTTGCATATTTGCCACCGCAGTATTTTTTTATTAGCACTAAGACAACACAGGTTCTCGCGTATTTTTGCTAAGCCACAAAATAAATACGTGTAATCTACAGACAGAGGAATTATGGCAGCTTTTCCTATACTGCATACAGAAGTAATCCCAGCTCAGACTAACTCAAAGTCCCATCTGGTGCGGTAAAGTCGTATGTAGTTTTTCAATTAAAAATCTACTCCCTGTTTGCAAACTCATAGTCAGAATGCAAAATATTTACTCTATTCATTATAATAATTAATACGCTCAACGAAGCTTCTAGCATTAAAGTATTATAAAGATATGACATAGATTATGTATTTCTAATGTTAAAATAATCGAATGATTTTACTGAAATCTCTTGATAGAGGTAAAATTTACTAAATTCAAATATTGGTATTAAAGTTATTTACTTAAATATATACTCGTAAATTAAAATTCAGTTTATATACAATAACATAATTATTTTAATATCAGTTCATTTTAGATATTTTTTAATGATTCGCAATTTCTGAAAGAATAATTTTAATTTTAGCATCATCCGTCTGTCATCCACAGCTGAATGTAGGCCTCTCTCAAAGCACGCCACGGCCCCCTATCCATTGCCGCTTCCATACATCCATGTCCGGCAACCCTCTTCAGATCGTTGGACAGGAGGACGTCTAACTCTGCGGAATCCTGTACGCGGTCTCTACTCCAGAACCCGTCTACCATAAAGGACGTCGGTTCTCCGACAGACATGGCCAGCCCATCGCCACTTCAGCCCGCCAATTCTCAGAGCCACTTCAACATTGCTCTTTCCATTGCGCGTTGGGCGACCTTAAATCTGTAGACTAGACCTTCTGTCAGTTTTTATTTACAATAGTTTTATTTATGAACAATAAAGAATATACTGTTTTTTTAGAATATAATCCAGACCTGAGTGTTGTAGGGGTTTCAGGAACTGGCGGGCAAAGAAGGTGCCTCCATGCGTGGTGTAATCAACACTAGACACCTATGGAAACGACACATAGCCAGCCAAACTTTTCACCATAATGGCAAGAGATGAAAATGGCCCTTTTTAGGGCCATCGCAACAAAACTAGCTTGCCATTAACACGACAAAGAAGATGCGGGAACTTAGAGGCATAGGAGCAATTTAGAGATTCGTACAATATCGTGCATTCTCTTGTAATGAGAACCGTAAGAGCTAGTCAACTAGCATGTATTGGGCACGTATGTTGACCCAGAGAGTTCAGAGCAATCAAGACTTTGTACGCATTAATGTTAGCTGGAGTAAGACTTCTAGAAATGGATAACATTCTGGCTGATCTAGGTAAGTTGTGCGAAAAAGACTACTGGGAGCAAGAGGCGTGCGTTCGAGGAGTATGGAATTAAATCATCAAGGAAGATAAAACTTTCGAAGAGTTGTACGGCCACATGAAGTTAGTAAAACCATGTATAACGTTAAGACAATGAAAGCTTATTATTGTATATGTACCAAATAAAATATAAAAATACAATTGATAAATCTTTAAACATGTGAAACATATCATTCACATTAAATATAATGAAGGTTTTAGAAAACAGATATTTGTAAAACTAACTAACAAACTAACCATCACGCCGTTTCCCCGAAGGGGTAGGCAGAAAGAATGAACTGCCACGCTTTTCTTTCCTTACATATTTCTCTCGCTTCCTCAACATTCATACATCGTGTCATGCACGCGCGTCGATTTCTCTGACTTCTGACATGGCCGACATTCAATATTTGATTTATTTGATAGTGCCACGTTTTCCTCGATCTTCCTCTATTTCTGGTTCCATTTACATCGCTAACATACATTTTTTTTTACCATTCTTTCTTCATTGATTCTTTCCATGTGTCCAAACCATCTTAATGATCCTTTCATAATGATCCTTTTGTTCATAACACCATCATTCGCACCGCATTCACTTCTGATATTTTCATTCGACACTCTATCATTCACGAAGTATCCAAACATTCGTCTAAGAGATCTCATTTCTACTGCATTTATTCTACTTTCATCCTTCTTTTGCCAGTTCCATGTTTCGCTTCCATACATACGAGGTGTGGCAATTAAATTCCAAGAATTTGTAAATAAAACACAGGCAAATAAAATTAGCAAACCAATTTTTTTTAAAAGCCTTCACAATAGTCCCCTCCTAACTCAGAACAACGTTTCCAACGTTTCTCCCATGATTTGAAGCAGTCTTGATAGTCCTCTTAAGTTAGGCCTTTCAAGGCGACGGTCGCAGCCTCCTGGATGGCCTCCACACTGCCATGATGGGTTCCTTTGAGGTGACTCTTCATTTTAGGGAAGAAGAAAAAGTCACAGGAGGCGAAGTCGGGGCTGTAGGGTGGATGCGGTAACGATGGGATACTTTTTTTCGCCAAATATTCCCTCAAAATCATGGAGGAATGAGCCGGCGCACTATCATGGTGCGATTTCGGGTCGTTTACGGAAAACACGCTATCGCAGCCGCTCCAAGACTTCAACATAGAACTTTCTGGTCAATGTCTAGCCGCCAGGAATGTATTCACGGTGAATAATGCCATGAATATTGAAGAAAATGATCAGCATTGCCTTCAGCCGTGATTTTGAGATCCTTACATTCGTTGTGTGCTCCCCACCCTCTTCCACCCACTGTAGACTTTGTCTACGGGTCTACGCACACTCATCTCCATACACGTACCATAATTTTAGTAGGATTTCTGCAGGTTTTACACCAGTTACGACAAAAAATCTGATCACAGCACGTTGCTTAAAACTGAGTCAGTCATTTCTGCGACCGAGTTAAAAATCTTGTATCCGAAAAACACCCGTAAAAAACGAACCAGACCCCCGATTCCCATTAAATGTTCACTGAGACTGAGTGGAAAGATCTATCTAACCAAGTGCATGCGCGCTAGTCATGCAGTGTTGCCAGTTCACACGCCATAACTAAATTCTCGGAATTTAATTGCCACACCTCGTAAGTATTTATGGAATATTTTCAGCTATATGTATTATTTATTAAATATGGAGAACATCATTAACACCATTATTCAAGAAAGAGTAAACAAAAGTATTCATTACAATTACATTGATATGTAATTTAGCATTTCTTATATTTTTGTTTGTTGGAAAAACAGTAACAGTTTGTAAAACACATGTAGATCTTCATTGAATATCGGTAATTCGATCATGATAGATTAAGGAGCGTTTATTTAATTTTCTTTCTCATGTTTCCCATCAAATGTCCCGTTTAGAGACGGGCCATTCGTCGGTGGAAGAGTGCTTTATTAATTCGACACAATACAACTTCATTATGCCAAACGGCGCTCGTCTTAAATTTTCTTCGAGGATAATTTGTCCTTTCTACAGTCCGAAAAAGGGCCGGTATTAAAATGGTCCCGATTGAAATGGGTACCGAGTATGTACCGATAACTTTACGAGTAACTTTTCAACTTTTCTCTCCCTCGGTCGCTCAGCGCTTGTTAACCGGATGATTCCCTTCTCTTTCCCGCGCCGTCCGATGTAAAGGTGTAGTGGAAAGCTTCGCGGTATTCTCAGTTATGTATATTGGCAGAACGTAAGAGCTAACATGTACAAATCACGTTTTGCTGCAGCGAAAATGCAGTTTTATTTAAAATCCTCCACACTTATATTATTGTCAGTTTTTACGATTTGTTGTTGCAATATGACTGAGAGATTTTAGTTAATTTTACTCTACCGCGGGGGTGAAACGCGGGTTGTTATATCGAGCTGTTAGTCCGGGGTTGGTTGCACAGCCGGCTGTAGCCAGCGTGTCAGTCGGGAGCCGTGCCTCGAAGAGGATGGTTCTGTCGCGTTTTCTTTCGATTCAAATTTTCCTACGAACAGCTCTCGTAGCTCCGTAGGTGTTGTGACTATTTATGAATTTTCAAAACATTTTCTCACTTAATTAGCATAATATCACCAATGATACATTTAATTTAATTTGCCAGTTGGTGAGAGTACTTTTGACAATATTGTGAATTCGTCATAAGATTTGCTTTGTTTCAAAATTTGAAAGAGAGTAGCACAATCTGACAGGTTGAGATGCCATTGTGTTTTTTTTTAAACAATTGAATTTATTTTAGTCTCAATTGTAAATCTAATAATATTCATAACATTAGAATACATAGCAAATAATAAATAAAATAAGCTGTTTAAAATATAATAATTATAACGTAGTGAAATTGTGTATAATATGATGTAAATTTATGTGATAATTTGTGGTTATTTGAAGCTAATTTACTTCCTATTGGCTCTCTTCTTAAATTACAGACATCTTGGGAATACAGGTAATTATTTAAAAAAATAATAACTATTAAATATGTGCATGTTTGTATACTAATCAATTTATTCTTAATCAAATAATTTATTATAACTTGTTTTTAGTGATAACATAAAAAAGTATTTTTCTGTGATGCGTTTTTTAGAAAATTTATCATAAGAGAATTATAGTTTAAGTAAATTACCGCGCAAAGAAGCCAGTAAGAAAATTTATGAATTTATATAAATTTGCATAATGAAAGTCAGAAAATGATTTGACTTTTGAGTAAAACGTTTTAAAGGAGATGGAATAATATAAGTTTATTGCGGCTGCTCTTATTTTCATCTCCTTAAGTGATATAGAAAATGCAAATTCTTAAGATGTTGTAACAATACTTTGTTTTTCGCGGCTTAGGTTCTTCGAGAAGGAAAGTACGAATAATAAGGAGCAGTATACTTTTATTTAGTTGTATACGAGTATATTAAACATTCGATGCTTGTATGCATATTTTACGATAAATGACAGTTTCTGCTCAGAACAAAGGTTTATAGGTTGTGCTACTTTTAATTTTATATATTGGTCGTATATTTTTATATGAATCTCTTAATCTGTCAGTCTGTCGATGTCAGTAAGCCTGTTGAAACCCTTCGCTGTCGAAATAAAAACAATAGTGAAAGTAATAAATACGAATGAAAACGTCAGTTTTCTAGAGATTTTATTATATTTTATGGGAATGATATGTTTCGCCCTTCTAAGGTAGTATCAAATGTCACATTTGATAATGCCTTAGAATAGAGAAACATGTCATTCTTATAAAATATAATAAAACTTCTAGAAAACTGACGTTTCCATTCGAATTAATTATTGTTTATGGAGTTTTACATCAATGTTTAAGAAACAATAAATAGTAGAAGTAGTTAATAAAAACATAATTTTATTTTATTATAACTTGTGACATTTAAAAAAATAATTAAAACACTAAAATATTTTGTTTCACAGCACTTATTTTGTTTTTTCAAACACTGCCAACTATTTACATTCCAAGTGGAGCAGCATCAGGGAAACAAAACAATGTTTTTCAATATAATTTAGATCAAGATACTTTCTGAAGATACATGTTTTGAGAAATAATATTATCATTCATTATGTTTTCATAAACATAATAATGTGTATTTTAACACAAATGAGATATCATAAACACATTAAAAATACTTTGGGTATTCAATAAATTTAGTAATGATATAATGCTTAACATACATTCAGAATGCATTTTAATAACAACGTTATTTGTAATTTTGAAAAAAGTATTTCCTTTATAAAATAATAACATTTTTGAACAAAAGTAGATATTGTTTTATCAGCGAACAAATCGTAAAAATATATACTACAATAATTATTTTTATTTAAACTAAAAAAAATGTATTCGTACTAATTGAGTGACTTTCAGCTTATTATGAACATTGAATGATTGATAAAGTTTTAAAAATTATCTATAAAATTTAAATTTTCGAATCGACGACGAGGAAAACGTGGCACAATCAAATACATTAATTATTGATTGCTGGCAATGTGAGGAGTTGGAGAAATCAACGTGCGTGCATGACACGATGTATGAATGTTGAGAAAACGAGGGAAATATGTCAGGAAAAAACAATGTGGCGATCCGTTATTTATACCAATCCCTTCGGGGAGACAGCGTGATTGTTAGTTATTTTGTTACTTATTATAAGTCAAAAAAGAATAAGCTGTCATACGCGCTTTTTTAATTTAATTTATCTTGTTATAAAAAAAATTATACATATTTTTTTCTTCTATATACGTCATACTTTGTGTTGTTATGATGGTTTATTTCTATTTTTATATTTTATACACTTTGTACATATATACAACATTTTTAATAAAAATAAAATTATATAGACATATTTCTGTCAGACCATGTAAACAACAAGAATTTTATAATTTTTTTGTAAATATGTATCTTTACTGAAGACGGTCTGTTTGTCCAAAACATGTCTATATAATTTTATTTTTAATAAAAGTGTTGTATATACAAAGCGAAGAAAAAATGAAAAAATAAATATATATATTTTTTTCAGCCAGTATTTGATATTTTTAAAAACAAACATTGAATATATTATAATAGTTAAATGTATAATAAAAAAACGAAAAGGCATAAAGCACACAAAGAAGAAATTTAACCACTTGCTGTTACGAATTATATAGGTTTTTTTTTGTACAAACGAAAGAAAAAAGGTTAACATCTCACTAAAGGTACATATTTAGACTATTTTTAATTAACGTAAAGTGAAAATCCGTTGATAACACCCTAAATAACTCTGGCAGTATTTTCCGAGTTACTTTGTGACGGGTGAACAAAAAATGCTCCACGTTACAGGGCCGTCCTTTCTTTCGGTACGGGATGAGTAGTACTCGACTGTATGCCTGTTGGATACGTATGGAATACGCGACACGTACGTGGGTGTATAGCCGCCGGTAATTTACATTTTTCACATTGCGCACTCCACTGCTGTATACAAAATTTCTTCCAATAACGGTTTGCTACAATTTATTTTAAGTAATTTCTATTTTAAATTATAAGGAAAAAATCTTGTTTACTACTTTTTATTAAAGACTTTAAACAATATTAGACGTTAAGAAATTTATGATAAATACATTTCCATTTTCTTTATCTCCTTTAGTAAAAAAACAGTTTTGAACTCCAGCAGACAACATTTGCAGTATATATTTGAATGTATTATATCTAATATAATCTTTTTACTTATTTCTACTAAATTGTACGTAAAAAAATATTGTATAATAATTGAAGACTGGGATCTCTCTGAGCTATAAAGGTAGCCAATCGTATTTCGAAAATTGTTTTAATATGCAAATAAAGCCAGCTGGCAATGGGTGTTAAAGTATAAGAAGTAATGTTCCTTTAAAAAGGAATAAAATATTCACTGTTAGAATTTAAAACACTGTTATAATATCACAATTTCTTTTTATTCACTGAGAGTGTCGCGGCCGCTGTTTCGCCAACTGGTGTTACAATAAACTTAATGTAACATCTTTTATTGTAACACCTGATAATGCCAACATCGGTTGGCGAAACAGTTGTCGCGACACTCAGTGAATAAAAAGAAATTATGATATTATAACAGTGTTTTAAATTTTAACAGTAAAATATTGAAGCATCATAGTGTTTCGGCCGAAACAATGGACTATTGAATACAATATTTCATAACTCTCGAGACAATTTTTGTTAATAATCACGTGAATTAAACTATTTAACGTACTTATATCGAAATTTTCTAAATAACTACTATGATAAACCGACCGCCCAGAAATCTTTTAAATGATACTTACAGAAGGTACAAGCAATACTAAAAAGAAACGTACACTATAATAGTATAAGTTATAAGACGGCTGTTTGTTTCAATATATTTTTTTTAAACTTTGATTAACGAGCTTATTACCTCAGTTATTAACATTCCTTTAATGTATACTTGTATGGTTGCTCTTCGCTATGGGATGTTAATTAAGTTTTTTGATAAATTTCCTTGCTAGAGTTTGGTTTTCAGCAATGTGTAACATTTTTGCTCATGGTAGTTTCTCGTTGCTTTCTACTTTTCTGTTTATAACTGGTTATTTGAAGCCAATAACTGTTTACAACTTTTTAGATGCTGATTCTCATGACATGTGATAGGTAGCTAATCTATTGCCATTTTATTGTAACGTTGAGATGTGATCGTTTCGACTTATGTGTGGTAAAACGATGTATGATAAATTTTCAAAAGCTGATATCAGTAAGAAATGTAAAACGAAAGAAAGGATATCGAATACAATTATGAACGGTCATAGGCTTTTATGGTACGAGTACATGTGGAATGCATATATAATCATTTGAATTCTACGACACCAAAAACAGCGTGATTTTTTTTTCACACTGTCATCGCCGGGAATCGAACCCAGGACCTTAGCTGTTGCCACTTTGCCACGAACGCCGTCATAACTTTATTGAAATACGATTTTAAATGATTTGTTTAAAATTGAATAAGTTCTCTGCATAACGTGTAGAAATATAACCCAGAAGTATTTCTCTGAACAAAATGATAACGAACCTATATGAGTACATTGAAACAACGGAGCTCTGGTTTTTGTAACTTGACTCATACAAATATCAAGCATTCATTTGTAGTTGCATTTTACTTTTGTGGTGGAATGTGAGATAGCAATATAAATTATTGTTTATTTAATATGCAGGAGAATGCATTTAACTATACTTCTTCTTCTTCTGATTGTAGATCTTGTGATCTGTTTATGCAGGATATCAACTTTCTTCCTGTGATGAAGGCAACCAGCCTTCTCACCATCTCTTCGGTGGTCGTCCTGGTGGTCGACGGCCCTCTGGAGTCTCGTGCATCACGATATTAGGAATTCCTGCTGGATTCATTCTCTCGATGTTGTTCCTCCAGAATCGTTTTCTTTGCCTACTCCATCTCACTATGTCTTAAATTTTGCCGGATTTGCGAATTTCTTCATTGGGTATCCTATCTCTAAGAGTTCTCCCCACAATAGGTCGCAATGTTCTCATTTCTGCTACTCTTAAGAGATGTTTGGTTCTGACAGTGTGCTCTTGCTTTGATTCCGTATGTAATTATGGACCTGATGCATGTTTTATAAATTCTAACTTTGCTTTCTACTAGCATATGCTTATTGTCCCAGACAGTGTCCCTTAGACATCCGGAGATAACTGCAGCTTTATCAGTCTGTTTTTTAACTTCATTACACTCAGATATCTGAACTTCTTGTTCTATAGGTTTATCGTCTACAACCAATTTGCATCTGAGAGGCTGTCTGGATATTGTTAGACATTTTGTTTTTGCGATGGATATCATCATATTATACTTCTCAGACGCAAGATGGAACTTATCAAGCTTCTTTCATTTAACTATACACAAACTATAAATATTTGTTTCTTCTACAATCGCCATTACTTTGTGTTGTGGATAACTTTTTGAAAACATTGTGTTTTCCTATAACTGTCCAGTCTGTCGATGCTAGCGAGCCTGGCGAAACCGATCGCTGTCTAAATAAAGACAAAAGTGGAAGTAGTTAAAAAACATCGTTTTATTTAATTATTATTTAAATGAACTTCCATCAAGAGATTTCAGTAAAATCATTTGATTATCGTTTCATATAACTTTTATAATAATGTTTCAGGACACAGAAACTCCTCTCTGTGTAGTTTTTTTTTTAAATAAATTATACACCGATAAAGGACTTCTGTTGGACTTGGAAAGTGCAAAAAAATATCCTTAGAATACAATGTATTCAAAAAGTTACTCAAATAAATATTCAATTCATCAGTCGCGAATGGACGGGGAATGAACCTAGGTAATTCAATAATGTAATTGATAAAAGGGCACAAATTTACAGAATTTCTCTGATGTTTTCTCAGTGAAATTATAAACAAAACTTATCTTCAGATTCTGATTCTGAAGCTACATATCATGCGGTCCTAACACAGTGCAGTACGCGATGCGCATCAAACAACCCTCTTGCGATGCAGTTGCGGGGAAAGGATCCGTATGTACTATTTAAACACACCCTCGTGTCACTGAAGCTTTTCGCTGTATAGATATAAAGTACGATTGTGCTTAAACCACCTTTATAAAAAAAATAGAGACTTGTGTATAAAAAAAGTTAATTTAATAATCTCACAATGAAAATTTACCTTGCTGAAAGATTCGAACATGAGGTATTTCACTCTCCGGAAGAAAGCACTAACAGTAAAACTGTAGAATTGTGTCTATTTGCACCAAAATTTCGGTTAATTAAATTTAAGACTATTTTTTGAAAGATTTATTCTATCTAATTGGAATGGAATGTCACGAATAAATGTAGGTACAAAAATCATTTGACATTTGATAATGCTTAAGCAAGATATAACATGTCATTTTCATAAAATATAATACCATGACGTTTTCATTCATATTGAATATTTAATGTGGAGTTTTACACCATGATTCAAGATATAATAAAGATTATCAAAGTTTTCATTAATTTTTTTTATTTATTTATGTATAACTACCCCCACATTTTCATAGATATTAGCAGTAATCACATACCGTTAAAGAAATTATGCGTAAATAAATTATTTCTAATAATAATGCCATTGCAATAAAACTGAACATTTAAAGTATATTTCAAATGCATGTGTATTGCGATCACTCCAGTAAGAAAAATGTTTTTTTGAAAATATCTTTTTTTATATCTTAAACAGCCGTTGTCGCCCACTGAAGGATATATGTTAGGCATCCTCCTTACATCTTCATGTATTTTTATCTTGTGCCTTTCGCATGCAATCGCCAGCAGTTCTTCAAATGCCATCGGACTATCGTGTGGACACGATTTAAAAAAATATATATTACAATATAGTATTAAGATTCAGATGAGAATCTGTAAAGCATGCGGAAGACCAATAATAAAATATGGCGTCGAAGCAAGGCCAGACACAGTAAGGACCAAACAAGTTTTGAGGACTTCCGAAATGAAGACACTGAGGACGATATCAGGCAAGACACTGAGAGATTGCGTGAGGTACACCAGAATAAGAGAGATATGTGAGGTTGAGGAAAAAGGGACTGGTACGGTCAAGTTCAAAGAATGGACACCACCAGACTCCCCTATATTGCATTGCATAATCAGCCTCATGGGACTCGTCCTCGTGGAAGACCTCCTAAAAGATGGAAGTACAGCTGAGAATCTACTCGTACCTCACAGGAGGAGTAACACTTTGGAGAACAGACCACATAGGTCTACAATAAGGAAGAAGAGGAAGAAATATAAGACAACTAATTATAAACACATCATGAAATTGGAAGCCCGTACACAAACATTGATATAATATTATGAAAGTAGTATGTTATTTTTCTGTAGGTAATAAATATTTTTGAAATGACTGATTTTTAAGTCAATGAGTTGGTTATATGACTTTTAAGGTTTCGTTAATTGTGTTATGTAAGACTTAATAATCATTTAAATTATTAAATTGAAATGTTACTAAAGTAAGCATATTTATATACAGTATAAAATTGCTTTCAACAAAATCCTGACAAATGCAGGCATTTCCCGGAGTAATTAATATCTTACGAAACACAATAACGCTTAAATATTTTCACGCATTCAAAACAAAAAGTAAAACGAAATTTTTTACAAAAAATTCTCTGGGACAACCTTTGCTTAATTAAAAATACAATGAAATTATACAAAGGACCCGAGGCTCGGCTGAAGCTGGAACCGTTGCCTAATTCTGAGAAAAATTACACCGAAGCATTCATAACTCGCTTCCTTAATTGGTGGCATTCTTCAGACGAGAAATCTTCAAGTTTAAATTAATAAATCTCGAAAGGAAAAGAGCAAATTTGATTCAGAGTAATATTTACCGTTTTGTTTAGCTTTCGAATTAAGTTATATCAAATTTAGTCAGGGATATCTCAGACACAATTTTAAATAAAGGAACTTCATATACGTAACGGTGTGCATCGTATTATACCTGCAAGCTAAGGTTTACATTTGATTATTGCTAGAATAAATTAATCTATTATTTCAAATTAAACTCTTTACTGTTTCTTATATATTCAACATAACTTTGTGTTGATGATGTTTACTTTTTTTATATACTTAGTATACAACACTTACTTTCTTAAAAAAAAATACCAAACATGTTTCGGACTAACAAGCCCTTCATCAGTGATATTATATAGAAGTTTTGCTGTTTTCATGCATGGTGTCATTTCAGAGCATTTTATAAAAATTAGAGTATGTCCTATCGTGGCACCTCCAGGTATTTGAGTCCATTTTCTTTCTTGAACAATGATGTTAAATTTTATTTAAAATAATTTATACGAATTAAATGGTCTGTTTTCTAGAAGCTTTGATATATTTTATGGGAATGATATGTGTCGCATTATCACATGGACACTTTTGATAATGCCTTAGATGTTGATTCCGTTGGGAACCTATGCTATAGTTCATTATAAGATGGACACAGGTCTTATATTGTATATCGTCACCATCCTTTAGATGTTGAATTTCAACCTTTATTTTTTTAAACTCGGAGATCGACATCCATCATATTAGTGAAAATACGTTCAGAAGGAAGAAATACTGGAGAGTATCCTGTCTTCCTAATGTCGAACCATCTATCATGCGTTTCTGGTAGTATACTATACATAATAGATTATTTTTCCTGTTCTCAATAGATGCCTTGAAAATTAATTTTGTAATGTCTATTAATAAAATAAACTGATTTGATAGTCCATTGTTTTGGCCGAAACACTATGATATTTTAACATTTTATAACTGTTAATTCAAAAACTTTGTTTTTGATTCGAAAAATTACGAAAATTTGACATTTGATATATATTTTTGTAACACCTGATGATGTCAACATTGGTTGATGAAACAGCTGTCGTAAAGTAAAATAAATACAATTTGTGATGTAAATCAAAGTTTTTGAATTTGTTGATGTCCCTGAGACATTTAAAATGAGCGATTTCCAGTCGGGGCAGAATTTCAATAAAAGTCCTATTCGCTCGCTACAAGATGATACACGTTTTGATTGCAACATATTACTTTCTCGTGAAACACGACAACAAGTTATCGCAAATATTTCTCATATCTGTTTCTCCTAGGGACCTTCATCACGTCACTCATTGTCACCTCCCATTGTCAAATTGTGAGCTGGGGCGGCAATATTTTAGATAAAACTCAGACGTCACAATGGGGCTTTGTTTCCCCGAGCTGCCAAGGAACGCGTAGAAAAATTCAGATGTCATAGCGTTAAAGAAGTGGAGTTAAGCGACGACTTTATTGCAAATATCGCGGGGGAAACTTCCATTTTGGTGAAGGATTTATCCATTCATATTATGGGGGATCATTTTATATGGATATTAGTTTTTTGATTTTTTAAAAATAAATTCTGTAATGTGTTATAAAGGTGGCATAATTATATAAAGTCACATTGTCGTATATGCTGGTTGACGTAGGATTTGAATATTTATTTTAGTCGTGGTAAAACGTTGAAACCTACTACTCCTGATTAATTTATTGTGGGTTCTTCATACGAGACTTGTCAACATATTGTTCACTATAGTATAGGTTCACAATGGGGGCGGTGGTGGGTCAAGAGTTAAATGGGGGGCATTGAGGCTAAAAGGGGTATGATTTTCATTAATAATAATGAAACAATTTTAAATTACTGTTTTCATAAATAAACAATTTAAGATACTATCTAAATATACAGTTCTAAAACAATCTTTTTCATTTGAACTTTGTGATTATAAATTATTATAAATAATTTACAACCTATTATTTTTCTTCTTTATAAATATAAATCTGCGATCTGTATAGATAGGATATCTGTGATGAAGATATCTAGCTCTCTTTCTATTTATTAGATGGTAGTCCTGGTGTTCAATGGTCCTCGGGAGTTTCGTGAATTACGATCTTAGGAATCTTCATTGGTTCTATATAAACATTTTTTTTTTAGTTATACAACAGGTCGTTTGAACCCAATTACTGTATACAATTTATTTTTAAGCTCGTATATTGATTCTCGTGACATGTGATAGGTAGCCAATCTATCGCCATTTTATTGTCACTTGAATTCTACACCAGACCAAAGACAGTGTGACAATCATACTGCCATGCCGGGACCTTCGGTATGGAAGTCAGAAATCTTACCACTCTGCCATGAAGGTCGTCTTCTCGATGTGGTCCCTCTGGTCTTTGCCAAGTCCATCTCAACATGTCACCAATTTTGTAGGCTTAGGTCTATCTCTAAGGGTTGTAAACACGATTTGGTAAACTATTATGTGAGAAGGCTCATTAATTTTTTTATGTTGGAGGGGGTGGTTGGGTAACCTATAAACCACAAGTATATACGATATATATTTTAAAATATATTATATTAAAACATGTCGAGGATTTTGGCAGTTCGCTTCGTAAGCAAGCTGTGATGATAAAAAAATTAAAATATTCAAATTTGATACTGTTTTTTAATAGGTTTCGCTTGTTACAAATCAATTTATTTCATTGTTAGTAAACGTCAACTTTTTTTTAACACACAATATATTTTCTAGAAATTAAATAAAATTGACTTGACAGTGAACGTCCATTTCAGGAAATTCCGTACCATACTCGTATACAATTAATAAAAGTTAAAACTTATTATTCGGGTTAAAGGTATCATTTCAGCTTGCGGAAGTTCGAAAGCAATTATTTCTACTCAAATTAAGTCGTAATATTAAGGTTTCCAAACCCTCTGATTCAAAACGTTAGATCTAGGGTTCTGTTATTGATTTTTAAATATTCTGCAAGGCTCTGCGGAATTATGAAAACACAAAATTATGTAATTTCAAAAGAAAACACTTCCACGATTTTCCCCATGGAAAACACAATAAAAAATACGTTTCTTCCTAAGGAATACAACTTTTTGTTTGTTGAAATTTGTTAACCGCGGTAAAGTTAATTAATACTTTATTCATATTTATTTTAAATGACTTTTCACTCTTGAAAATACGTGCACACCAGAATCTTGATTGTGTGTTTACAGATTCTTTGATATTCGAAAGGGTTACTGATAAATTCAATTATTGCTACAATCTTCAATCCAAAGCGTGTGTTGGGTAAAATCCTAGATACCTGGATAACAAGTCAAGCGTATTGACCCCTTGATCACCACCGGTCAGTACAATATGAATGTACATTTTTGAATGTTTCAATCCTAGCGATTGGTTGGCAGCAAAGTCTATTAACATCTTTGCTGGTCTTGAAAATTATAATTTTTAGAAATTAAGAAAATTTTAATTAGAATAATTAGAGATTGGTCATGTTAGAAGTCGAAAGAATCAACGTGCGTGTATTATTTGCTGAGGAAGCTAGAGAGGTATGCCAGGATAGAATAGTGTGGCGGTCCATTCTCTCTGCCTACCCCTACGGGGAAACGGCGTGATGGATTGTTGTTGTTGAATACATTTACTGTATACCATTTTTTAGCTATTTTCATGGCATGTGATAGATAGCTAGTCTATCGCCATTTGTATTATTATGTGGATTCTACCAGACCATTGACATCGTGAGATTTTTTATGTGTCATCTCCGGGAGTTGAACTCGGGACATTCAGTGTAGCAATTATAACTATTGTCACTCTGCCATGAAAGCTTATTATATTGTAGTATAATTATAACGCAGTGAATATTGATGTTCCCCCATTTAATATATATGTTCGTTTCTGTAAATGTGTCTCATCGAAGCTTTCGCTTTAATAATTTAATGTTTAGAAGAGCTCAAACATTTTCCTTATCAGGTATATCAAAAGCCGCTTACTTTTAACATCGTAAGTACCATAAAGTTGTTTCAAAAACAGTGTACATACAAAGAAGTTAAAATCTAGATTAGGTTTTTCTTTAACGTTCGTTGCGTGTAAGAAATTTATAAAAATATTATAAGGCTGAAAGAAACAACAAAGAATTTGGGACGCACATTATTTAATGAGAAAAAATATTTAGTTTTTTATTCAATTACTTTCGTGGCTTTTGAATTTAATTTATTTGATACAAACTTTTAGATGTTTCTCTATTAAAATGATTCATTAATATAATACTTACTAAAACCACACATTTTAACGATAATTGATATCACAAAACGTTTCATTGCCACTTATTCTCACAAAATGTTTTGTTCTTTTTATTTTCTCAACAAACATTGCAAACAAAATTTTGTTTTAAGTAATCTATTTAGAAGAGGCAAAATAATATTTGTATAATACCAGGAACGTATAAGAGATGGTTCCACCTTAGGAAGACAAGATACTCTCTAAATTCAAGAGTATTTGTTTTATTTATGTACTTTAACTAATATGAAAGACGCCAATCTCTGAGGAGACCGCGTTAAACAGACTATTTGCTATTCCCACCGGTGGTTCTACAGGTTCCGTGATGCAGGTTGGTTCTGGCGGCCGGTAGGTAAAACAATCTATGCTGTCGCTGTCGGAGATATCTATCAGAGACCAACATCCTCCAGCACGGCCGAGTTCTGGAAATATCCTCTGATTAATCTAAAGTAATGGATTATGAGATGTCCAAATTTTCGAAGCTGCAGAGAGTTGGTTCCAAACATTCCCAAAAGCCCTGCACTTCTTTTACTACGGGGAAAGGATGACATGAGCAGACATTTCAGAATAACCTGAAGAAGAAGTCTGCACAAGACATAGTGGTGTGGAAGGGAATGTAGGATGTTTTTGTCCAGGAGTAAACGAGAATATGGTGAAGACGAAGATTCCTAAAAGAAATTCGACGACCTTCGTGACAGAGTGGTTAGAAGCTCTGAATTCCATACCGAAGGTCCCGGGTTCGATTCCCGGTGATGGCAATGTGATTGTCCCATTGTCTTTGGTCTGGTGTAGAATTCACGTGACAATAAAATGGCGATAGATTGGCTACTTATCACATGTCATGTGGATCATCAATATAATAGCTAAAAATAATGTGTGTACAGTAAATGGGTTTAAGCGATCTGTTGTATACAAGAAAAAAATAAATAAATAAAAATAGCGTGGGATAGAGCCACGGATAGCTATCATACTCCCTCGTGTAGAGATTCTCCCTTTTTTATGAACCCTCTCCAGCATTATGGAATTGAGAACTCGCGTTGACTATAAATATAGCATATGAACGGTTGCGTTAGTCTTTAACTGGCCTATCGAGGGCAGTAATAGGGGGTCACATGTTTGGCGAGAAATGGATGTTCTACTGTGGCATTAGCGTCCTGATTAGTAGTATTTCTGAACACGGATCACGTGTGACGATTATGAAAGGTAATTTTCCGAGCGGAGTCAGGTAATGATCAAAAAAGTCACGACCCCGTGTCGTTATTTATTTCCCTCACGCAAACTCCACTTCCTCTTTTTATTTTGCTACAAATTTCTTTATTTTACTTGGATAAAATTCATCGCGAAACGTCATACTTTGCGACATGAAATTTTCGTTCTTACTTAATGATATTCATTTCTGCAAGGCTTAAGTGATGTTCAATATTGTGTTCAATAAGTGTTTTAACTAAAAAAATTTAAAGTATCATTAATATGCTTTGTAAATATGATAAGAAATGAAAAAAGAATGAAAAATAAAATGTAAAAAGCCTTTTAAGGGGTTTTCCGGTCGAAACAGGAAATATTAGTGGATTTTTAACTAAATACAAATTTTAAAAAGATTTTTCACATATTATTTTATTTTCAATATGACATTTTGACATTTGAAATAAAAAAATATATTTTAAAACTGTTAAAGAATAAACATTGTTTTTTGTAACACCCGATGGTGTCAACATTGGTTGATGAAACAACTGTCGCGTAAAATAAAATACAATTGTGATACAAAAAACAAAGTTCAACAAAGTTTTATTCATTAACATATTCAAATGTTAAGGCATCATAGTGTTTCGGCCAAAACAATTGACTATGTATATTTTTAATAATGAATGGTTAAGAACACTAACTACCTAACTAACCATCACGCCGTTTTCATTGTAGGGAGGATAAACCGCATACTGTTCATTCCTGACATAACTTTCGCGATTCTTTTACATTTGTATACCGTTACACGCACAGTCGTCGATTATTTCTACTTTGAAAATGGTTGCCTTTAAGTAATTGATGGTTCAGAAAGTATATGTAAACGATGCGAATAGAAAACGCTTAAGACGGAGAAAAACGTAGCACGATCAAATCAATAATTTATTTAATATCTGACACACGAGGAGTCGGAAAAATCGACGTGCTCGCATAATAAGTATGTCAGGAAAGAAGAGTGTGAAGAGTTTATTTTATTTATAAAGAATTAAGACTATTGTATAGGTACATGTTAGAATAACAACAAAATCATAAAGCTAAAAATAAAAATGGCTCATTATTAAAAAAAGGGATTTTGTGTCGTTGTCAGAATTGAACCAACATACGGAGATTACTTCTGAGAAAAACGTTTTATTTTAAATGCTGTTAGATTTGTGATGAAAAAACACATATAAAAAAGTTTTAAAAATCTTATTACTAATGTTAAAAATAAATTTTTAATTTGTTTTGTTTCTTTTGTGTTCAAACATAATTTGTAGAACACTTTTTAGGATGTTTGCCTAGGAGCAACTTCTTATTATATATGAAAAAATTAAGTTTACATAACCTCAAACTGAAATAACGTAAATAACGTGGCTACATAGAAACGTGAATAATTAATTCTATTTTATACAAAGCATTAATCTTCGTGCAAACACATTTTAGTGTGTGCTCGGAAAAACGGCGAGCACTCGCCGCAAAGTGGAGACTGAATGCGGCGGATTTGAACAGCTCGATGTAAATTATTCACCCTTTCGTATTAGGTGTTTGGTATTTGCTCGCCCTCTTGCATCGTTTGGGGTCTTAGTGAGTTGTTAGAAGTCGGGAGGCGGGGATTTGACCATTTACAAACAAGGCTTGTTTGTCTTTGTGTTTGTGTATCGAATGTTATTTGACATTCTCTGGTTTGGCTTATACCCTCGTGAGTTGTGGGCACACCGCGCACTTAGCGGAGAGCTGAATGGTCCTAGATTATCGCTGTTAAACTAGATAGTTCATAAAAATACATACTTTGTTACATTGAAATTCATTGAAAAAATAAAAACGTGGTTTAAAAAATATTGAAATAAAAAATAAGTTTATATCAAATTTTCATGTGAGGTACTCACTTTGCGGTTAGACATTTTTAATTATCACACATATAAAGTATAATAACACTTTTATTTTAACCACGTAATTGTTGTTATGCCAAGAAGTTTCTATAAATTTATGTAAATCTGTATTTTTATTTAGTTTTTATATTACCCTGATGAATCTTGGTAATAGAAAAACTAGTTGGCGTAATGACAATTGAATTTTATTATTATTATTATGTATTTAATTTTTATATGCAATAAATAAATTTCATATTTTTCTTCCGATAATAAAGGTGTAAAACTTTCGAAACACGCCGAGAAAAATACACAAAAAATGGAAAAAAAGAAAATATTAAAATAAAAAACAATTTTTTTAAATGTAATTTTTATTATTTTATTTTATTCCTACCCATTTTTTTAGCTAGCTAATCATCCAGTGAGATGATAATAAAAATATGGTAGCGAAATACTGAAACTAAACTTAAAAAAAAAACCATTATGAAACCTATTATTTTTTGCAAAATATTTTTATTTTCATCTTTGAAATTCTCAATTAATCGTAATTTTAATAATATTAATATAAAATAAAATATTTTAAAATGAATAATATTGACTGTCCACTGGTTTCGATGCTATACGTGCTTTCCGCAGAAATATCAATAACTTTACTTTAGAAACGCTTGTAAAATAAATCTTGTGATTGTCATTATAAAGATACGAATAATTTCGAATCCTATTCGGAGTTAAATACATCATTGGTTAATTACTTGAAAGTGTAAAAAAAGTCAAATAAAAAATCACGTAAAATGAAGACAGGGAAAATGGTGTCAGCTTTGTGACCGTATTACGATTATTTTGTAGCCGGTAGCTAAACTTACCACTTGCGCGTGTTGGTAATGGTAATAAATGGCCAACACGGAGTGCGGGGGTGATTTCACCGCAGCGCTTATCAATTTTTATCACCCCTGTCGTCTGATTCAAAAACTCGTTCTAAATAAACACCCGAAAATATTAATTTTGAAAACAAAATTATTGAAAAAATGAAATTGTTTTATACATAATATTTATTATAACAGTGTTGTTTTTATTTTTCTATAAATGAATATTCATTATTTAAATATAAAATTAATTTTTTAAATATGCTCTTTTTGAATGTATACAAATACTTGTAGACGAATACTGGATTTTACCCATTGCGGGTTATCATTTAGGATTAATTGTATCTCAATAGAGAGGAAGATGCAAATTGGAAACAATATGGTGGTCGGGGCGTTTACAGGACTTATGACATGTCATTGGTTGGGTTAAGCGCACGCTTAATGTAATACAACATTCCCCATTCTTACCTTCTTCCATATTCTGTTTCCAATTTGCATCTTCGTTTCTATTGAGATACAATTAATCTTTAAAATATATTTGTTTCTTCTGCTATTTAAACAGGCCAATTTTCAATTTAATTTGTTGTGAAATATTTTAAAATAAAAACTTTATTTCTTCCAAATATTTCTTCTGCTAATCAGACGATTAATTTCAGACTCAAATCATATTTAATATGGCAAAAAATCTCAATTCTTAGACAAATAAGAATACAGTAGAACGTTGTTTATCCGGATGTCAGTTAACCGGATCCTTAATTATCCGGACAAGCTGAGATGATGAAGCGGTCTTCACCGTGACCTAAGCATTACTAAGCTTACCCCACCACACCTACATAACGTTAGTGTCGGTTGCAACACCCTTTCCCTCCCTCTTCCTCTCGTTCTACCCCGCACCCTAAGGACAGTCAGTCTCCCGCTGTGTTCAAGTTTCAAGTTCAACGTGTCATCTCGCAGTTTCAAAAAAATCTCTGTTTATTTTTCCAGTACTGTAGAGTAATGTAAGCCTTTTTATGTACATGTACTACATACATACTTGTTTTTATAGTAAAAGTTGTAATTTCATAATCAATAAATGAGCTGAGAAAAAATAAATATCGAATAACCCCTTATTTTGCTAATAGAGTTAGGCGCCTGTTTGATTATCCGGAAAACTTCCGGTCCTAATTAGTTCATGGTTACAATTTTAAAGTGAACTATTCGGTATGAAACATATTTTGGAGATTCAACATGTGTTATACTTACTTAGAAAAAATACTTTATTTTTTTAATATGTCATCATCATCATCATCAGCCGTCTGCCATCCACCGCTGGATGTAGGCCTCTCCCAAAGCCCGCCACCGCCCCCTGTCCAATGCCGCTCTCATCCATTTATGTCCAGCAATCCTCTTCAGATCATCGGTCCACCGGGTATGTGTATTAAAAAAATGATATTAACTATACATTTCAAGTTGTAATGTTCTAAACACCCTGCGATTTCAATTGTAATACCATAACATAGCCTAAAATAAGGTTAATTAATTTACCATCCAGTTTCTCTTTGCAAAACAGATCAAGCGGTACTTTAATAACCATAATTGAATAACTGGGTTATTATAGAAAACAAAGGATGTTTTTAGCTATTGTCTTTCCCCTAGATACAAGTATTTTCCAATTAAGAGGGGTGCGTAACACCGTTTAGAAAGCACTGTTCGCCTGTAAATGAGGGTTGAAAAGCGCATCGGTGTGCATTGTTTGACGAGAGGGGCCGATGATTTCCATTTCAAGGGGTAGTTCCAACCCCAATGCCCATGGGCAATTGTTTTCTGATCGATGGTCATTCATCGGTTGTCAAGGGGTACGGTAAAATATAAATTTTTTGTTCATTCAAATCTAGGGTTGAACTCATTTTTCAATCTTTTGTTCTATCTGTGAATCAGGCATATACTAGATTACTTTCCCTATCACAATGACTATAGTGAAAACATAATTTCGGCATAAACAATATATCACGTACAAAAAACAATCGGACTAAGTTAGATATTTTGATCAAAAGACCAAAGAAAATAATTAGATTAGACGTCTACCAATAGAATAATTAAATAAAACGTAAGTTTTTAAACCTATTTTCCCTTTTGTTTTTTTCTACAAGATCGGTTTTGCCAGGCTCCATAGTGACGTCAATGGATCTAGGGGTGTTGTTCGATGCTCACTTGTCGTTAGTCTTTAGTATTACAGTAATCATTTATCCCAATAAACTTTAAGAAGCAGAATTTATCAATAAATAAGGTAAGATAAAACATTTTTGTCTTGATTTAAAATTCGAAGATCTTATGAGATTGACGACCCAATAACTATTTTTAAATAAATATATATTATAATATAGGAAAGTTAATTATTTTTTCGTAAAAACTTTACCACGAAACAACAAATTTTAATTTTAATTATATGGTATAAAGTAAATAACTTTTTATAAATCAATAAAATAATTTTTTTTTTGCCTACAATGAATATTTCATGCCTTCGAATTTATTAATAAATCGTAAACATAAATAATTTTTAAACAATTATTTAAAACTCCGTACTACACAATTTAGTTTTATTAAATGTTATATGAATGACGTGTTCCGCCCTTCTAAGGCATTTTCCAATGACATACAATGTCACATTTGTTAACGCCTTAGAAAGTCGAAACATGGTTTTCCCATTAAATATAACAAAATTATAGGAAACCAGATGTTTTCATTAGTATTAATTAATTAAATTCGCTGATTATTAAAAATCCCAATCCTTATAAAAATGTAGTTGTATAAATAATAGTTACATAAAATGATGTTTTTTTAACTATAGTATATAGTATAGTAGTTGTATAATTTATTCATATATTATAAAAAAAACTGTTGTTATGTAATAAATTTCTATTTTAACATGTAGTCTGAAAACTGATTAACTTTTATAGTACAATCATATTCAGTAGTCTTTTGCTAATCAAAACACGTATACCAGTGACGGTGAGTGACGTATCTTATTAAACTGAAAAAAAAGCAAGTTTATATAATATTTATTATATAATACAATAAACATATACCATTTTCACCATAAACGAATATTTTCTCATTGGATTTAAAAATAATATTTTTCTTTTCTTCTTCTGCTTTATTTAGGACTGTGTCCTGTTATTTCTCGGAGCCTGTTCCTGGGATGTAGATTTCCAACTGTCTCGCCATCTTTTGGGTGGTCTTCCTGAAGGTCGATTTTCTGTTGGTACTTTATTTTACCCTATATTTATCACTCTTTCAGAACATGATATTTCCACATGATCTATCCAGAAGCGCCTTCTTAGTCTCTATTTAATATAAATTTTGGGTAAAAATAAACACGCGCTGAGTCAGAGAAATCGACGTGCGGGCATGACACGATGTATTAATGTTGGGGAAACAAAAAAGGATGTCAGGAAAGAACAGCCCATTATTTCTGCCTATCCCTTCGGGTGAGACGACGTGATGGTTAGTTGGTAAGTTTAGGTAAAACTTATTTACGCTTGATAATGGCATTATTCTACCAATATTAAGGTAGAAATACTGCCATTATCAGTTAACTGTAACGTAAAATTATGCCACATATTAGCTACGAATAAAATAGAACTTATGTAGAATAATACAGAATTGAAACTTGAAGTTAGTGACACATAATTATTTCACAAAATGTTTTATTGCTATTCAAATGTTATTCATCATTAACAGAGAAAGTGGATTAATACACCTGCCCTCTTCTTACCGATGACAAAAAGGTTTTTGAGAAGTGAACATCAATTTGATTACTGTGAGGATGAATCATGAGCAGCCACGATGGTCGTGGCCAAGTGTTAATTGCTAAGACTGCCACACCGATTGTTACACTTATTATGGCAGTGTGATTGTTACACTGTATTTGTTCTGTTGTAGAATTCACATGTCATGAGAATCAATTTAATTGTTATACTCTTTACGAGCGAGCACGAGCGAGCACAGAAATCTTTTCACACTGAAAATATCGTTTTTTTGTAATTATATATATATATATATTTTTTTTTTGTGATTCCTTGATAGCTTTTCATTCCAAATTATTAAGCAACACTGTTTAAAGATGATCTGCAAGAAAAATGCCTCTTTAGGGATCAAACATTTTTTTTCATCAATTTTAGAGTTCATTTGTAGATTTTCGATTTTTTGACACAAAAATTAAAAGTGCTCCCATAATTTAAATAAATACATGTTTATTTCAAATTAAATTACATAGATATATAACACTAACAATTATCAAAAACCAACAAAATCAGTACATTGTTCCTCCTACTTTTTTTTAATCACTGCTTCAATACGTTTAGGCATGGATTTCACCAAATTATGTATGTAGTTTTGGGAAAAAATTTTATTCACACTTTTTCGATGATATGTTTAAGGTTTTCCTTTGATAGAGGCTTCAGTTTATTTATTTCAATTGCCATTTTATGCCACAAGTTCTCGATAGGGTTTAGGTCAGGACTGTTTCCGGGCCAATCCAGTGTTGGAATCCCATGAATTTTCATATATTCTTTGACCTAAAAATTATTTTAACAGTGTTATATTTTTTAAATATTGTTTTGTGAACATTATAAATCACAGTGTCAGAAAAAAATAAAAGTTACAGTTTTTGCTCGGTGGCACAGTGCAGAGTCATCTTGGAAAATGCATTCGGAATTTTAAGACTGTGTCTTAGACCGACAGTGAAGCATCCTGCTGGACAAATGATCTGGGGATGCTTCTCCTTTTATGGAGTGGGTCAATAAGCATTCATAAAGGAACTGTGAATGCAGAAATTTACAAAAAATATCTGGAAGATTTTATTCCCGCCAATTGAAATGCACGAAGTCTTATATTTCAGAGTGCATTTTCCAAGATAAGTAGCTAATCTATCGTCATTTTATTGTTACGTGAATTCTACACCAGATCAAAGACAGTGTGACAATCATACTGCCATCGCCGGGAATCGAACCCGGAACCTTCGGTATGCCAGTCAGAGCTCTTACCACTCTGCCACGAAGGTCGTCCCACACCGCGCCTACCCTAGATCTTCCCTTTTATGATGCGATGCAGCAGATCGTATTTCTCGTTGCGGAGAATGTGTCCCAAATATGCCATCTTTCTAGACTTCATATCAGACAATAATTCTCTCCCTACTCTAGCTTTATGTAGCATTGTTGGTGACCATATCAGTCTACAAGATCCGCGACATTCAACGATGGAGCCACATTTCAAGTGTTTCTAAAATGTTTATTGGGTTAAATAATAATAATAACAATAACAATTTCACTGAACAAATCCTAAAAATATATTTTTAATTACTTTTTCTTATTTTTCTTATTTTTCTTACTTTTATATTTAAATAAATGCCCTCTTTTTTATTTTCTACTTTGAGTTAAATGTATTTGGATTTTCAACGTATCATCGGACACCACTGCCAGATATATCAAGGAGAAAAATTACAATATATTTGAATAAAAAAAATTGGAATATTTCATTTGTAAGCTAAATCAATTCAAAAACAATGTTTTGGATACCAATCAGTTATAATTTAAATGAAACAAGCGAATTCAAAATTTCTATACCTGAATACAGTGCGGATGACACAAAATCGAACAATTTTGTACCACCACTAACAATCGTTGAGGAGCAAATTTAATATATTTTTTTTAAATTAATTTTATCTGTAAAAAAGGGTTGAAAATGCATATAGAAATTTGTTCCGGTCTATAGGAAGAGACATGCCAACAGTAATGTTAAAATCGTAGTTATTTTTGTTTTTCTTATGCTCATAATCATGGATGAAAACAACAATAACACTATCAAAACTTTTCCCGGAAGGGTAGGCAGATAGGATGGACCGCCGCAATACTCTATCCTAACACACTTATCTAGATTCTTCTACATTCATACAGCGAGTCATCATGCACATGTCTTTTAATATGGCCGATCTTTTAAATTTTATTAATTTGGTCATGTTAGGTCTTCCTTGAGTACTTTCACGTCGTTAACGTGTGCTTTCTTAACTAATCTGTCTTATTTCATGCGTTCAATGTGTCCTAATCAATGCAGTGATGATTTGATAATTCCTTCATGGTATCAGCATTTGAAATTTTATCATACATTAGTACCACACATACGTATCAGGGATCATATCTCTACCGCATGTGTTATGCTTTCATCATACATAAGCGATGGAACCAGAATTCCATTATGGACGGCCATTATCGCTATCATTTGGGCATAAAAGTCGTTTAATTTCGGGCACAAAATTGTTCTTCCGTGCGTCACCTATCCTGTGCTTGAAAATGTATTATTTTCCGTAGCTCTGGGAATTCACTGAAATCCTAGTATATTAGTTATTGATGTTATTTGATTAAACAAAGTCAGCCCGCGCAAGTGAGGTGGACCACGGTACTGTTGACAATAAATAATGTCTACGGTAATTTATGTGTCTGACTAATTGAATTAATTTGTTCACAAATAATACAAGCGATTATGATTGAGTAATGCCCGTAGGCGAAACATATCCTAATTATATTTTATAATGCATCAATCACTATTATTTATTCAGCTAGTAATAACAATGCTATAATCAAAACAACATTACTTAACGTTAAGTTTTGTTTATGGTTTCCAGTTTCATAATAGATTGTTACTATTTGAGTGAATGGCGTATAATATGTTTAAATAATTATAATTGGAATTTTGCAGAAGAGGAAGAACTACATGAACTTTTGGAGATAATATTGGAGAACTACATCAATACGTTTATAGAGATAGGGAAAACGAAGTATTTAAATAAAAAAACAAGGCAAAATATCTTATTTAAGGATTAGTTGTATCTCAATAGAGACGAAGATGTAAATTATTTGAAAACAGAATATGCTTAATGCTTACAAATTATCTTAATAGATGACGCTTGTGTAGATGTCCCTACCAACAGTGAAGTTATTAAAAAAATATTAACATACTCGTATATACAAATTCCAAAAATTTGTTTGACATGGTGTCGTCAAAAGGGCGGAATGTTGAATGTTGTTAAACATAAAGTGATCGCTTAACCCAACCAATGACAGGTCATAAGTCCTGTAAACGCCTCAACTACCATATTCTGTTTCTAAATAATTTACATCTTCGTCTCTATTGAGATACAATTAATCCTTAAAAAACGATTAACCCGCAATGGGTAAAAATCCAAGTAAAAATCCAAGTATTTGTATACAAAAAAAAATCTTTCTTCTGACATCCCATATGATATTCTTTCCAAGTTACCTCGTTTTTTTGTTCACCTATTTAAGGTATGGTATGTAATTAGACAAATAAAATTCTCATCATGCATTAGATTCCAGCTCCTCCGATATGGATATATCTATGGTAAAGTCAGTGAGACAGTGTTCATTAATAGTAAATTATCACTTTTGGAATGATCACTGCCTCATGGACGTCGCCATATTTGGGATCCTTCTGATACATATTGTTTAATTTTATAAAGTAATGTATTACATTACAATATTAAATGAAATATACACACTATTCTCCATTTGCCTGAAGACATTTTATAGTATAGACAACCAAGTTAATAGTGCTCGTATTTATAAGGTCACGACATGACCTAACAATAGATCTAACATGACATTTTTATGGTGTCATGGCAGGTTCCTCCGACAATGACTATCGCTTGAGAGCAGGCGTCTCTGTCCCTGATAGTTTGAAACAACTCCTCAGCGCTTCATAAGCCAGTATTGTCCGTTTTGTTGTGGAGCAAAGAGATTCGCCATGATTCTCTATTTTGTCCCCAATGATTAGGTGCAGAAATTCGTATTTTCTCCCTTGATCACAAGAAGTCAATATCTTCTTCTTCAGACTATTACCGTCCACTCCTGGACAATGACCTCCTCCATTCGCTTCCACGCCACTTTGTCTTGTGCAAACTGCATCCAGATTATTCCGACATGTCTGTTTAGCTTATCCTTCCATTGTAGTTGCGATCACCCTGCAATTCTCGTTGCCGTCAACGTTCTCCAAGTCAGCAGTCTCTTTGTCCATTTTTCGTCTGAGCTTTTGGCTACGTGACTTTTCTATTGTCATTGATTTATTAATTAATTAATTAATTAGTTAATTTATTTATTAAAACATAAAACACAAATGAGAGATAACAAATGAAAATCATTTAGGTGACTCATTTGGACACAAAACGGTGTAACATAGATAAAACAACGACATGAAACCAAAAAAATCATACATATCAGAAGAAACCCAAATATGTCGACGTCAGTGAGGCAGTACTCTTTCCAGAATTTGTAATAATTTTTTTATGAACACTGCCCCACTGACACTGAAAATGTCCAAATCCGAGACGATTAGATTTAAGAGTCGCTACCCGGTGGATGATGTCAGTGACCTTTGTTTTTTCTCTCACAATACAGTTTCTGACCCTGTTTTGAGGCTTATTCCTAACATGGCTCTTTTCATAGTTCTTTGTGTCACTCATAGTTTCTTGGCAGTTTGGTTGTAAATTTGCCTAGTATTTCTTTATACGAGTACAAAAACACGTATATGCTAATTTTGTAATGACATAGGGTCAAAGCACCAATGAATTGCCGTTTAAGGTTCAGCTTGTACTGAAATCCACATTAAAGGCATTAATTTCATTATTTCAGTGTACAAAATAAAAGAAAACAATAAAAAAGACATTGACTTCTCTAAATTCTCTAACTTTTCTTATTGAACTATGAGTATTACTATTAAAATTAATATTTCTCTAAAAAAATAGCACAATCACCAGTAAATGACAACTTCAGGTTATATTGATACAATACATAGATTTTGTTAGATTGTCACATTATGAAACACCCTAACATATAAAAATATGTAAATATTCAAAGAATCGCATAAGAAATAACATTAAAAGAACACTTATCACACTTTTCCTTATAAAAAACTACTAACAATCTCAAAACAACAACGGGAAGACGCACTTTTACCGTTTGACAAGGCACAGTTCAAAACTGATAGTTTTGTTTCTTACCAACAGTTGTCTCTGCCTACCTCTTTTGTGATTGCGTCAAATGTATGAAAAAGTGTTTTACATAATACGGAATGATAATAAAATAAGAATTGTGGATGCGCGGGGACGCCGGTCGTTGGCAAGCTGTGTCCATATTTCAAACAGTCCTGTTAGATAAAATTAACGAGCATTTCCAAGTTGAGCAACAAACAGAAAGAAATAAGCGGCTGGGCTCCGTACGCTCCCGCGGATTAAAGGGTACTATTTTGTGGAATTAAATTTAAATTTCTCATCTCTGGTTGTTAGGTTCCTCTGTTCCTTAATCCAAGGTACCTGAGTTACTTTTATTAAGCAAAGAAGAAACTGGAGCAGGAATTTTTCCTACTACGGTACATTAATAAAAATAAGAACACTTAATTGAAACCGCTCATGGAGTTTTTTATATAAAAAAAGAATGTCTTCCTGCGCTTTTGAAAGTAACATTTATAAGCATGCATAATTTAATGTACTCTTCCTTCGAAAAATATAAAACCCCCACCATTTGAAACGTCTCTTGCATTTCATCTTTAATTATTCAAGTTGATTATATGATCAGATTCAAACAATGTATCGTATTATGTGTCAGGTATTGAAGTATTTGATCACCATATATTTTTCTGCCTTCCTTAATTCTTCCTTATTCACTGTATATTGATTTGACATACTATAATTTTAAGAGTTAAAAACTTTATTATATTAATTTGTTAAACTACATTATTTTAAATAGTCCATTGTTTTGGCTGAAACATTGTGATACTTCAACATTATAAACTGTTAAACGAAAAAAGTTTGTTTATGTATCATAATTTATTTATTTTTCGCGAAAGCTGTTTCGTCAACCTATGTTGACATCATCAGGTGTTACAATAATCTATTAACGATTAAAATTTAATTTTCATGATTTTTCGAACCTTTATGTGTATTTCTTCCTATGTCAATTTGAAAAATTACATTGATATATAATAGTTTTGAAGTTCTTGCTGAAGTTGAATTTAGTATCTAATTACATAAATAGTCCATTGTTTTGGCCGAAACACTATGATACTTTAACATTATTACTGTTAAAATAGAACATTATTCATTGATTGACATCGATATACCATTTTCATTGATTCAATATTATTAATGTTAAAATAAAACATTATTACAGTTAAATTAAGTGATCTTATTTTAATGAATGTACCATAATAGGAAAAATTCTTGCTACAATTTATTGTAACACCTGATGATGCCAACATCGGTTGGCGAAACAGCTGTCGCGACACTCTCAATGAATAAAAAGAAATTGTGATATTATAAAAGTGGTTTGAATTTTAACAGTAATACCTAATCACAGTTAATTAAAAGAACGGTTAGTTAATATTTATCGGGCAAAAAATGACATTAGCGTGATAAGTCATAGTTAAATTTTATTTTCATCATTCGTTTTTAAAATATGTGCTTGAATCATTAATCGTATACTTGAGTAATATTATTGTTAAAACGGATTAACCTATTTTTCATAAATCTTGTTAAATGCTGTTTTAAAATAGAGGCATCATCCTCCAACATAGACCCCCTTCTTTAATAGATTAAAACAAAGTGAAACCTCTGCCCCCATCCCTTACTGAATCTAAATTACGTTAAATCTCTTTATCAAACTTAACTTTCCTATAGGATTACCTTTTCATACTTCAAATATCTATTCGGAACACTCTCGTTACAATTCTATGCATTCTATTTGAAAGCTTTGCCATTCAGAGTCCTACACACGTCTTTCTATTGAAACTGGAAACTTGATGCTTTGAGAACTCAAATGTTAAAACATTTGATTTCCGTAGTAAGCTTTGTTTATCTTTCACGTCAAAAGTACATGAGGGTATCCTTTACACGAATATAACGTTTGCACAATAATATTGTTTAAAAAAAACACGAATATCATTATTTATTATAAACTGATATACAACAACAACAATAAACCACCGCGCTGATTCCCCGAAGGGATAGGCAGATATGATACACGTCTCTTGCTCCTGATTGTCTCCTGATTGTCTCCACATTCGTACAGCGAGTTATACACCCACGTCGATTCTTCCGACTTCTCACATGGTCGACCTTTAAAATTTTAATAATCTGATCACGCCAAGTTTTACTCGGTCTCTAACGACTCAGTATTCCATTCACAGACAATATTGCTTAAAAACAACATATTTGAAAATTGTGTGTATGTTTTTTATGTACGAGTCGTACAGAAACAAAATAATAAAAACATATTTGTATACAGTGGTGAAAGCTTTAGAATAACTAATAAAGGGAAGAAAGAAAATATTTAATACATATGCGTCTATATCCAGAATAGATGAAGTGGAAGTAGGTTGGTCATGTGTATCGACAGGATGGCAGAAGATAGAGCCAGAGGGTTACTGAATGGAGGCCAAGGTTGGGCTGGAGAAGTGTCGGGAGACAGCCAAACCAACGAAGTGATCCTTTCACAATTTTGTTAATAATACTTTCTTCCGCTCTACATTTCTTACTTACGTCAGCATTTGAAATTCTGTCACACGTCTATTTACCACACTTACGTCTTAGGGATATTATATCTACCACATTTTTTCTGCTCTCATCCTTCTTCTGCCAGTTTCATGCTTCACTTCCATACATCAGTTATACTATCTTAATAATAGACCTAATAAATTTCTATTGAACTTAAATGAAAGTTCTATGAAACATGTATCCTCCCTGTTATAACATATGGATTTGAAATGATGGTACTCATAAACAATACTATACACATTTTAAAACGAGTGACAGAATATCAAATGTTGAAATTGATGAGAAGAAATCGAATGATGAGCCGATGACGTTTGAATCTAATTACTATATATAATATGTTTTCTTCTCTTCTTCTTAAAGTGCCCTGTCAGGTCCCCCCGACGTTGGCGATCACTCTGATAAACTCCTCCCTATCCTGCGCTGTCCGGAACAGCTCCTCCACATTTCCGATTCCCGTCCACTCCCTCACATTGCGCAGCCAGGACATCTGCCTTCTCCCTGCCCCCCTGCGGCCCTCTATTTTTCCCTTCAATATTAGATGCAGCAGGCGATACTTCTCTCCTCGCAGAACGTGACCCAGATATGCAATCTTGCGGACTTTGATTAATGTCAGCAGCTCTCTATTTACTCCTGCACGATTCAGGACTATATTTTAAGATATTATATTAATTCTATTATGTTTTAAGATATTATATTGATTCTCATGTCATAGGTAGCTAATCTATCGTCATTTCATTGTCACGTAAATTCTACATTAGACTAAACACAGTGTGACAATCAAACTACCATCACTGGGAATAGAACCCGACCTTTGGTATGGCAGTCAGAGCTCTTATCTATCTGCCTCGAAGATTGAAATTGAGACAATTTAAAGAGGCCTACTATCAGCACTAGAGGGATAGCTAATAAGAAGAATAAGAATCACTAAAAACTTTTGAAATCCAAACTTCGGAATCTCGTGGTTCAATTCAATCGGATTTAACTGTTAAAATTCACACACTGAGGAAGGGTAGTTTGTGTCCCGAAATATGTTTATGAAAAGTGCAAAAAAGTGTTGTGATAATACAATGTTTCCAAAAAGTTGTTCAAATATGAATCCACAACCCAAAGTGATGACGAATATAGAAGCAATGCAATCAGTTCTTCTAGATTTTTTCTGTTTATGTGTTTATTATTGACACGTTCAAGGGTTTTTTGTATTAATTTTTAGAAGAACAATTTTCTCATAAATTAATAAAACAATGTTGGTAACTAAATACAAGACATGGAGAAGAACATATACAAAAATAAATTAAACAACAATAGTCAGTAGAAAAGAAAAAAAAAAAAGAATTATTATAACAAGCTCAAAACGTTAAGAATTTCTTGTATGATTTTTATGAGTATATTGGTAGTTTTACTGTTTAATTTATTATTTTATCTTCCATACTCTTAATAAGGTTATGTTCAATATTTTATTGAAATAAGATAGGGGTTATTTTGTTATAATATTTTTTTACATTCAGAAAAAGTCAGTTTTTTTTTGTTTAAACATTATATTTAATAAACGGATATGATTGCTATAATTTTCAAGGGAAATTATTCGGAATTATGAAAATCAATGATTGTAGGCCAAGGTTAGGCTGGAGAATCCGGAAACAGCCCACTAGATGGAGCGATGATATTGTGTTGACGGCGGGAAGGACCCGGAGAATACTGGCGAGAGGCCGTGAGGGATGGGGTGGGGGTAGAGACGCAAGATGTTCACAATAATTAAGATCAAGATAAAAAGTTGTGTTAATATATGTAACCGGACACGCTCAAATCAAATCAAATCAAATCAGTTTAACATCTTAACAGACATTAAAAACAATATTGACGTTTAAAGCATCTATTGAGTACAGGTTATATATAATATATACAAATATAATACAAGGAACTTTTGAGAAATGGATCGACGTAAGGAAGTCAATATTCTCTCTTTAGCCAAGAATATTAGTCGATCTCCGAGGAGACCGCGTTAACCGTCGCGTTGCCATGTGGTCAATTGAGTTTCCACTGCCAATTTAAAGTTGATTTTCTTAAAACCTATGGACCCTAATATTATAAAAAAAATTGTAATCCTCCATTAAAGTGTTCTTAATATTTCGTAATAAAAAAAAAGCAAAAAATTACTTCCTTCATCCCAAAAAAATATATTTTCTAAGACTGCCCTCACCTTCATTCGTGTTAAGGTAGAATTTGTTTTGCTAATATTTACAACTTTATCAAAAGTGACAAATACTAACTCGCTGTTTTGAACGTATTATAAATTATATCTTTGGCCTTTTCTCATAGGTACGTAATAATGCCGACTGTGGACGGAAACGCAGCACGCAACTTAATAATATCAGAACTGTGAAAATATTAACACTTTACCAAAAGGGACAAATATTAATACGTACTCGTTGTCTTGAACGTACTATACATTTTGCCTAGGTGCCTTTATCATACGTAAAATTATAGCGCCACGGCGCGGCGGGGCGAGACAAGTTCATACTTGGTGTCAGTTGCTCATATGCTGTGTCGCATTCCATATCAGAAATCGCATGGTTCCAGAAAAAAAAATAATGATATGTTTTTCAAATAATCCATGTTTGTTATAGATATCGATCTATTCCTAATGGAATTCCCAACAAGATGACATAAATTAAATTTTGATTCATCGAGTCATATGCTTGATATTTAGATAAAGTTAGCGGTAAACTGAATTGACCACATGGGAGCGAGCGTTTTGTTTTGAACACGGTACGTTAAGGGTTAAGCAGACTCTTATTGTTTCTTCCTACCTGTGTCACCCGAGGCAGGTTAGTTCTGTCGGCCGGCAAGTAAAACAATCTATGCTGTCACTGTCGTAGATATCTATCAAGGACAAAAATACCAATATCCACCAGTACAGTCGATGTCCAAAAATTTCCCCTTATAAATCTAAAGAAATCGGTTACGAGATGGGCATCTTCAACCATTTCTTTGAATTAATCATTTTGTAATCCTGTTTAACAAATTATGATCGTTTTGCTTTTGTAGCCAAACAATATATTAAAAAATAAAATAAAAACTAATTAACTAACCATCACGCCCTCTCCCCGAAGGGGTATGCAGAAAGAATGGATAGCCACACTTTTCTTTCCTGACATATTTCTCTCGTTTCTTCAACATTCATACATCGTGTCATGCGCGCGCGTCGATTTCTCTGACTCGTGATCGCGGCACGTGTTCCTCGGTCTTCCTCTATTTCTGGTTCCATTTACATCATTAACATATAATTTACATCAAATTTTTTAATAATTATAATAAATGAGGGTTGTTTCGTGTAATATGAACTACTTTTTTCCTTAGTGTTATATAATTGAAAATATATTTTTATTAAGTAATTTACTATCTTCATAATCATACCTTCGTACGGTGATTGTATGAGAATATGTGTATTTTGTTTGCTTGTTTTCGTGAACATTATAATTGAAATTGAAAACATGGCTTGTAATATTTATACTACACTACGCTGTTACGATGATAATAAAATCTAAACTTCTGAAACTTCACGCAAGAACAAAAGTTTAAAGCGCGAAAAAATATAATACAATACCATATGTATTTTTTTCTTATTTGTTTTATAGAAGTAGTTGTTCAGACATATAGTAGCCGTTTTAATCGAAAAAATATATAATTAATGAGTTCTTGAAGTTTTTTATATTTAACGGGATTTTAGTATTTCGTATTCCTAAGGAATTTGATGATATTTCTATTTTTCTTTTTTATACACTTTGTACTTACAACACTTTTATTAAAAAATAAAATTATATAGACATGTTTCGGACAAACAGTCCTTCTTCAGTAAAGATACATATTAAAAATATATATTATAACATCTGTCAGATCATGTAAACAACAACAATTTTATAAAAATTTTATAAATATGTATTCTTACTGAAGAAGGACTGATTGTCCGAAACATGTCAATATAACAAAGTGTATACAAAATAATAATAGAAATAAACCACCAAAGCAACACAAAGTATGGCGAATAAAGAAGAAAATTGATAATACGTTAACAATGTGAAACTAATCATTCCCATATAATATAATAAAACTTCTAGAAAACAGACGTTTTCATTATTATATTTTATTCCTCATTGTTATTCATTTACTGAAACATGATGTCTTCTTGTTTAAAAAAACTTTTTATTGGAAGCACTTTCTGACTTCTATATTATTTTTTTAAACTTTATGCAGGATTTTGTGACTACGAAGCCGCACGAAGCGTCCTTTAATGAATGTAGCACATGCTCATGACCGGGGGGATTCTGCCTGTAATTACTTATCCTTAAATGTGAGTTTAAAACGTGTCCAGTGGATTCCTAGTGAGAATTATAATTATATGATATGCCTCCGGGGAGAAGTACACTGGAACTAGAGTTAACGCCTTTAATGTCCTCAAATAGCAATGTCCGCATTTTAAAATTATTATTACATGTCGTGCTTTAGAGCACTATTTTAGTGCCGTGAAAGAAATCTGGTTTATTATCTATAAAATAATAAATCAGAAAATAAATAATAATAATAACGCATCTATTTAGAATATTAAAAGTAATGAGTAGTAAAAACATAGTGCAGTGCGAATAAAAGTATTATGAAAAAAAAATTAAAGAGTCATGGAGACAGTTTGGATACATGAATGAATGAAGAAAGAATGGTAAAAAAGTATATGTTAACAATGTTAACGGATCTAGAAATAGAGGAAGACCGAGTTAAACGTGACATGATAGAATAAATCAAATTTTGGTTGTAAGGAGTTGGAGAATTCAATGCACGTGTATGGCACGATGTATGAATGTTGAGGAAGCGATATAAGTATACTAGGTAAGAACTGTGGGGCGGTTCTTCTTTCTGCCTACCTTTTCGTAGAGACAGCGTGATGGTTAGTTTGTTAGTTGGTGAAGTGGTGTGATAAATGAAAAAAAAAAGTATTTTTGTTCTGAATTAATATTTTTTATGATTATGGGAATGTTAAATTTTCTTACCTTCTAGAGGAGTTGAGAAAAATTGTTGAATAAATAGATCAAATTTCAAATTGAGAACTCTATCTCTAGATAAATGTTTTTTTTTTTTCAAAGAAATAAAGAAAAGTTTTTTTTAAGAAATGAGTTAAATCGTATTTTCACATTCTTTCCTCATTTATTTTACAACCAAATAACATTAATAATTCAGATAAGGTTTAATTGAAGTTTTTTCTATCGAGGTTCTACTATATTGCATCATTTATTGTATGAATTATCCACTAACGCCATCTATCAATCATTCTTCAACAACAATCATTCTTCATAGATGGCGTTAGTGGATGGATTGTATAGATTAATCTTAAAAAATTAATTAGTACAATCAAATCTACATAGATGGCTAACTGGAACTGCCACGTGAAGATATGTATGGATTTGGAGTATATATACAACTTCCAAAAAAATGTATCATACATGATCATAATAACAATGGTGGAATGGGGAATGTTGTAATTGCATAGAGCGTGCGCTTAACCCAACCAATGACAGGTCATAGGTCCTGTAAACACCTTGATCATCCATATTCAGTTTCCAGTTTGTTTCTTCGTCTCTATTGAGATACAATTGAAAATTTAAGCTAAAAACAGTTTTAAATAATATTTTAGATTTAATAAAAATATTTGTCATAACAAATGCATAATGTTATAACAAATGCCAATAGGAACTCGCCAACCCGGAAGACCTGTGAAGAGATGGCGAGACAGTTGGAGTTCTGTATCCCAGGAGACCTCGACGCCATAAATACAAATCCACAGATCTATTAAAAGAGGAAGAAGAAGAAAAAGAAGAACAAATGCATAAACGTTCGAAAAAAATCATTTCGATATCTATCAAAACTGATCATATTCATGAAAAAAATGTTTAAAAATATATATATTGTATATATTTACAAAACACCGAAGAAGAGTTTCTGTGTCCGAAGCATGTTTGTTTTTTAATTAAATTTAATTAAATTAGGTTCGTTTTGTTTACAATATTTAAAAAACATATTTCTATATGAAATAGTAACATTATATAACGTATTTTTGTTTAAATTACCTCGGACATAGTTAAATCCAAAATTAAATTTAAAATATTTTTCGAACAATTCATTAATCAAAATGGCGAAAATATTGATGATAAATCTAGCTTTTTTAAGGGCGCAACACGGGTGATGTATGGCCAGCCATCGGCATCACCGCTCGCGACAGACGCCGGCGCTGATTTATACTCGGACGTCGCGACGTCCGCCGGAAGATGGACCGACTGCGTTGATTCCGCGAGCCAAATTCGGATTTATTCCACCACTTCGCCGGGCGAATCTGCTCTTTTTATTATTTAACTCGACGTATTACCCGACGCGAATTTTCTATCGTGTGTTCATTGCTTGGCTTTTCAGTTTTAAAGATTTCTAAAGTTTGTAAACATATTGCTGGCGAATGGATTCGCCGGCTTATTACCACGTGTAGTTTGAATTTAATATTACTACTGTTACTTTTTGGCGCTATATCCCGGTGTGGGATTTGGCCTCCTCCACAACAGTCCTCCAATGGCTTCTGTCCCTGACCATCTCTCTCCATTCCCCAACTCTTACCATTTTCTCCCAGTTTTATTCACGCACTTCACCCATCTTTTTCTAGGTCTGAAACACAGATGTATTGCTATGCGGGAATGTGGTCTGGGTCTTTTTTGGTTGCAAATATACATATTATTATTATTATTATTATTATTATTATTTTCATTATTATTATTATTTAACGTAAGTCCCACATGGACGGGGGACGGGCCCAGGAAGTGTACGAGCGAGGCTGACAAAAGGGCGCCGCTACGCCCTATAAAAGCCTCGGGTATGTGGCGGGAACTTCTATGTTCCTTTAAAAAAAATAATAAGATCTGAAACACAATGATAAAATTTAATTTTTTGCATGTTTCAACATACGATAAAAATACGTCACATAAATTACGTGTAAAAGCATGTTAATTCCTAAGTTAATTAATTAATTCTTAAGTTAATTAATTAATTCCAATAGTACACGCCGAGTTGAAGTGAATTTAACTCGCGAGGCGATTATGATATTTTTACCCATCTCACCGGCTGTCATCAGTCCGGTAAGCGGGTATAAATACCCTTCCCGCAGACAATGTGGTAAATCTATAAATCTACCATAACGATAAAACAGATAAGTGTACTTATAAGTAGTTGTGTATTTAAGTATTTTTAAACTTAAAACTAGAAAAATTGTAAGCTGAAAGTATTTAGATCGCAAGATGATTACGAATCCGCTTAAGATAGTCATAAATCTACCCATCTTACAAGGATTTGCTTCTGGGGGATTTATTTAGCCTACATTATGTAAGCCCATATATACTATTAAATTTTACTTTGAGTTTACACGCGAACGTCTATATCACGTTTGTATGTACTATTTGAAGATGGGGATGGAGGAAAATTTCAATTATTTATTATATATATTGTTTTCTTAAGGATGTTTGTTTAACAATTAACATTTTACTTCTGTATATCTTTGCCTTGAATGATATATTCCAAATATGAAAATATTATTTTGGTATTTAATGCATGAGGCATAAGTAAAGATCATCTGTTTTGTCGAATATTTTCAAAACTCAGTGTATTTTCACCACCCCAATTTCTACTAATTTTGGTAACAGGTTCAAATACAAAACAAAAATCAATATACGAGTATAAGAAAAAACATTAATATTACAGACATTACATTTTTCAATGCATTACGATTACAAGTTAAAAAAAAACATAAGACAATTAAAATAAATCTTCTTTTTCTTTCTCTTAGCTTTTATCGTATGATCTGTTTGTGACGGTGGGCTGTCCTGGGATGATGATGTCCAGCCATCTCTCCATTTCTTTGTTGGCCTTCTTGTTAACCTCTTGCTGCTTGGGCTTAAATATTTACCAATTTTTTGCAATTCTTGTATTCTCCATGCGGTCCACGTGGTCTCTCCAAAAGCGCCTTCTGCTTCTTCCCCATCTTATTATGTCCTTAACACCACAGAAAGAAGGTCGTTTCATTTCGGATCCGATTTCTGAGGGTTTTGCTTACGATGGAGCGTAGAGCTTGCATTTCTGCTACAGTAAGAAGGTTTTTAGTTCTATTAGTATCAGAATAATAATTAAAAAATGCATCAAGAGAGTTGAAATCATTCTGTCGACGATGAATGTGAATGTTTTTGAAACATGTGGAGAAAAATAAACTCAAACGTGGAAAAAATAATGTTTTTATTCATGAAAAAAGTTAACATTAACGAATTTATCATTTTTTCTAATTATAATAGAATTTATTGCTTATTCGAAAAGACAGACAAAAGAGATTTCTTTGATGCCAATAATTCAACTATTTAGATAGATTATAGAAAATAACATTTATAAATGAATCAAGTAGAAAAATAATGTATAATATAAGGTTCTTTTAGTTTTATAATAAAGTTTAAAATAATGGTAAAAAAATCATCTTCTTTCTCTATGGTTTCTAAATATTTGATGTTAATAAAACAATTAATTAAGAAGTGATAATTTTATAAAAGTGTGTTGTATGAAAAAAATTGTAAAATAGCTTTCTTTGATAAGTAGTTTTGACAAAATTAAGTAACGTTTATAAAATGAAACCTTTTTCTTTTGAGGAATGTCATTTTGTATTATCACTTAATATTTATCATAACAATACTGCTAATTAATAATTTGATTAACTACCGGTTTTGTCATCAATCAACTGATTATTAAATTGCCCCAAAGAAGCTAGTTCTGGTACAAGTGAAACCGGTTAGCTAAAAATAACAGTTCCACGGTATAAATTTATTTTTTATTTTATTGAAATCTTTTTGTAGTGTTGTCAAATGTATTTCTTAGAAATATCGTAAAACCTTTCTAATAATCATTTATATATAATATTTATATTTTTTTGTAGGGAATGCTGTAATCTTAAACACGTGCGACTCTTTATAAAATTATTAGCAATCAATATGGATAGTTAAATTTGCTTGTAAAGAATCAAACATACTTATCTTGAAGCTCATAAACAGCGCTCACAACTGTGAAAATATAAAACCAGAATACTTCACACGTAAAATGTACATAAGTCTATGTAGAACTCTTAGCTTTTGTTATTATATTCACTACTTGAGATAATTATTATTGTTCCTTTTCTCTCATTCTGCTTATGGAAGGGTGTAAGAAAGGGGCGGCGATGAAAGGAGACGAAGAGGTAAAAATATTTGAGTGCGAAAGAGACACGCTGATAATTAAGCGTCATGGTGTTGTTTTCAGAAGAGTCTAGAGTAAAGTTGTGTTAATCATTAACGTCGATAAGAAAAGTTCTAGAGTTTATGTTTACTTGAAGTGTTATGTCAACATGCATAATATGCCACTAAAGAAATATATCATACTAGCTGTACCCAGCCACGCGTTGATGTGTCTTAGTTTGGTTAAATTGAAAATGGCCGAAATGGTTATTCAATGTTCCCCACCCGAAACTACTGGCCCACTCAAGGTCACTCATTGTCACCGTCCCTCGGTCTCCATCCAAGACCTCGGCCCCCATCCAAGGCCACCCCCGACCCCTCTCCACTTCCTCTCTACCAGGGTAGTCAGGTCCAAATATCGGACACAACCCACCACATCCTCCAAGATAACCTCCTGTCACACCATACAACAAAATCCAACCACAATATCCAACAAAAAAGTTTCGAATGCAACGTTGTTTCGACAATTTCAAAGCAATCGGTGAATAACTTTCGGAGACATAAATTTAGGAATAAACGAATATTTTAAATATATTAAAAAGATAAGAATACAACGCTATGTTAAAAGTAAAAAGCAATCTCTAATAATCAACCATTAACAACAATCGTTTTATTTAAAGAAGAAGAGTATATAAAAACACCCGCGTATCCGAATGGTACATTTTGTAAAAAAAATCAAACTTATCAGTAAATACTAAAATTTCAAAGCAATCGTTTTATTTCTAAAAAATAAAGAAGAAGAAGATTACTATGCCTATAACTTTCGCGCAAGTGCAAGCAATAAATTGACAAAGTTTTATTGCAATCGGATGAACGATATGAAAGCGCATACAATACGAACAAACAGACATTGATTTTTCAAATTGAGTTAAAAATAATATTTTTAATTTCAAATATTTTAATGTAAAAAAACGAATGTTTATTTTTGTGCACACATAAATAAGAAGTGGTACTTCTTTGGCGTAACAAAACAAAAAAAACACCTTAATGGCTCTACTTTGGCACTACTTTACTCTTTATACTTCATTCATATCTCGTTTCTCGTCGCATTTCGTGAATTATCCAGACGTTATTTATCATTATTCGATAACTTTATCATGTCGCACTTCCGTAACAGAATTATAAATGGAACACGGAACAAGATATGTTCAGATTAAACGTTCCACGTTGCTGGTATCTCACCAGGGTGAAATTTGGAATAAAGCCCTTTCTACCAATACTCAAGTTAGTTTAAAATAATACATTTTCCTTGGCGCGGGTTTTGCAGCGGGTGGTTAAATCTTATTTCCAGAATAATCACCCTTCCAGCACACATTTCTCTGTGGATAATTTCGTTGTCAAGTACACAAATGATAAACTTACACCCACCTGAGCCTCCTTACCCCCTCACTTCCCAGGGGTCTCGTTATTATCAACAGAGGGTGTTTTATTTTTTTCTTTCTTACCCTTCAAGGTGTCGTCCCTAGGTAAAGGCGCGTGGTTTAATTAAATATGAGAAAATATGTCGAAAACGTGATGTAAACTGATTATTTTTAATTTTATGCTAGACTTTCTAAAAAATATTACTTTGGTTTAAAACTAGGAGTTTTTTAAAGCACTTTTTCGAACCGCAAGCCTCCGAAAATACATGTTCAATGAAATTTCTTAGTCTTTTTTAAATGACGTCATTTCAGATACTACAATTTTATTAATATTTACTTCTTAATGCTAGAAGTGAAATAAATGAGATTTGAAAAGCTTATTCCGAAATTTCAATAATTTGTTTTAATCGCAAAAATAGCGTAATTTGACACCATTTTTTGATGTTTTTATTAAGTTTATATTTATAAATTACTTAACAAGGCGAAACATGTCATTCTCATAAACTTCTAGAAAATAGACGTTTTCAATTGAATTTATTATTTATGGTGATATAAACGGTTAAGGAAACAATGTATTCTTTCTATAATATAAAATATATATTTTTACTTCGTTTTTACTGTAATTATACTAAAGATTATACTTTAAACGATTACCGTAATATATTAAATATTGATAATAATATTTAAATAAATATTATTGTAAAACATAAACGTAAATAACGTTTAACACATTTGTGGTTTAAACTATCCAACAATCAGAATACTAAATGGGAAATGAAAATTGATATCAATATCATCTAGACTAATGTGTTTTGATGGTTATCTTGAACAGCGTCAGCAACCGAGTATTTTTTCTCGAAACATGCAGAACTAACCTTACTCTGGTGATGCCGATGGGGAGTGCAATAAACTGTTGAAAACGATCGCTCCGGAGATAGATATTTTTTATAGTCATGAAACAATGTTCAAAAGGAAAATACCCCAAATATTATAAAGTATTCAACTTCATTAGTTTTATACTTTTTCAACATTTTGAATGTATACAAATACTTGTAGACGAATACTGGATTTTACCTATTGCGGGTTATCAATTCAAGGATAAATTGTATCACAATAGAGACGAAGATGCAAAATGGAAACAGAATATGGTGATCGAGGTGTTTACAGGACTAATGACCTGTCATTGGTTGGGTTAAGCGCACGCTTTATGTAATACAACATTCCTCATTCCACAATTCTTACGACCACCATGTCTGACAAATTTTTAGAAGTTGTATATATGTTAATCTGTAACACCAGCTACACTTACATGTTATTTTCAATCTACTTCCAAAAAATTGTCAGACATGGTAGTCGTAAGAAAGGTGCAATGGGGAATGTTGTATTACATAAAGCGTGCGCTTAACCCAACCAATGACAAGTCATAAGTCCTGTAAACACTTCGATCACCATATTTTGTTTCTCTCTCTATTGAGATACAATTAATCCTTATACTTATTCAATTTTGTAGATGCATTCTTTCAAATTGATGACTTAAATGTATAGATGCAATATTTGAAATGGTTTTGTTGAAAAGATTTGGAATTTGAAATCCGTAAAATCAGTGGGAATGTACAGCTTACGGGGTTCCCATTGGGTATTAAAAATAAACGTATTCAGTTCGGTCACAACAGGTGAGAATTTTGATTTACGAGCAAAGTTCTGTAATTACAAGTGCTTACCGAAATTAATTATATTTCCATGTACACACAATAGCTCACTACCGTAACACGCGTGCCCGGCATATTAACGAAATTACTCGAACGTAAGTATACGAGCCTTATACTCGTATGTATTTTAACTACCGTACTTTCCAGATCCTCCGAGGAATTGTCCCTTAACACTTTGACTAACTAACCAACAAACTTTCCCCCTACTAACCACGCTGATGGCTTCCTCCGGGAAAACCCTCGGATTGCTACTGAATTACTTACTAACGCTGTTTAAATAGACGTGACCTTATTACGGAGTGCCAAGATTGATTGCTGATTAGGACGAACCTTTATCGAATAAGCTTTGATGCGAGTGATACTCTGAATTATTAAGAATTAACGAACCTTTTTTGTGGTAATTTGTGTTTATTGTATAAAAAAACGTATCTACAAATTTCGTCTCTATTTTGTGTAATTCGTCATATTTTGAAAGAGCTTCTAATATATTTGGAAAATGAACTTTTATGTATTTTGAGAGAGTTTCACATGTTAAACTTTTAGAATTCTCAAACAACATATTAAAATATCATATATTATGTTAAGTTAAATATTTTGTGTCATTTTTTTTTTACGTAAATGTGAGATTTAACCACCTTATATTGTAAAAAATGATTTATCGTTTTAATAACGTTGATTATAATAATTTTCTATATAAATACTGTAGTTTAAATTTGGAAGTTTTTTAGTTAAAAATATACTAACTAACTAACCATCACGCCGTCGCCCCGAAGGGGTAGACAGAAAGAATGGACTGCCACACTTTTCTTCCCTGGTATATTTTTTTGGCTTCCTCAACATTCATACATTGTGTCATGCACGCGCGTCGATTTATTCTGACTCCTCACATGGCCGACAAACTGAATGATCCTTTTATTATTTTGTTCATAACACAATTATTCACACCGCATTCACTTATTATATTTTCATTCGACACTCGATCATACACATTCGTCTAAGAGATCTCATTTCTACTGCAATTATTCTACTTTCATGCTTCTTTTGCCAGTTCCATGCTTCGCTTCCATACATTATCGCTACAAGAACACTATTGTGCACTGCCATTTTAGCTTTTTTGGGTAGGTTTAAAAATATACAATGAAAGTGAATTAAAAAAATAGTCTAGAGATTTAAAATTCATCGTTTAAAAAAAGCTATCTGTACACACTTTCTTTTATCGTCTTTTCAAAGATTGTTGCAGGATGATTGAATGACGATAACAATTGCTAGAAGTACGGTATCGCGTCCTCTAGCTTTGACGTACTATTGTAGGAAAAGATGTCTTGAATGGTCCAGTCATCACGGTTCAAGAGGAGTACAGGTAGACAAAAATCGTGGAACTGAGGACTTTCGAACCCATTGGGGGAACGATAGTCCAACAGAGTGAAAATTTTTGATATAAAGCAGATTTGCGATGTCTAGCGATGGAGAAGTCGTAACTGGGGAGATAATGAGGCGAGTATTTTGAAAATAGAATAGGCAAAGCTTCACAAAAAATAATATTGTAAGACTACCCAAAAGGGGTGAGTACGAGTATTACCCAGGAAGAAAAGGCTCAAAGAAATGATAGGATACGTCTTAAAGATAGTAGGAGAAGGTTTAATATTTTTTTCTATTTTATTTCTATTTTTCTTTTTTGTGCACTTTGTATTTACAACACTTTTATTAAAAATAAAATTATATAAATATGTTTCGGACGAACAGTCCTTCTTCAGTAAAGATACATATTTATAAAAATATTATAAAATTGTTGTTGTTTACATGATCTGACAGTTGTTATAAAGATTTATTTTGGAACATAAACGTTCCAAAACGCCTTTGTTATAACAAATATTATGATTAAATTAAAAATTTAAAATAATAATTTAAAGTTTTAAATGGGGTTCAGGTTATTACTTACAACAAAGGAAATAAATCAAAAAATTTAAAAGCTTTTTTAATTCTAAAATTTCTAGATTGCTCAAAGTTATATTTCTATTATTGACATGCAAAATTTCAAAGCCAATATCTTCATTTAATGAATGATCTTTTTCTATGAGGTGGTTAGCAAATTCAGAAAAAATATTATTAAAGAGACATCTTATGTGCTATTTTATTCTTAATTTAAAATAACGCCTTGTTTTACCAATATAAAAAGATGAGCAAAACTAACAACCCACCAAATCACCTTCCAACAATGTTCCCATGTAAGAGGAATAGCCAGATGAGCTGAACCTCTGTTAGCCAGAAGATCCAAGTCCATGTTCAAGTCCAAGTCATTACATTTCAGTTTATAAATCTAAATAATTTTATTTTTAATAAAAAAATTAAAAGTGTATAAAAAAGAAAAATAGGTCTGATATTTATTTAATGACATTATTTAACTATAATAATAAGTATTCTAAAAGCAATTAGTAATAAATAATATCACAGTTTCCTGTAGTTAACTAGGAAGTTTACATTCGTAAGACCGAGGAAATATTCATTGACTATTATTGGGATTTAATTGTACAAATTTATCGCGAAAGCGAAATAACTTTCCGTTTTCACATTTAAACGACTTGATATACAGCATCTCTTCATATAATTATTTAATAGACTCGACAAAATACGATTTAATTACAATAACAAAGGGCTGTAATTTCGTTATAACGTTTTCTAAAATAACAGTTCCATTATTCAGTATACCACAAAGCTTAAAAATATTAACGATAATGGCTTCGCACGAATAAGGAATGAAATTTTCTAATAATAATTTGTTTGACCATAAAACATTGTAGGGTATTCCTTTCATTGTTTTCTTCTACTCTTGTCCCATCATTTTCGTCTAAAAACATTTTGAATTTCAAAAGAAATTGGTCGTACCTGTCATCTTAATCGTTTTAAAAGAGGAACGACCCATCGTTTCCTATTGTTTTAAGAATTTGACATTTTCTCTGCATTAATACGTAATCGTATTCTGATAATTTTTATATTATATTTATATTAATAATTAAATAATACTTAAATAACACATTCAAATTCAAATTATGTATTTTTTTGGAAATTTAGATTTTTTTTCTCCCGCTTCTTCTTCTTCTTAAAGTGCCCTGTCAGGTCCCCCCGACGTTGGCGATCACTCTGGTAAAATCTTCCCTATCCTGCGCTGTCTGGAATAGCTCCTCCACAGTTCCGATTCCCGTCCATTTCCTCACATTGCGCAGCCAAGAGATCTGCCTTCTCAGGCGCAGGCGATACTTCTCTCCTCGCAGAACGTGACCCAGATATGAAATCTTGCGGACTTTGTTTAATGTCAGCAGCTCTCTATTTACTCCTGCACGATTCAGGACTTCTGTGTTCGTCACTTTGTCTGTCCATGGGATCCTGAACATTCTTCGGTGAAGCCACATTTCAAATGCCTCTAACCGGTTCATTGTATTTACTTTTTATGTCCATGTCTCACACCCATATAACAGAACAGATCACACATAATACCTTAACATCCTCTGTCTAAGTTTTAAGTTGACATTGTCATTGCAAAAGAGTGACTTCATTTTGTTAAATGCTGTTCTTGCTGCTTCAATCCGACATTTCAACTCTACATCTGGGTCAAGGGTGTCTGTAAGCATGCTGCCGAGGTATCTGAACTTTTCCACATTTTCAACATTGTAACAGTTGGATCACCGAATCAGTATGATCCATCCGCTTACATGGAATAAAGTAATATAGTTAAAAAAAAAAATTTTAACAATAAATTAACAAAAAATCTTTATCTCGCAAAGCGTGTAAAACATTTTTTTACGTGAATAATTGTTTATAACATTCAAGGATTAATTTTATCTCAATAGAGACGAAGATGCAAACTGGAAACTGAAAATGGTGATCGAGGTGTTTACAGGACTTATGACCTGTCATTGGTTGGGTTGAGCGCACGCTTTATGTAATTACAACATTCCCCATTCCACCTATTTATGACCACCATGTCTGACAAATTTTTATGAAGTTGTATATATGTTAATATCTAGCACCATAATTCACATGTCAGTTTCAATGCGCCATCTATGAAGATTAGATTTAAGCATTAAGCAGAAGATCTTTACAACGCAATGTGAAAGGCTACCGCCTATTAGCGCACTGCTAGATAACGCCTGGAAATGTCACTCCAATTTATATGCTTACTTGGACCAGTTTTTGTTTTATACAACATTTTGAATGTATACAAATACTTGTAGACGAATACTGGATTTTATTTACCCATTGCGGGTTATCAACCTCCCATTGATAACCCGCAATGGGTAAATAAAATCCAGTATTCGTCTACAAGTATTTGTTTATAACATTATTTTTCGTAAGATCATAGCGCTTCACCGCTGGAAGGTGAAACACAAAACAAAAACAATTTGTAAAGCAAAATACATTAACAATTTCATTAGCGCCCCGACAAAGGGCAGTTTGGCACCTTACATGAAAAGATGTCACGTTTATCTGGAAAACAATTGCGAAACATTTCGGTCTAGCGCAGATGGATGATGTAAAACATCCCTTTGTTTCAAACTTACCTTAATAGACGCCATTGTATTGTATATATACACACACCGTGTCTGTGTATGTATTATATTATTATACAAATTCAAGTGCTCGCTCCCCTCCCTCTTTCAGGGGTTCGCAAGCTTTTGATAAATGCGTCATCTCAAAAACTCTCACCTGATGAAATCAGACAGAAATACAAGATTATGCATTGTATTGTGTTCGGAATGCATAATGACAATGGTGTTTTTTTTTAATTAAAAGTATTGCTTAATCTTCTTTTAAATAACGTTGCAAGACCACGACGAGCTTCGAGGCCGAGTGTTAAGTGCATTGACTGCCACCCCGAAGGTTCTAAGTTCAATTCCCGGCGAGGGCAGTGTGATTGTCACACTGTTTTTGGTCTGGTGTAGAATTCACGTGACAATAAAATGGCAATAGATCAGCTACCTATCACATGTCACGAGAATCACTATGATAGCTATAATATTATACCCTTTACATCGATTTGGCTCATGCTGTCATGATGTAAAGAGCGATTCAACAAATTAATAATAATAATAACAATAAATTATTTATAATGATAGTATTAACGATAGTAGAATGCTCCTTATACCATGGACCGATAAGGTCAGTAATGCAGACATACTACAGTAATATGGAGTCAATAGGGCTGTTTTCGAGCGTGGCGATTAGAAAGTTCGCAAATTTAGGTCATTTGCTAATGGGAGAAAATTACTACCTCCTACGGCTGATAATCATGGGAAAGATAAAGGGACGACGGGAAGTTGGCAGAAGGCAGATGTCTTGTCACGGAGTAGAAGGGATTGGACAGATGTGAGAAGAGCTGAGAACCTGTTCCAAGTGGCGCAGGACAGGGATGTTTTTGCTGCATTGATAGCCAACGTTGGGGGGGGGGGGGGGGGGTTCACGGCACCAAAAAAAGAAATATTTACTATTTTTTTTACTAGAGCTTCTTAGCAAGGCAGAAATACTATTATTATTTGACAAATTATACGTACAATTATATTATAGATAATATAATATTTATAAGTACTTGACGTATAAATATAATTATTTTATAAATAGTATACAATTGTCGAGTTACTGGTAATTCGAGTGAATAAAAGTTTTTAGTCATGTGTAACATTTTTAAAATTAGAATTAAACACTTTTTAAAACGTTGTATAAAACCACTATATTTTGAGTGTTTAATTCTCATTTTAAATATGTGAAACCACCAAGTAATTAATAGCTTCATTCCAAAGTTTACAATATTTTGTAAATGCTTATTTTATGTCAATATAAATTTGCAAAAATTAAATAATTTTATTGATTCGTATTGACAAGTAACTGAAGGTTTATACTAGCTATAGATTAATATATGTTATTGTTTCTTGGCAACGATGTAAAACTCAACAATAAATATGAAATAGTGATCATTTTTGGTGCCCTGTATACCATAGGTCCCTATAATTATATTAAATTAAATTTTTAGAATTTATATAAATAATATTTGTATAAATTTTATTTACTGTATTGACGCGATTTAATGATGTTTCAACCGTAACCAACTAACTATTCATTACGCCGTTTCCCCGAAGGGGTAGGCAGAGAAAATGGACCAATATACTATTCTGAGATTCCTTTTCATTCATACAAAGCATTTCCGACTTTACATGTAACAGTGTTTTAATCATTTTGGTCATCATTATTGATTAATTTGATAAAAAAATAATATTGAAGAGTATAACCATCAGTTGACGTACCATGTACTCGTATGGTGTCAGCTCACGAACCGTTTGTGGTCCGCTCACTATACTTTATAAATCTATGCCCTGGTTGCTATTGTTGGAGTATTTCATACGGAAACCTAGATTCATCTATTTATTCGATACCCTTGAGTTATTTTTGTTTCATTGTGATTATTAAGGTATCTTGAAAGGTTGTGAAATTGTTCTAATAATCCTAGAATGATTTGTCGAAGAAAGTTTTGTGGTTTTACGCAAACGAGATATTAAATACAACTTTTTTTGAAAACGCTTAATTATTTTACGTTGGGGTGACGCGATAGAATTTTGTATGACATAATTAGAATGCTGATAAAATAAAATAATGAAGAGCGGAAGAAAGTATTATGAATAAAATTGAAACGTATAAAAATACCAATGACTAATTCCATTAGGAGCTATTTTTTTAATAATCAAAAATATACCAAAACAGTGAGCTTAAATCAACTAATCATCTTATTTATTGTTTCTTGTACAGCGATGTAAAACTTAGTATTCAAAATAACATTTATACATATAATTGTTGAACGCTAAACACTGTCCCCAACTCTACAAATAAGTTAGATTCAAAAACATTTAATAATGCCTTCATCGTCGTCTTAGACAGACGAAGTATGTCATTCACATATAATATAATAAAACTTCTAGAAAACATACGTTTTCATTCAGAATATTACAACATTGTTCAAGAAACAATAAATCCAAAAAATAGTATTCTAAATTTAGAGTTTCTCTTCGAAAAACTCAATTGTTCCTAAAGGCCCGCATTAAACAATTTGGGTATCGCGTAATAGTCAACAAAGGCGAATTGTTTGAGCAGTACTACATAAAATTAGAAATACTACATGTAACATAGGCAGAGCTCTCTCTGATTCAGTATAATAGCGTTAAATGGCGGATAACTTGAGAGTATGCCCTAATAGCTTTCCGTTCCGCAATCACAAACTGTTAAAATATTTTCCTCGCACAATACTATCGAATTAATTTCTATGTTGAGCCGTTCTGTGGAATCTAGTTTCAATCTTATTAAATCCTCTATTCCAATACAAGCATAACGCCAGCCCTTACCTAAATCCTTCTTAGTTTAGATTAGGAGACCCCACTTTAGGTTCTCTTGTGACAAATCCAAGAGTTCAATCAATTTGGGTTAAGATTGTTAAATTAATTGGAATTAATTGAATTATTAATGCGCTGACGTGTGTCTTCCGAAAACACGGTTTCAAAGTCGTACAATAACACAAAAAATTCATAAAAAAAGATATTTAGGAATTTTTTCAAACCAGAAAAGTAAAAATATTAATAATATTCTTACTAGTATAATAAATATTATTTTTCTTGTTCCTCTCCTATCGGAGATTGGACAACATTATGACAAATTTTACTTTGGATTCAGCAGCTCTGAGCAAATATTGTAATGCAACTTAATCATTCTTGAAGAAATGCAATTTTCATTTTCTTACGACGTTTCGTTTTCCATTAATCTATCCTTGAATAATAAGTTTCAGAACTTTATTTGTATTTATTGTTTCTCAAAATGTGCCTGGAGTTTCCAGTTTCCTGCGCTTTATACTAATTTTCGGCACTACATCAAGGTGTGGGATTTGGCCTCTTCAACAGTCCTCCACTGGCTTCTGTTCCTGGTCAGCTCTTTCCATTTTCTCCCAGTCTTCTTCCAGGCAGTGTGCCCATCTTTTTCTTTGTTTGCCTTTTGGTCTCTTTTCGCGCGGCACATCTGGATATCATTTTTGGTTCTCTACCTTCTGGAATTATTTCTATATTATTTCCAGCGCTTTATGATCATGAATTTGTTTTCTTTCGTCATTCACTTCAGTTCTTCCTGCTAAAGTAATAATACATAATGGAAAAATATTGGACTTAAGGATTCATATAGTATGGTATTTCTAAATATACATTTTGTTTTAATATTGTAATCTGGAGGTATTGAAAATACTGGAATACCGAGAAAATAAATGGCTATACGTCCCTTACAGCTAAGGAAGTGTAAGGGGCCATGCCTTATTTTATGCTCCGAATAGCCGTACATAGGCGCTTCGAAGTTTTCGGGTGTTAAAGGCGACAGGACTTCTAAACTAGTTGGTATTCAAGTTTGACCTCTTTAGATGTAGCTTATATGAATTTGTGAAGACCACAATAATAATACTATAATAAGGATATCATAATCACAGATTTTGAAATGTACAACAAATATTATTTTTAACAAAATTTTAACAATAGAGTATAATTTCTAAAATTTGTCTTAAAAGTTTCGCACTCCGTCATAAAAATAAAAGCGTAGCTATTTTGCAATTAGTGTAGTATTAATTGTTTTTTGATCATTGACGCAAAACATCATATTAAAGATAAAATATTCTTGAATATGTATAATAACATTTTTAAGTTTATTTTCGTCACATTTAATAATGCCTTAGTTAGAAAATTCTCCTCTAAGAACTCCAATAAAATATATTAAAACTTAAAAATAATAATTCGTTTTTAACAAAAATTAATTGATATAATTTATTAAAGAATTATTTAAAAAGAAACGTGGTTATTGACAAGTCATTTTGTTAACGTAATAACGTTAATAGAAGCTTTATTATACATAAGTACTCGTAAATTAGAAGTTATTGTTTCCGTTTTAATGAGAATACATGCGGTATTGGTATTCCTCGTAATAAATTGACTAAATCTACAATCAAATAATTTCCACGCGTTTTCTTGCATAAGCCCCTTTGATTTATAATATTACGGCGGTACATTAAAATTAAGCACGTTTTATGCCCAACAAGTCCATATTTTGTCATACGAGAAAAATGAGACCCGCATCGCACGGGTTATTTTCTAGGGGTGATAAATTTTTCCAAACAGCCCCCGTGGGATAGGGTACTTCGATATATTACTATAACGTTAATATTTTTCTTCTACGTTTTTAAGATAAGATTTTTTCCCCTTGAAGGATTCGTCTAATCTATGGGGATGTCATTTTGGAATGTATTTATAATCTACGTTACTTATTTCTATCAGATACTTTCGTTTTTGAATTTATTTTTCAATGTCCTGATACGTGTGTTCTTCCGATTATCATAATCTTAATCAACCATTAGGTCGTTTCGACGATCACAGTAGATATAATATTTATATTGCTTCCAAAATTTTATTAAGTTTATCCCGCCATTCTTTTTGGTATCCAAATAATTTTAATCGCTTGTGTACATGGTTTGTTCACCATTTGACGTGCGTGCATTACACGATGTATGAATGTTGAGGAATCGAAAGAAGTATGCCCGGAAAGAAAAGTGTGGCAGTCTATTATTTTTGCCTACCCCTTTGTGTAGAGGGCCTGATGGTTAGTTAGTTTTTTATATTTTATTTTATTAAACCACCCGGTACTTATAAACATATTTATTTTTGTAACCCTGTTGGTTTAAAAATATAAAAATAAGATAAGTAAAAACAATGTTGAAGTGTTTTAAATGTTTTAAGTGTTTGACGATATTCGTGGCTGAATGGTAAGTGCATTGACTGCCACCCCATAGGTTCCGGGTTCGATTCCCGGCAAGGGCAGTGTGATTGTAACACTGTCTTTGGTCTGGTGTAAAATTCACGTGACAATAAAATGGCCATAGATTAGCTACCTATCACATGTCACGAGAATCACTATGATAGCTATAATACCCTTTACATCGATTTGGCTTATGCTGTCACGATGTAAAGAGCGATTCAACAAAATAATAATAAAAATATATTTATTTTTTAATTTTATCACACCATAAAATAAGTGCTTCATAAGTACTATTATTTTAATTATCAAAATTAACGTCTTTATCAAGAGGCTAAAATTTAATATGGTGGATAAAGAAGAAATAATTATTTTGTAACAAAATTTTACTCGCCTTGCATTGAATTATTATATCGAAGTTTGATTTTTGGTATTAATTATATTATTGAACCAATTTATTGTTTCATGGACAACGATGCACAACTCAATATAAAATAATAAAAGAATAAAAATTCCGTTTTCTAGAAGTTGTATTATATTTCATGGGAGAGAAATATTTTAACTTTGCTAAGACATTATAAACTATTATATATTTAATTTATATTTTATATTTGTAAATTTGATAATGCTTTAGCAACGTGATTGTTCTTCTTCTTCTCTGGTTTCAATCCTGGGATTGGTTTGCAGCACTTTCCTCTATTCTTCTCTTCCATTCTTCCCTGTCTTGTGCGTCTCTCTTGAAATCTGCATCTATGATGACCAGCGCACGTCCACCAACAGGTCCTCCAGGTACTCTCGGCGTGGGCGTCCCCTAGAATTTGTCCCCTCGGTCATACCCTCCATTATGGCATGCAAGAGGCCTTCTTGACGTATTACATGGCCGATCCATCTTGCACGCCTTTCGGACAAGGTCCTGAGCAGGTGCCTTTCTCCTTCGATTCCTTGAAGAACTTCCTCATTCGTGATGTGGTCTCTCCAGGAAATTCCTAATAGTCTTCTAAAGGACCACATCTCAAAAGCTTCTAGTCTCCGCTTATCCCTTTCGGATAGGCACCATGTCTCGCAGCCGTACATCAAGACACTCCATACATAGGTATTGATGACGAGTATTCTCAGTTTTAGGTCTATATTATTTGACTCTATTATTTTCGACCTTTTATTAAATGCAAGCCTAGCCTGATGTATACGGCTGTCGACCTCGCTCTTAGACCGACCGTGATTGTTATACCCATTAAATTTAATAAATCTTCTAGAAAACGGACGTTTCCGTTTATATTAATTATAAGTGAACAAATCGTACTTTATTAGTGAAGGTATGAAACAATTATCGTCATTTTAAAATTAAAATAAAATGTCCTAATTTCCTTTCGCAATACGTATACCCGCAGTTGTATTTCGTATAATAAGTTGACTGGAAAATTCTATAATAATATCCAGTTGTATCTCGTATAATAAGTTGACTGGAAAATTCTATAATAATATCCAGTTGTATTTCGTGTAATAAGTTGACTGGAAAATTATATAATAATATCCAGTTGTATTTCGTGTAATAAGTTGACTGGAAAATTCTATAATAATATCCGTTAAACTTTTCCATTCGATTATCAAAATGAACGTCATTATCAAAAAGCTAAAGTTAAGCAAGTAAACTAATCACGGAATGTATAATGTGCCTCGTGTCTTGCTGCTTGTGCGCGTGATTGATCGCGTGTCAACCCCAAGTGAGTGTGTCATGTTAGTTTGAAGGTTTCGCCATGAGTTTGGGATATTTTACCCTATTAAAACTACCGCCAATCTCATAATTCTGGGCTTTCATGATCAATTCATAATGGTTATAGCGATACACTCGAATTCGACTAAAACTTAACAACTCTAATTATGCCTTTAAACTTGTAATAAAAATGTATTAGTTCGTCTGCTATTATTAAACGTAGTTGGGCATGATGTTTTTGAGAACTACTTCCACTTTTGTCTTTACTTCGATAGTGACCAGTTTCGCTAGGCTCGCTGGTACCGACAGACTAATGACACTGTTATTTACTAACTTCTTTATATACTTACATATCAGGGGTAGCAAACAATATTTTATACACAAAAACAATTAACAAACACGACCTTCGTGTCAGAGTGGTAAAAGCTCTGACTTCCATACCGAAGGTCCCGGGTTCGATTCCCGGCGATGGCAGTGTGATTGTCTTTGGTCTGGTGTAGAATTCACGTGAAAATAAAATGGCGATAGATGGGATACCTACCACATGTCATGTGAATCAATATAAAAGCTAAAAAATAAATTGTATACAGTAATTGGGTTTAAACGACCTGTTGTATACAAAAAAAAAAAATAACAATAATAATTATGTAAAATTTAAAATATTAGAGACACCATTTTTATAATCGTTATATTTCTTATTTATTCAATTTATCCAATGTCTTAGAAATAAGTTTACTGAGAATAAAGAGTATGATAGAATATTCGGTATTCTATCGATTAAATAAATTTATAATTTGTATAACAATTTTTCAAGCTTACATCTTCCATGCGGTCCACCTGGTCCCTCCAAGAGCGCCTTCTCTTTCTTTTCTACCTCAATATGTCATCAATACCAAAGAAAAACATAAGACATTGAATTGATTATTATTTTTTCTATTAATTAACACAGGCCCAAATAAGACACCTTTTAAATTATTTTATCCATAATGTTTAAAAGAGAAGGATTGAGACTGCCTCCCTGTTTGATAATATCGTAGTTGCAATGGGTTTCTCTTTTATTATATCTCCATTTGGCTTGATTCGTGTCTTCCCATTCGTGATAATATTTGGTTTTGTCTCCAGCACGAATTTGTCAAAATCTCTAGTCAAATTAATAAAACACATGAACAGCGGTATATAAAACTTATCATTCAATGGTTTTTCGTTTAGTTATCTCATGGTAAATATAACTAACTTACTAACTAACCATCACGCCATTTCCCCGGAGTGGTAGGCAGAGAGGATGGATCGCCATAATGCTCTGTTCTGGTATACCTCTCGGGCTTCCTCTACATTCATACATCGTACCATGCACGCAGGTCGATTATTCCGACTTCGAATGTGACCGCCTTTTAGTAATTGAATAATTTGGTCATGTCATGTTTTCCTCGGTCGTCCTCGGCTTCTTTTTCCACTTACGCTGCTTGTGTACAACTTTTTAACCATTCTACTCTCATCCATTCGTTCCATATGCCCAAACCATCTCAGGGATCCTTTTTTAATTTTATCCATGATGCAGTCATATCTGCCTTATATTTCTCTCTTATTTCATCGTTCGGTATTCTATCATACAAGGTTTTCCCGCACATTCTTCTTAGTGGCCTCATTTCGACGGCGGTTATCCTGCTTTAATCCTTCTTTTGCCAGCTCCAAGCTTCACTTTCATACATGAGGGTTGGCACTAGAACTCCATTGTGTACTGCCATCTTTGCTTCTGTGGATATATTTCTATTTGCAGTAATGACTTAGAGTGCGCCATTTATTTTTTTCCCAGCACCAACCCTTCTTTCGATGACTTTCCCCATTTTTCCGTCTCTTGTAAACATGCTTCGGAGATAGATAAATATTGCATTATTATTTTATTTTTATCAATTGATAATGTTTTCTCATATGACGCTAGATTAATTTCTGTACAACTATATCGTTAGATATTCATCCATTCTGCGTTTGAATATGACGTAACAAATTATATGGTCGTGTGGTATTTCAAACATGGAACTCATTCCAAATGGAAGTTTTGCATTTAACGCACACGCGTTTATCACGAAATTGGTTCTCAAATTGTGGCGTTGTGTCCGTTTATCCTTTTATCTATGCCTACAGTTTGTGTGCTGAGGGTCAATAATTACCATAGACAATTACATTTAATGGTTAGTGTTTCAATTATAGCCATGTTTTTGTGAATGTATCGCCAACAGTCTGCCATTCGGACGATAATTACAATTTATTTTTTACGATAAAAAGTAACTTTCATGACAGTTTAATACTAACACAATTTAATTGAAAAAAGAAAAGTATTTTCCAAATTTAATATACGGTATTAAAATAAAACATTTATTTGTGCATTGTGGGCATGGTTTAAGATAGAAAAACATATTTTAAGAAAACACTACATGCATTGTTTTTTCTCTACACATTTTTATAAGCATATTTCGAACCGTAGACGCCTATCCTCAGTGTAGAAGATTTAAAACATTACACCGAGGAAGGGTTTCTGTTTTCCGAAACATGTTTGAGAAAAGTGTAATAAAATCTTTTAAAATATTTAAAAATAAAAATTCAAAAGTGAGTTCACAACATAAAGTAACTCAGAATAAAATTTTGGAAAGAAGCTAATACTTGGTGGTTTGACATATTTAATATTAGAATTAAACACTTTTAAAAAATGTTGTATAAAACCACTTTATTTTGAGTCAGGAGCGCCAACCGGTTTCACTCTGTAACGAGCTTCGTCAGGGCTATACACAAACTGTTTGTTTGTTCAGTTTGTGTATAGTCCTGACGAAGCTCGTTACAGAGTGAAACCGGTTGGCGCTCCTGACTCAAAATAAAGTGGTTTTATACAACGTTTTAAAAGTGTTTAATTCTAACAAAATAAAATATTGAAAAAGCATATTATACATATCAGTACATTATTTTTCAATTATTGCTTGAATTTCTAGACTTTTCATATGATACTGAGATACAGAAAATTATACATCAAAATAAATGGTATGACGTCACTTTTCAGTTGAAAGTATTAAAAAATATATATATATTTTACTACAATTTTGTATTAAAAATAGAAATATCATTTACAATAAAACAATTTAAGGATTAAGTTTATATAATAATTAAATAAAACGATGTTTTTTAACTACTTCCACTTTTGTCTTTATTTAGACAGCGACCGGTTTCGCCAGGCTCGCTGGCATCGACAGACTGGGTCTGACAGGTCTGGGTCTGGGCTCGCTGGCATCGACAGACATCACCAGTCTGTCGATGCCAGCGAGCCTGGCGAAACCGGTCGCTGTCTAAATAAAGACAAAAGTGGAAGTAGTTAAAAAACATCGTTTTATTTAATTATTATTTAAAATGAACTTCCATCAAGAGATTTCAGTAAAATCATTAGATTAAGTTTATCTTAATAGAGACGAATATGCAAACTGGAAACCGAATATGGTGATCGAGGTGTTTACAGGACTTATGACCTGTCATTGGTTGGGTTAAGCGCACGCTTTATGTACATTCCTCATTCCACCTTTCTTATGACCACCATGTCTGACAAATTTTGGAAGTTGTATATATGTTAATATCCAACACCTCAATTCACATGTCAGTTTCAATTTACAGACCAGCGCCATCTGAAGATTAGATTTAAGCATTAAGCAGAAGATCTTTATAACGCAAATGTGAAAGGCTACCGCTATTAACGCACTGCTAGATAACGCCTGGAAATGTCACTCCAATTTATATGCTAACTTGGACCAGTTTTTGTTTTATCCAACATTTTGAATGTATACAAATACTTTTAGACAAATACTGGATTTTTATTTACCCATTGCGGGTTATCAATTCAAGGATTAATTTTATCTCGATAAAGACGAAGATGCAAACTGGAAACCGAATATGGTGATCGAGGTGTTTACAGGACTTATGACATTAATCCTGAAATTAATCCATGAAATTAATCCTTAAATTGATAACCCGCAATGTTTAAATAAAAATCCAGTATTCGTCTACAAGTATTTGTATACATTCAAAATGTTTCTTTAAAACAATTTTTTGTATGAAATAACTATTTTATGTATTATGGGATAAGATTGAGAGAATTATCCATTGATATAATACATTCCGCACGACGGTTACCTGCAGAATGAAATATTAAATTGCTCAAAACGTTAAGATGAAACGAAAATATGCGGAATTGAAAGTCATTTGTTGAAAAAGGAAGTCGTTACAGACTTTGAAAGAAATAAATCCATTGAGCGCAGGGCGCCATGTTTGATATTTAATCCCCAAACGCCATCTATTGAATCCTGGTACAACGGCGCGTCCTAATTATTTCCCGTATACGACTTTACGGAGTTTCCGGATACAATCCCGTAAGAATTTGCGAAATTGATCTAATTTGGCAATTGGGCGACTTCGAAGAATAAAACGTGTAGAGGAAATGATATTTTGTAATTTCATTAATATAGAAATAAACATTGCATTGACACCATGCGTTTTTTAACCCTTAACGTACCGTGTTCAAAACAAAACGCTTGCTCCCATGTGGTAAGTTCAGTTTACCGCTAACTTTATCTAAATATCAAGCATATGACTAGATGAATCAAAATTTAATTTATGTCATCTTGTAGGGAATTTCATTAGGAATAGATCGATATCTATAACATACATGGATTATTTGAAAAACATATCATTATTAATTTTTTTCTGGAACCATGCGATTTCTGATATGTAATGCGTCACGGCATACGATCGACTAAAATCAGGTCTAAACAAGCGCCGCGCGGCGCGGCCCACTAAAGGCACCTAGGCAAAATGTATAGTACGTTCAAGACAACGAGTACGTATTAATATTTGTCCCTTTTGGTAAAGTGTTAATATTTTCACAGTTCTGATATTATTAAGTTACGTGCTGCGTTTTCATCCAGTCGGTATTATTACGTACCTATTGAAAAGGTCAAAGATATAATTTATAATATGTTCAAAACAGCGAGTAAGTATTTGTCACTTTTGATAAAGTTGTAAATATTAGCAAAACAAATTCTACCTTAACACGAATGAAGGTGAGGGCAGTCTTAAAAAATTTTTTTTTTTGGGATGAAGGAAGTAATTTTTTGCTTTTTTTTTTATTACGAAATATTGAGAACACTTCAATGGAGGATTACAATTTTTTTTATAATATTAGGGTCCATAGGTTTTAAGAAAATCAACTTTAAATTGGCAGTGGAAACTCAATTGACCACATGGCAACGCGACGGTTAATAAAAATATTTTCGACGGCTGATTAAAAAAAATTATAAATAGATCGTGTTAGAAATTCAAATTATCATTAATTGACGAAAATGCGTGATTTTCTTGTACGCTATAAACTATAGACCAGCACGCGGAAACTCTTCTTAACATTTAATGCGCGTTGATGTATACCTAGTGACCAGTATGGTGTTATACCCTCAATTTCATTACTATCAAGACTGTCGCGCGGATTAGACGTCTGTATATACGTTGCGTGGTTACATTTTTACATTTTTAGCACTTACTTTAAATAAATTTACACGAATTATTATTATTATTTTGTTGAATCGCTCTTTATATCATGACAGCATGAGCCAAATCGATGTATAAAAGATTTCGATGATTATAGCTATCATAGTGATTCTCGTGACATGTGTTAGGTAGCTAATCTTTCGCCATTTTATTGTCACGTGAATTCTACACCAGACCATAGACAGTGTGACAATCATACTTCCCTCGCCGGGAATCGAACCCGAAACCTTCGGGGTGGCAGTCAATGCACTTACCACTCGGCCACGAAGGTATCAACTATAAATCACCTTGTAGCTTTTGCTTCATTACAATTTAAATCACACAATAGGTTAATAATTAATTTAGCACGTTAAGTGGGAAACAAAATAGTTTTAAATGAATATATGAAAAAGGTGAACACATCGTTAAAATAGTTATTCTCAAATTAATTAGTAGTAGTATTTTACGTAGAGTGGTTCGCTTGTATTCAGGTACTTTATTTTATTGAGTAATTCAAAAGATAAGAGATACACGAACTACCTATAAGTAAAGCGATTCTTACCTATAATTTTAACTTTACAAGTAATTGAAAAATATGAGTGTTATTGATAATTAATATTAATACTTGGAACAATGTCAAATTTAAAATAAAATATTTTTATGTAAGTTTCACCTGTTTTCTTTAATGCATGGGGTAAGTTAAGACGGCTTTTCAGATTATCGGTCCGGGATCTTGGGGCGCCAAATAATTTTGAATTTCGAAGATTTGAATTTGATTTCGCGCTCTTTTGTTTTGCCGGTGAATAAGCCCGTTCGATATTTGAATAGAGGGGCTGATTTGATTAGGCGTATTATGAAAATGTAATATTTGTCAGTGATATAATAATAATTGTAGGAGATAAATTGGTCACTGAAAATGTATAGGTAAAGATTGAGATGATTTTAAAATCTCAGTCATCATTTTCATTGCGTTTCAGCTAGAATAATACCCGTGTTTTTATCAGGGCGATAACTAAAGTTATTAATACGAAATGCAACGTTTTATTTCTAGAAGTTATATATTTTTTTTAAAATGACATATTTTGCCTTGCTAAGTTATTATCAAAAATATAAAAACATATAAAAATGAGAATACCATTTTCATTATTTCTTAAACAATAAATAAGGTATTAACAATTTTGTATGTTTTTTAGAGGTCTTATTATATTTTATGTGAATGACATATTTGCCTGTCTATGGCATTATCAAATGTCTAATTTTAGAACATTTGATAATGCCTTAAACAGGCGAAACAAGTATTTCACATAGAATATTATAAAACTTCTAGAAAAAATACGTTTTTATTCGTATTAATTATACTACATCCATTCGTTTCATATGATTCCTTTTTAATTTTTATCCATGATGCAGTAATCTGCCTTACATTTCTCTCTTATTTCATCGTTCGGTATTCTATCATACAACGTTTTCCCGCACATTCTTCTTAGTGATCTCATTTCTACGGCGTTTATCCTGCTTTCATCCTTCTTTTGCCAGCTCCAAGCTTCACATCCATACATGAGGGTTGGCACTAGAACTCTATTGTGTACTGCAATCTTTGCTTCTGTGGATATACGATATATATTTCTATTTGCAGTAATGGCTTTGAGTGCGCCATTTATTTTATTCCCAGCACCAACTCTTCTTTCTGTCTTTCTTTTCATTAAATTAGAGTCGGTGATTATTGTTGTTAAATTATGATCAAATGATGTTTGATCATAATTTAACAACAACGATTTATCTTTCTTTCCGTATCATTAATAATCTATCAGAAATATTCGTGGCTATCGTTATTGCTATCGTTTTGGTTTATTTAAACCGTTATTTGAGTAATGCGCTGTATATCGCAATTTCAAAGAAAACTGTAAGAATTTACTTAAACGTTGAATGCATGCAACCATTACAAAAAACATACTATTCGTTTGTATTCATCATTCCATAGAGAATGCCAAAATAATACGCTTGAACTAACGACCCCGAACTAAACTTACATACAAAGCGTGCATTTCACCAAAAACACTCCGTTTGAAGTTTTCATTTCTTCCCAGATCCACAGTGAAAATAGCATCAAATTCGATAATCCATATCGAAAAGGCGATTTCATTTTATGTGTTGTTTTCTAGCGGCGGAAATGCGCTTTGGTTCTTTTTGCTTCGTGGCCAAACTCGTATCGAGGGGGTCAAGTCTACGGAAGTTTCATTTTGCCTAAACGGAAGGTAAAAAACAGGGTGGGTGCTGACTATTCGCTTTGCTGTTGGCTTTAGTCATGCAAATCCAAAGATGCGGGGTACAATTATTGTACAGGGTGAACTGAATTTAGCAGGGTTAATGGGGGAAATACTGTCGTTTACTTATTCACGAAACTGTTAAATGTTTAAAGGGCAAATCCATTTTTAAATGTAAGTTTAACATATCTTAAAACACGAGAAATACAATTACAAGTCGAAATTTTGTTACTTTGTGAATTTTTTTTGTTATTTGTTTAAAATTTGTAAGACAGTCATGTATTATAAAATTACTTTAGAACACGTCATATATTTAGTTGAATAAAGTTATAAATCAGATTGATTTGTAAAATCAAATGTTTTAAAACGCAGTTTTGCAATTTATCGTATTATCTACCATTTTCAATTTAATATAGAAAAATAGTTAAATGCCCTCTCAGAAGAATTTCAGGTCTTAAAACAATAAATGTAAATTTTCAATGAAAAACTTCAAAATGTAGTGAATTGTGACTCTTCGGTGACATAAATTAAATTTAAGTGTCATTCCAGATACTCCTCTCCTTAAAACAAGACGTCTTCTTTATAAGAAGACTAAGATAAACGAAACAAATAAATGTTAAAATTTATATTTTAATGCGTTTTTTTTTGCATTTTGAATTTGTATACCTCTAAAAAAAAAAAACTTATACACATCGTTACTTAAAAGGGTGTTTTTTTTAGAGGTATACAAATTTAAAATAAATAAAAACACGTTAAAATAATGTTATTGTCTCTAATATTGGCTTTATTTAATAGATAATTTAACGCCATTATTGTATACAAATATGATTCTGGGCATATAATAATAATAATAATATAATAAATTGGATAATTTATAAAGCGCCATTTTTATGAATTGCTCATCTATGAGCGCCACGGCTAGCTCGAATGAACCGCAATCATAAAGGCCAATTTTCGACACCTTTATTGAGCAATTGAGTAAAATGGCAAAACGTATTGACTACAAATCAACTGTCAACTGTCAAATTGACAGTCTGTAAAAACAATGTTGCCAATTTAAAAACCAAACTTAAAAAAGAAACACCCTATTTTTAAATGTAACTTAAAACAAGGAAATAATTTTGTTCCATTTATATATGTTAAAAACATATTTAAAAATAAATCTAACAAACCTATTCATTTTTCACCTATAAACTTATATACATATATAATAATCATAAAAATAAACACTGTTAATAAATTTTAAATCATTTTCTTGACTTTAAAATGATTGAAATACGATTATCAACTTCGAAAAAAATGAACACATTTGTGATTTCCAATAATCTTGAAATGACGGTAAAGTTTACGTTTTAAAAAATAAATCAGTTTCAAAAACAAAAATGGTCCTTAGTAGAAATTAAGCTGTGCTTTTTTAGCGTGGCCATTTTGAATAATAATTAATCAAAACAAAAAAAAGTTTTTTTTATATCCAAAAATTATTTTGTTATTGTCGTCATTTTGGTTGGTAGTGAATTATATGAAAAAAGTATGATAATTTATGTGAACAAAATCCTAAAGATAATTTTTATCAGAGAACACGGAGTATTTAAGAAAACTTCATATTGTTTTTCATTTGTAACATTGTAATAATTCATGTGCTTGAATAATATAAATAAATTAATTTATTCATAGCGAATACGAATAAAGAATCGATAGCTTTCGTATTGTTACTGGAACTCTGCCAATCGCTGGTTTTATATAATTTAAAAAGCAAACGTTTTATTTATGTCACTTCAGATTACTTAAGATTAAGTAATGAATGGCATCGTTTTAGTTTATAAAGCATTGAATCAAGTATAATTCTTTGATCAACTTCCTAGTCAAAGTACATAAACAACGTAAACGATAGTTCAAAACTTTATTTGATTAAACATTAGGTTTAGGTCTTGAAGATGGAAGATATTATCATCTGAGGCAGACAACGCAGCACTGGAATGTGCACGTTCAGAGGATGGATTCTTCCAGAATCCCACACCTTGTGGTACTCCAGATACAAATCAAATCAAATCAGTTTATTTCATCAACAGACATAACAAAATTAATTTTTAAGGCATCTTTTGAGAGCAGGTAAAATAATATATTGTGTATAGTATACTACCAGAAACGCATTGGAAATGGTTCGACATTAGGAAGACAGGACACTCTCCAGAATTAAGAGTATTTGCCTTCTGAAAGTACTTTCACTAATATGAAAGACGTCGATCTCCGAGGAGACTACGTTCAGCAGATTAATTGCTCTTCCCATCGTTGTCACCAGAGGCAGGTTGGTTCTGGCTAGGTCTAAAAGTCTAAAAGTTGGCTACGTCTAAAGGTCTAAAAGTAGAGAATAATTAAAACATTCTCATGTACGTAAGCCTGAAACTAAAAGTCTATGAAGCCTGCGTTCTGCCAGTTGGTACTTATGATCTTGAAACTGTTACATTGTCCAAACAAAGTGCCGAGAAACTACGAGTGACCCAAAGAGCCATGGAAAGAGCCATGTTAGGAATAATCCTAAGAGTCAGAGTCAGAAACGATACAGGAGTGGACGGGAATAGGCTGAGGAAGAATTATGTAAGCATTTCAATAAAATGGCGATTTAATACACGATTGATGTATTGGACTTTATTTAACCAATTTTATATTTAAATTTAATCAATCATTTTCGTAGAAAGAATAATTAGAATTGAATTTTTGTAAATAAAACAACTGACTGATTCGTGTTCCGTATGCCAATATTTGTTTTTCGTGAGAGATACTCGTACGCATCTTTTTAATTACATCCTTAAAGCGGAAGCCATTAGATGTTTGTATTCTAGCAGAGTCATTAATATGGTAAATGGATTGTTTGGAACGTATTGAGTGTTTAATAATTATTGTTTTGGTAGATAAATAGGGGTTGTGTAATGATTCAATGCGGTATTGCAGTGCTGTCCAACTTTTTTTAGGCAGCGGGCAATTTTTATTTAACAAATATTTCTATTTTACCAAGAGGATAGGTAAATGAAAAGTCACTTAATGTCAATTAAAAAGTTATTAAATTTATATGAAAATAATAAATTAAAAAATGACATATACGAGTTCATTGAAATTATAAAATCATATTAGTTTTAATTTATTTAATTTTGTAATAAAAAAAATTAATTACGTTTAACATAGATTATACAAGTCCATAGTTTTGGTCGATACACTAAGAAACTTCAACATTATTAACTGTTAAAGTTTACAACACTGTTATGATATCACAATTAGAATTTTTCATTTTTTAGCGAAACAGCTGTCGAGTGTCGCGACAGCTGTTTCGGGCGCACGGGTGTTTAAAGGTTAATGTATGATGGGTAATTTTGAACACAACTTCCTATTTTCTTTCACCGGGCATGTCACGCCAAATATAAGTTCTGACAAAATTTTGCTCCCTAATGTGTAATGAAAAATTGTCGTAAAATGTACAGCTCGCGGGCCGCTAGTTAGACAGCGCTGCGTGAATATATTGGAAAAGCTTATCAATCTTCAGTTTTACGTAATTATTATTCGCTTATTGACTCTACTGATATGATTGTGGTTTTTCATTGAAATTTCTGTGGAATAGTCAACATCTAAATGTATAATATTTGATGTGAACAAATGCAGTAGGGGAAATTGTATGTTTGCTAGTATTTGTTAAGGTTTTTGCCACGTTTTTTTTTTAAATAAGTTATATCATTATGGACCCATTCTGTTTGTGTAGTTTCTTTAGTAAATTTTTTATTTAATTTTAATTTAGAAACCCTGTGAATAAATTAATCAAAAATTATTTCTATGAGATTGTCTAGTCGAGGAGTTAGCGAGTTGCCTGATAATGCCAACATAGGTTGGCGAAACAGCTGACGCAAAAATGTTCTCAAAGTAAATTGTGATAAGTATTAAATAAATTAAAACATTAAATAATGTTGAAGAATTATAGTGTTTCGTTTGGTTTTCATTTCCAATAAAACAACTTCATCGCAACGACCTTTCAATACTCCTAAATACAAAAACATAATGATACAGTTATTGAAAAATAATTTAATTAACTTTTTAAGATTATATATATACAAGAAATAACACTGATATTTTCTATAAATAAATTGTGACAAAGGGAAAATTTATATATTTTTCTTTATTTATTGTCAACTTTAATACTTTATTTTAAAGCTTCACCTTTACACCCCTTACGCTCAATAGTAATGGATACATCCGTTTTATATAAGTTTCATTATAATTTATGAGAAGGACATGTTTTTGCCATTCTATGGTGTTATCAAATGTCAACTCTAACGCTGTAAGCACAATCTAATTATCGGTTTCAATTAGTATTATATACTTGGTACTTCCATGGTTCCCTCTGTTGTAAGGCAAATGTCATGAATCACAAGACAGGCTCACTTATAAACACTTAGCACACAAAAACACTCTCTAATAAAACTTAGCTTACACCACCTTGAATAATTAAAAATCAAGGTATATTTCTAGAAAACAACTCAAGTAAAAATATGTATAAACCATACATACTTGGTATAAAAATAATTTAATAATCATACAAAATTGCACACCCTGTGAAATACGCAAGGTACCTTACAAAATAAATTTCACCCTGTGTTGCGCTTCTAATCAATATAACAGAAAGCTTATCTAAGATCTTTGGCAATATTTTCTTATTTGGTTATTTCGTCTTTCCGGAGGGTGCCGAAAATTCCATTTTCTTACCTCAGAAGGTTGCCGCATGGTTGTTACTGCACCCTTATTGGTTTATCTCCTACTTCGTTATGTTTAAGTTCATAGAAATTCTGTTTGAATACTCTCAGGAATAGACTTATAAACGTAACGATAGGGAGAGAGCAGGTAGGCTAAGAGATTTTCAATATCCTTCATATATCTTATATGTATGAGGTATGCATGCGAAATGATCTGATGATGAATGTTAATAAGTCCAAGGTAATGATTTTTGAAAAGGAAGAAACCACGACAGTCTGCAACATTAGCGTGAATGGTGAAAACTTGAGCAAGTAGTTGAGTTTGTGTATTTAGGTAGTATGTTTACAAGAGATGGGCGAGTGGAGAGGGATATTGAAAGAAGGGTTGGGGCAGGCAACAAAGTGAATGGTGCACTTAAAGTTGTCATCGCAAACAAAAACCTATCCAAAAAAAGCTAGAATGGCAGTGCACAATGGTGTTCTTCTACCGACCCTTATGTATGGAAGCGAAGCATGGAACTGGCAAAGAAGGATGAAAGTAGAATAAATGCAGTAGAAATGAGATCTCTTAGACGAATGTGTGGATATTCTGTGTATGATAGAGTGACGAATGAAATATAAGAAGTGAATGGGTGCGAATGATGTGTCATGAACAAAATAATGAAAGGATCATTAAGATGGTTTGGACATATGGAAAGAATGAATGAAGAAAGAATGTAAAAAAATTATATGTTAATGATGTAAATGGTACCAGAAATAGAGGAAGACCAAGGAAAACGTGGCACGATCAAATAAATCAAATATTGAATGTCGGCCATGTGAGGAGTCAGAGAAATCGACGCGTGCATGACACGATGTATGAATGTTGAGGAAGCGAGAGAAATATGTCAGGAAAGAAAGGTGTGGCAGTCCATTCTTTCTGCCTACCCCTTCGGGGAGACGGCGTGATGGTTAGTTAGTTAGTTAGTTAGTTCATATATCTTTCTCTTATGAATATTATAATATATGTACATACTCGTATATGAAACATTCGTGAAGATAAACGAGTTTGTATGATTGTTCTAATAATTGGATAAATGCCGTTGAAATGAGATCGCTAAGAAGAATGTGCAGAAAAACAAAGTATTATAGAATACCGAACGATGAAGAAGGAATGGAATATAAGGTAAAAGAAAAACTCCTAAATAAGATTATAAAATGGTCACTTAGTTGGTTTGTATTTATGAAACGAAAGTATGAGAGAAGAATAGTTATAAATATGCATACAATTTGTGTTAATGGAAAAATAAGTCAAGGTAGGCCAACGAAATTACAACCTTAACCTTCGGGAAGACGGCGTGATGGTTAGTTAGTTAGTTAGTTTTATATTTCTTTAAGTATAAAAATCTGTAAGAGTTTCAATTGATTTATCAGATAAAATAAATACATGTATAAGCCAATTCGAATTTCACAGTTAATTTTAAATAGCAGTAAATTTCCAAAGATTCGGGTCTAATTCACAGGCGGTTCAGATGCGGCGGATCCTACTTCGTTTATGATCCCTCAGTGTTCACAATCAGCGAATTGGAAATAAACTTTGTACTACTTAACAAGTTCTGGAAAAGCCACACGAAACCCAAAGTTTGAGTTAAGCGATTTCTCGCCGACCGACTTGAAGTTTTCTCGGATACTACATGAACTCAGACGGCTACGCGTGTATGCTGCCCCACAAGTGTTGTGAACATTCGTATGTATGAGTATAATAATTGTTCCACCACGATAACAATTAAATAATGCGGATTCCATATAACATGCTACGCTTATAAGTTTTAACATTTGGGAAACCATGATTAAAAAGTTAATGTTGTTATATGAAATTTCATTGTAGAAGTTCATTGTAAATATTTTTATAATGTATCTTCTTTTTTCGGTGCCGTGTCAGGTCCCCCCAACGTTAGCAATCACTACAGCAAAAGCATCTCTATCCTGCGCCACTTAGAATAGGTTCTAAACTCTTGTTATTCCTGTCCACTCTTTGATGTTCTGTAGCCAGGACTCTCCTCGTCTCTCCACTTTACCCATTAATATCAGTCGAAGAAGGTGGTATTTTTCTCACCTTAGCGCATTACCCAAATATGAGACCTTTCTAATTTTTACACTTGACAACAACTCTCTATTGGCTCTGGCTCTCTGCAGTATGTCTGCATTACTGAACATATCGGTCCACGGTATACGGAGCATTCTGCGATATATCCACATCTTGAATTCACTTTCAGAGTCCAGGTTTCGCAGCCATATAGTAGAACAGACCATAAATAACATTTAATCATTCTTTGTCGGAGAGTAATGTATATTTAGTTAAAATCCACAAATGGTTCTGTCTTCGACCGGTTTCGGCAGCTCGCTGCCATCTTCTAGTAACTATGTATATATATTTTTAACTTATTGAAAGTTAAGGCATTGACACTGTGGAATACCATACTAATATACTTTAAGAATTAAAAAACTTTGTTTAATTCACCATTTTTAATAAAAAAAATATTAAAAAACACATATTTCGGAGGACACCTCCATATTTTTTCTAAATTATATTATTATCATGTATTATTATAATATTATTTAATATTATTTATTTTTTACTGTTAACAAAAATAATTGTTAGTACTAGGTTAATTTTTAAATTTGAATTATTGTATCGAATTTTAAATGCGTTTTTTATTAGTCTTCTTTGTTTAGTTTTTATTTATTATATTTTAATACCTGAAGATGGAGGTATCCTCCGAAACATGTCGTGTTTTTAAATATTTTTTATTAAAAATAGGGGATTAAACAAAGTTTTTTAATTCCCAAAGTACATATATTTTTTAATTTGGTATATAGTATACAATATTTGAAATGAAAATGGTAGAGGGTTGAAGTTTAACGATTCTATAATGATATTAAAAGGTTCGAACAGTATAACTGATATTAATTATATTATTAGATATAATTTTTTTTCTTGTTTCTATATAATTAAAAAACAATTACAGGTGTGACTAATGTTCATGATAATGCTATACAATGTTAGAGGTTTCAAGTTATTCTAAGAATTAAAAGATTTCATTTGACTTCGGTCCAGGGTAATAGTGTCTGGAAATACCTCAATTAGACTGGAACACTAAAAAAAAAGATCCTATATAAATGAAAGTAAGCTGTATTTGATGTACATAAAAGTAGTTTTAGACTATTGCCTTAAACGTTATACGTCAATAGAATAAAATCAGTCATTTGGCCATCATAAAATAAGCTCAGAGCAAGTTTATTCAATAAGCTTTCGTTATTTCAAACCGAGTGTATTTTTACAAACGTTTATGTACAAAGTCAACCTTTTATCTGAGGGTTTTTACGCCTAACTGGACAAGTAGGTCACTGAGATATTCCTTTTGTTTTTTGAAACAAAAAAATCTTTGTCCATATAAAAACGTTGTTATCTTGAAACGATATATTAGGTTCCAGCCAGCTCTGATATATCGTGTATTTTTTTACTATTTATAGGTTTTAGGTTATCTATCGAGGTTCGAGCTTTCTGGAAATTATGAGGTTATTTTTCTTAAAATCAGAACAAGGAAGTACTAAGTAAACGTTTCTTGTTTTTTCGATAAAATAATAACAAATTCATACTTAAATACGCACACTGAAGATAAAACAAAGTTGAACAACTTCCGACTCGGTTCCTTTTTCTGTCATGGAAAACAAAATGATTTATTTAACACTCACAAATTGTATTTATTGTTCCTTGAACAATGATATAAAACTATATATTAAATAATTTCTGTTTTCTAGAAATTTTATTATATTTTTGGGAGTGACATGTTTTGCCTAGCTAAGGCATAACAATTTATAATGCCTTAGCGAAGCGAAGCATTTCATTCCCAAACAAAAAAAAAACAAACAAACCATCACGCCGTTTCCCCGCAGGGGTAGGCAGAGAGAATGGACTGCCACACAACTCTATCCTGGCAAACCTCTCTAGCTTCCTCCACATTCATACAACGAGTCATACACGCACGTCGATTCCTCCGACTTCTAACATGACCAACCTTTAAAATTTGATTAATTTGGTCATGCCATATTTTCCTCGGTCTGCCTCGACTTCGTACCCCATTTGCATCATTAACGTATACTTTCTTAACCATTCTTTCTCCAACACAGCGATCCTTTCATAATTTTGTTCATAATACCTTCTTCCGCTCTACATTCCTTTCTTATATCAGCATTTGAGATTCTGTCGTATATCGTTCTACCACACATACGTTTTAAGAACCTCATCTCTACGCAATTTATTCTGCTCTCATCCTTGTTCTGCCAGTTCCATCCTTCGCTTCCATACATGAGGGGTTTCTAAATAACAAAAAAGGCGTTTTTATTCGCAATAATAACTTATAAATTGTTTTATGTTTCAACATTTTACACATAGATAAAAAAGAAAAAGGTATCAAAATAATACAGGAATTAGTAGTAACTTATTTTTTGTTCTGTATTCCCTTGTGCCGACCCTTATGTATGGAAGTGAAGCATGGAACTGGCAAAAGAAGGATGAAAGTAGAATAAATGCAGTAGAAATGAGATCTCTAAGACGAATGTGTGGCAAATCTGTTATGATAGAGTGACAAATGCAAGTATAAGAAGTGAATGTGGTGCGAATGAAAGTGTTATGAACAAAATAAGGAAAGGGTCATTAAGATGGTTTGGACACATGGAAAGAATGAGTGAAGACAGAATGGTAAAGAAGGTATATGTAAACGTCGTGAACGGAGCTAGAAATAGAGGAAGGCCGAGGAAAACGTGGCACGATCAAATCAATCAAATATTGAATGTCGGTCACGTGAGCAGTCGGAAAAATCGACGTGCGTGCATGACAAGATGTATGAATGTAGAGGAAGCGAGAGGCGTATGTCAGGACAGAACAGTGTGGCGTTCCATTCTTTCTGCCTACCCCTCCGGGGAGACGGCGTGATGGTAAGTTAGTTAGTTAGTTAAGTATTCCATCATATTATATTTTTTCATACATTCTTCCAGTAATCTAATCTTTCGTCAGGTTAAAGCTTCATTAAGTTTGGAAAAATACCTACATTACGTACAACCAACATTTCTACAATCGATATGTTTCTAATTGATTTAACGACTCTTAGTGCGTAGTCTTCTTATTCCTCTTGGTATATGTCGTATGACCTGTTTGTGACGGCGAGCTTGATTGGGACGATGACGTCCAGCTATCCCTTCTTCTCTTCGGCAGCCTTCCTGATAACCTCTTACTGCTTGTGTTTTCATTTGAAACAAAAACATATGTATAAAAAGATCTTCTGCTTGATGCTTAAATCCAATCTTCATAGATGACGCTAGTGTGTAGATTGAAACTAACATGTGAAGTTTGGTGTTACATATTAGCATATTTACAACTTCCAAAAAATTGTCAGATATGGTGGTTGTAAGAAGGGTGGAATGGGGAATGTTGTATTACATAAAGCGTGCGCTTAACCCAACCAATGACAGGTCATAAGTCCTGTAAACGATCACCATATTCTGTTTCCAATTTGCATCTTCGTCTCTATTGAGATACAATTAATCCTTAAATAAACAAATGGTTAAAATTATCCCATGTAATTTTTTCATTTTTTAAAATGTAACTGTTGGTATTTCAACACTTGAACCAACACTACATACACATATAAGTAAAATATTTTCAAGAAATAATAGAAAAATAGGCTCTTTTTGTTTTTAAGATATATAAATTTAATTTTACACATGAAAATAACTACACGAGACAAGGGGAGCAGTGCGAAAAAAATAGTTCTCGTTCAAATGGTACAATACAAAGCTGACAGCGGAACTAATATAATCATTCAGTGATATAAATTTCAGAGCAGTTTCGATTCAGGGTCTACGTCAAAACCGGCGGCATGTTTTACGGTTTGCTACTTCGTCAACAGATGGTGCTAGTCATGTTTTGTGATTTAAAGCCCATTCTCAGACCGCGGCGCGCGGTAGGGTTGCCTTTACGAAAACTCATAAGCCATTACGAAAATTAAAATTACTGTATCGTTTTTTATTACGTCACAGCGAATTTTGGATACTTTTACTACACCGTTGTAGCTAACTGGATGTTCTTATTTAACGTTCATTCAAAGGCTCGGATCCATTTTGTACTGACAGTTTTATTACGTCTATGTTTGAAAAGTTTCCTATTGGTTTCAACCACGAAAATGTATTTGGGAATTTGTGAAGTTAACTTTACGACCATTTTGATGAGTTACAATGATTGTTCATTTCGTCGGATAAAAAAAGAAAACAAGTTACGTTCTGTCGCGAATAAATGTCAAAGTTTATTTCTATTTGCGAAATGTGGAAATCAACGTCTTTGTTGTTATTTGACTCGCATGATGTCACGTGATTATTCTTCGTATTTGTATCATTTTACTTAACGTTACAATATTTAAATTGTATTTTGTGCCGCTAACATTTTATATTCAAAAACTTCCTTAGAATTAAATACGATTTAAGATTAAAGTATTAGAAATTACAGAAAAAACTATGTTCGCAATAACTATGTGTTGTAGATGTATAATGTTTCTTTTTTATATACTTTGTATACAACACTCACATTTATTAAAAAATAAAAAATAAAAAAAAATATCAAACATGTTTCGGACTTACCAGCCCTTCATCAGTGATAGTATTATTATTATTATTATTATTTTGTTGAATCGCTCTTTACAACATGACAGCAAGAGCCAAATCAATGTAAAGGGTATTATTATAGCTTTCGTAGTGATTCTCGTGACATGATAGGTAGCTAATCTATCGCCATTTTATTGTCATGTGAATTCTACACCAGACTAAAGACATTTGCCAAAATACTATATAACATCTGTCAACACTGAACATATTTGTAAACAATTTTATTATATTTTAAATATTTATATAATATCACTGATGAAGGGCTGGTTACTCCGAAACATGTTTGATATTTAATTTTCTTTATTTATTTTTTAATAAATGTGAGTTGTATATACAAAGTATTTAAAAAAAGAAACATCTTATACAGATTTTCATATAATTCAAATTATTAACAGTTGTCATGCTAGGATGGATCTATTATGTGAATATTCGAATCGTTGAACAATTGATGAAAATGGAATCTGTCACTTTATCTGAAATGTCGTTCCAAGAGATACTATGAAATGGTCGGATACTATGAAACACAAGCATATGAATAAATATTGAGACAACTACTGATATACGGCATACAATTATTTATTGATAATTTAGCTAATTATAATGATTGATAAGGCAAAGCGAAAAATGTTATTGCCACAAAATATAATAAACCTTCAGTTTTAACCCATTTAATATACTTACATAGTCATTATAGCTGCATTCGCGGCAGTTTAAGAGTGAGGCCAATCTTGGGTAATAACTTAAGGAGTACCGCCAGAGAGGGTACGGCCACGTCATGCGGCGCCCAGCTGATTATGCTGCAAGGAGGGTAATGGAAGCGGACCAGTAACCAAGGGAAAGTGGTATGCCCGAGTTGACATGGATGGGACATTCCACCCAGGACAGACAGCCCTGGAGACGCCATACAATAAGAGCTGACCTCAAGTAAATGGTGCATAGGGCCTCAATGAACCTTCTCCACTGACTCTATCGCATGCCTGATGCCTAAAATCATCCCAAGTGAGGCCTGCTGCTTTAACCTTGTCCTGCAGGGCTCTCTAGGTTTGCCTCGCTTCCTCTTTCCGCCCATAGGGGACCAGTCTAGTACGCCCTGAGCGATTCAGTCTGGGTTCCGTCTCAGAGTGTGACCGATCCACTGCTATTTGCGTCGGGTGACTTGTTTTCTAATTGGCTTTTCGCTTGCCATAGTCCAGAGAACGGCATTTGACACTGTTTGGGGCCAATAGATCTTGAATATTGAGCGATTTCGCTCAATATTTGTTTATTTACACCAACACTAAAAATAAATATTTAAACGCATCGAAAGGAATAATTAAAAAATATTATACGAAATTAATTATATACGATATATTTTTATACATTTTCATTTATATATAATAAATGTGACCGGTTTCGACAGTTTTAAATAACAGATATCGAGTTATTCATAAAATGTGAAAAGCATTTGATTAGAATGGTGGGAGTTGTATAAAATTATGAAGAGCAGATTGTCACCTGCGCGAACGTATAAATATTTCATAAATTATTCAGAGTTTGATCTTATAAGGGGGCGTTTTACATTACACGACCCGTTCTACCTGTATTGGAACGGATTTAACCGAGCGTTAACGGCTAACGGAGCACTCATGGCAGAAACTGACAACCCGCTGAGCACGGGCATCGGCCTCACAGAAAGGCACACTTCCTCAAAACATGTAAAACTTCATTGAAAACATAAAAGAATTTCACGCGAACGGAAATCAGTTTGACGACATTTGAGAAAGCTCACTCTTTTGTACGAATTTCATAATAGAAATGGAACAAATATTTTAGTATAGAAAACACGTGTTCGCGAGTGAAGAATTTTAAATGTAGTTTTATCAATAATAATAAAATAGAACGATGTTTTCTAACAACTTTCACTTTTGTCTTTATTTCGACAGCGACCGGTTTCGCCAGGCTCGCTGGCATGGACAGACTGGTGCAACGTGCCTGGCGAAACCGGTCAATTTTAAATTGACAAAAACATCCGCCTTATTTAAATTAAATTATATTTTTGAGGAGTCACATTTTTCACCTTACAAATGAAATATTTTAATTTTAATATTATTTTATCATGCCATGTCTTTCTTGGCCTTCCTCGACTTCTTTATCCATTCAAACTACTTGTATATATCTTTATAACCATTCTTCTCTCATCCATTCGTTCCATATGTCCAAACCATCTTAGTGACCCTTTATTAATTTTATTTATCACGCATTCATCCGCTTTACATTCCTTTCTTACTTCATCATTAGATATTCTATCGTACATTGTTTAATTAATTATTAATCAATCACTGAAAGGTGGCCATGTTCGAAGTCGGAACAATCGACGAGCGTGCATGTCACGATATGTGAATGTAGAAGAGGCGCGAGAGTTATGTCAGGATAGAACAATGTGGCGATCCATCCTCTCTGCCTACCCCTCCGGGGAAACGGCGTGATGGTTAGTAAGTTAGTTAATATTATTTTACATTGAATACATTTTGATTTAGTAACAATCTTAAGAAAAGAATACTGTAATAATATTTATACTGCCTTATTGGTGAAAATTTTAGGTATTTTTAAAATGATCGCTTTCAATTTTCTCATTCTACGAATGTTTCAAATTATTTTAACAATATTTCGTACATATAAAAAAAACATGAACAATTTTTATCAATTTGAAATTTCTATCATATTTTTTGGGAATGAAATACATGTTTCACCTAGCTAAGACATTTTTAACATTTAATAATGCCCAAGCAAGTATTGCCTCACTGACGTCAACGTATTTGGGATCCTTCTGGGATACTTGTATGTTATCTAATAGTTTCATATCGATATTGTATTTTTGTTTACCGTTTTGTGTCAAAAGGGATCCCCCATTTTTTTCCGTTTGTTATGACTCATTTGTAAATAAGAAAATAAATAAAAGCTGAACATTGGATTATGATTAAAAATATATATTCTATAATCAGTTGAATTTGGTTAAATAATAATTAAATATTTTAATATTTATTTAATATGCAAAGTTTAACCTTTATCAAGAAACATTAAATACTTTCAATTTGGTTCAAGGAATCTGTTTAAATTCTAAAAAAAAAAGAATGCAATATTTTGGCTTTTACTTTGCTTGATTCGAAAAATTCTTTCTCTGTTAGGATTTCGCGGTGAAATACGAACGGGCCTGACACTGCACCCGACAGCTAATCTTTTGTGCTTCCTTCATGAAATATGCTGTAACGGGGGCACAATAGTCTTTTCTATCAAGCGCTTGAGGTATTGAAGGAGACCTTCCACGCCATTGGAGTTTCCGCTTTTCCATAGAACAAATCCGACATTAAATAACGCCTTTACAATATTTGGTAAACGTTGCAAGTAAAGAGTATATTGAAATGCAAAATTTTGCTATTTGATATATTTAAAACATATATATTATTTTTGGACTGTACGTACAATTTATTTATAAAACTGTTATTTAGGTTTATAGATATAAAATAATAAAACATTTTATATTTAACCACGGATATTACAATTGATACCAACTTGTTTCGCTTGGACCCAAGCTTCATCAGGGCTGTATAATTACTAAACAAAAACATAACATTTACATGTACATATAATAATAAACAGTGGTAAAGTTGGGGGGGGGGAGTTAGATAGAGAAAGGGATAAAAGAAAAATGTTTGAAATAGCAAATTTTTAGAAAATGCAAATGAAAATGTTATTTAGGTGAATTATATGTTTCATGTAAAAATCTTGTTTAGATGTTGTTTATAAACTCGATGTCGAATAAATATAAAAAAAAGTTTTTATTAAAATATAGTTTCATTTAAATATTATTTACAATGAACATCCATCAAGATATTTCATAGATAAAAGTAGCTGAATTTGGGAACATCTGTTTCTATTGTCATGTGAACACAGTTGTTTTCCGAAACTCAACCTGCCAATAAGAATCACCGATATGAGTCGTGGTTAGTTATCAGTAAACAACTATAATATATTCTATTTACGACATATTTTGTGTTGTTATGATGCTTTATTTCTCTTTTTCTTTTTTATATAGTTTGTATATACAACACTTATATTAAAAAAAAAAATAACATAGACATGTGTCGGACAAACAGTCCTTCTTCAGTGATACATATTATAAAGATACATTTTTAAAAATATTATATAATTGTTTACATGATCTGACAGATGTTATAAAGATTTATTTTGAAACATTTATGCTTTTGTTATAAAAAATATTATTTGTAATTTTAAATAATAATTTAAAATTCTTAATGGGGTTCAGGTAATTACTTACAACAAAGGAAATAAATCAAAGATTGGACTTGACGTTAAATTTATTTGATTATTTATAATATTTTATTTATTTTTAATTGATTTTTTAATTTCTAAAATTTCGAGATTGCTTAAAGTTATATTTCTAAACTAAAATAACTAACTAACTATCGCTTCATTATTTTGGAAGGGTAGGCAGAGAGGATGAATCGCGACGCTGATCTGTTCTGAAGAACATTTCAAGTTTCATCTGCATTCATAGATCATAACATGAACGCTCGTCGATTTTACGAAATCAGATGTGACCGCCTTTTAGTAATTATTGTTTTAATTTGGACATGCCATGATTTCCTCGGCCGTCCTCGGCTTCCTTTCCATTCACACTGTATATATTTTTTAACCATTCTGATCTCATCCATTCGTTCCATATGTCCAAACGATCTAAGTGATCCTTTTTTAAAGTCACTTACTATTTTTATGCGAATTTTATAATTTTACGTCATCAAGTTTATCTGTCTTAAATATTTGTTCATTTGAATGCAGCTTTTGAATAAATAGTAATCCTAACAAAACGCTACAAATCATTTTTATGTACAACTTTATTACTTCTCGTTCACACAATCTGTAAGGTATGTTTTCGTGCGCGCAGTTTCCACCGTCCAGGTGTGTTAATACTAGAAATACGAGAACCTTTACGGTTTTCCGTCTCCTGTCTTCAAGCAATTTCGATCCTTCGCTTCCGGCGCTCAGCGCTAGAATAGAAGTAAGCGTCGACATCGAGAGCAGATACCAATCATTAAATAGTAAAATAGAAATGCCACATTTATCGGAATCTTTTAATTTTTTTCATAGGGACTTAGAGGAGTCCCACTGCTTTCCAGAAGCTTTTATAGGCAGACGTCGCCTTTCATCATCTTCGCTCTATCAATCCCTAGACCTGTCTCTCATCTACGCGGGACTTACGTTACTGGGGTTGTGATTAAAGAAAAACAAGAGGGACCCAATTCACATTTAAACCCATTTCCCCTCGAAATGTAAATCGAAATGCAGTAGATCTAGAAGAAGATACTGGACGGATGATGTAGCCAGAATAGATGGTGACAGATTCGCATATATTGCACGCTTAATAGAACACTGGCTTAACTAAAAAAAAACAAGTTTTGCTCAATCTGACATGAGTCGGTGTTTTAACAAAAACAGTCGAAAAACACGTACGAATGGATAGCGTTAACACTGTGAACGATTATCGTACGTACGAATGGATAGAGTTAACATTGTGAAAAATAGATGGATAGCGTTAACACAAGTCTTTGTCTATTGTTAACTCAAATATGACCTAAACCATAATCGGTCAGTTTGCTATTAAGCGTGCGATATATCCGCTTATGAAATACCACTACATCTGGTTGGTCTTTATTATACACTGAAAAAATAATATTGATTTATTTTCTATGTGTAAAATAATTTTACTTATTATATCGTTGCTTCTAGTTTTTTTCATTCGAGAAGCGATATATCTCAGCTTGCAATACATCCGGTAGATGGCATGTTCTAGCACGCTTCACAGCTTAGTAACCACACCATTTTATTTTTATTATTTATATCATAGAGAAGAGTTTATTATTTTTCACATTATTTCAACTGCGAAAGAAAAGCATGTGTCAATACTGTTTTTAACCGAAAAAGCTAGAAAAGGTAAATATTTATTTTCATTGGAAATAAAATGGTAGCTTACTTAATCGAAAGGCCAATTTTTTTTTCTATTTCTTCAATGTTCGCCATACTTTGTGTTGTAGATGTTTTATTTGTCTTTTTCTTTTTTATATACTTAGAATATTTAGCACTAACTTACAAAAATTAAAAATTACAAATCAGACATGTTTCGGACAACCGGTCTTTCCTCAGTGATATTATAAAGATAACTAACTAACTAACTAACCATCACACCGTCTCCCCGAAGGGGTAGGCAGAAATAATGGACTGCCACACATTTCTATCCTGACATATTTCTCTCACTTCCTCAACATTCATACATCGTGTCATGCATGTACGTCGATTTCTCTGACTCCTCAAATGGCCGACATTCAATATTTGATTTATTTGATCGTGCCACGTTTTCCTCGGTTTTCGTCTATTTCTGGTTCCATTTACATCGTTAACATACATATATATTTTTTTACCATTCTTTCTTCAATCATTCTTTTCATATGTCCAAACCATCTTAATGATCCTTTCATTATTTTGTTCATTACACCATCATTCGTACCGCATTCACTTCTTATATTTTCATTCGACACTCTATCATACACAGAGTATCCACACACACAATATTATTACATATTTAAAATATTATAATTTTTTTAAATTTTTTTTATAATATTTTAAATCTGTATCTTTATAATATCACTAAGGAAGAACCGGTTGTCCTAAACATGTCTGATATGTTATTTTATTATTTTAAAAGTTAGTGTTGTATATACAAAGTACATACAAAAGTGTCCGCGGGAGATGCCTATTGGTGGCGATGAGGTTCGCAACCCATCACACCGCGTCTCTCGCGGGGGCGAAAAGAGAAGGATGGAGTGCCGCTTCGGTTAAAGTGTGGCAGTCTATTCTTTCTGCCTACCCCTTCGGGGAGACGGCGTGATGGTTAGTTAGTTAGTTAGTTATAAAAAAGAAAAAGACAAATGTTTTTTTAGTTTCAACACATTTCACTAATTCGGATATATAAGAATTTAGGATGTAATATTGTTTAAAGTTAATTCGCTTCATTTTAAAACCCATCTCGACAGTTCATCCATTGTCTCATTGATTGCAGTATTGCTGCCGAAACTGTCAAAGAAAATTAAAGCTCATATATGTAGAATTACCGTTAAAATGTATGAATATATATATTTTTGTTTCATTGGTAATTTCTCTCTTAAATATAAATGATATGTATTTTAATAAATGAGCATACAAAGAAAACCACAATGGGCATAAAATTAAGCAAACATTTAGATATTTCCTTCAAATCGAACTTTAACACGTTTTCTTCAAATTTGAAAAACTGTCAAAGAAAATGGAAGCTCATAGAATTACCGTTAAAATGAATGAATATTTTTTTGTTTCATTGGCAATTTCTCTCTTTAATATAAATGATACGTATTTTAATTAATCACACAAAGAAAACCATGAAGGGTATAAAATTAAGCACACATTTAGATATTTACTTCAAATCGAACTTTAACACGTTTTTTTAACATTCGAAAAAAATGATGTGAAAATATTTTTGATATTATCAGTTCTACGAGTGTTAGAAAAATAAAGTAATTTAAAGTCATATTTCTACGATTTTATACCTCACTTGTACCTTGATTATCGGATGAACGATACACACTTATAGGTTTATTTCGTTTTCCCGATAACGAAGGTATATGAAATATGATACCTTGAGGTTTAGCTTGAGGTTGTATGCCTTCGTAATTGGGAGAATGATTTAAAGCCTGTTTTTATAAGTATTAATAAACATTGATGTAATATCGTTATTTCGATGATAAAGATATAAAACCATTTAATGTATTTAGAAATATGATTCTGAAGTAGAAAAACAGTTTTAAGGATTTATTGTATCTAAATAGAGACGAAGATATATAATTTTTTGGAAACAGAATATGGTAGTCCAGGCGTTTACATGACTTATGAGCTGTCGTTGGTTGGGTTAAGCGATCACTTTATGTTAACAACATTCCCCATTTCACATTGCATTAATAAAGATTTTCTGCTTAATGCTTACAAATAATCTTAATCGATGGCGCTAGTGTAGATTGACCTAAAAAATAGTGTACAGTACAAATACAAGTTCCAAAAATTTGTCAGACGTGGTGGTCGTAAAAAGGGCGGAATGGGGAATGTTGTTAACACAAAGTGATCGCTTAACCCAACCAATGACAGGTCATAAGTTCTGTAAACGCCTGGACTACCAAAAGCTTAAAAATGATTTACCCGCAATGGGTAAAATCCAGTATTTCTATACATTCAAAAAAACAAATTTGAAAAACAGTGTTTAATTGATTTCAAAATTAAGTTCTTTTTTACCATAAGCAACAAGTATTAAATGATGTTTAAATTATTCAAGAATATTATTATCAATGTTCCTGCAATTGAGTGACGACGCTTCTGTGTTACCATGCTAATAACCAGAATGGTGCTCACATTTGGGCCAAGCTTTTTGTTTCCAAGACTTCCCTCAGATGCAGAGCCAAATATGATACCCACGTCTGTATGTTTTAGAATAATTAATGTATCGTATAAGGAACGCTTTGTTTATGTTAAGGACATATTAAATAATCCATTTCGTTTAACAAGTTTCACGTAGGTTGAAGCGTTAATAATGTCCTCAGAAAATATTTTAATTAAGCATTATACGGTGTAGCCAAAAACACAAATTAAAATTTAATATGCGTTCGTGTTGTTGATTTTGTGATTTCAGGTGTAAATACATTATTACATGGCTCAAATACATTAGCGCACGGTTATTTACAAAGCTCTGTAATTAGTACGCTTTCTGAATGAATTTGGTGTTTGTTTAGTCGTTTAGGTTCTAGTGTTTGCCGAGTCGTTTAAGAGAAAATAATGCATCGCACACTCGCACACATTTCGCGCATACTTAAAATAGGCGTATCCGCTACTACGATAAAGGTTCATTCAGATGTACTGATAACGTATCCGATACGTACTGTTGCAAGCGCTTTATTTTTTCCTTCCGATAACTGTCATTTCAATAATGTTTCGAATCAATATTTTATACAATTAAACATCGATACTAAATTTTAACCGTTTAGTTTGGGACACTGGTAAGATGTCACGTTCCGTGGTTAATACACAAAATGTTATTTTGTTTTACTAACTAACTAACTAACTAACCATCATGCCGTCTCCCCGAAAGGGTAGGCAGAAAGAATGGACTGTCACACTTTAACAGATGCGGCACTCCATCCTTCTCTTTTTGCCCCGCGGGAGACGCGGTGTGATGGGTTGCGAACCTCATCGCCACCAATAGGCATCTCCCGCGCACACTTCGATCGTCCAACATCCCCAAAAAAATAATATAAAATACAATGATATAAAATAAAATAACAAAATAAAAATAATTTAACACGAAATATTATTTTTAGATTATGCACATATTGTCTATTTAATTTATGTTATACGTATCCGCAGTTATTTTTAATTAAGCAGTAATTAGGCACTTAAAACAAACCAGCAAAGAGCTTAAAAATAATATTGAAGAAATTATTCAAATTGTCATTGGAACAAACGAAAATTTTTTTTTGCACATGTCAAAATTCTTTGTATAATTGTTATAATGTCTAACCATAAAGTGAGTGCTTCATATGAAAATTTTATGTGTTGTCATTTTACCGTTTACAATTTCCGAGAGGTTTTCTCTGGTTTATACAATAATATATTCCTATAATTGATTCGGCATTTCTTTTGGGAATTCTGGGGATCAACAATTTGCAGCTTCGAAGAGTTGGGCATCTCATAACCCATTTCTTCAGATTAATCAGAGGATATTTAGAGAATCCGGCCGTGCTGGAGGATGTTGGTATTTTAGTTCCTGATTGATATCTCCGACAGCGAAAGCATAGATTATTTTACTGACTGCCTCTGGTGACACCGGTGGGAAAACCAAATAGTCTGCTAAATGCGGTCTCCTAGGAGATCGACGTCTTTTATATTACTTAAAGCACGTTCACAAGACAAATACTCTTAACTTTAGATAATATCTTGTCTTCCTAATGTCAAACCATCTCTCGTGCGTTTTTGGTATCATAATAAATTGTACATATTATATTGTACTTTTACTTAATTTATGACTTAAAAATTAATATTGTTTGTAATGTCTGTTTAGATACTAAACTGATTTGATTTGATATTCTTCTTCTTTTACATCTTATGTGTTATATGTGATTATAGACAAAATATTGATTACTCAAAAAGTTCTTTATTTATTTCTCTTTAGCAACACTTACATTTGTTTAAACAACACTTACATTTAAAAAATTAAAATTAAATAGACTTGTTTCGGACAACCAGTCCTTCTTCAGTAATACATATTATAAAGAAAAATATAGATTTGAAATATTATAAAATTGTTTACATGATCTAACAGTTGTTCTAAAGATTTATTTTGGAATGTTTATGCTTTGTTATAACAAATATTATGATTCAATTTAAAATTTAAAATTTAAATTTAAAGTTCTTATTGGGGTTCAGGTAATTACTTGAACGAAGGAAATAAACCAAAGATTGGAACTTGACGTTATATTTATTTGATTATTTATAATATTTTCTTTATTTTTAATTGCTTTATTAATTTTAAAATTTCGAGATTGCTCAAAGTTATTATATATTTCTATTATTAACATCCAAAATTTCAATACCGTTATCTTTATTAAATAAATTTATAATTTGTTATAAACGTTCCAAAATAAATATTAATCACATCTATCAGATCTTATGAATAATTTTATAATATCTAAATTCTGATCACTGTAGAAGGACTGGTTGTCCGAAACATGTCTATGTATTTTTTTTTTTTAATGTAAGTGTTGTATAAACAAAGTGTATAAAAAATAAAAAGAGAAATAAAGCAATTACAACACAAAGTATGGCGAATACAGAAGAAAAGTTATTTATTTGTTAAAATCCGAAGGTTTCGTGTTTGTAAAAATAAACTAATCGTGTCTGATGCGCCCTGCGTCTGGCGGCCGTCTGTGTGGCACCCTTAACGCTGTATGTAATTGAATATAGTGGCTCAGTTTCCCAACTCCAGTTTGCAGCGAGATCGCGCTACGCCGAACCCGGGTCCAAGAAGCACTCGCATAAGTAAGTCACTTAACCAAGTCGGGTTACTCACGCTACATTTGCCGCCCGCTGACTTGAATTGAATTCACATTATCATAACTTGTATTAACTCCGCCAGCAGGTAGACAAACCCGGCTCGGGTCAACTGCGGGAACATCTAGGAAATTGAATCCTATTGAAATTGTACGTTACTTTAGCTGAACGGTCCCGAGTAAATCGGCGAACTGCCGGACTCAGTACGCGGGTCGAGTAATGTATTCATTGCGAGCTTTGGACCGCTTTCGCGGATTCGATGAAGTCGAATTTATCGCGCGTTTGAAATATTAAGGCAATAAATTTAGTATACTCCAGTGCGTAAAAGTTTAATGCGTGCCAATGGATAATGTTTGGAAGAATTCATTTTGCTGAAAGGCCAGAATATTTGTATTCGAAATTGATTCTTGTTAATGTATTTTTTATCAATAATCAAAGCTTTTATTACGTCGGGTAGGGCAGCGAACGAATTTATGTTCTTGATTTTGGAATTTTCATCTAATAAATCACATTTTATTGCACGTGCTTTGGCGATACTGTTAATTAAATACCTTCGGAGAACAAAGTTCAAGCACAGAGAGAAAATTACTAAAGCAAATTAATCAAGAAGAAAACGAATTGATTACTAATTTGATAAGGAAAAAACCAAATTCAGTCTAACCGAATAACTTTGTAAATTACCGTTTAGATTGTATTCCGTAGTAATAAAAATTATTTAAATTTTATTTAATATAAAATGGTTTTCTCGAACTTGTTTTCGTTACAAAGAAGTTCGTTCAACTGCATAAAATATAATCTATTTGGATGTAAAACGTCTGTTTTATTGAAACTTTATTATATTTAATGGAAATGATGACACGTTTCGCCTTGCTAAGCCATTTGATAATTGCTAAGCAAGACGGAACTGTTTATTCTCAAAAAATATACTAAAACTTCTACGAAACAGACGTTTTCATTCGTATTAATTTATTAATATCTAGTTTAATACTGCTGTCGAAGACAGAATAAATAAGCATAAAATATAAAATGTTATTTCGTCAAATGTCACATAAGCTTTTTCTATTATTTATTATTATATGAAGAGGTGATTTAAATAGTTTGGACTTCCAATAAAATATTTATTCTACTTCATCCTCTTGGTTTAGATCGTATACCTGTATGTGACGGTGACCTGACCTGGGATGATGATGTTAGCTATCCCTCTATCTCTTCAGATGCTTTCCAGGTAGTCTCTTGGTAATGTAGTTTTCATTTTAAACAATTTTTACGAGTCTCGTTTCTTTCATGCGGTCTATATGGTTTCTCCAGAAGAACCATCCGCTTTTCCCCCATCTCACATTCAACACCACTGACATACTTTCGCTTTTCTGATCTGATCTCTATAAGATCTTATTTATTTATTGTTTCTTAAACAATCATGTAAAATTACATATTTAATAATTAATATGAATGAATATGTCTGTTTTCAAGAAATTTAATCATAATTTATAGGAGTGACGTATATCGCCTTTGTAAGGCGTTATCAAATGTTCATAATCAAATTTAATAATGCCTTAGAATGGAAAAACAAGTCATTCCCATAAATTATAATAAAACTTCTAAAAAAGAGGCGTCTTCATTCGTTCTAATTATCTTTATTTATGCCACTTTGAGAAGGTTTTTTAAGCATTATCAAATACAAAACTTAATAAATTGCCCGAAATAGCTTCTTAAAACTGAAACTTGTGCTATGCAACTGACCCATTGAATTGCGAATATGAAAAGTTTTATGTTACAATTGTTACACGCTACCCGTCTTGTTCTACGGTATGGAAACATGACGTAAGCTTTCACCAAAATGTTGAATGCCTTTGAAATGTTGGTATATCGTAAAAAAAAAAAAAAAACATAGTCACAAACGAGGAAGTTCTGCAGCGAATGAAGAAATGAAAAGAAATTGACAAAACTATAAAGGGCAGGAAACTGTAATATTTCGGGCACATTTATAAAGACAATAAATACAAAGTGCTGCAACTGATTGTTTAATATGGCCGAAACATAAAGGGCTCCCTCCGCTTACCCGAAGCTGTTATAGGCGCAGTGGCGCCTTTCGTCAGCTTCACTCGTACACTCCCTTGGCCCGTCCCTCGTCCATGCGGGACTTACGTTAAATTTTTTTTTATGTATATTTGCAACCAAGGGGGACCCAGAACACATTTAAGCTACTCTCCCTCGATGTCCCGCCGTACACACATAGCAATACAACAGCAAAAGAAAATACACAATTGATACATAAATAACATTATCCAAGATTGTCCAAGGTAAAATTATCGGAAAACTATGTGTCGAGAGAAGAAGAAATCCTGGTTAGAAAACCTTCGAGAATGGTCCAGTTTAGAGCTGTGGTATCAAGGTTAGAAATAGTCATGATGTTGTCCAACCTCGGATAGGAGAGGAACAACAACAAGAAGAAGAATAATTAGTTTAGGTTTCAATGAAGTAAATGTATGTAAAAAAATATGTAAAAAAAGCCTGCGTTCTGCCAGTTGGTACTAATGGTCTTGAAACTGTTACATTGTCCAAACAAAGTTCCGAGAAACTACGAGTGACCCAAAGAGCCATGGAAAGAGCCATGTTAGGAATAAGCCTAAGAGACAGAGTCAGAAACGATACAGTGAGAGAAAAAAACAAAGGTCACTGACATCATCCACCGGGTGGCGACTCTAAAATGGCAATGGGCAGGTCACGTAGCCAGAAGCTCAGATGAAAAGTGGACAAGAAGACTGCTAGCTTGGAGACCGTGGACGGCAAGAAGTGCAGGGCGACCGCAACTACGGTGGAAGGATGATCTGAATTGACACGTCGGAATAACCAGGACGCAGTCTGCAGAGGACAGAGTGACATGGAAGCGAATGGAGGAGGCCTTTGTCCAGGAGTGGAAGGGAATAGGCTGAGGAAGAAGAAGAAGAAGAAGAAATGTATGTAAAGCGACTGATTTCGTATGCAAGTGTGCAAAATGACAAATGCAGCTCATTTCACGGCAGTTTATAAACTTACTCATGTGCATTCCAAATAAGCTCCGGGCTGACATTATTTCCCGGAAGCGGGCGCGCTGCATTTCGCGAAGATAAAACAAGAATTCATATTTCGAGACCACTCGCCCCGCCCCCGAAGACGGTACACACCCCCCTCCAATGACGCTAATCGCGAGACAAAATATATGGCTCCAGTTTGTCTTGCCCTTTCATACTTTGAAGAATGGACGCACTTAAAATGTAATAAAACGTAACCTACCGAAACCTCTTAAAGTGAACGTCAATCTTAAGATTTTTACGTTGTGCTACATAAAAAAATTACACCCTTGAACAGGAGTGAAAATTTGTCGGCCATTAATTTTTTACTTTATGATTTGTACGAGATTGAAAGATATATTTTATGAAATAAAAAAAAGTTAAATGCTCCACGCACTCAAAAGTCCGTTTGTCAGCTTGGTACAATAAATCTACATAAAATATATTGAATATGAATGAAAACGTACGTTTTCTAGAATATTTATTATAATTTATGGAAAGGACATGTTTCGCCATTCTAGTGCATCATCATATTTTTAAAAATGCCTTGGAAAGGCTAAACATGTCTTTTCATACCCAATTTAAACATTTATACTTTGTTCTACTACACTTTTTAACCGATCGCGAAAATCAGAAGCAGCGTTCACATTTAGATTTTTAGATTTAAAACACGTCTTAATGCGCCCTTGAGGTGATTACATCACAAAAACGGCGCTTTAAAAGTTAGCATAATATTATTATTATTATTATTACTACCAATAATAATAAAACTTCTAGAAAATATACGTTTTCATTCGTATTAATTATTTCATGTGAGTTTTACATCATTGTTCAATAAACAATAAATATCTTAATATATATCAATTGATAATAGTAAACACGATTGTTTAGTGGTTTTAGTGGGTTTAGTTTATATTTATTATAAAAATAGTGACAAATTTGTTTCGCTTTGCGAAAGCATTCTAAAACTGCTTGAGAATGCCCAGTGAGAATTCTCAGATTGAGAATGCCCTCGCAAGGCAAAACACGTTTGTCACTATTTATAAAATTAAATCTAAGTAAAACCACTAAACATAAAGGAAATGGGTTAGAATGGTTACTTTTCGCACATCAATGGACTTGTATTGAGTTACAACGAAACTGTGAAAAGTCTTGCTTAAGATTTCTCCTACGAATAAGAGGATTCGTGCTAATTGCAATACAAATCTTCAGTACGCTTTTGCAAAACAATTCTCTTTCATCAATGAATCTGTGTAGACGTGTCATAACTCCAGAGAAACGGAATTTCTCGCCCGCGAGATTCCAGCATTCCATTTGAGTAGGGGAGTCATCTTCTCCGACACCGTGTTCCGTAGGTACTAGTCATAGGTTAAATAATACATACACATTGAGCCGATTTATCATAAAATTGAAAAGGCGCGCGTTTTTTTTTTACTTGATTTAAAAAGTAACAATCATTTGGAGTTTTTTTAATATTGTGAAACGAAATGATTTATAATATATACGACGACCGTCGTCGTCGAATGGTTAGTGTGTATAAATACAACTTCATACAAATTCAAAATGATAAAAAAACACTTTAAAATAATGTAAATATCTATGGTATTGGCTTTATTTAATAGATAATTTTATGCCATTATTGTGTAAACATGATTTCGGGCATATGAGTGCCACGGCTAGCTCTAATGAAGCGTAATCATGAAGTCCAATTTTTGACACCTTTATCGAGCAACTGAGTAAAATGGCATAACGTACTGACTACAAAACAACTGTCAACTGTCAAATTGACAATCTGTAGAAACAATGTAGCTAGTTTAAAAATTAAACCTCTAAAAAACATCCTATATATTTATTTACATTTAATAATTCATTGAGATCGAGTCGTTCGAGCATTTTCATTTAGAAGATTTATAACAGATGCATGTTTTATAAATCCTATTTTTTTAAAAATGTTTATAAACATAGACTCACTAAAACTAAAAATGTAGGCGAACATCGAAATATGTTAGTTAGAGTTAGAAAGTTTCAATCTTGGGATTGGTTTGCAGCAATTTCTTATATTCTTCTCTTCCATTCTTCCCTGTCTTGTGCGGCTCTTTTGAAATCTGCATATGATGAGCAGCGCACGTCCACCAACAGGTCCTCCAGGTACTCTCGGCGTGGGCGTCCCCTAGAGTTTGTCCCCTCGGTCATACCCTCCATTTTGGCATGCAAGAGACCTTCTTTACGTATTACATGGCCGATCCATCTTGCACGCCTTTCGGACAAGGTCCTGAGCAGGTGCCTTCCTCCTTCGATTCCTTAAAGAACTTCCTCATTTGTGATGTGGTCTCTCCAGAAAATTCCTAATAGTCTTCTATAGGACCACATCTCAAAAGCCTCTAGTCTCCGCTTATCTCTTTCGGATAGGCACCATGTCTCGCAGCCGTACATCAAGATACTCCAATATACTACAAGATACAATATGTAGAGAATAAGAAAATATAATTGTATCTCAATAGAGACGAAGACGCAAACTGGAAACTGAATATGGATGATCAAGGTGTTTACAGGACTTATGACCTGTCATTGGTTGGGTTAAGCGCACGCTTAATGTAATTAAAACATTCCCCATTCCACCTTTGTTATTATGATCATGCATGATAAATATTGGGAGTTGTATATATACTCCAAACTAAAAATCCGGGATTCGTATACAAGTATAAGTTTACATTCACAAAAATATTAATAAGAAAATAGTTTGAGAAAATATATTTAAGTTAACAATCGAATTGGCCCTGTTAAGTTTCTCTGGAACTCGCTCTGCATCCGGCAAATAAGATATAACACCAGAGCGAACTGGATACGGGATACGGGAGACGTGGTTCGAGGCCCAGGGCCTGTTTGTATAGAGTTTTAGCGGATATTAATTTCTGGCCCATGTTTACCTTTGTGATAGATGCCGTGTTCTGTTTGGGGTGGATATACCCGTACCCATTGTGCTGAGAGGCATGTGTTACGGTGACGTGACAGGGAGCCCTTTGTCTTATCTTCATAATTATGCTATCGAGATTTTTACACCAGAAATTATAGCCATAGAGAAAAAAAAACAAGCATTTTCATATTCAACTATAACATTGCATAATTAATATTGGAATTGACAAAACAACGCCGTTTATATTTTACTGTAATTTATAATATTATGTATTTTTGTTTAATAAAAATATCAACCAAGACATGTTTCGGAGGTGACCGCCAAAATGGCGCTATATAATTCATCATCATCATCATAGCGTTAGTTGAATATTATTAACTTAGTAATACATTTACGCCTGATGATGGAGGTCATTCCAGAAACATGTCGTGGTTGATATTTTTATTTAAAAAAAATATTTAATACATGGTGTTCTTGTACCGACCCTTATGTATGGAAGCAAAGCAAAAGAAGGATGCAAGTAGAATAAATGCAGTAGAAATGAGATCTCTAAGATGAATGTGTAAATACTCTGTATGAGAGAGTGTCGAATGAAAATATAAGAAGTGAATGCGGTGCGAATGATGGTGTAATGAACAAAATAATTAAATGATCATTAAAATGGTTAGGACACATAAAAAGAATGAATGAAGAAAGAATGGTAAAAAAGTATATGTTAACGATGTACATGGAACCAGAAAAAGAGGAAGACCGAGGAAAACGTGACACGATCGAATAAATAAAATATTGAATTTCGGCCACGTGAGAAGTCAGAGAAATCGATACGCATGATTGACACGATGTATGAATGTTTCATTTCATTTCATTTATTTCATTAATTTATTTTTAAACATATCTAAAGCATTACAGATTTGTTTTCCAATACACTAAAGATACAAGTTAGAGATACACAATAATAAGTAATACATAATAGATTAATAAAAAGAGCGAGAAACATAAGATGCATGACAAATTAATAAAATAAATATACCATACAATTATAATAAAGATAGTGCTTCCCTCAGATGAGCCAAACTATCACAAAATATGTCAAACTCCGAGGTGATACGATTAAGCAAAGATAATGCTTTACCTACCGGCATAACCATTGGCAGGTTGGTTCTGCATCGTGGGAGATAAAACAATCTTTGGCCCCTTTGTCGAAGATAATTATCAGGGACGAACAGACCTACATCACTCAGGATTTCTGAGTTGTGTATACAACCGCCTATCAGTCGAATGAAATGGACACCCAAGTGAATGTCTCGTCTCCTCTCGAGTGACTGGTAGCCTAGCATCCCTAGCAAAAAATCAGTTGGAAAGAGCCACGGGTAATATCCATACTCCCTAAGATAGAGGTATCGCAGAAATTTTTTCTGCACCCTCTCTACCATCAGGGAATATCGAACCTCATGCGGCGCCCAGATAATGGAACTAAATTCCAACCGACTTCTCACCAGAGAGTTATACAGCAGCTTCAGCACCTGAATATTACGAAAGATCTTGGCGTTTCTAATGACAAAACCAAGCATTTTGAGGGAGCTATTACATAGTGAAGTTATGTGAAGACTAAACGACAAGCGAGCATCGAACAACACCCCTAGATCCATGGACGTCGACGCTCTTTCAAGCTGGGCTTCATCCATTAGATGTTGAGGAAGCGAGAGAAATATGTCAGGAAAGAAAATTGTGGGAGTCCATTCATTCTGCCTACCCCTTGGAGACTTGATGGTTAGTTAGTTAGTTATTTAATACATTGATTTGGAAAATAAACACTTCATTTTTTTCAATTCCAATGTTATTACAATGGAATTTCACAGTGTTAACGCCTTACTTAACCTTCAATAAAGTGGTACCATAATTAGATCGAAATTCTATTATAATATAATCAATCCCAAAATATTATATTTTTCTTATATTTCATAATCAATATGAATGGAATCGTCTGTTTTCTGGAAGTTTTATTATATTTTAAGGGAATAACATGTTTCGCCTTGCTGAGGCTTCTATTCTGACACACCCCTCTTTTATTTCCTCAACATTCATATAGCGAGTGATATACGTAGGTTTTGTTGATTCTTCCGACTTCTAAGAAGTTTTATCATACCTTTAACATTTTAATAATATGGTTATGATATAATTTTTCCTCGGTATTCCCCGACTCCACAATCCATTCACATAGTTAACGTATACTTTCTAAACCATTCTTTCTTCAATCATGCGTTCATCCATGTCTAAAACAACGCATTTATTCTTTGAATATTTATTTAATAATGATGTTTGCATATCATGTATACCGCATTATATCAGGCTACATGTTTTCTATATCACAAATCGTCAATATTGAAAGAAAGACATTTAATTCTCATAAACAATAAAAAAGATGCTAGAAAACAGATGTTTTCATTTGAATTAATTATTTCGATTAGTATTTTTACTGTTCAAGAAACAATAATATTTAAATATATCATTTTTATGATTTTTTAGACTGTGAAACCGGTCGCCGAAAAAGGGGAAGAAGTTCTTAAAAAAATATCGTTTTATTAAGTATTCATACTCATGTTTTGTGTATTATTTTTTAATATTTATGTAACTAACTAACTAACTAACCATCACGCCGTCTCCCCGAAGGAGTAGGCAGAAAGAATGGACTGCCACACTTTTCTTTCCTGACATATTTCTCTCGCTTCCTCAACATTCATACATCGTGTCATGCACGCGCGTCGATTTCTCTGATTCCTCACATGGCCGACATTCAATATTTGATTTATTTATGAATATTAATGTTATAATATTACATGTTATATGTTATATGTGTGCAATTTTAAAAACACTTTATGATAAACATAGTAGACCGTGTAGACTGTGAAACCGGTCGCCGAAAAAAAGAGAAGTAGTTCTTAAAAAAATATCGTTTTATTTAAGTATTCATACTCATGTTCGATGTATTATTATTAATAATGATGTATATTTAATAATATTACATGTTACATATTATATGTGTGCACTGTTTTAACTTTAATGCTAATAATAATTACCATTTTACGGTGTTCACGTGTTAAAAATGCTTGAAATATTATCTTATAAATGTATTAATAAAAATAAATAGCTTGAAATCTTCATATCAACTCAATTTATTTTATAAAAATTATCAACCAAAATAATTGTAGAAGAGTGACTTTGAAATTATGGCGCGTAATCAATACGAAAGAAATTTAGCCTATCGTGCGTTTGTTCGGAATTCTCCGCCGATATTCGGGTCATGCGTAACAACATGACGACGCAAATATCTGTTCATGAGTAGGTAGGCCTGCCACTGACTTGAAGTTAGCGGCTCGTGTCAAATCGTATTCACGGCCGATTGAGTTAAAACGGAGTAGCATAATATAACCTAGAAAGAAGTTTATTACTGAATAAAAGTGCTCAGTGATTATAATGTTATTAAATTGAATGTTTCGTTTTGATTTGTACACGTTTGGAAACGCAGAATTACTTTTTTGGTAGAATTTATCATACAGGTGTTGATATCAATTCTCAATCGTGATGTAAATAATCGAGATAATAAGTGTCATCTTATTTTTAAAATATTTGCACACCTAGCGACAGTCTGATAAGGATTTATATCAGAAGTAAACATTTTAAATTGAAATCAACACTCTGTTTTTGTTATGTTTCAAGGTCAACAAATGTAAATTAAAGTGACATAACCTTTTTGCTGTCAGATTGTCACAAGTAAACAAAGTTGTTACTAGAGTGCGAGGAAAGTAAAATCGTGTTATTTCGTTAATCAAAAAAGTTTTTGCAAAATGGCAGTGTCTCAAATAAAGAATTTACTGACGGGTGTGCCGAGAAAATGTTTCAAATACACTACAGCTGTTCCGTACAAATCATTTTCTCAATGTTCCGCGTTATGTTCCAAGTCCGGAGTAAGTTCGAAGCCCGTATTCAACTGGGAGGATCCGCTTAATCTAGAATCACAGCTCGCGGAAGATGAAATAGCCATGAGGGACACATTCAAAAGCTACTGCCAAGACAAACTTTTCCCGAGGATTTTAGAAGCTAACCGAAAGGAACTTTTTCAAAAGGAAATTCTCACAGAAATGGGGGAACTCGGTGTCTTAGGATGCACGATAAAAGGTTACGGATGCGCCGGTGTATCGAATGTTACCTACGGACTGCTCGCGAGGGAAGTTGAAAAGGTCGACTCCGCTTACAGATCGGCATTCAGTGTGCAGAGTTCGCTGGCTATGGGCGCCATTTATATGCACGGCTCCGATGAACAGAAGGAGATGTATCTGCCGGACATGGCCAAAGGAAAACTTGTTGGGTGTTTCGGATTGACTGAACCCAACCATGGCAGTGATCCAAGTTCAATGGAAACGAGAGCGAAATATGATTCAAAAGCAAAAACCTACACTCTATCGGGAAGCAAAACTTGGATTACTAGCTCCCCAATATCAGACATATTCATTATATGGGGAAAAACAGAGGACAATGTCATAAGAGGATTCATAGTAGATAGATCACAGGTGAAATCAGGGCTATCAACTCCTAAAATTGAGGGAAAGTTTTCGCTTAGAGCTTCCGTAACAGGTATGATTTTGATGGACGACGTTGTTATACCGGAGAAGAATATTCTTCCAAATACTCAGGGCCTTAAAGGTCCGTTCAGTTGCCTGAACAACGCGCGGTACGGCATCGCTTGGGGGGCTCTGGGGGCGGCCGACTCCTGCCTCCACATCGCCCGCCAGTACACTCTCGACAGGAAACAGTTCCAGCGACCTCTGGCTGCTACTCAAATCATGCAAAAGAAGATGGCTGACATGATAACGGACATCAGTTTAGGATTACAGGGGTGTATACAAGTTGGACGTTTGAAGGACAGGGGTCTGGCCACGCCCGACATGATTTCCTTAATCAAGAGGAATTCTTGCGGAAAGGCATTGGAAATCGCACGCAACGCTAGAGATATGCTCGGGGGGAACGGAATATCTGACGAGTACCACGTCATAAGGCACGTCATGAATTTAGAGGCGGTGAACACGTACGAGGGGACGCACGATATCCACGCGCTGATCCTAGGGAGAGCAATTACTGGAATTCCAGCATTCGCCGCTGCATAATCCGCATTCACAACCCCCAAACTCAATCACAACTCGCATTCAGATTTTTTTATTAACGGTTATTTGTATATTATAAGATTCTAGATTTAAATTTTCCCAAACCAATACTATAGTAAACATATACTCTTTTATACATTTATTTAAATGTTTATTTATGTACATATCATTTTAATATTACAGTTATATGAAAAGTGTTCATTTTTTGTACAAATATATTTTTGTTATCAGAATTTTTTTTAAATAATAAAGTATAATGCCAAAGTACTTCTTTATTTTTATTATTTATGCTAGCCAGTAACAAGTCATGATTAGATATAATTTCCTTGTCATTACCATATATATGCATATTTAAATATTAATTTTAACTTAATATATCGCCTCTTTGCAAGAATAACGTGTTATCTCGAAAAATTTTAAATTTAAAAAATGAAACAAGATACCCACCCATCTGAAAGAGACAACGTAATAACACAATAAACCACTGTTGTATTGTCTCTTTCCATCATAAATTCTCTATTTTTCACTTTAAAAATACCACGTTTTTGTAGAAAATAATGTTGAACACGGCGGATTTGATTTTCGATGTCACGTTATTCTTTCAAAGAGGCGATATATACACATTTAAAAAAATGTGTTACTTGTAACACTTGATGATGTCAACATGGGTTGATGAAACAGCTGTCGCGTTAAATAAAATAAAATTGTGATACATAAATCAAAGCTATTTAATTTAACAGTTTTAAAATGTTAAGGTATCATAGTGTTTCAGCCAAGACTGACTATTTGATTAATAATATATTTTATCAGCAAGGTGCCTCTAATTAATAGCCACAAATATTTTTTGTAATGTAGGATTCATCCAGGGAATTAAAATATATTATTTTTGTCAGTTTACATTGCGTAATGCGCGCCTAAAAAAGGAAAAGCGAATGATTTATTTAGCAAAAGAACTTTTACATCCAAGAAAACGTCTTATTTACGCTTATTAAATTCTAGATAAAGCACTCTTAAGAAGCGCTTCCATTGCTTAAGAGTATCCCTCCGTCGAATTTATGTATTAAAATGCCAGGAAGCATAGTATGGCGGTCGTAAAACAAAAACCGCATATTGCTCCGTGAAATACTAAGATGAAAAGCTCTTTTCATCTCATATTCTTGCCCAAGATTACACGAACAGAAATTCTCTCTCCCTCCCGCTGCCGCCAGTCAGATTTCCTTCATGCAAATGTCGCCAGCGGTATGCATTTATGTATGTGTATTTTACTATTTTATGTATTTGGTAAGAATGGTCCCGGGCAAGCCCGACAGGCCTCGTCTTTAGGGAAATCAGGGGGCGAAAGGTTAGGACGTTTAACTTCCCGTCCAGACTACTCAAGTGCCCACCTTTATTCCCCTTTTCAATAAAAAGGACCCCACTATTTACTTTTTGTCACTTCAAAGGAGGCATATTAATAGGTGTTCTTTTGTAAATTGTTTACGTAAACGATCCGAACTGAGTTTAAACATTAAAGTATACAATAAATAAAACGAGGCTTATGTAGTCAGCTGGTTTTGCCTTTCAACATTCATATGATTAGAAAAATGAATGTGATGAATACGTTTATTTATTTTACTTCATTGATTTTACATAAACAGATATTCATATATACATACTGACATATAAGGATATAATGAACTAATTAAAACAAATTGGAAATTTAAGTCGGAGAAAATGACGTTCGTGACGGGAAAGAAAATTATGGCAGTCTATTCTTTCTGCTTACCTCTTCGGCGAGATAGCGTGATGGTTATTTAGTTAGTTAGGAACTTTAATAATTACACAAGAATTTCTTCACAAATGGCAAAAAATACGAATTCGAATCTTTTCTGGAATGAGATTTCTTTCAGTTTCGCTTTATATATTTTTACAAGCTAGTTTAGAATTTATTTACTCAATTTGTTTATAATAAGTTATATACAATTATCAAAAAAACTCACCTAAATATAATTTTCCAAAATCAGAAATCAAAATTATAGTGTCTTTTAATTTTGCTATCAATGTGTGTTTTGAATAACATTGTATTTTAAAAACACTTTTCAATATATTTGGGACCGCAGATGCCCTTCTTCAGTGTAAATTTTTTTTGGTTGATTTTATTTTTAGACTGAGGAAGGACATGTGCAGTCCAAAACAAATTTATAAAAGTGAAAAAAAGAGTTGTGAAAATATTTTGTTTTTCAAAATCTATTAAAATATTTATTGTTGTACATATTTAAATGTAGAAATAATGAATAAAATATGTGATTTCTTTCGTATAATAAAAGTAAAATTTTACGTAATTTTCTATCTCGCACGTGTCCAATTTTCTGTTAATTTCAAACCATTTCTAAAGGCCGATCCCTCCTCACCACAAATTAAGGATTAGGTATACTCGTATTTTATAGAGAGACGTTTGCGAAAGATTCTTGTTTGTTCATCCTGCGTCCCAAAGTCTACCACCTTGTTTGTCTCGTGGTTTGTTGGTACATATTTAGTGTAACATCTAACAACTCGTTATATTTCCAGGTTATAGAGTGTTACGAGATCTCTTTGATGAATGTGTATAAAACTTTCTATGAGTGTTTAAAATAAGAGTTTAATTAAAACATTGCATCTATAGCGTTACGAATAAAAATGATTTAAAAGTAACTAACTAACTAGCCATCACGCCGTCTCCCAGAAGGGGTAGGCAGAAATATTGGACTGCCACACTTTTCTTTCCTGACATATTTATCTCGCTTCCTCAACATTCATACATCGTATCATGCACGCGCGTCGATTTCTCTGACTCCTCACATGGCCGACATTCAATATTTGATTTATTTGATCTGCCACGTTTTCCGCGGTCTTCCTCTATTTTTGGTTCCATTTACATCGTTACATATAATTTTTTTTACCATTCTTTCATCATTCATTCTTTCCATGTGTCCAAACCATCATAATGATCCTTTCATTATTTTGTTCATAACAGCATCATTCGCACCGCATTCACTTCTTATATTTTGATTCGACACTATCATACACAGAGTATGCACACATTCGTCTAAGAGATCTCATTTCTACTGCATTTATTCAACTTTCATCCTTCTTTTGCCAGTTCTGTGCTTCAAAAAAGTAAATTTATATAAATCAATTTAATTAACATCTCATTCATTCATTCATTCATTTCTAGGCGCTACATCCCGGTGTGGGACTTGGTCTCCTCCACAACGGTCCTCCACTGGCTTATATCTCTGGCCACCTCTCTCTATTCCCCAGCTCCTTCCATTTTATCCCAATCTTCTTCCACGCAATCCGCACATCTTTTCCTCAGTCTGCCTCTTGGTCTCTTTTCGCGGGGCACCCAACTGGATATAATTTGTGGTGTTAATTTAATTAACATAATTTTTTTCTTTGCAAAATTCAATCATTCTATTCCTTAATAATAAGTATTCTCCCGATGATAGTAGTGTGAATGGGAAAAGAGGTCGAGGAAGGCCAAGGACGACATAGCATGACCAAATGAATCAATTACTGAAAGGCGGGCATGTTCGAAGTAGGAACAATCAACGAGCGTGCATGTCACGATGTGTGTATGTAGAAGAGGCGCGATAATTATGCCAGGATAGAACAATGTGGCAACCCATCCTCTCTGCCTACCCCTCTGGGGAAACGGCGTGATGGTTAGTAAGTTAGTCTTCCGATGATAGAAATATATTTTTTTTAATATGTCGAGATAATTGAATTCATAAAATGAGAAAAAAAGTGGCTTAATTTTATTAAATATGATATTTTTTCATATTTAATTGATTACAATTTTTTTAGACGGTTGGTTGATGAGATATTGATTAATTTTGAAATCTTTAATTTTTTCTTCTGTATACGTCAAGTCCAATCTTTGATTTATTTCCTTTGTTGTAAGTAATTACCTGAACCCCATTAAGAACTTTAAATTACTATTATTTAAAAATTACATTGAATCATAATAGTTCCAAAATAAATCTTTATAACACCTGTCAGATCATGTTAACAACAAGAATTTTATAATATTTTTATAAATACTCGTATGTTTCTTTTCTGAAAAAGGATTGTTTGTCTGAAACATGTCAATATAATTTTATTTTTTAATAGAAGTTTTGTATTAACAAAGTGTATAAACAATGTTTTTTTTTTTAATTTTTACTTATAGTTAATCAATTTATCAAAAAAAAATGTTTTGGAGGCGCCGGGTATCGATCCCGGTACCTCTCACATGCTAAGCGAGCGCTCTACCATCTGAGCTACGCCCCCAGTACTTGAGACCTCGTAGAATTCAAACTAGTTACAGATTTTTAGTGTTTTATCAACACTGCCACCTTCTGTAATTGCTTTATATAACATGTTTACTGTTTCAGATACGTAGTGCTCATAAAATAATTGATGATTGCCTACAAACTAGAGCGGTAGTTATGACAACGTAGGTGTGTCAATAATCAACACATCGATATCATGATTATCAATATAATTCATATTGAATTAAAATAGTGTGTGTTAATAAGGCACTATCTTACTAGTGAGTACATAAGAGCGAATATGTAAGAAACAAGCGGATCCGACAGACGTTGTACTGCCCGAAAGTTGGCTTGCTTGCTATTAGCTAGCATAATAAATAATCAAAATACCACAGAATTTGACATCAGCTCCATATATGGTAAACAAACGTAACTATGAATTATTCTCAGAAAATTAATTATTTATGAACTTTCCAGAAGGTTTAAATGGTACACAAAAAAATCATCAAAATCGGTCCAGCCGTTTAGGAGGAGTTCTACATACACCCGTATAGAACAATTATATATTGTATATAAAGGTAACTATTTTATTTTATTATTTTTCACATCAATTATATGTTTGTAAGATAATCAAATTATTGTATGAAAAGTTAATTTTAAATAATAATTTATAAAAACGCCATTTTTTCAGATCAACTATAATTTTCGCCTAAATTTCGACAGCGACCGGTTTCACCTGGCTTCATGCTGCCCATTGTCCGTTCTGTCGATGCCAGCGAGCCTGGCAAAACCGGTCGTTGTCGGAATAAAGACAAAAGTGGAAGCGGTTCTTGAAACATCATTTTATTAAATTATTATTTAAAAATGCGATTGCCTAAAAATCTTAGCCCAATTGAATTCCATTTATAGAAAACATGTGGACGTGCGTGCATGTCACTATTTATGAATGTTGAGGAATACCTTAATATAGAGAAATGGTTTATGAATGTTGAGGTATTCAGAGAAACGTGGCACGTCAAATAAATCAAGTATTGAATGTCGGTAATGTAAGGAGTCGGAGAAATCGACGTGCGTGCATGACACGTTGTATGATATTGAGGACGCGAGAAAAGTATGTCAGGAAAGAACGGTGAGGAGGTGCATTCTTTCTGCCTACCCCTTCCAGGAGGCGTGATGGTTAGCTAGTTGGTTTTATATATTAAAACAAATGTTTCTTTTAAACATATAAACGTTTAATTAAAAAAAATTTAACGTTGTTATGTTCGGAAGACTAAATTGATTTCCAATTGAAGTTTTAAAATGTTCTCTAAACGGATAACAATCGAAACTTTAAATTTCTCATAAAAATGTTATGTTTAGTTTAGTCTTGGTTCCCGGTTTGACCGTGAGCAAAGTTGTATGAAAATCGCAAAACTCAATTTAACTTCTAGTTTCCCCAATGGCTTGGGAATACCCCCGTATTAGTTTTTCGTTTTTCACAAAAGGCTTTCCAGATTTATGTCTCTTGATGGAAACTTCACGGCAAATTTTTAAAGTAAGGTTCAAAAGAAAATGCTAACAATTAGAAAGGTGAAATAAAAGAACTGCGTCGTTAACGCTAATGTATTATACGGACCTGAGGGTTCGCACATATATATTTAAATATCTATGTTATATGAATAGGGGTTAGTTATATAATATGTTTATTTCATTTAGGCTTTCATCTGCTTTACATCGCTTGCTTATTTCTTCATTTGGTTTTGCTAAACTATATCATATTATTTTATTTCTACTGCCTTATAATATTATAATCATTCTAAACGTACAGTGAAGAAGAAAATAATGTAAGTTACATCCAAATGGTTTGGATAGGTAGAAACAAAGTTATTTATCCTAAGATATTATACGTTTACAATGTGAAAGAAACAGGAAGTAGAGGACTTTCGATGATGCATAAATCGTGGCTTGGTGAAATCGCTTAAAAATAACGACGTCCACGCGAAGAGTCGAAGAAATAGACGTGTGTGTATAAATCTTTAGGAGGCGAAGAAAGTGAAATGCAAAGTACTTACCTTAGTAGTCGAGTGGTAAGTGTAATTTTCACACTGTTTTGGTCTGGTGTTGAATCCACGTGACAATAAAATGGCGATAGATTAGCTACCTGTCACATGTCACGAGAATCAATAGCTTCACCCTTTTTATCGATTTGGACAATGATGTAAAGAGTGATTCTACAAAACAATAACAATAATAATAAAATGTCAGAAAAATAACAGTTCCGGGGTCCATCCTTTCTGTTTACGATATGGCTTGATGGTTAGGTAGTTAGTTAGGCATTCCAAAAAAGTCCCATATAACACAACATCTCAAAGAATTTCACTAGCTTAAGAGTCCGGAGAGAATCCAGTATAAACTTTGCTGGACAGTCTTCAAAGCGCTTCATGGAATGGCTACACATTATATATCCGAACTCTGTATAACGGATAGCCTAAATATAAGGAAATCCACACTTCGCTCGGCGAACTCCTCGGCAATAGGAAGATTAGTTGAGCTAAAGCGTTGTCCTAGTACAAATTTCGGGGATCGGGCATTGGCGGTAGCCGGTCCATCAGCTTGAAACAATCTTCCTTCACGCCTCAGAAGCAGAAATGATCCGACAGATTTCAGATCTAAGCTGAAAACCCATCTTTTTCATAATTCATACGTAATTTAAAACTTGCATATTTTGTTCTATTATACATTCTAATCGATCGCGAATATCAATCAGATGCAGCGTTCACATTTAGATTTAAAACACGTCTTAATGCGCCCTTGAAGTGATTACATCACAAAAACGGCGCTTTAAAAGTTAGCATATTATTATTATTATTATTAGTTATAGTGTTATAATTAGCTTCGCTTTATACATATTGCTTTTACAAAATTGAAATTAGTGCAAACCATCGTGTTGCAATATTGCATATTATTTACAGTTGGACGATTACAGAATACAGAAGGGGGGTCATGATTTCACATCGTTTGATGTTTGATCAGACGGAATACTCTGAATGCACCTGATCATAACAGCAAAGGGAGATTAATGAAATATTTATCAATAATCAGCTGTTTGCTGCCACATTAATTAACGAAAAACTACAAACGCTTTGATTTGGGTAATTGTTGTTAAGTGAAATCTCTCATGTGGGAATAAATGCTTACTGCTTTGTGTTCGGCTGCAACCATTACATGTGGACGCGTCTGTTTGAAAATATTTAATCCATGTAATCATAAAAAAATTAAAAGGTCGATTGAAAAATTTTAATTTAAAATAATTCATGAAATATCTATATTACAGTTAAAACCTAACAAAACACTCATTATCATCATCAGCCATCTGTCATCCACTGCTGATAGTAGGCCTCTCCCAAAGCACGCCATTGGCCCCTGTCCATTGCCGCTCCCATCCATCTAAGTCCAGCAATCCTCTTCAGATCGTCGGTCCAGCGGGCAGGGGGACGTCCAACTCTGCGGAATCCTGTATGCGGTCTCCACACCAAAACCCGTCTTCCCCATTGGCCGTCGGTTCTCCGACAGATATGGCCAGCCCATCGCACTTCAGCCCGCCCATCCTCAGATCCATCTCAGTCACCTTGGTTTGTTGACGAATAAAATTCGTTTCTAAATCTGTCCCTCAAGGTTATTCCAAGCATGACTCTTTCCATGAAGAGCAAAACACTAATATTTAAATTAAATGTGTTTTGAAATTTCACTGTAGAAGATCATTGTAAATAATAAAAATAATTATTTTTTGTAAATTTAAAAATAAATTTATATTTAAAATTAAAATAAGATCCACTTATGTTTGAGTCTTCGACCGGTTACGGCAGCTCACTGCGATCTTTTGGGAAAAATCTTCATGCCATATTCTGCGAGAACCTTCTAAAAGATGGCAGCGAGCTGTCGAAACCAGTAGAAGACAGAAACATAAGGGGATTTTATATAAACTTGCACCTGACGATGGGGTGGCCTCAAATATTCCACTAGACGTATTTTCCATTGTTTTATTTGAATCTTCTTCGTTGGCCCTACAGTCTATATCGAGCCTCCGTTATTTTTCGATCCTCCTGTCCTCTGTTTCTAACCTCCAAATTGATATCAATAGAAACGCATTTTCATTCTTATTAATTAATAAAATAATATAAATTAATTCTAGAAAACAGAGAATAACATGGAGTTTGACGTCACGTTCAAGAAACGATTAATACATTATTTATTCATATTTGTAACCTGTAACTATTTTAGCATTATCATAATTATATTATACACACGCATGTTTATAATTAACCCAAAAAACTTGTATAGGTACTTTCACCATGGCTTGAAAGCCTAATGGTCTTAACTATATATTTTTATTAATAATATATAGTTAAGACGAGTACTGTTATGCCACTTATTTTTTCAGTACCGTGTCAGGTCCACTCAACTTTGGTTATCACTGCAGCGAAAGCAACTTCGTTCTGCGCTACTAAGGACATGTTCCCAATATTACTCATTACTGTCCAATCCCCTATTTTCTGCAGCCAGGACAACTGCATTCAGCCAACTCTCCGTCGTTTCACTATATTGTCCTTGATTATCAGCCGAAGGATGTGATATTTTTCTCCTGTTAGCACATAACCAAGGACAATTGCCTTCTACCATTTTCGTCTCTCTTTTTACCCATTATCAACCGAAGGAGGTAATATTTCTCTTCCCTTAACACATGGCCCAAATATGAGATCTTTCTAAGGGCTTTCAGGCTCGTCTCTATTGGCCCTGGCTCTCTGTGTCTGATCCTATGGGTCCACGGTATACGGAGCATTTTGCGGTATATCCACATCTCAAAGACTTTCAACTGGTATATTTGATATTAGTTTTTTTCCGATGTTTTGTCTTAAGATTACGTAGATCTCTTATTTATTATTAATATACATTCGTATAATATTTTAATTATTATTTTGACATAAAGCCACAAGTGCTTTTACAAAAAAAAAAAAACATGAAAATACTATAAATCGCTACTGCTTTGTTATTTAATATGAGTAAGTACTAAGTAGTAACGGTTAATATAATCGATGGAAACATATAAAAAGATAACAAACATATACACAAAAACAAGCGTAAGTATAATATTACGAAAAAGAAATTACATACATGAGTCAGAAAGAGAATTATTCATAATAGTAATTTAACAGTGAAATGTAGAAAGGAACAGACAGTAACGAAATAAGGAAAACAGGAAATTGAAGACGTATTTTTATAATTCGTCATGTATCATAACTAAAAATGGGTTTTCGCAAGGAAACTACTTGTGTATGAATTTAATTATAAACCCGTGTTCTAAATTTTGTAGATTAATTTGAGTACAAAGAGCAAAATGTTAGTATTCAACATACACTTATCTATTCAACCATTTCACTTTGAATACTCACTCAGACCCGATCGATCGAATATTCATGTAAGTACCGGTTGAAATGTGCTGACTTACCTAATTCAATGGAAACTATTGATATCCATTGATTGTGTATACTCAAGTCTATATCTATATACTTCTGCTGGCCATATGACTAGGACGGAACACATTGAAAGTGCTCTAAATATAAGATACGTGTAAGAATAAATACACTTGAAGTCAAATGGCAATAAGGCACTGGCACTGGTTGATAATTAAAGTATAATTAAATGATGAACTCACAACTCAACATCGAAATGGAACGAAATTTTTGGGGTAGATTTTAATACAATATATTTTTCTAAAAATATACATGTAGATTCATGTATATTTTTGTTTTTATTTTTACTGGTTTACACACAATTTGTGCAATTTTTTGCAATCAGGTCAATTTTTAATACAATGTGCAATTTTTCACATATAACTCCCGTTTCATGTTTTTTTTGGCGTTTGTTTTCGTTTACAAACGTAAAATATAACATTTGAAATAACAGTTAATGCAATAAAAGAAAAATCAACAGGGCAGCAATCGCAGGAAAGCTATGTGGGAAATTGAAATGTCAGAAGATATAAAGTCATAACTCTCGAATCGGTCGGTCGTGTTTTTCGTGCGCTCCTGTGTTTAATTTAATTTAAATGTTTTAGACCTATTATTTTGTTTCCCAAATAAGTTCAGTGATCCATCTCTTTGTTTGCCTTCGTTTTAACTTATCTATCGTTACGCAAGTGCTTATATCAAACATTAATAAACATTATTCTGTTTTCAAATTACAAAATTCATTGAAACTTAACCAGTGCCAGTTCTAGTGTCATCTCAATTCTATTCAAAGAATAAACGCCACGTGTTCACCAAATATCCCAGGGATCTCTGCCGGCTCGCTCCTTTGTGAGTAATAAAATTTATTGCCATAGTTTGTTTATTGCTTGCCCATTTAAAAAGCAAAAATGTCCCTCAATAGCTCGATGGTAGTTATCACACCCGAGGAGAGGCTTAAAAATGCACGCGGTTTAACAAAAAAAATCAAAGAGACGCTGACAGCCAACATTCTGACCAGAGACCAAAAAACGGCCCTCTCGGACTCGGTGAATGAATTATTTAACCACATAGCGGCTATGGTGCACGAAAATACCCAACGATCGCAACCACTAGAACGGATGCAACAAACCATACTTGACCTTTCAAGAAGTGTGGATGAAATCAAAACACATCTTGTTGAAGAACCAAAAATTACATACGCACAGGCCATGAGTGGAAGGCGATCTGGGGAGAAAAACCACACCATAGTGGTAAGCACCGAAAATCCAAAATATAAAGAAGAGGATTTAAATAAAGTTATAAAAAAAAAGTAGATGTCAGAGGGTTAGGTATTGGTGTTACCAGTATGAAAGGGAAAACCAAAAACAAAGTTATCATCACAATGCCGAGTCTAGAGGACAAAAAAAAATTCTGCCATGCTCTTCAGGATGATAAGACGATAAGCATCTCGGAGAGTAAGCCGCTGTCCCCCCTCATAATTATCAAAGGGGTTATTAAAGAGACAACAGACGAGGAAATCATAGAATCTCTAAAAACTCAAAATAAAATCAGTGTGGATTTCGATGAAAAAATTCGGGTGAAATATCGAACAAAGCAAAGAAATCCACACCTATGTAACACTATCATGGAAGTCTCCTCGTCCAACTGGAAAAACATTATAAATGCCGGCAAGGTGAATATTGGATACCAGAGGCTGGTCGTGGAAGACCGATCTCCCGTGATGCAATGCTACCGGTGTCTCGGCTTTGGGCATACGCAACATGTATGCAGTGAAAATCACGCGTGTTTCCACTGCGGGGGGAATCACAAATTTAACACATGTGAAAATAGAAAAGCCGAGGCTACATGTATCAATTGCGTCTCCGGGGAGAGAAACCATCGAGCCACAAGCACCGAGTGTCCTCTCTGGAAACAAATGGACAAGCGGAGCAGGGAACGAGTGGACTACGGAGAAGAGTTCTAGAAGACGCAAAAGGCAACTACTCGGAAACTAAGTGTCTGACCCTTCAAGACTATGCTCCTCTGAAAGACTGTTTTAGGATCGTATATTTGAACGCGAGAAGTCTTCGAAACAAGATTGATGAAATTGAAGAATCAGTTAAAAGTGTCAAAGATACCGTCCACATTATTATAGTGACAGAAACGTGGCTAAAACAGGGTGAAGAACAGTTTTATAATATTAACGGGTATACGGGTGTATTTGCATCGCGAACAGGTGAGAGAGGGGGAGGGGTGGCGTTATACGTTCTTAATAAAATTAATAATGTCCTTATAGATATGTCGTGCGGGGATATCTCTGTCCTAGGTGTTAAAATTTCAGCACAGAATTTTAAGCCCTTGACGATATATGGCATATATCGTAAGCCAAGCTCAAACATTAATGCTTTTTTAGAATTCTTTGATAATATTTTGAGTAAATGTCGACAAGACACGCATATTTTTGGCGATTTCAATATTGATATTACCAAAGCTAGTGATACCTGCCAAAAATACCTTGACTTAATTCGTTCATATAACTTCTTCATATATAATCAAACCTACCCTACAAGAGTTACTAACAACAGTAGTACATTAATCGACCACGCAATGACAAATGTGCGCAATATATCAGGACGTATTTCAAATATTGATGACGCCATTAGCGATCATAATGTATTAGTGCTTGATTATCGGAACAGCCTTAAAAACTACCCGAATAATAGATCGCAAAATACCAGATCGCATATTAAGTACAAACTAAACTACAACGCGACTATTAACTATCTTCAAACTCATCCGTTTAATCATTCAACCTGCAATAACGCAAATGAAAACTACAATATGTTTGAAGAGTACATAAAACGGGCTATAGAACTGAATACTAAACGGTTAACACCAAGCGTAGGAAACAAAAAACTTGGCAACACGCCCTGGTACAATAGTACACTAGATCTACTAATAAAAAATCGCAATCAACTGCACAAAGAATGGAAATTAGATCCCAATAATTTGAATCTTCTTAATCTTAAAAACAAAGCTAGGAATAAAGCTACAAATTACAGAAGATCTATTAAATCTGAGTTCTATTCTAAAATATTTAGTGAAAATAATAAAAATCCTCGAAAAATTTGGCAAAACATAAACTCAATATTAACAAATAGTCAGCATAAACCGAGAACGCGGTGCGAATCTCTTATCATAGATGATAAAGCAGTAGATGATCCTAAACAAATTTCGTCAGCTTTTAATTCTTTTTTCCTCTCTATTGGTGAGAAACTAGCGGCCTCAATCAAAACATATGACGACGACTCAAATACAATTAAAACTGTACCAAAGGCAATCTCGTCATGCTATATGCCTAAAACAAAGAAATCTGAAATTTTGAAACATATCAGTAATCTTAAGTCTGGAGCAGCAGCGGGCATTGATAAGTTAACGCCGAGTATCATAAAAGCTTGTAAAAATGAATTTGCGGAAAATCTAGTCATAATGATTAATCAAACATTAACAGAGGGGATATTCCCGGAGAAATTAAAGATTGCCAAAATAATTCCTGTTCACAAAGACGATTGCAAAAAAAATATGCAAAACTATAGACCTATATCAATTCTTCCAATTATATCGAAAATTTACGAAATGGTCATAAAAGACAGGCTTTCAAAATTTTTAATACATAATAAAATACTTATACCCGAACAGTATGGATTTAGGCATGGCTCGAGCACGAAGTGTGCTGCATTTGACCTTATCTCAAATATCCAAACGTACATTGACAAAGGTGAATATACTGCCGGCGTTTTTATAGACCTGAAAAAAGCCTTCGACACAGTAGACCACGGAATATTGTTACAAAAACTGGAACACTTGGGCGTAACTGATACACCGCTAAAACTTCTAAGTAACTACCTTTCAAACAGATCTTGTCTCGTTGATATTGGAGGAGAAGTGAGTGATCGGGGAGTGATCACCTGTGGAGTGCCGCAGGGTTCTATTCTGGGACCTCTTCTCTTCCTGATCTATATCAATGATGTGACAAAGTGGAGTTTTAGTGGAACAATGCAACTCTATGCTGATGATACAGTTATGTATTACCACAATCGGGATCTCCTTAAGCTACAATATGAGATTGAAAAGGATGTGGCTCACCTTGCAGAATGGCTTCGAATCAACAAACTGAGTCTCAACACGAAGAAGACTCACTATCTCCTCTTTGGAAACAAAACATGTAGTGATCTTACCATATCTATAGGCAATGATCAAATTGAACGGAAAAACGTAACAAAGTACCTGGGGCTGTTTATAGATTCTCAGCTTAAATGGAATGAACATATAGAACATGTTAAAGAAAAGATTACTCCAATAACTGGAGTATTATTTAGATTACAGGGCATGTTATCCACTCCGTTGCTTCGCGCTGTTTACTACTCCATGATACATTCTCATCTGTCTTATCTTTCCTGTATTTGGGGCTTTAGTACAAAGAAGAAAGCATCTGAGATTCAGGTGATCCAAAATCGGGCTGTTAGAAATATTTTCCGTCTACCGTGGTACACTCATGTAAGGGACCTATATTCTCAGACGAAAATAATTCCATTTCAAATCCTTCCAAAATTAGAGATCACTAAAACTATACTACACATAGTAAAGTCATCAACGCACTCTAATACTCGACCAATATTCAATACGGACGTACACCAACATGATACGCGCTCACAGAATAAGATACATATATCAGCGGTGCATTCAACTAGATTCGGTGTAAAATCCTTACAATTTATAGCCTTTACAGAATTTAATAAACTCCCTAATGATTTAATAATGATGTCGAACCAAAAACTTCAATCTGATAAACTTAAAAGTAATTTTCTCAAGCTTTATCTAGAATGATTTCTGAATATAGCAGTGATCTACTTCTCTTTCGTGACTTTGCTCCCTCGCACGACTTATCTGTGAATGTGTGCATAAGATTATGAATGAAACGGACCGGTAAGGAGTTATTTTCCTTTTTTTATATATATTTTTAGTTCTTATAAAAATTACATATGTTTAAAGTGATGTCAATATTGTACATAAATGTTGGTATGTGTACAAGATATCTGTGTATATATGAAAAGAAGATATGTCTATGCAGGTACAGAATATAGAGACATTTCGCTCTTATCTACCGTCGCTCTGTCCTTCTCTCTCTTCTTATTGTGAATGTACAGATAGGAGTAAAATATGTAAGTTCAATGGGTGTAAAGTGATTAATCTAAAGTTTCTAATTTTGTTTATATGCACATATTTTCTCTTTGTAAAATAATTGTATAAAGCAACAAAATGTTCATAGTGTAAAATGTTTTAGTTTTAAGTCAATTTCCTTTTCTGTTTTCTAAAGGTCCATAATTATTTTATATGTAACTTATCCCTTCTGTCCCATAATGAGTTTTCTACTCATGGGAATACAATGTATCTATTGTATGTTTATAAATAAATAAAATAAATAAGAATAAAATGAACATTTTTATTAAACATAAATAAAAACATTATCAAACATTATCTTAAACATAAGTCAATATAACAATTGAAGATCAAGTTAAATACAGGTTAAAATATGAGTAGTTAAACATAGAGACACTCCATTAAACCAATATCCAGATTACAATACTATTTTTTTATGGATATTATTCGATATTTTATATAACCCGATGAAAACCTCATCATCATCATGTAGGCCTGAATGTAGGCCTCTCCCAAAGCACGCCACAGCCCCCTATCCATTGCCACTCCCATCCATCCATGTCCAGCAATCCTCGGCTCCGTACGTCATGACTGGCAAGACGCACTGGTTGAAGACTTTAGTCTGGAGGCGTTGTGGTATTTAAGAGGGGAGAACATGACGTAATTTTCCAAAGGCAGCCCAACCCAACTGAATTTTTCTCGAAGGCTTTATGGAAGGGTGGCACGATAAAATAAATCAAATTTGAATGTCGGCCACGCGAGAAGTCGGAGAAATTGACGTTTGTGCATGACACGATGTATGAATGTTGAGGAAGCGACAGAAATATGTCAGGAGATTACAATGTGGTGGTACATTTCTTATGTCTACCTCTTCCGAATTGACGTTTTCTTTTCATTTCTACTTATTTTTTTATTATGTTTTCATTCACGTTTTTAACGTGTCAATTTCAGATTTTTTTTAAACAATTATACCTATTTACTTAATGGACATAAAAAATGATTTTGGAACGAATTTCTTATCGTTGCAAATACATTTAAAAACTTCGGAATGTATGGTTCATGTATTGGATTCATTTACACTTATCGTTACATTCACACACCGTAATAAAACTATAACCAAGAAGCTTCAAGCGTTTAATGAATTTATCGCAGCACGGATTGGAAATAAAACTTTAATGTCGATTGTGAAACCTCTTGTGTGGAGCAATTAAAACTGCGGCCAAGTTTTGAGACGAGAAATAATAGATCGTAAATAAAAATGAAACCCTTCGTGCGCCCCTGCTTTGGGAACATTTGAGTATTAAGACCAATCTACACAAGTTTTCTTAAAATATAATATATTGTAACTAACTAACTAATTAACTTGATTAAATTGATTAAAACGAATCCCGACCCCCGAAGGGCTAGGCAGAAAGAATCGACTGCCGCACTTTTCTTTCCTGACACATTTCTCTCGCTTCCTCAACATTCATACATCGTGTCATGCACGCGCGACGATTTCTCTGACTCCTCACATGGCCGACATTCAATATTTGATTTATTTGATCGTGCCACGTTTTCCTTGGTCTTCCTCTATTTCTGGTACCATTTACATCATTAACATATAATTTTTTTACCATTCTTTTTTTATCATTCATTCTTTCCATATGTCCAAACCATCCTAATGATCCTTTCATTATTTTGTTCATGACATCATCATTCGCACCGCATTCACTTCTTATATTTTCATTCGACACTCTATCATACACAGAGTATACACACATTCGTCTAAGAGATCTCATTTCTACTGCATTTATTCTATATATATATATATATATATATATATATATATATATATATATATATATATATATATATATATATATATATATATATATATATATATATATATATATATATATATATATATATATATATATATATATATATATATATATATATATATATATATTTGATTGATTTGATCATACCACGTTTTCCTCGGTCTTCCTCTATATCTGGTTCCAATTACATTGTTAACATATTGTAGATTATGTAAATAGCATTCACGTTCATACGAACTTATGAAATAGATTTGTTTTTAAAATTTACCAATTAAGAACACTATTATATTTTTTATTAAGAAGAATTTTTTTGTACATTTACAGTTTTATTCCACTTGTTATTTAATTTCAACTTGTTTCGAGTAAATAACAATACCTTATGAATTCAGTAAAATGTGTTCAACAATGTTTAAGCGTCCGATATGTGCGCAGGTGCGAGGTAGGTGTGGCCTACATCTTTTGTTAAACTAATCATCACGCCATTTCTCCGAAGGAGTAGGCAGAAAGAATGCACTGCCACACTTTAACCGATGCGGAACTCCATCTTATCCATCATTATCAGGGGATTCTTTGAGAATTCCGTCATCTTGGAGGCTATCCATCTTTATGTTCCGGATGGTTATCTTCGACAGCGTCAGCACAGACTGTTTTATCTCTCAGCATGCAGAACCAACCTGCCTCTGGTGATGCCGGTGGGGAGAGCAATCAAACTGCTGAACATGATCGCTTCGGAGATCGATGTCGTTTATATTCGTGAAAGTACGTTCAGAAGACAAATACTCTTGACTTTGGAGAGTATCTTGTATTCCTAATGTCGAACTATCTCTCATGCGTTCCTGGTATTACATATTTATTATGTTTTACCTGTTCTCAATAGATGCCTTATTCTTTGAAAAATGTTTGTAATGTCTTTTGAGAAAATACACTGATTTGATTTGATTTGATCTTTCTGTTTTTTCCCCCGTGGGAGACGCGGTGTGCTGGATTGCGAAGCTCATCGCCACCTCTCTTTTGCTATGTAAAGTATAATATACTCGTATAGTTCGAAATTTAGAAGTAGAAAGAAGTACATTTAACTAATTGTATCTCAATAGAGCCGAAGATGTACATTATTTGGAAACAGAATATGGTGGTCAAGGCGTTTACAAGACTTATGACCTGTCATCGGTTGGGTTAAGCGACCGCTTTATGTAATACAAAATTCCCCAATCCGCCCTTCTACGAACACCAAGTCTGACAATTATTTAAAAGTTGTATATATGCTGCAATGTTGAGAAACATTTAAAATATTTTAGTTGTTACATTAAGTTTAGTATACATTCAAAAAACAAAAGTACACTCAAAATATGATGTCTTCAAACAGTCTTATATTTAAAATATTAAAGTCGTTAACCGAATTTTTTGGTTAAAGTCCATAGTAAATTATGAAGAAATAAAATGTCATCATCATTATCATCAGCCGTCTGTCATCCACTGCTGAATGTAGGCCTCTCCCAAAGCCCGCCACCGCCCCCTATCCATTGCCGCTCCCATCCATCCATGTTCAGCAATCCTCTTCAGATCGTCGGTCCAGCGGGCAGGGGGGACGTCCAACTCTACGGAATCCTGTACGCGGTCTTCACTCCAGAACCCGTCTTTCCCATCGGCTGTCGGATCTCCGACAGACATGGCCGGCCCACCGCCACTTCAGCCCGCCTATCCGTAGAGCCACCTCAGTCATCTTGGCTTGTTGTTGAATAAATTCGTTTCTAAATCTGTCCCTCAAGGTTATTCTAAGCATGGCTCTTTCTATGGCGCACTGTATTAAAAAAAATATTCTTTAAAATATACGTCTATTTAGTTTAACTTCCCTTATTTTATGATTGTGACCAGTTTCGGCAGCAAATAAAACTAATAAAATTAATTATATATCAGATAATTTTTTTATTTCATTATTTAAGTGTTATAACTTCGTTTATTGTAGCATTAAAATCATGCTTTTAGCGTTGAGTTTTGCAATTACGCTGCGACAACTTTCTTGTTCAACTTGTAAAAAGCTCATAGTGTATTCCGTACCTAAGCCCGCAGCTTCTAAAATTTCGCTCCGAGAGCGCCATTTCAAATTAAATGAGCGCCCGAATCGCGCCCCTTCAAATCGCGAAATAATAAAAGTGGGCCCTTGCCTCTAAATATAATGGTACAAGATGGATGCCCGCGGGCGAAGTTCCGCGCGATAAGTAGGCAAGCTAAGCGTGAAAATCGCATTTTGACGGGGTCAATTTTTTAATAGGCAAGCGTAGAGAGGTCATTTCATTAGAGGTCGTGGTGCGAAATGGTTCATATTTTTAATTAAAAAACGCACCCGATGCAAATTGCGTGTGTCTAAATCAGTATAAGGAATTTATAACTTTATTTTTAAATACTTTCATAATAATTATAGTAGTGCAAAATTAAGTTAATTTTAATAATTTATTTTTAACTGTTAAATTAAATTACTTTATTTAATGTATCACAATTGTATTTTATTTTACGCGACAGCTGTTTCGTCAACCTATATTGACATCATCAGGTGTTACAATAATATATCAAATGAAAAATTTTCGTGATTTTTTGAACATTTATTTTAAGTTTAAAATGTTAATGTATCATAGTGTTTCGGCCAAAACAATGGACTATTTAATAATAATTAATGTTAAAGAAAATGTCAGTTTCCTATAAGTTTTATATAATTTCATGGGAATTACGTGTTTGGCCATCTTCTTCTTCCGGTAACGTGTCAGGTCCTCCCAAAATTGGCGATCACTGCAGCAAAGGTATCTCTATCCTGCCCCACTTGGAACAGGTTCTTAACTCTGGTCATTCCGGTCCATTGTTGTATATCTAGCAGCCAGGATAACTGCTTTTTACTAATTCCCCGACGTTCCTCTACTTTAACCATTAACTGTTATTTTTCTCCCTGTAACACATGACCCAAATATGAGACTTTTCGGCCATGGTTTGGCCATGTGAAATAATGAAATGAAATACGTAGCGGTTTATAAATTTGAGTTAATCTAGAAGACCAACGTAATTAATACGAAACAGTCATTCACGTAAACTGTAATAAAACTTTTAGAAAATAGACGTTTTTATTCGTATTAACTTTTAAACGTGGAGTTTTACATCAATGTTCAAGAAACAATAAATAAGAATATTGTACTTTGTAATAAAAATCCGAATTTGAAGTGGCTTACTGAAATAATAAAAATAATTGACGGGCATTTAAAAATCCCCAAAAATATGAAATATTTAAAATATTTAATGTGTTAATAATAATAATACGGAAGGTTTTCCAATTTCCAAATTATTATATCTACGAGTATGTCTCGTTATATATCCAACCAAATAACGTTTAAGGGGTTTGATGCTGTTTGATTTATCTTCTTGCCTAGAAATAAGCAAAAATGACTAATATTCGACCATTTGCAATGTTTTAAAAAAAATTCTCGAACTTCGTCACACTTCATTTGCAGCTTAGGCAAATAGTCTCTAGTTCATTACAATATTACACACAATTTAGTAATAAGGAACTAAAGTAAAAAGGTTAATACTTTTTCATGTTCTCAATGTTGGCCTTGTGGCCTGTCGATCCATCTCTTTTATGATCTGCCCGAGGGTCATAAAAGAGATGTTGGCCGTGTAACACAATGAAGATGAGTCTGGATGGTTCCATTCTCCTCGTGTGTGGATACCAGTATCTTCTTTTTTGCCTTCCCCACTTAACCACATCCTGGACCTCGGTAATCTCCCTTATTTTTGAATTCCTTATTCTATCGCTTAGTGTCTTGCCAGATATGTTTCTGAGCGCCTTCATTTCCGGTTAATACGACACATTCAGACATGAGCTGCAAATGTAGTTCGCCGTAGTTCATTACTAATTTTTTTGACTGCAAATGTAGCTGGTCGCACTTAAGGGGTTAATATTATAATGGAAATCGGATTTATCCCTTCTCAAAATTTAAATATATACTTTTTTTTTTAATGAGATATGCATTTAAAAGCTTTTGTCAAATACGCAATGCAACACATCGTAAAATATCACAAAAAATCTCTTCTTCTCACAACTGAAATCCCTTGAGGGCCACAAGCGATGACTGATTTACATGATATTACAATTTGCAAGTTATTTTCCTCCCCGTCAACAGCTCGCTTCCAACCCTTGCACCGCTCCTTCTCGTAAAATATGCTATTTCTGCATTGCAGTCAAATTTATTTGAGTAATTTCAAAAGTATTAATTTGTGCTAAGGAGATTACTTGCTTCCCTGAACTTACCATCTCGATTTCCATTTCATTCAAACTTCGTCGCGAATCGATTTGCATTTAATCTTTTTCTCTACTAACTGTTGCATTTTTTTTTGGTAATTTTTTTATAATTCATTTGATCTAGGGTAAATCCGTCTCTTAATATATTGTTTGTCTCTTTCGGAGATCGCTGCAGGTTTTATCTTCATGGTAGTTAATATGTGTTATGGGTTAGATATACTCGTACGCTAACCTCCATGTGCTTTGTGCTTCTGTGATTTTAATAGGTTTATAATTTTAGATATTTATGTACTAAGATGACATTTTAAGAAAACTTTATTTAGAAGGAGAAATTGTAACACTTTATTCATTAAATATTTACAAATAAAATTGTTTCATACAACCAAAGTGTTATATTTAAACCTTATACTTGAGGAGGTCACCTTCGAATCATGCATGAAATATTTTTATTTGCATTAATATTAATTAATAATTAAAAAAAAACATGTACCTTTATTTGTTGTAAAAGATAACTAATTTCTTCTGTATTCACCATCACTTTGTGTTGTGGATTATAATTTAATAATTATATTTTGAACTTTGAATTACAACACATTATTTTAATTTAAACAGAACAATGTACACATAATATTAAAAAGATCTGTCAAAACTGACTATATTCATGAAAAATTTTACAATATTTATTTCGTTTGTATGTTACTCTCTCTGTCTGGTTTCAATACTGGGATTGGTTTGCAGCAATTTCCTCTATTCTTCTCTTCCATTCTTCCCTGTCTTGTGCGGCTCTTTTGCATATGATGAGCAGCGCACGTCCACCAACAGGTCCTCCAGGTACTCTCGGGGTAGGCGTCCCCTAGAGTTTGTCCCCTCGGTCACCCCCTCCATTATGGCATGCAAGAGGCCTTCTTGTCGTATTACATGGCCGATCCATCTTGCACGCCTTTCGGACAAGGTCCTGAGCAGGTGCCTTCCTCCTTCGATTCTTTGGAGAGCCTCCTCATTTGTGATGTGGTCTCTTCAGGAAATTCCTAATAGTCTTCTATAGGACCACATCTCAAAAGCCTCTAGTCTCCGTTTATCTCTTTCGGATAGGCACCATGTCTCATGATGAAGTGATTCTATATCCAGAAACATGTTTGTGTTTAAATTATAATATAATTAAGAATTGTGAAACAAAGTTGAAAATATTATTATATTAAATAAAACTACGTTATCAATATAAAAATTTGTTACGTGATAACGAGAATGTCTAAAAATAATGGAATATCATCTTAACAATTATCAATCTTAAGCGTTTCAAATATCATTATTTAACTTCTTCCAAAAAACGCCTCCATCATGTCCTGTCTGTAGCTGCCAACCTTTCAGCTTTTCTGCCCTAGTGTAGACAGTCTGCCAAGAAATCATTCAACCATCGCAGTCTCGATCTGCCGACACTTATTTACCATACTGTGTGGAAACTGACTATCACATTAAAAAGTCGTCTGTTATAAAAAGTATAGGAAAATTTTAATTAGAATAGTATAGTAGTTATAATATTAAACGAGAACAATATTATATTAACCAAATAACAATATAAATGTCTAAATAGCTACCGTGAGATTTATGTTAAAGTTTGCTCATTGTTAATAAATATATACATAAAATAAACACACTTCTCTTTATGAATTGAAGATATAAGGAATCATCTTCAGAAGACATTTCATCTGTCACTGTAAACACGGATATATAGGTTAAGTTTGCCTAAAAACATTGGGAAAACAATAAAAAACTCATTAGTATGTTTTATGTCAGAAAAATGAAATAGAAATTTCCTTCTGCTGTAATTGGAAACGCTGATGGAATAATAAATCTCGTTTGACGTCGCAAATAAAATAAGAACATCCCTTATTCCGTGTAGCGGGGTCTTTCTATACAAATGTCTTTACTTCGCAAACAAATCTATCAACTTCTTTGTATCACTAAAAGTAAACACTAATACTTTACAACAAAATGGCATGCTTAAATGTTAGTGTTGTACTGAGATTAATACAAAGAAAAACAAAGGCATTTTATCACTATCAATTTAACTTCTTAGTTTCAATTAATTTATTTTTGTTGGGATATTTATAGAGCTCGGTTTTCTATTTTTACTGTGCACTTCTTAACAATTTATTTTTCTTCAAGCGTCAAGTCGGATCTCCCCGATATCGACTATCACTTGAGAATGCATGTTCTTATTCTTTTTTAAACAAATAAAAAATCAATTTCATATTTTGTAGTTAACTGCATATACTTTTTTCTTCTTCCTTGTGCCAGTCACAGAACTTCGTCATATATGGTTGGTCCAGAAGTATGCTAGCTGGACCGCACTACCAGATCCTCTTTCGTGCATATCACAAGACAGCAAGAGACCTCAATTATGTGTAGCATAGATTGTTTCATGCCACAAATGCAGAGCGTCGTACCACCCTAAAGGATATCCCATTTTGCCAAATCATAAATAATTGAAGAGAAAAAAATATAAAAAATTATTTTAAAATGCATATTTTGTTAAAATCCAATAACGTTTGTGTCTTCGACCGGTTTCGTCTTCTGGTGCCAACAGACCAGAAGATGGCAGAGAGTTGCCGAAATCGGCCGCAGTAACAAACATGGATTTAAACTAAACACCGCGTTTCCGCGGGGCGAAAAGAGAAGGATGGAGTGTCGCATCGGTTAAAGTGTGACAGTCCATTCTTTCTGCCTACTCTTTCGTGGAGACGGCGTGATGGTTAGTTAGTTAGTTAGTTAGTTGTATAATTTTAAAAGATTTAAAAATATATATTTATTGAAAGCTAAGGCATTAACACTGTTGAATTCCATAGTTATACTCGTATACTTAGGGAATTGAAAAAAACTTTATTATCCACAAAAATTCTTACTGATAAAAAATAATTATTAGTACTTATAATAATAAGCCCAGGTTAAGTTTTAAATTTAAATTATTGTATCGAATTTCAAATGCGTATTTTTATTAGTCTTTCTTTGCTTAGTTTTTATTATATATTTACACCTGAAGATTGAGGTATCCTCCAAAACATGTGTTTTTTAAATATTTTTTAATAATTTGTGGATAATAAAAAATATTATTTCAATTTCCAATTTTTTATATTTTTATTATTTATAACGAACTTCTATCATGAAATTTTCTTCTTCTTCTTCTTCTTCCCTTTTTGTAGACTCAGGAGTCTGTTATTTCAGGCGGGTCCTCTTGAGATGCTGAACTCCAGCTTTCTCTCCACCGTTTCGGGGGTCTTCCTGGTCGGCGTTGTCCGTTTGGCGTTCCATGGAGAGCTATGTGTGGTATTCTATTTGAGCTCATCCTTTCTACGTGTTCATGCCAGTATCGCCGTCTTTGACGTCCCCATCTGACCACATCTTCGACCTCGCAGATTTCTCGGATTGCTGTATTCCTAACTCGATCACGTAGGGTCTTGCCAGCTATAGCGCGGAGCGTTTTCATCTCGGTTGTCCTGAGCATGCTCTTTGTCTTGACAGTATCTGCCCTCGATTCAATGCCATATGTGAGGATTGGTCGCACACAGGTCTTGTAGATGCGTACCTTGCTGTCAGTCCTCATGTCCCTGTTTCTCCATATGACATCTTTCAGGCAGCCTGCAACTGCTGCAGCCCTATCCACCTGTGACCTTACTTCTCTGGGGAGGTCATTAGAGCTGGTTACTTCGCTTCCGAGATATCTGAATTGGTCCACCTGTTCAATTCCCTCCTGGCGTACGGAGACTTCGCATCTCAGTTGATTTCTTGCGAATGTCATACACTTCGTTTTTGGGGTGGATATGATCATGTTATATTTTGAACAGGATTCATCAAACTTTGAGAGCATTGCTTGCAAGTCGCTTTGATTTTCGGCCACGATTGTGGCGTCGTCTGCATAGCAAAGCATTCCAATTACTTGAAATTTTAAATGACATAATTATTTTTTTATAATATCGTCCCTAGATTTTCCAACGTATGTGCACATTCGGTTCAGTGGCTTTCAGGTTTTCCACTGTTACCTGTGTCCTGGTGGTAAGGTCCAATGGGTAATTTCCAGTTGAGAAATCCCCAAATTTCCCGTATTCGCTTAATCTCTTGACTTTAGGAGACCTCTTAAGTTTTCAAGTGAATTTTAATACCTTTCTTTAATTTAAATCATCAGGCTGGACACTCGTGTTATGGTAGATAATAGGTGACTGGAGTTAATCTCTTCATTCATTCCTTTCGCATAACTGGTTTTATACCATGCATTGTTGTCACTTAATTTTTTTTTGCAGTCCATCCTTGAGATGTGTTTTTAGCAAAGTTTTCAGCCTCATCCAGAGTTCGATTATTCAACAGCCCTTTTCAACTCAACATTTAAGACGCAGTTCATGTCATCCCACACCTATCGAAATAAAAATATGAAAACCAAATATTTGTTTTTGACGTGGATGTAATACAAACCATTATTAAAACATTGAACCGACAATGGCGTCTCTTTAATCATTGTTTTGATAACAACAGCTAGGAGTATACAAATTAATATAAAATTCTATGACTGCAGTACCCTCAAATTAAAAAAGTTTTCTCGTTGCGATTCACTACAACGTCCATGTAAACTCAACAAAAAATGTGTCAAATCAGCATCTGGTGATTTTTTATCTGTTTATTTTATAAGAGATATCTTTGAATTCATGCCAAGTTTACTCTACCGCAATTGTAAATTGCTCTCTGGTCGCGAGTTCCACCCTTCATATTTCTCGCTAGGCCGCTTGCTTTGTTGTTTTAATTAATAGTAAGATTTTTGTTAAGAAAATGAAAACGCGCAGCCAGATGGAAAATCAACAGGTCGTAACTATAAAGCGTACCCATTGATATCGTGGAGGGTGCTTTCGATTTTGAAAAAAATAAAGGAGCAAAATTATTTTTCGTTTTTTTTTACATTATATTCATCATTTTCAATTGAACTTTTTTTAATCACGCGGACATTTAGAATATTAAAAAGCTTAGATTTTAATTCAGAGGGCGTCAATTAATTTCTAGTCATAAAATTTTCTTTGAAACAGTTTCTGAGTTTTCATCATGTAAATCTCTGCGTAAGTTGAAATATACTTTGCATACAATAAACTAAACATTTTGTTGCCTTTTCTCGGTAAGGGTAGGCAGAAAGAATGGACCGTCCTACAACTCTATCCTGACACACCTCTGTAATTCCTCCACGTTAATATAGCGAGTCATACGCGAACGTCAATTCTTCCGAGTTTTAAGATGACCAAACTTTTAAAATTTGATAAATTGCCATATTTTACGCGGTTTTACTCGACTCCGTACTCCATTAACATCAATAACGTACACTTTCTTAATTATTCTCTTCAACCATGCGTTCCTTATGTTCTAACCAATGCAGTGATTCTTTTCAGCATTAAAATTTTATCGTAAATCATTAAACCTCGTATACATCTAAGATATAATTAATGTTTTTAATTGAAATTTCTTAGTAGAAGTTCATTTTAAATAATGAAAACATTTAAAAAATATATATATATATTTCTTTATTATTGTGTATTTAGTGTGCTTCCACTTTTGTTTATGTTCGACAGATTTCAGCAGCTTCCCAGAAGATGACAGCAAGCTGCCGAAACCGGTCGAACATAAACACAAGTGGAAGCACACTAAATACATAAAGACATTTTGTATATATATTTTTTGTTTTCATTATCATCTAAGATATTTTACCTCTAATACTTCTAATTACAGTCACATGCATCCGAGTTACTAGAATTCCATTGTGAACGATCATTTAAACTTTTTTCGAACGCATATTTCGTATTCATATAAGTGAAAATCGCTTAATTGAAAGAATATAGTATTTTTTTTTAATTTTCATATGAAGCACTCACTTCTTAGTTAAGCTGTATTATTATTTAGGTTTTAATATTACTTTCATAAACTTGGGTACAAGCAAAATTAGTCGGCGTAATTTACTTATGACACCAACAGTGATGATAGACGATGAAATTATAGAAGAAATACACAAATTCAAATATTTAGCTGTCCTAATAGATAACAGACTTACTTTTTCACAAAATACAAAATATCTTACTACGAAGATGGCTTTAAAATCACTTCTTGGCAGGATTAGACCATTCAAGACTGTATATAACGCAATCATTCTCCCTCATATAAATTACTGTAGCAGCATATTATTTGTATCAAATGAAGAATTTACGAGTATGCGTAGATTATCCATTTTCCAGAATAAAGCATTTAGAATAATTTGAAGGAGAAGCAGATATGCCAGAAATAAAGTGATGCTGAAAGAGCTAAAAATTATGTCATTTAAAAAAATAATTACATACAAAGTTTTATTACTAATGACCGAGGGGACAAACTCTACGGGACGCCCACGCTGAGAGTACCTGGAGGACCTGTTGGTGGACGTGCGCTGCTCATCATATGCAGATTTCAAAAGAGCCGGACAAGACAGGGAAGAATGGAAGAGAAGAATAGAGGAAATTGCTGCAAACCAATCCCAGGTTTGAAACCAGAGAAGAAGACACAAAATTGTTTATGGGCACACCTCCCAAGAATTTTTAAGGAAAATAAAAAGTAACCAACATGAACATCAATATGAAACAAGAAAGAAAAATAAACTAAGGCAAAAAAAACTAATCTCAGAATCCCCTTATGTATAAAGCATTTAAAATGTATGAAGATATACCGGAGGATGTTAAAAGTGTGCAGAGCCTAAAAAAATAGAATACAATAAAATAAATATATAAACAATATGTAGCCTTATGATCCACGTGTATGTGGATTATTGTAATTGGATGTTAAATTGTTTTTTATTATAACATGTGTTGTGTACATGTGTACTTTTTTAAGTAAATACATAAATAAATAAATTTCAATTTCGTAGTTATTATATAAAGCGATATTTTGTTTGATTATTTATATATAATAATTAAAAGTATTTTTACTCTTTGTCAGCTTACTGCCACCCACCTCCGTATTATGTATGATATCTATATGGGTCGATGTAACTCTTAATTCGATTATCACCCACTTTATCCAGTTCGGGGGTGCAGATAATATAATTAGGAGGATGCTTTTCGCTCGTCGCTTATTCGAATCAGACGCCGACTAGTTTCCTCTGGCGCTGCAAATCACCTTCGCGCTGCTGAAAACCAAACCAAACATAGTAAACTCGGTCGCCTGCTCCAAAACCATTCCATAATGTCCACTGGTGGTTCGGGAATATCACGTATAAAAGCCATATCAAAATGTCAGCGAAAACCCGTTGTTATTCCCACACGGAGCGCGCTAAAAGTATCCAGCAATTTCGTCTAAGAGCGTTTTCTTATATATCACAACTATATTTCATTTCATAACGTTTTTTCTAAACCACTTTATATGTCATATTCAATAATATTTGCATCATCATTAGGGATCGCCTTCAAAGATCATAACAGTTATCAAAAAACAAAATTGAATACACCTTCTTCTCTGGTTTCAATCCTGGGATTGGTTTGCAGCAATTTCCTCCATTATTCTCTTCCATTTTTCCCTGTCTTGTGCGGCTCTTTTGAGATCTGCATATGATGAGCAGCGTACGTCCACCAACAGGTCCTCCAGGTACTCTCGGCGTGGGCGTCCCCTAGGGTTTGTCCCCTCGATCATACCCTCCATTATGGCATGCAAGAGACCTTCTTGACGTATTACATGGCTGATCCATCTTGCACGCCTTTCGGACAAGGTCCTGAGCAGGTGCCTTCCTCCTTCGATTCCTTGAAGAACTTCCTCATTCGTGATGTGGTCTCTCCAGGAAATTCCAAAGAGTCTTCTATAGGACCACATCTCAAAAGCTTCTAGTCTCCGCTTATCCCTTTCGGATAGGCACCATGTCTCGCAGCCGTACATCAAGATACTCCATACATAGGTCTTGATGAGGAGTATTCTCAGTTTAGGTCTATATTATTTGATTCTATTATTTTCGACCTTTTATTAAATGCAAGCCTAGCCTGATGTATACGGCTGTCGACCTCGCTCTTAGACCGACTGTCCCATGTTATTTTGCTCCCGAGGTAGACAAACTCCTTGGTGTTCTTTAGTGGAACTCCTGACATCACTACTCTCATCTGATGTTGCGTTCGGCCTACAGTCAACAGCTTTGTTTTGTCCTTATTTATCTTCATGTTGTAGCTATCTTAAAGAATGTCTTGCAAAGTATCTAAGGCCTCCTGCAGTTCTTCCTCACTTTCAGCAACCATAGCAATATCGTCAGCAAACCTTATCATGTCTATCTTTTGCCCGTGTATCCTTACACCTTCTCTGTGACTCATTCTCTCTCTCAAGTCGTCAATCGCATTCTGTATGTAAACGTTAAAAAATATAATTACTTATATGTTCGCCATACTTTGTGTTATAGATGTTTAATTTGTCTTTTTTCCATTTGATTATTAATAAAATTTTCCTTATTTTTATCAAATTAATTTAACGTCAAGTCCGATCTTAGATTCATTTATTTTGTTGTAATTGCCTGAACCCCAATAAGAGCTTTAAATTATTATTTTAAAATTTAAATTGATTTATAATATTTGTTAAAACAAAAGCATAAACGTTCCAAAATAAATATTTATAACATTTGTTAAAACTTTGGAAACATCTTTATAATATCACTGAGGAAGGACTGGTTGTCCGAAACATGTCTGTTATGTAATTTTAGTTTATTTTTAAAGTTAGTGTTGTATATAATATGTACAAAGTATATAAAAAAGAAAAAGACAAATAAAATATAATTACACTTGGTATTACAGCACTTAACTTCAAATATCACAGACATTTTTCGGTTATAATATAACCTACATCAATGTATACAATTTTAACAACTAAATTGCGACAAACGTTATATTTCACATTTACAATTTTAAAATCGCGATGAATTTTATGACTGATAAAGGTTATATTTGGTCCTTACATATGAAATTGGCGTTTTGTATGGGAGGAACATAAAGTTGATTTTTTTTAAATATAATATATTTATTTAATCAAAGTATGTACCATTGCTATCTAAGCACTTTTGCCATCTCATAGGTAGTTCATCGATCCCTTTACTAAAAAAAATATTCGGACGGGAATCAATAAAATCTTTGAAGTCGGTTTGGACTGCCCCATCGGAGTTGAATTTTTTCCCTTGCAAGAAGTTATCCAAATTTCAAAAAAAATAGTAATCTGTTGGGGCAAGGTCCGGAGAGTACGGTGGATGTCTTAGACATTCCAATTGAAGCTCTTCTAATTTGGTAGCCGTCTGTTGTGCAGTGTGTGGTCTAGCGTTATCATGAAGCAGCAGTGGCCTAGAGCGATTAACCAGCCCCGGTTGTTTAGCAGCTAGCTTTTCCATCATGGTTTGCAGTTGCTGACAATAGACATCTGCCGTAATCGTCCGGCCAGATTTAAGAAAGCTGTAGTGAACGACACCAGCACTAGTCCACCAAACGCTCACAAGTAACTTTTTTGGAGTCAATTTTCGCTTGGGGCATGGTTTGACTGGTTCGGCAGGGTTCAGCCATTGCGATGAGCGCTTCCGATTATCATACAGGATCCACTTTTCATCACAGGTAATGATTCGATTCAAAATCCCTTAATTATTGTGCCGGTTGAGTAATGCAACGCAGTAGTCAACGCGCGCGTTTGTTGATTTGCTTCACTCAATTCGTGAGGTACCCACCTTTCAAGCTTTTTCACCTTCCCAATTTGCTTCAAGTAGATTAAAACAGTTTTATCACTAACACCGCAGCCTGCAGCTAACTCGGACGTGGTTTGCGATGGATACGCTTCCACAATAGCCTTTAATTCTTCATTATCAACTTTGGTCTCCGGCCGTCCACGGGGCTTGTTCTGCAGGTCGAAATTTCCAGAACAAAAACGTTGGAACCAAAAACGCACTGTGTTTTCTTTTGCGGCACTGTCGCCATACACATCATTAATCCTTCGAGCCGTTTCTGCAGCACTGGTGCCACGGTGGAACTCGTACTCGTAAATAACGCGATATTTCAAGTTTTCCATTTTGCAAACTGAGTGACGCAAAGAAAAAAAACAATTGAGGAAAAAACAAATTAATTATAATTTTCGAAACACAAATACTTGAGTAAATAGCTGTATAAATTTGAATTGGGAATTCCTAACCAAAGAGAAGATATTTGAGATCAAGGTTGTTAGTACGGCAAAACGCCAATTTCATATGTAAGGACCTAATATTATAACCTAAACATGTCGGTGTTAAGTGATATAAAGTGTTGTAATACCAAGTGTTATCATGTTAATTCAAATATGAATCCACAACACAAAATGAAAGCAAATTTAGAAGAAAAAAATACTTATTTGTGATTTGGTCCAATAAAAAAAGCGTAACTCAAAAAAAAAAACATTTTTATATCTGTCCAAACTGACTGCATTCATGTGTTTATATCACTGATAAAGGTTTTCTGTGTCCGACACAAAAATATTTTTTAATTTAATTTTTTTATAAACGTGGTGTTGTGTACAAAGTTAAAAAAGGAACATTGTTCAACGAATCCGCAACACGAAGTTATGGCGAATATAGACGAAATCATATACAATTATTAAATAGAACGATGTTTTTAATAACTATTTCTTTTAATTATGTCTTTATTTCGAATGTGACGGGTTTCGTCAGACTCGCTGGCATCGACAGACTGATAGAAATAAAGATAATGTCAAAGCATTTCTTAAAATTTCATCTATTTAATAATTATTATAAATGAACTTCCGGCAAGAGGAGTAAGTTCTATAATATTTTGAAGGTTCTTATTAAAGTCTTATTCAACGAATCTTGATGGAATGTAAATGTCATGTCTTGTACTTTGATTGTATTTCTGTTTTCAAATGGAAAAATAGAGATTTAATTTATCTGATTATCGAAAATTTCAAACTTTTCAAACATCATTTTATTTAACTTGGTTTTTCTGCTCAAGTCATTTCCAACTAAACTTTGGTAATTTATAATAAGTATAAGTTAAGTGAATAAACTTGTTCAGAAAGGTTTTCTAAATTCAAATAAATTGTTTCGTTTTATAACGATTCGGATAAACGTACGTCATTTGTATTATACGTGATGATTTCTTCTTTTATATACTTCAAATAAATGATTATACCTATAAAAAGGCAAAATATTTTAGTCCCATGAAAACAATAAAACTTTTTGAAAATGTATATTTTCCTTTATGTATAACCTTAAATGTATTTTTACGCAATTGTTCGAGAAACAATAAATTAAATACATCTGTTATTATTTTCATTTGATATTATATTCTACGAACCGCTACTGATTTTCACATACAATCTAAAACAGGAAATCTCACATAAATTATTCCCTTCAAATTATCCAACGGTCTGAGAGAGCACGAAGCATGCGGAACCGCTCGCACGTTATTTTCGCGAAATTACGGAATATTTGATATTTGCATATATGCAGATGATGTTCGAGAAATCGTGCGGGCAACTTCTGCCATTTTGTTTGATTTCGGCACTAGTCATGTGATCTGAGAGATAAGTGATGTTTAATGTTCTTCATGGAAACTGTATCTCAAAAGAGATGAACATAGCTCTTTGACATATGGCATCGATAATAAATATGTTGAATTGACCCGATAACACTGTTATGACACATACATTTTCATGCAGGATAGTTCGGAACAATATTCGTATTTTTTACAGGGTTCTTCTTCCTCTTCTTCTTTTTGTCCTGTCACACCTCCGTGGTAAATAAGGTGTCAAGGAATCTTCTCCACCCGACTCTATGGCATGCCTGATGCCTAACATCATCCCAAGTGCTTGCTGCCTTAACCTCGTCCTGCAGGGCTCTTCTCCGGGTGGCTCTAGGTCTGCCTCGCTTTTTCTTTCCCCCCATAGGGAACCAGTCTAGTGCGCCCTGAGCGATGCGTTCCATCGCAGAGTGTGACCGAGCTACTGCCACTTGCGTCTAGCGACTCGTTCTGTAATTGGCTTTTCGCCTGCCATGGTACAGAGAACGGCATTTGACACTGTTTGGGGCCAATAGATTTTGAATATTGAGCGAAGGCACCTATTTATAAACACCTGAAGTTTACCAATAACGTCCGCGGTAGACTTCCAAGTCTCACATCCGTACAGCAGTACGCTTTTAACGCTACTGCTGAATACTTGGAGCTTGAGCTTTCTCGAAATGATACCGGAGAGCCATTCAGGGCGAAGCATAGCGAAAGCTCCCCGTGCCTTGTTAAGTCTGCTGACTACATCTTTCTCCGTACCTCCTGAGCCTGCTATCAAACTAACGAGGTAGCAGAAGCTGGTCGTGGTCACAAGGGGGACACCGTGGAGTCATTTGTGGACACTCGTAGGTCTACTGTCTTGGACATGTTAATCTTGAGACCTACTTTTGCCGCTTATTATTTACTAGGGATTTATTTTTATTATTATAAAAACGACTTGAGATGATCAATTAATAAAAATAGCGCTCTATTAATGATCCAATTTATTATCATACATAAATGCAAAACTTTAAGACATGTTTTACTAATTTCACATTTCTTTTGTTCACAGGTAAACAAAACACAGGCTTCAAATTATCCCATGAAAATGCTATTATGGGTAAGCATAAAATAAATTAATAAATACTAAAAAAACATGAATTCAAAAGAGAAATAAATTCTTAATGTTTCACAACACTATATATTTAATGATTGTTAAAAATTATGATATATGTGATTTATTAAATTGCTGTAAATTCCACTGTTGAGTTCATTTTTTTCCATGTGTTTTAAAGGTATTAAAACTCCGTCGTCGAAGGAAGTAATTAAATTAAAAAGATTTTTAATTTATGTATATTAATGCCTAAAGATTACAAAAAAAATAACGTTGTAAAACGTTTAATTCGACTACATACAAAAATATATATTTATTAATAATTCAAACAATATTGTTGGAGAAAATAAATTAGTTTACTTTTTAAATTGACACGGGTTGCTAAATTTAATAATTTATATATTTATATTTAGTGGTTAACATCACAAAAGTCCAATACTAAAAGTTTAAATACAGCATTTAAATGTTACTTAAAAAGAGTTGAATCATTTCTGGCGTAAACATTTTAACAAATATGAATTTTAATATTTTTTTTACAAAGTGTACATGTTTTTATTGCAACAAATCGCTTGCTTAGTACGATTATAATTTAAAGGAATTTTATAAAGTTTGTTTTTCACACGTATGTGTAGAATTTTAGTAAACTTTTAACCAAGTGAGCCCGTTCTTAAATTACGGTGTAGAATGGTAAAAATAGTATTAAAATTTGTTGTCACATTGAAAGAAATTTCATCCTTTTAGTAACCATTATACTTAAGCGTAAAATCAAATTGTGTTTATTTCCAGAAAACATATTTTTATTGATCGAATATTAAATAAATTCTGTAACAAATTAAAAGCTTCATTGTTTCCACGAAGTTCATCTTAAAATCTCTCTCGCAAACGATGTTCTTCTATTTTCGCTTTATTAAAAAAAACTTTATTGCTAACGGATTTTTCTTAACTGGCACATTTCCGCGATAAAGATTTTCATAATAATAACCCTCCCACTTCCTGAAATTAACCCTTTATATCTCGCTTGTATTGAATACAAAAAAAAATTGAAATGGGTATTTGTTACTCGTTGATTTTTTAAGCGCTTTAAAATTGTTAAGTATTTAAAACAGTTCATAAATTAATAAAATATATAAATACGTAAGAATTATAAATGTATGAACAGTTTCTCTACTTATTAGGGATTGAGACATAATTGACCATCGATTTCAGAAAATGAGTTTACCACTTTTGTTGTTAAATGAACACACATTTCAAAGCATTTATATATTTATAAAATAAATGGTTAAAAAATCTATGTTTCTACCAAATTAAAACAGTTGAAACAATGGGCAGGCCCGAGAGTATGTTTACTAATTAACAATAGTACTCGTATTTGAAATTAAAATTATTACAAAATACCTTTAAAAAAATGTGAAATAAGTAGTTTATAATCCAGAAATAATATATTATTATATTTAATTACGTGTCTTTATCGTTTTTTTTTGCTCTGGGAAAGTTGATTTAATGAATTATAGTATTATAATAATTACAACGAATGAAAACTAATTTTTTTTGAAGTTTAATTATATGTGACGGCAATGACTTAAAAAGATAAGGCTGTGTAAACTTACAACATTTAATGTTTCAATATTTTATAATGCAACAATAATTGATACATAAAATGTTTCAACATTTGATAATGTCCTAGCTAGGTGAAACATGTCCTTCTGATAAAATAAAATAAAACTTCTAGAAAATAGACGTTTTCTTTTGAATTAATTGTTAAATTTGGAGTTTTACATCATTATTAAAAAAACAATATCTAATATTTTATACGGATAAACTGTTTTCATTCTTTTCATTGTCAGAGGTCCAGCTTTTCACACTTTGATAAATCCCTTCCTTTGTATCTTTACTTAAAATCTATCACTGGGCGTATTTTACCCGAATGTAGGGCTTTCAGGTTAAAGGGACATTTCGGCATCAGTAAAGCGATAATAATTATTCTTTACGTTTAATAAAATGGGACGGAAATTGTCCCGGCAAGGGAAAATATCTTTTGATTTAATCTGCGGCCCCATTTTTTCGTCCGAGCGGTTGGATTGAATATAATAATTCGCCTTATTACTTGTTAGAATCCTGTTAAGGGAGATTTCACGCGATTTGGAAAATGAATATTGCGAATCAACAAGAATTAAACGACAAAGTTGTCAAAATTATTATTTTACACCCATAATTAGGGTGTATTAATCCAACAACGAAATAAATTTAAAAATTAAAAAAACGGTATGCTTTATCTATTACTTACTTACTTCCTATGGCCATACAACTCTTGAAGAGTTTTAGCCTCCTTGATGATTTTTTGCCAAGCTCCTCGATCCTGCGCCTTTTGCTCCCAGCTGTCCGATTCGCCCAACTTAGCCAGGTCAGCCAGAACATTGTCCATTAGGCGCTGCCAAGTCCTTCCTAGATAGAGGTTGAACTCCAGTCGGTCTAGACGCGTGCAGGGTCTTGATTGTTCTGGTCTTTTTGGCTCGGCATACGTGCCCAATTCATGCTAGGCGACCGGCTCTCACGGTACTCATTATAAGGGGCTGCTGGGTCATCGTAAGGATCTCTTGGTTGGTCCTATGCCTCCTAGTTCACGCTGCAACACCGGGTTTGGGTTCCAGGATCATTATTAGTATTTTATTTTCAAACTTGTTGTTCTTTTAGAGTCATTGTCCACGACTCAGAACCTAATGTCACCACTGGCTTGATAATGGTGTTATAAATACGCAGCTTAGTGTTTCTCGATAGAAGCTTTGACTTTAGGAACGTTCGCAAGGAGGCTGCAGCTAGTAAGCCTTTTTGAACTCTGCGTTCCAACTCCGCCTGCATATCGTTGGCTTCCGTCATAACCATACCGAGATAAGTGAACTTCCTGACTTGCTCAATTTTATCTACCTCCATGCAAATATCTCTCAGTGGTGAGGCTAGGCCATTATTACTCCTGGAAACAATCATCCACTTGGTCTTATATGCATTGACCTGCAAACCAATTCGGGCTGCTTTACCCTTTAATATATAGCTTTTGTTATATTATAATATGCTATTGTTATATTATAATATTACCATAAAGTATTACACATGTATTAGAATCTATGTAACTGAATACGAACGTTATATGTAAATATAATTAATACATACATCTTCTAAATTAATTTACCATTCACACATAATCAAAATCGTCAGCCATCCGTTCATTGAGGGGTATTTAACTCCCTCTATGTTCTACACCTATCTTCCCCCTGCAATCTGTTTTCAAGTTCATAGGGGTACGTATTTAGTGAATGTCGCTAGATCACCATGCACGAAGTTCTCTAAAGCTCGTAGCCTACGAGTCGTAGGCTATCAGAAGCGGAAATCATTTAGGGATGAAACCATAATCTTCTTATCAGCATTAGTTCACGTGCATTTTAATAATCATTGATTTATTATATAGTGAATACTCTATACAGAAACGGAAGTAATTATAAATTTGTTCTATAACATTCTATCAAACGGTTGCCGTGAATGGCTTTATTGGGGCATTACCAAACAAGCATAGGTTAAAATGTAACACCAACGTTGAAACACCGCGTATTGTGTATTACTGTAGACATACTTGAGTCAGTTGTAATTTTGAGAAACAAATATAAAAACAAGTATATTTTTCGTACCTACCTTTGGCAAACAAAATTTAAGGTATACACCATTATTAAAATAAAATTCACGTTCAAACAGAAAACCGCAATACAAATAAAGAATACGCATATTTCCATATTATTATTTCTGAATCGGCTAAATAAGTTGCTAGACCCGAAATAAAAATAAATCCTGAAATAAATTTGAAAAATATGCTAAGATTTTTTTCTACCCTCCGCTTGTGTCTCTTAGAGTTATTATTTGCGATTGATGAAGGAAGGACGGAGGGATAACCACAATATTTTATTTCTCTTTTTCTTTTTTATACACTTGGTTTATACAACAGTTACATTAATTTTTTTTAAATTAAATAGACATGTTTCGGACAACCAGTCCTTCTTCAGCGATACATTTTAAATCAATATTTGAAAATAACATATTTTAAACCAATTAAAGCAAATACATTTATTTGTTGTTTAAAAAATTATGACGTAAAGGGTAAGTTTTATTTGTTTCCGTCTCTACAACCGTTGGTGGGTCTCAGCCTCCTCCAAGAAACGAATTTCTTGAAGTGTTCGTAACGTTGGTTGTTTTACGAGGTTAAGTTGTCGGCCTAAGGCCAAACCACCTTACTAGGAGGACCAGGGTTTTTCTGTAGGGGTGTTCGATCTCTAAGCTGGGGGTGGCCGGTTTTATGGCGCCGAAAATCGCCATTCGTTCTCTTTCTGTTAGTTGTGGCACATCAACATACAAGTACGTCCAATATGTCACACCCAGGGGTAGCGGGATCATAAAGATCACAACTGGACGGCAGAGAGTCAGACTAGATGGTAGAGTTGCTGATGTTATGCAACTATGGCGTTTCATGGCATTTACTGGTACACATACCTTCCAGCATGGTATATTCCCCACGACCCTAACCATCCATTCAATGCCCATAATTAAATTTTTTTTTTATATATTTTTAAAAACATTTTAGTTTGGTAATCCCCTGAGGACCTTTAAATATTTATACACATAATGAATTTATAAATATTTAAACTATTGATTGGTGTATTGCCACATAATAGTATCGATCGAAAACTGCGTTGGTTTTGAAATATGGAACACGTGGATCCTAAGAGAGGTCCTAAGGTCCTTAGATCAATTACTTGAAAAACTCTCCGAGATCGCGTCCGCAACGCAGACATAAGAAAAACTTGCGAAATAGAGGATATCGTTCGGTGGAGTAGATCCAGAAGAAGATACTGGAGAGACCATGTAGCCCGAATGGATGGTGACAGACTCGCATATATATATTACCGCTTATGAAAAATCCTCTGAGCAACGCCCACCTGGATGACCGCCTAAGAGATGGAGGGACAGCTGGATCTCAGCATCTCACGAGACATGATATCTGTTTCACAGATCTTCAGATCTATTATAAGGAGAAGTTGGTGAAGAAGAAGAACAGATTAATGAATAAATGATGGTTAAGAAAGAATATAAGGAATATCTAGGAAAACAAGATTTCGGAAGTACAATATGAGTTTATGACTCACTGTATAAACGTGAAGAACATACAGGGGTTTGTCAGGAAAATTTAAAATTAAACATTCTTAAAATTCTTCTTATAATGCTGATCTTTAATAACAATATAAAAATATTATGAAAATTCCAGAAAAAATGTTATTCGTTCTGTTAAAATACTTTTAAAGATAAAAATTATTTAAAAACCAAGTGGAAATTACTTGTAAACATATATTAAAATACTTTTTATATGATTTTTTTTTCAACTTATTGAACGCTAAGGCATTAACACTGTGGAATTCCATAGTAATACACTTAGGAAATTGAAAATAACTTTTTTTAATCCACTAATTATTAAAAAAATATTAAAAAACACAACATGTCTCGGAGGATAAATATAATAAAAAGGTAAGGTAAAAATATAATAAAAAAAAAACAATAAAAACTAAACAATGAACAAATAATATAAAAACACATTTAAAATTCAATACAATATAACAAAGAGCTCAGGTTAATTTTGAATTTTGAATTATTGTATCGAATTTTAAATTCGTTTTTATATAAGTCTTTCTTTGTTTAGGTTTTATCATATTTTTACACCTGAAGATGGAGGTATCTTCCGAAACATGTCGTGATTTTTTTATTAATTAGTGGATTTAACAAAGTTATTTTCAATTTCCTAAGTATATATATTTTTTCATTAGATCGTTATTAATAATAATTGATTTTAATAAATAAAAAAACGATTTTTGTGCAATCCTTCCCGTTTCTTGCTTCATTGTTTGCGACACTAGCTGCCCCTAACCTCAATCTAAATTTGCATTTGAAATGTTTTACCGATTCAAAATACTTTGCGTCTTCTTTTAACGAGTTCTGCACTCGATATTCTGGTCGGGGGGCTTTTACAAAGTCTTCTCCGTGTAATAATAAACGAGAATGATTTTTGGACCGGTCTTGATTGCAAGGCGAGAAAAATTTCCATTTAACATTTTTACGATTTCTTTTCAACCATGCGCGGTACTTCTTTTTGCCAAAATAATATTTAAAATTAACATAATAATTAACATATCGTCTCTCAGAAGGAACATGAAGATACAATGAACTGATAAACGGCTGTTTTTAAAGAAAAATTGAAACCGGTATTAAGAAACAATTTTCTTCTTCTTCTCTCTAAACCCTTTCTTAATTATTTAGGGTCGGCTTATCTTGAATAACAGCCTCAGCCTTCTTGGTATTGGGTCATCCCGCTGTCTATCTGTAGCAATTCCATGTCGTTTTTGACTGTTCTAGACGGTTTTATTAATGTTAATTAGTTCCATCAATGTTTAAATGAAAAACCTTTTCAAATGTATTTATTTAGGCATTCAGTCGTAATAAAAGTTGTGAAAATTTTAAAGATAAAATACTTCTTGGTATTAAAAAAAGAAAGCCAATAACAAGGCTATGGTTAAAAAAAAGAAAAGAAAAAAAATACAAAAAAACGGCACCATAGCTATCAAACAAAATATATATTTTTTCATAAGGAAAATAAAGCTTTGAAACGCAGGAAATTTATTATTATTATTATAAAATTTTAACTCACTAACTAATCAACACACAACCTCCCCGAAGGGGTTGTTAGAAAGAATGGATCGCCACAATTTTCTTTTCTGACATACTTTGCACGTTTCCTCAACATTCACACATCGTGTCATGCACCCACGTCGGTTTCTCCGACTCTTCGCGTGACCGATATTCAATAATTGTATTTCATCTTGCCACGTTTTCCTCGATCTTCCTTTATTTCTTGTCTGTTTGCATCGTAAACATATACTATTTTTACCATTCATTCTTCATACATTGATGTCGTAGCGGAGCGTTAGTGGTCTCGTTCGAAAGGCGAAACTATAAAGTTTTGTCCCGACACAGTTTAGTCGGCATCATGCGTTGGAACAGTGAAGAGCGTGCGTTTGTCGTTAAGGCCTACTTTTCGAACCGATGGTAAAGGGTGCCGCAGCATAACTTCCTTTTTGTTTTTTATTTATTTGATCGTTCCACGTTTTCCTCGGCCTTTCTCTATTTCTATGTTCATTTACATTGTTGAAATAAACTTTTTACTGTTCTTTTTCATTCATTCTTTCCATATTTCTAAACCATCTTAATGTTTCTTTCATTGTTTTGTTCATAACACTTTCTTTCGCATTTCATTCACTTTATATATTTTCATTTGACACTCTATCATACACAGTTTTTCTACACATTCGTCTAAGAAATCTCATTTCTACTGCATTTATTCTACTCTTATTCTTCTTTAGCCAGTTTCATGCTTCGCGTCCATACACAAGGGTCGGTACAGGAACACCATTTTGCACTAAAATTTTATTGTTATTAATAACAAAGATTCGTTTAAAGTTAGTTCCTTGTGTAATGTTATCACGATAAAGGCAATCTACCTCTCGTACCCTGTATCCTGATTCCTGAGGTGAGGGATACGTGTTTCAAGCAATGGTTTAATCTGTATTATTCGGGAGAGCGCTGTGTTTTCGTTTAATTAAACTGTAGACTCTAAAGCAGGCTTCCGCGAGTGGCGCCCTGGGCGGTCCCAACAATCCGAGGATATTTTCAAAAAGTCACCAGAGTGGTTTGACCTTAGACTAAATGCGAGATAAAAGAACCAAACGAAGCGAATGAGATGTAAGTGCGGATAAAATAATTTTAAAAAGACGATAAATAAATTTTTGGTTTCACGGAAGTCCCTTAAGAGTGTCGAAAGTCCCTTTAAAGATAATTAATATCTTCTTAATTTTTTTTTAATGTTTCGTCTTTGAGTTGATTACCAAATCAGCTTAGAATATTTGAATACTCATCAAAACCATCTTTTATTTTTCGGAATATTTTTCCATGTGTTTTCAAGAATGTTTTTTCAAACTTGATCCAATAGAAATAAAAAAATTAAAGCTCTTTAATAAAATGAACTGTAAGTTATTTGGTTTCATATATTCATAAAATATATTTTTACCGATAATTTTTAAATTAAAACACCCTATAAAGCTTTATAAGGATAAACGTATTATTTAATAATTATAAAAAAACGTATTTTTTCCGTAGCTTTTTCTGCTACATTTTATTCTTGTTTACTGTTTTGTAGAAAATTATAATGGTAAGTCATGGCTATATATATTACATTCAAATAAAATAAACAAATCTTCTTTAAACCGCATGTTTTTATTAACATAGCTCACAAACTAAGTAACGAAAGGGTAGGCAGAAAGAATGGACTTCCACACCTTAACCGATGCGGCTCTCCATCCTTCTCTTTTTGTCCCGCGAGAGACGCGGTGTGATGGGTTGCAAACCTAATCGCCACCAATAGGCATTTCCCGCGCACACTTTGATCGTCCAACGTCCACAAAATAAATCTAAAACAAATTATGTAAAATACAATGTTATAAAATAAATAAAATATAATAAAATAACAAAACAAAAATGATTTAATACATAATGTTCTTTTAGATAGTGCACTTATTTTCAGCTGAACGATCTAGACATTAAATTTGTGTTCATTTGATTTATATTTCACTAACAACCGTTTCTTTAAATAAACTGTAATTAGGCACTTAACATTACATATAGAATTTGAAGTTATCCATCTTACATCGTTTAGGAAACATTAGTATACAGTATATTTTTGTATATACATTGGTGAGTGTCACTCACCTAGTACGAACTTTATGAAGATAATCACTGGAATAAGTGACGATTATATATATTATAAGTTTATTTATTTATTTAAGGTAAAAAGAACACGTACATAATTTGGAGAGTACAGGTATATAAAGAATTTCAAACATCTTAAAATAAATTTGGTTCTGCTATAAAAATTTACATTTTATAGAGTAAGCGAGCAAAAAAACTGGCCAAAATTGAAAGGTTCAAAAGTGCTGCATGATTCTATCATTCACAAGGGAGTAGTAAGGCAAGATAATAGAGACGAGGAATGTTAGTTTAAATAAGAGACTTACGCTTTCGACTAAAAAACGGTCTCCAAAGAGGGACCCCACCTCACCTTGATTCGCGTCTCGAGACCAGATAAAGCAGCACCTTAAGAAAAAGGGGAAATGGGTACGAGAATTTTCCGGAAAATATTCTATAATGATTTTTGCACGAGGAATTTCGGCCGGGGGTGGAATTTTGTATACGATTTTAAGAGCCGCCGGTGATTTTCAAAGAAGATAAATCTATTGTGTTACAGCAGATTTCGGGAATTTTCATCATCTCACGAGATACACAACACGGAAGCTGCGCCGAATATTGTTGCGCCTTTGGGGTTCTCGCGAAATTATTTCATTATTAAAAATATTTCATGGGTTACCTTATCTTACCCATAAACACAAAACAATTTAAGCTGGGAAATATAACGCATACATAAAACACACTAGAAATTCAAATCCTTCATTTTCTTTCGTTTATTAAGTTATTCAACTCTCTCAAATTAACATATTTTTAAGATGCAAAATAACAAATAAAAGTTTATTTATTAGATTAAATTATGTAGTCTGGAATTTTTATGGTAAGATACGTAAACTTACTATTATTTTTCCAAAGTATAAATTATTTTGGAAAATTAACATTTATTTAAATTGCTGTTATAAATCGAAGTTTTTAATGATTTTTTAAAAATTATATACAATAAGTTTAAAATAGGGATGATGATTTTGAGAAAAACGTATATTTATTTTATATTTAAATTATGTACTGTATATGATAATTATGTATTGTTTTGTATATGTATTGTAGTGCGATTCTGTAAGTCTCAACGCCTATGGTGGGCTGGCTATGTGGAAAGAATTCCAGAGGATAGAACACCACAAATTACATCCAGATGGGTGCCCCGCGAAAAGAGACCAAGAGGCAGACCGAGAAAAAGATGGACAGATTGCGTGAAAGAAGATTGGGAGAAAATGGAAGGAGCTGGGGAATGGAGAGAGATGGCCAGAGACAGAAGTCAGTGAAGGACCGTTGTGGAGGAGGCCAAGTCCCACACCGGGATGTAGCGACGAGAAATAAATGAATATACGTTCTAAGGTCTATACGTTCTATATCATTATTCGTTCTAAGGACAGCCGGAGGGAAATTTTCAATCTGAAAACAAAATATCAACTTAATTATTTTTGTTCGGATAATGAAATGATATATTATTCTAACAAAACTGATATTTGATTATAATACTTGTTATTTGAAAAACCTATAGTTATATTCCATATTTGAAATAACGTTAATTGCGATTATCCACAACCGGTTAAGAAAAAGTGCAAATTTTTATTAATATTTGTAAAAAAAATAATGACTGAAAACTAGCTCGACATTGCTGTTAATAACACTTTTTCTATAGCTTTATGTTCATAATATCACACGTTAACTCTCACCAAATATCCAATATTAATATACATATGTTATTTTGAAAAATGATTTCGATACATTATTTTTTTGATTGTAACTAAAATGTGAAAATTATATTTAATTGAATTTATTAGTTGTTTATTGATATTATTGAGTTTTTTTTTTTTTTAGCTATAACGTTGATTCTCGTGTATTGAGATAATTTATCGCCATTTTATTGTCACGTGAAATCTACACTAGACTGATGACAGTGTGACAATCATACTGCCGTCACCGGGAATTAAACCCGTGACCTTCGGTATGGCAGTTAGAGCTTTTACACTCTGCACAAATATAAACCATGACGTATGATTTTGATGACAATTTTAAGAATAAACTCTTTCTATGATAAATAAATATTTTAAAAATCATCGCCCCTAAAACAATACTTCATTGTTTTATACGGTCTCATGATAATATCACGTGGGTCTTCAAGGGATAAGGTCCGGCGAGGACAATAACAAACACAAATCTGTTTGGGAAGGGTCCTTGATTGATATTAAAATTATCCATGTAGACTTCAACTAAATAATCCCCAACTTGGGTTATGTCGGCATCAAAGACGATGTTTACAAAAGGACACCATTGATCCTAAGGACACACTCGAACTCAAAACAAATGAACTATGCCAGGATTATTTTGAGTCTTCTCTTCCTCGTTCAATGGTTCAATTATTTTTAATATAACATAAAATAAAAATGTTTTTAGTTTCTTATATCGGATGATGATTATAAAACCGGTTGGAACTATAACGTTAACAAGTAAAATAAAACTCAATACATTGAAAAATTTGTATACATATTTTTTATTACATTTCATATGCTTAACCATCATACATTTGCCATTATATTAATTTATTAAATCCTTTACATAGTGAAAACACTGAAAACATGAAATACCTAAATAAAAATGTGAAGTTAATCTATTTTCGCCTTCTTTTTGAGTTCTATATTTAATTTAAATAGTCTTCAAATACGTTAAATTAACTCAACAACTATTATAATACATCTAATGGGACAATTAAAAATCACATATTAAGACGAATATTTTCTGTTTGAAACATGTTTATGTGCCTGCGCCTTAAAACCGGGACACCCCAGCTAAGGGTAGGTAACCCTGACAGAAAATTCCACCAAATAAGGCAACGGGAAACCAATTCTGTCAACCTTCCCCAGTATACCACTATGGAGAGAAATCGAGCAACGGGGATGTTTTTTTTGGTCGTCGACGTCGGGGGACTCGGCAGGATACGTGAAGAAGAAGAAGAAGTAAAACAAAAAACATGTTTTTTTACTGATATAATGTTCTTTTTTTTAAATATAAAATATAATAAGAAGTGTCACTTGGGTAATATTGTATATTGAATCTGCAAGGTGGAGGATGTCGTGAGATAGGGCAGACAACGCAGAAGATACTGGAATGCGCACGTGCAGAGGATGGATCCCACCAGAATCCCACACGCTGTGGCGCCTCAGATTCCTGCCGGCTGCCATCCCCCCGGAAAATCGCCGAAGAGATGGAGAGATAGTTGGGAGTCAACCTTCCAAGAGAGGCCAGCCTGATTTCAGTAACTGACCAAAGGTCTATAAGGAGAAGAAGAATATAATAATTATGCTTCGTTTTTATTTTTAAGAAAGTTGTTTCCTCATTTACGCATCTGTGTGTACATTCGAAAATCCTGGTTAACACGACCGTCGCCAGCTTTTGTTAGCGCTTTGGTAAACAATTGGTTAGTCAAATTATTTATTTAATCAGCCGGACTTATCACTTTGGGGTTGAAATGTTATCCCATAATATTACTGTTAATTTACAACGTAAGAGCCCATCCAAAAGCGTAATTCGATAAGGACTATTTATAAAGTTACGAACACTATTTGAGCTAGATGAATCCATATTATTTTTAGTTACTTACAAACGTGTTAATAATATTCTCATCAAATGTTCATCTATATTGAATATGTGATATCATTTATGAACATATGAAGTTGATATCAAGAAGCATAAAAAATATTTACTTTAGTTGAAAGAAATATATTGATATTTAAAGAAGGGTTGGGGCAGGCAATAATGTGAATGGTGCACAAAAAGCTAGAATGGCAGTGCACAATAGTGTTCTTCTACCAACCCTTATATATGAAAGCGAAGCATGGAACTGGCAAATGAATGATGAAAGTAGAATAAATGCAGTAGAAATGAGATCAAAGAAATCGACGCGCGTGCATGGCACGATGTATAAATATTGAGGAAGCGAGAGAAATATATCAGGTAAGAAAAGTGTGGCAGTCCATTCTTTCTGCCTACCCCTTCGGGGAGACGGCGTAATGTTTAGTTAGTTATTTAGATTTTAGTTGAAATGAGTTTGCGAGTTATCACATTTTTGAACATAAACCCATAGTTAACATGTATAAAAACGTTTTTTTGATTTAAATTATTTCTAATGATTTTTAATGAAACCTCTTGACGGGAGTTCATTTTAATTTTTAATTAAAAAAAACTATGTTTTTTAACTTCTTCCACTTTTTTATTTGTTTCGAAAGAGACCAGTTTTGCCAGATTTGCTGGCATCGATAGACTTGACCAGTCTGTAGATGCTAATGAGCTTGGTTAAACCGATGTCTGTCAAAATAAAGATAAAAGTGGAAGTAGTTCAAAAGCATCGTTTTATTTCATTACTCTTTTTAATTATTTCAATTGTATAATTCATTGTAATGGCGGAAACACAATGATACTTCAACATTATTATCAACTATCGAGTTATTGATGGTTTAGGTATTAGTTTTGTAAAGCTCCATATTAATTTAATAATAGTAAACACGATTGTTCAGTGGTTTAACTTGGATTTAATTTATATAATTTATATAAATTGTGACAAATTTGTTTCGCCTTGCGAGGGCATTCTCAAACTGAACCTAATCGCCAAACAGTGTGTCCTTATATTGAGTTGTCTAATAAAACAATTAAGGTTTTTCTTAGAACTAATGATCAAAAATTCACAGAAATTCAGTTGTAAACTTACTAATGATTCATCATTAGTTCTAAGAAAAACCTTAATTGTTTTATTTAACAACTCAAAAAATTGCATTATATACTTTCTCCCCCACCATTGAGATTTCTTAACTCAATGTAGAGACACACTTTTTGTCTATTAGGTTCAGTTTGAGAATGCTCTCGCAAGGCGAAACAAATTTGCCACAATTTAAATAATTTTTATAAATGTAGTGTAGTAAATTAAAATAATAATAAAAAAATTAAAAGAACTATCGAGTTATTTGTAGCACTTTATGTGCTTTGATTGCCTCACTGAAGGTCCCAGATTCAGTTAACGGCAATGGCAGTGGGATTGTCACACTGTATTTGGTCTATTGTAGAATTCACGTGACAATAAACTGGTGATAGATAACCTACCTATTACATGTCACGAGAATCAGTAAGATAGGTTTTAAATTAACATTGATTTGGCTCGCGCTATAATGATGTAAAGAGCAATTCATCAAAAATATAATAAAATAATAATAATATGCACTGTGTTATTTCTTAGACTAATGCAATCATAATTTAATGATGCAACCAGAGGTACATAGGTAATCAATTATAGTAAACATGCAATAGAACCATTTGTACCAATTATAAAGCACTTATTTATTTACCATTAGCAGAGCACTTGAATCATATTTTTTCCTTTGCACTTATGGCAACATCTAATATACTGACGTTTATTTTGATATTTTATACAAATCGCTCTTACATTTGCTTTAGAAATACGTAGGTACGATTTATAGAATTTTTTCACGATGTAATCAATATCACGACACTTTTTCTCCCTTTCAATTTACCCTCCCTTACTCTCCTTTGTCGTCCTTTTGCAATCCGTCACGTGTTCATTACTCACGGCCATGTTGCATTCTGTCACGATTTTCGTGTTTCGAATACTTTCACCTTAGATTTTATCACGCGGATTTCAATTTGCGTTCGCGATTCCCCCTACAAATTCCTACAATCTATTCTGATGGGCACTAACTCAGAATCATTTCTCCCTGCTTAACTATACGATGGATTCCAAAGCAGCTGTTACAAAATAACTCTTTCACGATTTTCAACGAATTTACAAAAATGTTTGTTTATACGAAATAATGAGTTTTTTTATCAATAAATTCCAATAACTGTCTTTATTTCAGACAGACTGGTCAGCCGATATCTGCCAGTCTGTCAATTTATTTAATTTATTTTTCATTTATTTTAATAAAAATCACAAACATTACAGACATATAATTCCAGATCGTTTGCAAATACATTATAAGAATTTATAAGAGAAGCATAAAAAAAACATTAAGATTAAGAATTAGAATGAATCATAACATTGATATTGCATCCCTGAGGCTACTCACACTATCAAGAAATATGTCGACCTCCGAGACGACCCGATGCAATAAGATTGTCCTACTCACAGGCATAACCATTGGCAAGTTGGTTCTGCAGCGCGTAAATAAAACAATCTGTATTGTCTTTGACGAAGATAAATCATCTGTCAGATCAACAATTTAATAATATTTTAAATATGTATCTTTATTATATGTTTCACTGAAGAAGGACTGGTTGTCCGAAACATGTCTATGTTATTTTAATTTTTTAATGTAAGTGTTGTATATACAAAGTATATAAAAAATAAAAAAATAAATAAAGCATTTACCTACAACACAAAGTATGGCGAATATAGAAGTAATTTAAATGTGTTTTTACTTCTTTAGTTTTGCGCCGAAATAAGTGTTTTATAAATATGTACGAGTATTTGTTCTGTTGAAAATTATACGTAAACACAAATTGGAGTACCTTGGATCTATATACTTCTTTCATTTAATTTATGTATTATACAAAAAATACGAAATAATTCTCATTTGTAAAAGGATGTTTGAGAATGAAAAAAAAAACATCTTACGTTTTAAGAAACAAGCCATAAATTATCATGCTCTTTAACTTCTAAGTATTCTTAAATGCCCAATAAGAAACCGCTCTCAAATTTTACCTAAATAAAATTGCCAGTGAAAATATTTTTATTCGCGATAAAACAAACAGAATAAATCTTTGAGGGACATAAAACGGTATAACTATAATATATTACATCTCCTACAAGGAAAATTTCCATATATCTCAAATTCAACTACATCGTTAGACGGGATTAATGGGATTTGTATGTAAATGTGTTTTTGACTTCCTCTTTCGTCCACTTTTCTCTCTATTTTACCTGAACCTGCTGAGCCAACCCTTAACGCTATCTGGAGCCTTGCCGATTTACGGCCATTATATCAATTTGGGACAATAGACAACGCAGTGCTGTTCTAATCATTGTAGCTTTTCGTAAATAATAACCGAAAAACCGCTAAATTTACTATCTTATTGGTAATAAATTGGTTTACATAAAAATATACGATGTAATTTAAGGATTAAGTGTATCTCAATAGAGACGAAGATGTAAATTGTTTTGGAAACAGAATATGGTGGTCGAGGCTTTAACAGGACTTATGACCTGTCATTGGTTGGGTTAAGCGATCGCTTAATGTAATACAACATTCCCCATTCCGCCCCTCTTACGACCACCACGTCTGACAAATTTTTGAAAAATGAATATTTGCTACTCTGTTGTGAAACACTTCACATATTTTAGTTCTATATACACTAGCACCATCTATTAAGATTAGATGTAAGCATTAAGCAGAAAATCTTTATTAATGCAATGTGAAAGGCTACACAATTATAAGTGTAGATTGAACTAAAATATGTGAAGTGTTTATCAACATAGTAGCATATATACATCTTTCAAAAATTTGTCAGACGTGTGGGTCGTAAGAAGGGCGGTATGAGGAATGTTGTATTACATAAAGCGATCGCTTAACCCAACCAATGACAGGTCATAAGTCCTGTAAACGCCTCGACCACCATATTCTGTTTCCAAAACAATTTACATCTTCGTCTCTATTGAGATACAATTAATCCTTCAAATGATTAACCCGCAATGGATAAAATCCAGTATTTGTCTACAAGTATTTGTATACATTCTAAACCAAAAATGATGTAATTTAACCTTTCCCTTACGGTGCATAGGTCCACTCTGGTTGCGAGCCCGAGATGGTTTGGACATATGGAACGAATGGATGAGAGTAGAATGGTTAAAAAGTTGTTCACAAGCAGCGTGAGTGGAAAAAGAAGCCGAGGGCGACCGAGGAAAACATGGCATGACCAAATTTATCAATTACTAAAAGGCGGCCACATTCGAAGTCGGAATAATCGACGTGCGTGCATGGTACTATGTATGAATTTAGAAGTATGCTAGGACAGAGCATTGTGGCGATCGATCCTCTCTGCCTACGTTAGTTAGTTTTAGTTTTATTACCTATATTTAACTAATGTATATTGTTCTGATATGATATTTTAATATAATATAGTCTTTCCCGTAAGCTCAATATTTGGGTATTTGTATTCTATGTTCACGCTTTATTACGGTGGAGATCAGAGGAGATAGTGTGGGACAAACACGAAACGATCGGCACACTAATTGGCTTTAAAATTCGACTCAAACCTGTATTTATCTGGCTTTGTATGGCTGTACCGTGTTGGCGTTATCCCTACATACGATTACGTTATTGGGTAGATAGAGAGAAAGATAATTTGTATTTCTCTGAACTAATTTTCATATTATACTATGTATCAATAGATAGGCACTCTAGAACGTGTCTACATAAGGATCACTAATACGAGAGTATCGAAACATTATTATGTTTCCATTGAAGGATCCTTGTTATGGGTTCAGGATTATTCTGTTTATATATAGGTACTAGTAGATTATGTACGAGTATATTAGTTTTTCGTTTATGTAGATAATTTTGACAGGTGTTAAAATTAATTTTCGTGATTATTTCGAACCTTTATGTACATTTGTTCCGATGTCGATTTGAATCATTTCTTCGATTACATTTTGAAGTTTTTGGTGGAGTTGGATTGTTTTAAATGCTTAATTAAAGTTACAGTACAATACGGTGAAGAAATAAGACACGTCATAGACATAATGAACCTTGTCGCTAAGCGGAAATGGCAGTGGGCAGGTCATGTCGCCAGACAGGGAACAGAGAGATGGGTACCAGAGTCCTCAAATGGAGACCACGGGATATAAAATTCGCGGGTAGAATGTGGCAAAGAAAAGCCCAAGATAGAGTGGAGTGGAAGAAAATGGAGGAGGCCTATATCTAGCAGTGGAGAGATGGCTGAGGAAAAAGAATAAGAGAATTACAAGTCAATTAAAAAAAAACGCTCGATGCGTGGAATATAAATTAACACAAAAGTCCGGATCAACAAAAATAACATTATTTGTTATTTTATTTTATTTTAGATTTATTTTGTAAACGTTGGATCTAAAGGTGCGCGGGAGATATTAGCCTATTGCTGGCGATTAAGTTCGCAACCCATCACACCGCGTCCTCCGTGGGAGTAAAAAGCAAAGGATTAATTTAGTTAGTTTTTTAAATTATGTCTTGTTATATAAGTTAACTAACTGATAAAAATATCTTATATGTACAAGGTTTCTTAAACAATTATGAAAAACTCTTCTTCTTCTTAGTGTAGACTTTGTGGCCTGTTTTATAAGAGAAATAATTGGCCTCCTGCAAGATTGAATCCCGGCTGACGATCCCGGGGTGGTCTGCCCGGGGTCGTCTACCTTAGGGTTGGCCATGCAACACAATGAAAAGAAGTCTGGATATATCCATTCTTCTCCCGTGTGCAAATCAGTATCTTCTCCTTTGTCTCCCCCTAACGACATCCTTGACCACGTATATTTCCCTTATCTTTGAGTTCCTAGTTCTATCATGAAGTATCTTGCGATACCAATGAAAACGTTTGTTTTCTGTAAGTTTTATTATATTTTATGTAAATGTTATGGAAAAAAATTGCGCACGGTGGTCAAGTGGACGGAACATATGGGTTATGATCCGGGGACCCTGACTCAATACTGTATTATACCTGGTTCCTCATAATAATGAGCTACTATTTTTGTTCACATTGAAGATTATATGACAAATTTTTATACCATTGATTGATTACTTGGTGTTGGAACTACATACGAGTACATCGGTTTTTACGCGATCTCTTAACTAAAAATGGCTTGTTAATCGTATCAACTTTTAATGAAGTCTTATAAAAGACATCAAAATGACACCTGAATGTTCATGAATATGTTTTATGTATACAGAAATACTTTTATAAAAGCTGATAGTATGAAACATCGTTTTCATTTAATTTTCAATAGTCTTAGAAACCCAATTTTAGTGCCGGATATTAGCTTGATATTGCATATTTTGATGTATTTTTGTACAAAATATATGATTGATATTAGTTTTACATCTTTTTTGTGCAATTTAATGGTAATGATCTATGTTAAACTTTGATTTAATATAACTTATTATCTACAATATTGAAATAATATTTGATTTGTCTTTTTATAATTTTATATACTTTGTATATAAAACACTATTAAAATTACATATCAGACATGTTTCGGACAACCAGTCCTTGTGATACATAATATATTATAAAGATACATATTAAAAATATTATAAAATTGTTTACAAATTTTATAATACTTTAAATATGTATCTTTATAATTTGTATCACTGAAGAAGGACTGGTTGTCCGAAACATGTCGGATATGTAATGTTAATAGTGTTGTATAAACAAATTATATAAAAAAATAAAAATACAAATAAAATATCTACAACTCAAAGTATGGCTAACATAGAAGAAAAAATATTTATTGAAGAATATTATTTATTTGAACTTAATGGAAATTTTGAGAATTTTCTAACATTCAATATTGTTTTCAGAGCTTTAATACTGTATTAGATATGTGTAAGTACAACACTATTAAGAATGATTGCTAAGTGCTCATACATATTTAAAAATATCCAAGTACTTGGCATATCGAAGACGTTTTCAGTATCCGAAAATCGTTTCCTTTGTTGCCTTCAAAAACAATTCAGTTCCCTCGGACGCGACTAGCTGATGCTGTGTCTTAACCACCGGAAGTTAGGAGCGCCTCGACACCGGAATCGGAAATAGACGGCCAGCGGGACCAGCTACAAGTGTTTCCGGCGGGTCTAGAAACAATGGCCGCGAAATAATAGCCGGAAAAACACATAAAAGTAAAATGTATGCCAGTTCACGTGTCCATTGAAACGGCGATTTGTTCAACAGAAGGCGGTTACGTTCTCGTGTGGTTGACGGGAGCGGCCATTACCAGCAGATGTCCTCGATACATAATTTATTCACGAACATATAAAATATCAGTAAAACCAAACAATTCTTGGCTTCAACGAAAACTTGAATACTTAGGTATTTAAAACAAGGGTACGTTTTAGGGTAAATAAGATATTGTTTCTTATGTTTTATATGAAATGGAATGATATGTTTCGTCCTTCTAAGGCTTTATCAAATGTCATAAATTACATTTGATAATGCCTTAGAAGGGGGAAACGTGTCATTTTATATAAAGTTAAATAAAACTACTAGAAGACAGACGTTTTCATTTATATTAATTATAAAATATGGTGTTTAACATGTTAAAGAAACAAAAAAATATGATATTCTGTCTCAACGCCTACGGTGGGCTGTTCTACGCAAATTCTCAATTTTGTAAGAATGTTGTACTGTTATCTAGATATTTTTTAAATAATTTTTTACTTTATTTTTAAAAATGCAAGAGAGGATAAAGAATACACGGATAAGGGGAATATGCGAGGTCGAGGATGTCGTTAGGTGGTGAAGGCAAAGGAGAAGATACTGGTATGCACATTGTGTTACACGACCAGCCCCATGGTAGATGATCCTCGGGCATACCACCAAAGAGATGGATCAACAGCTGGGAGTCGACTTCGCAGGAGGCCAATTCCTCCTAATAAACAGGCCACTAGGCCTACACTAAGAATAAGAAGAAGAAGATATGAAACAATCGAATTTCAAAAACATTGGTCTATTTTAGTACATATTTTACTGTTGTAGAGTGCTAATAAATTTCATTTTAACCGAAATCGTTGAATATATTTTATAAATTTCATTTTTCTAAAATATTTTATAAACAACGTCAGTCATATAATTGTATATTAATGATATTTAACTAAATATTCGTTTGTTAGTTAACTATATATTATATTGAGTAATTAATACTAATGAAGACGTCAACTTTCTAGAAGCGTTATTATATTTTATGGGAATTACATTTGAAAATGCATTAGAAGGGCGAAACAAGTCATTCCCATAAAATATAATTAAATTTCCAGAAAACTGACGTTTTCATTCGTATTAATTATTTAATATGGAGTTTTACATCTTTGTTCAAGAAACAATAAATAATATTATATTGAGATTTAGATCTGTTAATTATTATTTGCAGCCAACTGTACACATTTCAAAATTGTACAGACAATTTGAGTGAAAGTACCCTAACAGCGATATTATAATAGTTTAATGCTTAGTACAGTTTCACACGAACAAATAAAGCAAATTATCTTTTCTCGCAAAAAATATTGTACAATATATTGTTGTTAACAGCGTGAAATTGATTAACTTTATCAAAACAGGGAAATCGGTCCGTAGTCGGATCCCCACATCCCTCAGGACAACTCTCTTAAACTTTACATAAAACATTCGGGCTACTGTAAAAAGGAAAAAAAAATCATATAAATTAACTTAAAGAGATGATGCACGTCTTTAAATAAATGTTCGTATGTCTTATAAGTCGAATTGTTTATAGAAGGTTTCGTCACTGTTAACGATTTATTGACTGGAAAGTCTTCTTCTTTTTTCTTCCTGGCGCTATCCCAACTCATTACCTGTAATGACTGTTGGGATCGGCTCTTGTCGATCTCAGGCTCTACCTCTTACGGTTCTGAGTATCCTTCACTCAAGCCATTTCTCTGCAAGACGCTATTGCACTGAATCATCCACGTGTTCCTAGGTCTTCCTCTGGATGGTTGACGTTTATTGACTGGAAAGTGAATTTTCGAAAATTAAATACAGTTAATAGTAATCGTTTATTCTTAATATTAAGTATGTAGCATTGAGGGAAGAAATTTTAGAGAATAACTCCCATACATAATTGAATCGACATGTGTGCACGACACGTTATACGTATGGGAATGAATCTAAAGCAAAAGAAGGATTTGCGGGTCATTCTTTCTACCAACTCCTTTAGAAAAACGGCGAGATGGATAGTTTGTTATGGAGATTGTTTTTAAAGAAAAATGTATAATTAAAATTTGTGTAGTCAGGCACTGTTTTGCATGGCTGAGAAAGAGCGTATTAATACTTTCTTTCATTGAATAATTAAGTGAACTGTTTCAAGTACGAAGCGATGACATCAATGTTTAACGGCATCGTTAGATCAAAATAAGAAAATTAGATCAAACACGGTAGAAAGAACTAATTGAATATTTATTAGATGTATACTACTCTATTCGGAGTATTAGATGTACTCGTATACTTTTTATTTAAATATTTATTAGATGTATACCTCTAGACAAAGGTTTCCGATGTTGTCAAGATGGCCGCAACCCTCAAGTGGCGATGGGCGGGACATGTCGCTCGCGATCCAGAAGAAAAGTGGACAAGGCGACTGCTGTGCTGGTGGCTAAGGACGGCAAAGCGTGGAGTTGGGCGCCCACAGTTGCGTTGGCGCGACGATATCCGGAGAAGTGCGGGAAGTGCCTGGATGCGGATCGCTCAGAATAGAAGAGAATGGAAGATGCGAGAGGAGGCCTACGTCCAGGAGTGGACGGTCAATACGGGCTGAAGAAGAAGAAGAAGAAGAAGACTACTTTATCCTGGCACACCTCTCTAGCTTCCTCCACATTCATGACTTCTAACATGACCAACCTTTAAAATTTTATTAATTTGGTCATGCCATGTTTTCCTCGGTCTGCCTCGACTCCGTACTCCATTTACATCATTAACGTATACTTTCTTAGCCATTCTTTCTTCATTCATGCGCTCCATATTTCCGAAACAACGCAGCGATCCTTTCATATATATTTTTTTAAATACCTTCTTCCGCTCTACATTCCTTTTTTATATCAGCATTTGAGATTCTGTCGTATATCGTTCTACCACACATACGTCTTAAAGACCTCATCTCTACCTTAAATCATTTAAAATCTTCCTTATCATCTAAAATCTTCTGCGATTCAAAATAAACTACAATATTGATAAAATACCATAGGTTAAAATCGGTTCTATCAAATTCAAATATATTGTAAGGTCCTTATATTAATTTAATGATGTTAGAGTTTTTATATGTAAAGGATACTGAAATTAAAACCCAAGAAATATAAATTACAGCATAAATAAGTGGAGGGATATTAATTATTGTAATCGGAAGATATACTCTTTCGATGAATTCAACTGAAATTGAAATAGCAGTTCCTTAGCAAGTAATCGCGTTCCGACAAAATAATAATCCTTACAAGCCCTAGGTACATTAAACGAAGTATAAAGTTTGTTAACAAGCTTCCGAACTCTTTGTCCTTAGCTAGGCCCAAGGGACAAGGTCGCTTAGCGCGGTAGGCACTGCAGGCGTTAGCGTAAAGGAAATATGTTTTATGTTATAAGTTTTATTTAAAAAACAGAGTTGTATATCTATGGGCTAAGCTCAATATAACATGATAGGTTTTTGCGTTTTTCATACTTATTTTAAAACGTAATAGCAACAGTTTTTAATATTGGATTTGATTCAAACTTCTCTCAAAACCTTCCTGAAACTAGAAATAATCTTCTTCTTCTTCTTCTTCGATGGCCCTACAGCCCATATCGATGCTTAGCCTCCAGTATTCTTCGCCTCCAACTCCTCCTGTCCTCCGCTTCGACCCTCCAATCTGACACTCGTAACAACTTTGCCCCATCTCTCCCAACTTCATCCTCCCATCGCAGCCTTGGTCGTCCAATTGGTCTTCTACCACCTGGGTGCTACTCCAGCAATCTTTTTGGGGTTTGCGATGACGGCATCTTCTGCACGTGACCAGCCCATCTCAGTCTATTCAGTCTGACCTGTGTTGAGAGACTGGGAGCTTTGTAAATATGGTACAGCTCGTCATTTTGCCGCACTCTCCAGCCTTCACCGTCATTCACAGGTCCTAGAATTCTGCGGAGCACCCTTCTCTCAAAAGTATCCAGTCGCTCTGCGGATTTCGCTGTTATTGTCCACGCCTCATACCCATAGGTACTGTTTGGATGATTGTTTTATACTGAATGATTTTGGTTTTCCTGTGTACGTTTCTTGATTTGAGCGCTGGTAGTAGAGAGAAGAATGTTTTGCTGTCAATTGTGATTCTTCTTTCGATTTCCTTGTGATTTTCGTTTTCTCTTGTTATAGACGAACCCAGTTAAGTGAAGCCCTCCACCACCTTAAAGTTGTATCTAGTGAGAATAATATGTGATATTTTTCAACAACATCAGTTTAGTAATTTTCAAGAAAATCAAAGACAAACAAACAAACAGACAAACGATTATTTTTAAATATTATATTATATATAAATAACAGAAAAATGATGCTGTGTTCATATGTTACTGAACAAAATAAACTCATTGTGTAGATTTTCACGGTTGGTAGAAATTTGTTTTTTGGGATGTATCGCATACATTTTCATATTTCTTGTCTTATTAACTTATTATTAATCACCCTACGTATTTGAACGTACGTGATATGCTCACTGTGACTGTACCATTCTGCGCTATCCCGTATTACGTACGCGCTTGAGAAAAAGTAAAGTACCTTAAATGTACAAACTGTTAGGGATACGCTCGTGTGGCAACAATATTCGAGTACAAGTCTTCATAAATATGATAGTTTTACAAGGAGAATTTGACGTTTCGTAATTTCAATAAAATAAAATTAATATATAATTAAATTTCATTAATAAAAAAACTGTTTTTTTGCACGTTTCTCGGAAAATTACCCAAAGGCAGGGCGGTTAATGCATTAAATCTGTACGATATATCTTCTTCTTCTTCTTCGTCAGCCCTTATCGGTCCACTGCTGGACACAGGTCTCCTCCCTTCCCTTCCACTCGTCTCTATCTCCTGCCAGCCGTAGCCACATTTCTCCCCCACGGTAGCAATGTCGTCGGCCCACCTTTTTGCACTCGTACGATACCTATATATGATGTACAAATTGTGTACCATCAATGTGCGCCACTGAACAGCATTAATCTTAAAGTTTGTGCTTAGAATCACCTCGCTGTAAGATGTGTTAATACAATGAGAAAGTTTACAAAAATACAAATGTAGATTTATCGGCGAATGAACGCAATAACGAAACCAATGAAATCTCCGGTATTAGGCGGTTCATGAAATTCTCTGATATCCTTTGCCGAAGTTATTATCCATAGAGGAAAGAGTACAACGTACTATGGACTCAGCGGTACATTCTTAGGTAGACTAACTGCCGGCTTAATATGGAGGGGAGATACGAATGTACTCCCACAAGATATTACAGCCGTTATGATTGTCATTAGATCCTTGTATGGGACGGGCTCCCGGCTTCTTGGAAATTCTCTCAAGATAATATTGAAGTGAAACGAAACATATCATTTGACATGGAAATTTTGGCACTTAGTAAAAACGAATAAAGCAAAGCTATAATATTTGTACAAAAAATAAAAATATTTAAATAAATTATACTTTTTCTTTTTGCTACTCTTTTGACTTGATATCGTTAAGATTGTATTTGTTCGTAAATGAAATAAAAGATAATTGAATTTGCTATTAATACACAACTATATTTCATGTTAAAACAACAAACCATTACCCCGTTTCCCCGGAAGGGTAGGCAAAGAGAATGGACCGCTACACCACTCTACCTAATACACCACTTTAGGGTCCTCCACATTCATACAGCGATTCAGACTTCAAGATTTCAGATTCTTCCAACTTCAAACATGGCCTACCATTATTTCATATTATGTGTATAATTTTAGGCAATGTGCAGTATTAAAAATTGTTTGCATTAAAAATGGCTGTTAATTTTTTTAAATAGAAATATCGTACATTATACAATACATTATATATGATATTTCATGAATTTCACATATTTTATCTGAGATAACAGCAGAAATTAAACGAGCAACCATCTTCTTCCTTAATTTTTCATCTTGGTGTTCCTCTTCTATTGGTGGTAAGACAACATCGTGGATATTACTTTGGATGGAACAACTCTCTGCAAGGTTGTTGTACTAAAACTGAACCTGTTTTTAATGTTTTTTTAACCAGAATTTTATTATTCTCCCAACACGTTATTTAACTTCAATCTACTTACTTACTTCCTATGCAACTCTTGAAGATTTCAGTTGCAACTCTTCCTATATAACTCTTGAAGATTTTTAGCTTCTTTGATGATTTTTGGCCAAGCTCCTCGATCCTGCGCCTTTTGCTCCCAGCATTCCGATTCGCCCAACCTGGCCAGGTCAGCCAGAACATTGTCCATTAGGCGCTGTCTAGGCCTTCCTAGAAGTATTACTCCAGCCGGTCTAGACGTGTACGGGGTCTTGATTGTTCTGGTCTCTTCGGCTCGGCATACGTGCCCAATCCATGCTAGGCGACCGGCTCTCACGGTGCTCGTTATAAGAGACTGCTGGGTCATCGTACGGATCTCTTGGTTGGTCCTATGCCTCCAAGTTCCCGCTGCGACACCAGGTCTGGGTCCCAGGATAATTAACTTTGTTTTTTAAAATTGTTGTAATTTTATTTCAGTATTTTATTTGGAATTTAAATTCATATTCTAATGAAACTATTTAACTCCTTTTTTATTTTTATATAAATATGGAGCCATTTAATTTATTACAAAAAATCTAGAATATTGTAAAATAACTCTTATATAAATGGTTGGAACATTTTTAAAATCATTTTTCATAGTAAACTGTATTCATAAAAAAAAAAATAGCTAACATACGAAACCAATATAAAACCAACTTCTCTATTTCGAAGCCCGAAAATCTATCAGAATATAATGTTCACATATTGAAGTACATTCAAGTATATTGACAACTTCGATATAACAATATTTACGTATATGGAACACTTTCTATATAAACCCCCAATAGATTTTCCCCAATTTCTCGGTATCCCAGGGTTGTATCGTTTTATTCGCTCTCGGGAACAGATGCATGGGTACTGATAGCGTATTATAACCCCACAAAATGCTCCCCTGGAGAGAACTTAATGCGACTTTAGTGAGTCCTGAAGGACAGATATATCTTTTGACCATTTCAATCACAAATATTTTACAGAAAATCAAAAAATACAAAGTTGTGTTTAATTTTTTAACCATCACGTATATTTAACATTGATATTAATATATAATAAACATGATTTTTATTTTTATTTTGGAACTTTTTTTTTCATTAAAAAATTAAAAACACTTTTGTTTAATTTTACATATTAATAATAAAGCTACAGCTTACGGCTTTTATGTTATTTATTTTTAGTGAAATAAAATACATTATTGTTCTCTGGTATAATCAGGGTAAAGGCCGTGCCACACTGTTTGAAACACGCTCTCCACTGGGGTGACCTTGGGGGAGAGCTGTGGAGCCCACGGTTAGTGTAGCGTCCACATGCTGTTGTAAACAAGCTCTCCACATGTGCAATGCGTGTTTAAACGGTGGATCCACACGCATACTATGCGCGTCCGTCCATAAAGTTTGTTGAAGTTCAAACGAATTTTGATTTCAAATAAGTGTCTACACAGTTTTAAACCGCCGCCGGTGGAGACCGATGTGGAGAGCTTGTTCAAAACAGTGTGGCACGGCTTTAACAAAACAAAATATTAAATTGTTTTCTTACCCCGATGAATTGCGAAGCCGGCAATATTAAAAAATAATACCACAACTGTATATTTAGTTAAAATCCACTGATTTTCGACCGGTTTCGGCAGCTCGCTGACATCTTCTAATTCTAATTCCATCCATAATCCAGAAGATGGCAGCGTGCTGTCGAAACGGGTCGAAGACACTAATTTCGGTGAATTTTAACTAAATATACATTTTAAAAAGAATTTTCACACTTATTTATTTATTTTTATATTTTTTCTTTTTAATGAAATACGGAGTGAGCACAAAATTGATACGGGCGGTTGCTTCTCTCTACGAAGGGAGCACTGCCAGTGTTAGGGTAAATGGAGACATCACGCCTTGGTTTGATATCACGAAGGGTGTTAAGCAGGGCTGCGTGATGTCTCCATGGTTGTTCAATCTGTATATGGACAAGTGTATGAAAGAACTTAAAGATATAAATGCTGGTGCTAAGATGAGTGATTTATCTGTAAACTGTCTGCTTTACGCGGACGATGCCGATCTCGTTGCGGATAGTGCGGACGAATTACAAATCTTGGTGTCGAGAATGAATGAGGTATGCAAGTCAAATGATTTAATGATGAATGTCGGAAAGTCAAAGGTGATGGTTTTCGAAAGGGAAGAGCAAATGACAGTTTGTAATATAAGTGTGAACGAAGAGAACTTGGAACAGGTGAGGGAATTTGTGTATTTAGGTAGTATGTTCACAGCAGATGCCCGAACGGATAGTGACGTCGAAAGAAGGGTTGGTGCGGGTAACAAAGTGAATGGAGCTTTAAAAATAGTTATTGGAAACAAGAATTTATCAATGAAAGCGAAAACGGCCGTTCACAATGGAGTTCTGGTCCCAACCTTAATGTATGGAAGCGAAGCATGGAACTGGCAAAAGAAGGATGAGAGTAGAATAAATGCGGTAGAGATGAGGTCCCTAAGACGTATGTGTGGTAGAACGATATACGACAGAATCTCAAATGCTGATATAAGAAAGGAATGTAGAGCGGAAGAAGGTATTATGAACAAAATTATGAAAGGATCGCTGCGTTGGTTCGGACATATGGAACGCATGGATGGAGAAAGAATGGTTAAGAAAGTATACGTTAATGATGTAAATGGGGTACGAAGTCGAGGCAGACCGAGGAAAACATGGCATGACCAAATTAATCAAATTTTAAAGGTTGGTCATGTTAGAAGTCGGAGGAATCGACGTGCGTGTATGACTCGTTGTATGAATGTGGAGGAAGCTAGAGAGGTTTGCCAGGATAGAGTAGTGTGGCGGTCCATTCTCTCTGCCTACCCCTGCGGGGAAACGGCGTGATGGTTTTGTTGTTGTTGTTGTATGAAAAAAATCTGTATTTAAAAATAAAATATTATTTACTCGAAAAGTTTTAAGTATTTATTGTATGAAAATTTTTAATTATTAGAAAATCATATGAGATTCTACGATAAATGTCAATAAAATGTACTTTATCAAAGTTTAATTAAGAAAAACCCGTTTATTTCCAAATCCTATAAAACAATCAGCCAAAATGACGACCTTCGTGGCAGAGTGGTAAGAGCTAAGACTGCCATATTGAAGGTCCCGGGTTCGATTCCTGACGATGGCAGGGTGATTATCACACTGTGTTTTGTCTGGTGTAGAATTCACGTCACAATAAAATGGAGATAGATAAGCTAAGTATCACATGTCATGAGAATTAACATTATAGCTTAAAAAAACAAGAAACCTAAAAACGACCTGTTGTATACAAAAAAATAATAATAATCTTTTCATGTAGTCATATTTCAAAAAATGAATTGAAAATTTGATTGAATCAAAATTACTCGATTTGTATGCGTTCCGTAACTTTTATTATATCATTGAAAGCCTTCCGCTCAGGTTCTATAACAGGATATCCGGTAAACTTTTTCAATTCCCTTTGTTATCGTTCAATCAACCAATTACGACTACCCCCTTTCTTTGTTTCCTGTAATTTCAGACGGTAAAATAAGCTTCCGACTGTTTGCTCTCAGCCTGCAGTAGCGGACAGATATTTTTATATAGACTAAAAAAATGTTATTTGATAACTTTATACAATTTAAAGAAAATCATTAAAAGCGTTTTTCCCGTGTTACATTAAATATGAAATTAGATATACAAAAAAAAACGTTGGGCATACTGCTAATAATTTTAATATGTAGATAAAAAACATAATTCAAATGTATTTTTCAAAGTTTTGCTTATCAAATTTTAGATTGAAATTTTTTTTTAAGAACATTTTATTTATCTTTATCTTTTTATATACTTTTTATATACAACACTCACTTTAATTTTTTTTTAAATTTCATATCAGACATGTTTCGGACAACCGGTCCTTCTTCGGTGATGATAAAGATACATATTTGAAATATATAATAGTAAAATTGTTTACAAATATGATCAGTTTTGACAGATGTTATAACATTAAAAAAAAAGTTAGTGTTGTATATACAAACTAACTAACTAAGTAACCATCACGCCGTCTCCCCGAAAGGGTTGGCAGAAAGAATAGACTGCCACACTTTAATGCGGCACTCCATCCTTCTCTTTTCGCCCCGCGGGAGACGCGGTGTGATGGGTTGTGAACCTCATCGCCACCAATAGGCATCTCCCGCGCACACTTTGATCGTTCAACATCCACAAAAAAATATATAAAATACAATGATATAAAATAAAATAACAAAATAAAAATAATTTAATAGATAGCATATTTAAAAATATATAGCTAAAAATTCATTTACGATTGTATATACGAAGTATATATAAAATAAAACGACAAATTAAATATCTCCAACACAAGTATGGCGAACATAGAAAAAAAAGAAGAAAGAATATTTTGTTGCAATTATTATCAATATTGAATGAAAAAATAAAAATAAATGCAAAGTGTAAAAGCTGACATCAATTATACGATACGACGATATAAAATTGTCCCAAACGCTGTGAAGAATCGATTTGTTTTATCTTAACAATTTCATTGTTGTGATGATTTTTATAATAAACACCGACCACCATTGAACAAAGACGGTAGTTTTGCGGATCAAATGCACCGAGAACACACAAAGTACATATGTTTTTATACAAGGGATACAATTAATTTACTTGTTGACAAAGTTTCTTTTGTGAACCGGATGCTTTAATTGAAAAAGTATTACATTGTACTTTTCTCCTTACATTGATTGAAATAGAAACTTTATTATATTATATTTATTAATAATAGAAGAAACTTTATTAATAGAAGAAAATACCGAGTTAAGTAAAGCTAAAACAAAAAATAATTAAATAATCATTCGTATCGTTTTGCTAATGAAAATAATGGTAAAGATTGTAAATTATCTGAATGGATCACAAAATTGAGATACATCGAAAAACATATACAATGAATTTCTACTAAAAAGTCATTTATTTATTGAGTAACATTATATTTGTTTATCACATAATGCCGAAACTTTTCGACAAGTGCGGTATTTTCATCAATTTGCATACTCTTCGGAAAATGACGTGCTGTTTATTGAATAAAATCTGCACTAATAAGAGAGTCACATTAATAATAATATTAATACATCGTTTAAACATTCATGATTGGAGTAATACTCAGATTTGTATTTTTTTACAAAAGTTTGTATATTAATTTACATGTACATATTTATGTAAACATTTTGTTAACAAATAATGAAATAAGATAATTTTTTTTTTTAAAATCTCTTTAATTTAAAAGCCACTTCTTCTTCTTGAAGTGTCATGTAGGTCCCCCCGACGTTGGCTATAACTCTGGTGTAGATCTCTCTTGTCTGTGCCAGATGGAACAACTCCTCCACCCACTGAATTCCGGTCCACTCCTTGATATTCTGGAGCCAGGACATCTGCGGTCTTCCCACACAGCGCCTACCCCCAATCTTCCCTTTCATGTGGACCAGGTGCAGCAGACCATATTTTTCATTGCAAATTCATCCCAAATATGCCATCTTTCTAGACTTCACATCAGACACCAATTTTCTTTCTACTCTGGCTCTATAATATCCACTGATATTTGTGTTTTCGACTGGTTTTGGCAGCTCACTGCTATTTTCTGAACAAAGACACAAACATTATTGGATTTTAACTAAATATACCATTTAAAAACATTTATTTTTAAATATTTCTTTATTTTCATTATAAACAATGAACTTCTAAATAGCAATCATCTGCCTTACATTTCTTCCGTATTTCGTCGTTCGGTATTCTTAATATCATAAATCGTTTCCCGCACAGTCTTCTCAGTTACCTCTTTTTTACGGCATTTATCCTACTTTCATCATTTTTGCCAGCTCCAAGCTTAACTAAGTGTTGGCACTAGAACTCCATTATGCACTGCTATCTTTGCTTCAGTTGAAATATTTATATTTGTAGTGATGACTTTTAGAGCGCAATGAATTTTGTTCCCAGCACTGACCCTTTTTTCGATATCTTTCTCCATTTCAAAAGATTTTTTTTAAATATTTCTTTATTTTCATTATTAACAATGAATTTCTAAAACGATAATATTTCAAATAAAAAAAATATTTTGTTTGCTATCAACGTGTTGAAATACAACACAAAATAATAAACGTTATATTTGAATTATACCTACTATGGATATAATTTATTCAAGGATTTTAATAATAAGCCCTTCATTTAAGGTAATATTTGTCATTGAAAATATGTTGTCTAAACAATTATTCTAGTTTTTCCGTGTTTAAAAAAACAGCCTTGTAGTATTTTAATTTTCTTTATAGTTTATTTTTTCTTACAAATTTGTTGAAATGTAAGTTATTTAAGTTAGCTCATTATTTTTGCGCACATTTCTTTTACGGAAAGTTTTAAAAATAAACGAAGAGAAAAACTTAAATTCTTCGCATGGCTGTAACTAATTAATCTTGCCCCCAAAAATAAAAGTTTCCGATAGAGGCGTCGTGTACACTGCAAAGTACATATTTGGTATTTGGGTTTCATGAATTCGGCGCTGAAATTCGGTCACGCAAGCAGGGGAACTATGCCGAATGCTCACTTATTTTTTTAACATAAGGGTGGAATTTATGCAATTATTTTGTTAATCTTACCTCCGTTCGATGCAAATAGATTGTATCTTGATTTTATTAAATTCAACTCTCTAATTAAACAATTCTTCATAGCTACAACCAGGAGGATTGATCTGCAATAAGCCTCACTCGTTCCATCCACTCAGTCATGTCTCCAGCCAGTCTTTTCTTATCTGTGTAGGTGACTGAGCATGTCTCTAATAACCTGGTAAAGGCGTTTCTTGAACGGTCTCTTATGTTTATAAGTAAATGTCAATATCACATCTTCTTCTTCTTCAAGTGCCACATCATCTCGGTGAACCTGTCCCTGTCCTGCGCCACTCGGAACAGCTCCTCCACACTTCGGATGCCGGTCCACTCCCTCACGTTTCGCAGCCAGGAGATTTGTCTTCTACCGGGCCCTTGGCGTCCCTCAATTTTCCCCTTCAATATCAGTTGGAGATGGTACTTTTCCCCACGCAGAATATAACCCAGATGTGAAATCTTTCCAACCTTATAGTTGATAACAGTTCCCTGTCAACTCTAGCTCACCTCAGGACTTCGGTATTGGTAACTATCTTTGCCCAGGGAACTCTGAGTATTCGGCGATGGAGCCACATTTCAAATGCTTCCAGTCTGTTCATTGAGTTAACTTTCAAGGTCTCTCAATGTAAAGTTATCACAAGTTTTTTAAATATGTATTAAAAATATATACGAGTATTACTGATAAATAAAATACAATTTATTTTGTTACCCCGAGAAGCGAATATGATAGGTTCTACTCGTATTATGTACTAAAACAAATTATTTAAGCGTTTTATTTTACAAATTGATAAATATAGTACTTTAGTAGTTTAACTGCCACGTGCTCACTTTATCTGTTTTATTAGGTCCTTACATATGAAATTGGCGTTTTGCCGTACTGGCAACTTTGATCTCAAATATCTTCTCTTTGGTTAAGAATTCCAAATTCAAATTTATACAGCTATTTACTCAAGTATTTGTGTTTCGAAAATATAATTCATTTGTTTTTTCCTCAATTGTTTTTTTTCTTTGCGTCACTCGGTTTACAAAATGGAAAACTTGAAATATCGCGTTATTTACGAGTACGAGTTCCACCGTGGCACCAGTGCTGCAGAAACGGCTCGAAGGATTAATGATGTGTATAGCGATGGTGCCGCAAAAGAAAACACAGTGCGTTTTTGGTTCCAACGTTTGCGTTCTGGAAATTTCGACCTGCAGAACAAGCCCCGTGGACGGCCGGAGACCAAAGTTGATAATAAAGAATTGAAGGCTATTGTGGAAGCGGATCCATCGCAAACCACTTCCGAGTTAGCTGCAGGCTGCGGTGTTAGTGATAAAACGGTTTTAATCCACTTGAAGCAAATTGGGAAGGTGAAAAAGCTAGAAAGATGGGTACCTCACGAATCGAGTGAAGCAAATCAACAAACGCGCGTTGACTGCTGCGTTGCATTACTCAACCGGCACAATAATGAAGGGATTTTGAATCGAATCATTACCTGTGATGAAAAGTGGATCCTGTATGATAATCGGAAGCGCTCATCGCAATGGCTGAACCCTGCCGAACCAGCCAAACCATGCCCCAAGCGAAAATTGACTCCAAAAAAGTTACTTGTGAGCGTTTGGTGGACTAGTGCTGGTGTCGTTCACTACAGCTTTCTTTAATCTGGCCAGACGATTACGGCAGTTGTCTATTGTCAGCAACTGCAAACCATGATGGAAAAGCTAGCTGCTAAACAACCGAGGCTGGTTAATCGCTCCAGGCCACTTCTGCTTCATGATAACGCTAGACCACACACTGCACAACAGACGGCTACTAAATTAAAAGAGCTTCAATTGGAATGTCTAAGACATCCACAGATTACTATTTTTTTCGAAATTTGGATAACTTCTTGCAAGGGAAAAAATTCAACTCCGATGGAGCAGTCCAAACCGACTTCAAAGATTTTATTGATTCTCGTCCGAATGGTTTTTTAGTAAAGGGATCGATGAACTACCTGTGAGATGGCAAAAGTGCATAGATAGCAATGGTACATACTTTGATTAAATAAATATATTATATTAAAAAAAAATCAACTTTATGTACCTCCCATACAAAACGCCAATTTCATATGTAAGGACCTAATATTTAATAAACAAATTTTATAGTATTTTCAGTAGCTATAATAAGCCTTTTTAATGAAGTATGAATTTTTTTGTACTTTAGATCCTCTAAAATTGAATTTATTTTTGTATTTTTAACACGATTGAACCACTCAACGATGTTAATAATATTTTTTTTCTCCTATCGCGCGTTTCAAGGTTTAAATTTTATGAATAATTATGAGATCTTGTCATAATTCTTAAAAAAACTTAATATCTCATTTCACTGATCAAATCTATTAAATATAAGCAACTAACTAACTAACGCGCAAATCATCACGCCGTTTCTACGGAGGAGTAGGAAGAGAGGGTGGACCGCCATACCGTTCTGTCCTGACATACCTCTCTTGATTCCCCAAGCTTTAATTCCATACATAAGGGTTGGCACTAGAACTCCATTATGTACTGCTATCTTTGCTTTAGTTGAAATATTTATATTTGTAGTGATGACTTTGAGAGTGCCATTAATTTTGTTCTCAGCACCGACCCCTCTTTCGATATCTTTCTCCATTATAAATAAAAATTATTGAATATGGTTATAGTAATTTTGAATAAAATAAAATCACACCGTAATTTAATGATTCTTGATCTGTTTGCAAATACGTAATTTTTAGTTAAGTTTTAAATGTATATGTTTTGAATATTTTTAACGCCTCAGAATTTTATATACTTATTTATTTTATACTTTAAATTAACCAACCACTTTTAATACGATTATCTCTGAATGATAATTTACAATTGAAGAAAAAATAATAAAAATAAACTAATTGTTTGGTGTTTCATTAAAATAAATTCATTGGTTGATACATACCCAGATATGGAAGTGAAGTGCAGGATCGAAGCAGCTCGTAGTTCATTCAACAAAATGAGATCAATATTTTGCAATGAGAACTTGAACATGAAACTAAAGCAGAGAATGTTAAGTGCTATGTCTGATCTATATTACTCTATGGCTTGGAGACTTGGACCCTGAAAGTACACACTATGAACTAGTTGGAAGCATCCGAGATGTGGTTGCACGGGAGAATGCTTCGCATACCGTGGACAGATTTGGTCAGCAATCTTAAGGTTTTGAGGAGAGCCAATTGTAGTAGACAACTGCTAAAGGACGTTAAGGTCCGTAAGATTTTATATCTGGGTCACATTCTGCGGGGAGATAAATACAGTTTGCTCCAACTAATACTGATGGGAAAAATTGAGAGGCAGCGTGGTCCTGGGAGAATACAAACGTCTTGGCTGTGTAAAATAAGAGACTGGACCGGGATGAGACATGTGGGGGAGCTGTTCCAGGTTGCGCAGGCTACAGAAGCCTTCGCCGGAGTGATTGCCAACGTCAGGGGGACCTGATACGGCACGCAAAGAAGAAGAAAAATATACATAATGAATATTTTTTCTTATTTATTTAATACACAAAATATTATTTTGTTAAAGATACTGGGTATTATTTCGATTTTCGGATCTTACTATTATACGTGTTGGAACGACGTATGAACATTACAAAACTTACATTTAATATGTGATTTTTCTTATTTGTTATGTCTGCAAACGTAAAGCTGAATCCATTATTTGATGTAAGAATTGCTTTCGTGCTTTAGAAGTTTAATCTAAAGGAGTCAAAGGCTAAAATCGAAAGAATGTAATATTTTTGTCAATCTCAAATAAGTCTTTGCGTCTAGACAAATACCGTTAGCTTAATATATAAATAAATACTGACAAAATACAAAGATAAGCTTTCTGTTGAGTATCGGGATTAAATCTTAATTCAATTTGCATTTAAATGGGTCAATTTGTTTTCATATCTTCTAATTATCGTTATCTTAAGTAATTGGTGGAATCTTCTGGTATTCTATTGTATAATAATTAATAAAGAACCTTTTGGAATAGCGGTTTCAAGTAAATTTAATCATGTAATTATTTATAATAAATATAAAGAGAAAATCTTTATTTTACGTAAGTTATAAACAAATATTTTACATAATAATTAAATAAAACGATTTTTTCTTTATAACAACTTCTACATTTGTCTTTATTTTGACAGCGACTATTTTCGCCAGGCTCGCTGGCATCGACAGACTGGTGGTGACTGAGCAACGACAAATGTGGAAGTAGTTATTAAAAAAACGTTTTATTCAATTATTTTTTAAAATGAACTTCCATCTAGAGATTTCAGTTAAATCATTTGATTATCTTAAAAAAATATTCTATAGTATTATTGTTGCACAATGCGTAATGGAATATTTTGAGAAAATATATTGATTTGATTTAATTTGATCATCAAGATTTCCTTCAATATCCATTAGCCCTTTCAAAACTTTGAATCAGAAATTAAAAATACGTTAAACGTTAATGCCTTGACAAGGTTTGAATTTAAATACGTGATCGGAAGTTTACTAATAATTTTTTTGACATGAAAAAAAAAAACGAATATATTTTTAAGTGAATTTTCGAAGGGAAGCATAAATTAGTGTTATATACATACTGTTAATCTGATATGACTTTGATTGATCAATTAAGGGAAAAATGTTGAAAAGATTTTCATATTTATAGCATTTTTATTTTCTAGGAATATTGGGTTATTTTTATTATATCATTATAACGTTCTTCTTCTTCTTCTTCGAATCAATGGCAAGCTAGTTTCATATACGGTTGAGATTATCCTAAAATATACCTATACGTCATTGTAGTGGAAGTATTGGTTAAAAATACTATTTTATAAAAAATAAAAATACATTAAATACTCGTATATCTACATATAAATAAAACACAATCTGGGTTGTGTGTGTCTCCTTCTTTCTCGGTGATTCCTCATCAGATCCTTCTGTATCTTGGGGAATGGACTAAGTGGAATTTAGCGGTCGTCATAGGCATATTTTCGTTATTAATCGAGCTCTAATTAACTTTATAAATTAATCAATTAATTGAAAATTTTCGTACTGCAAACGAATATAGACCTTAATGTTCGTATCACCTGAGTATCAATCTTTTGAGTCTATATTCGTTTGACATGGTCTGGAGAGAATTCAGTCTCCATGTAATTTTGTGTAGTGGCAACAATGTGTTTTGCTTTCTGACAGTCCAATATATTGCGTTTTACTTTGGGATGTATAATACTTAATACGTTTTACTTATTACGCACTAAAATAATTGGTTGTTTAATTGGTACAGTCTATTTTGTTGGCCATATTTTAATGTACACTAATGCAGACAGGTAATTATACTTTTGTCATTTTGAGGTTATGAACGAAATTTTATTTTTTCGTGTGGCTGAAACTTATTCGTTTCTCTTACGTTCGACGGTGATTACTTAATGATATTCGTTTTCTAGAGTTCTAGCCGTTCGATTGGTCACGTGGTCTCGGAACTGTCAATCTCTTTGTACGTCGTAATATTTTGTAGGTATGAAGTTTCGGTACTTTTAGGTTATGAAGTTTCTGGGATTAAAAATATTCAATGATAGGATGATAGCGAAAATATAAAATATTGGACGTCGAAGCTCTACAAGAATATGAAGAAACTTGCTTCCGTAAGTTGTTTAATATTTATATTTCTAATTCATAAATATATTTTCAGTTTCTTCTATTTTGCCGTTTTCTTTATACGCATACTTTAGTCAGGGAAATTGTTACATTACCACAGCAACGGTAAGAAAGTTCTAATGATATACAATATGAATTACAATATGAATGAATGACACAATTCTTATGACTTTTTCCGTTTATTTCTAGGAAAATAAAGTAACAGATCAGAGATGGGACGAAAATTACCGATGCAGCGTGCAAAATAACTTCGTTAAAATGGAATTAGATCAATCAAACAACGGATGATCAGTGAATTAGATGTACTCAGTGAATTAGATGGCTCATTTTTACATTACACAATATCACATTTGCACAAAACATTCATATGTTTAGAGAAACAAAACTCTTGATTTTGTTGTCCATGAAAATCACATCAGAGCCAATAAAGTAAGTTTCTACGATCGTGATTTCGCTGTTGTCACATGCACCTTTCATGACTTAAAACATTGTCAAAGCGCCCTTGAGGTGAGCTATTCACGAAAACGGCGATTATACAAATTAAACAAACAAACAAACCATCACGCCGTTTCCCCACAGGGGTAGGCAGAGAGAATGGACCATAACACTACTCTATCCTGGCAAACCTGTCTAGCTTCCTCCACATTCATACGAGTCATACACGCATGTCGATTCCTCCCACTTCTAACATGACCAACCTTTAAAATCTGATTAATTTAATTAATTTGACAAATTAATCAAATTAATCAGATTAAAAGGTTTTATCAGTTTTATCATTTTTATAAAGAATTTTGACAGGTGTACAAATAAATTTTTCATTTGTTCCAATGACAATTTGAATAATTTCTTCAACATAACACTACTCTATCATGGCAAACCTGTCTAGCTTCCTCCACATTCATACGAGTCATACACGCATGTCGATTCCTCCGACTTCTAACATGACCAACCTTTAAAATCTGATTAATTTAATTAATTTGACAAATTAATCAAATTAATCAGATTCAAAGGTTTTATCAGTTTTATCATTTTTATAAAGAATTTTGACAGGTGTACAAATAAATTTTTCATTTGTTCCAATGACAATTTGAATAATTTCTTCAACATAACACTACTCTATCCTGGCAAACCTGTCTAGCTTCCTCCACATTCATACGAGTCATACACGCATGTCGATTCCTCCGACTTCTAACATGACCAACCTTTAAAATCTGATTAATTTAATTAATTTGACAAATTAATCAAATTAATCAGATTAAAAGGTTTTATCAGTTTTATCGTTTTTATAAAGAATTTTGACAGGTGTACAAATAAATTTTTCATTTGTTCAAATGACAATTTGAATAATTTCTTCAACATAACACTACTCTATCCTGGCAAACCTGTCTAGCTTCCTCCACATTCATACGAGTCATACACGCATGTCGATTCCTCCGACTTCTAACATGACCAACCTTTAAAATCTGATTAATTTAATTAATTTGACAAATTAATCAGATTAAAAGGTTTTATTAGTTTTATCGTTTTTATAAAGAATTCCGACAGGTGTACAAATAATTTTTTCATTTGTTCCAATGACAATTTGAATAATTTCTTCAACATAACACTACTCTATCCTGGCAAACCTGTCTAGCTTCCTCCACATTCATACGAGTCATACACGCATGTCGATTCCTCCGACTTCTAACATGACCTACCTTTAAAATCTGATTAATTTAATTAATTTGACAAATTAATCAGATTAAAAGGTTTTATTAGTTTTATCGTTTTTATAAAGAATTTTGACAGGTGTACAAATAATTTTTTCATTTGTTCCAATGACAATTTGAATAATTTCTTCAACATAACACTACTCTATCCTGGCAAACCTGTCTAGCTTCCTCCACATTCATACGAGTCATACACGCATGTCGATTCCTCCGACTTCAACATGACCTACCTTTAAAATCTGATTAATTTAATTAATTTGACAAATTAATCAGATTAAAAGGTTTTATTAGTTTTATCGTTTTTATAAAGAATTTTGACAGGTGTACAAATAATTTTTCATTTGTTCCAATGACAATTTGAATAATTTCTTCAACATAACACTACTCTATCCTGGCAAACCTGTCTAACAGCTTCCTCCACATTCATACGAGTCATACACGCATGTCGATTCCTCCTGACTTTAACATGACCAACCTTAAAATTGATTAATTTAATTAATTTGACAAATTAATCAGATTAAAGGTTTTATTAGTTTTATCGTTTTTATAAAGAATTTTGACAGGTGTACAAATAATTTTTTCATTTGTTCCAATGACAATTTGAATAATTTCTTCAATATTATTTTTAAGTTCTTGCTGGTTAAGTGCCTTATTACAGATAATTTAAAAAATGGTGGATACGTGTAACATAAATTAAATAAACACAAAAGTCCGGATCGTCCATGTAAACATGTGCAACATTGAAAAAAACATTATGTGTTATTACATTATGTGCTAAATTAAAAAACAGTGGATACGTGGAACATATTATAAATTAAATTGACAATATGTGCACCGTCTAAAAATAACATTTTGTGTTAAATTATTTTTATTTTGTTATTTTATTTTATATCATTGTATTTTATATTATTTGTTTTAGATTTATTTTGTGGGTGTTGGACGATCGAAGTGTGCGCGGGAGATGCCTATTGGTGGCGATGAGGTTTGCAACCCATCACACCGCGCCTCCCGCGGGGCGAAAAGAGAAGGATGGAGTGCCGCATCAGTAAAAGTGTGACAGTCCATTCTCTCTGCTTACACTTTCGGGGAGACGGCGTGATGGTTAGTTAGTTAGTTAGTTAATTTGACAAATTAGCCTAATTATTATTATGCATATAGCATGAACTGCCTTTTTTATGAAGAATATCTTCAGCAAACAAGTGAAAAACAGTTGTAATTCATTCATTGTATGGAAATTTAAATTTTGCCTCTTCGGTGTCCGCCTTATGGCAATTCAAATTTTTTTTTTTTTAATTCCAGGGCTCAATGATGAATCAAAGATCGGACCAAAGTTGCCGATGCAGCGTGTAAAATAACTAATGTTTAAATGGAATGGGATCGGTCATAAAGCAAGGACAACGGGTGATAAGATCTTCTGGCCTGGAGTGGCGAAAGAGAAACAGCTACACAAATTCTGGCAGATCACAAGCAAGATGGTCTGATGACATTAAACGAGTGGCAGGAGGTCAATGGCGCAGAGCGGCGAGGGATACAGTTGTGGAAGTCGGGAAGGGAGGCTTTTGTAGTATTATCATCTATATTACTATTCCACGCCAACGGACTCGCAGTAGAAACTTACTTTATTGGCTCTGATGTGAATTTCATGGACAACAAAATCAAGAGTTTTGTTTCTTTAATATAATGAATGTTTTCTGCAAATGTGATATAATATTGTTTATTTGATCATTAAATTTCATATAAAATATTCAAAAAATTGTTTTTCTATTACATTAGTAATATGTATTCAAGTTTATAATTCATTGTATTTTTTGAATATATATTGGGTTTATTTATGTACTCGAATTTAGCAATAGCGAAGCGTTGCCGGGTCAGCTAGTACAAAATAAAAAAAAATTTCTGTGTCATATTCGGAGTGGTGTTAAAAAACTGTACGGTTTATACACATTTGTTATATTAGAAAAATATTAATAAGTTTATATTTGATAAAATAATCATATTAAAAAATTCAAATCATATATTTAAAAAATAATAATGAATTAAAATAATGTTTTTAATGACTTCTTCCACTTATGTCATTTTTTCGACAATGACAGGTTTCGCCAGGCTGGCTGAAATCGACATACAGGTTCCGTTCATATGTTTTTTTTATAAATTCATCTCGTATTGCATTTTATATTAAATCTAGCAATTTCAATGCATAGTTCACCAAGTTTTCAATCGGTCTTCGCCTTATGTGCCCGTACCATCTTAACTGTTTTTCCTTGACTTTTTCGATAAGTTTCAACAAGATTGGGAACTCTTTATTCTATCTCTTAGGGATACTCCTGCTGATAATCTTACCATGCGAATCACTACTTAATTACGACTTGTTGTAAAATTGATGGATCGTTGAGGGTAAAAATGAGTGTCGACAAGGGGTTGGCAGGAGATGAATCTCCTGGCTCCACAGCATAAGGGACTGGATTGGCTTAATAAGTGTCGAGGAACTATTTCAAACTGCCTGGGTCAGAGACGCCTAGTCTAGAGAGATACTCAACCTCAGGGGACCTGACATAATTCCGAAAGAAGAAGAAAAATATATACAACTGGGTAAAAACAATTTCGAGAAATAATCTTACCGAAGAATTTAGTTGGGTTGGGCGACCTTTGTAAGTGATGACGTACGGAGCCGAGACGTGGACACTGACAAAAGGTCTAGTTTACAGATTCAAGGTCGCCCAACGCGCCATGGAAAGAGCCATGCTTGGAATAACCTTGAGGGATAGATTTAGAAACGAATTTATTCGACAACAAACCTAGGTGACTGAGGTGGCTCTGAGGATTGGCGGGCTGAAGTGGCAATGGGCTGGCCATGTCTGTAGGAGAAAAAACGGCCGGTGTGGGAGACGGGTTCTGGAGTGGAGACCGCGTACAGGATTCCGCAGAGTTGGACGTCCCCCCTGCCCGCTGGACTGACGATCTGAAGAGGATTGCTGGACATGGAAGGATGAAAGCGGCATTGGATAGGGGACGGTGCCCAGCTTTAGAAGAGGCCTACATTCAGTAGTGGATGACAGACGTCTGATGTTGATGTTTATATCTTGAATCTTATTTTCGACAATAACACAAAGAAAAAACTTTAAATTTATATAACCTAAACCACAATACACTAACTCGTCATCCTAGATTAAATGTATATTAACAATGAGACTTGACATATTTTTGACAAATTATTTGAAGAGAATCTGTTTTAGCTGTTTTTAGAAAATTAGTTTCGAAAACAATAAAATTATTCAAGCCTTTCACCGCCCATTACCAGACCGGATTTCGTTTAATTAAGCTTAGCTGATGTTATATATTACACGTTCTTGTCTGGAATGGGGTATTACAAAATTCAGGAACGATGTAATCGGACTTAGTAGAAAATTGCACGAGAAGATTAAGGAGTGTTAGATTTGGAAACATGAATTGTTTTGGTATCATAAATTCGTAATTTATTCCAAGAATTAAATTGAGAATTTCCAACTTTCAATTCAAGGAAACTTGGGTAGGTACACATCAGAGACGTGTTTGTAAAACGCTTTATATATCTTCATAATATAATAGAAATTTTAATCATCACCTTGTTGAACAGGTGGTCTGTCTAATGTCGTCCTTCCATCGAAGTCGGGGACGTGGGGGGTTTCAGGTCACAGTCCTAGGACGTCAGCAACAGAGGCGTTTTGTCCTCCTATCGTCGAAGCTGCTAGCGACATTGAATATAAATATATAATTATATTTTTCGGTGTTCAGTTTATTGCTCTAGCTTAACTACAACTATTTTTAAAAATTCACTATAGTTTACAGTAAGAAGTTTTTTCACAGTCTAGTATTTAATCAGTCTGTTTTGGTACAAGATTTATTTGAAATGATGATCGTTAGAACATTTTGGTGGCTATTCAAATATTAAGGCGGAGTTTAACATTAACTGTCAAATAATTAATGAATATAAATGTAATATCTTAAAATACGTTAACCCATTGATAACAAAATCTAAGGCAAAACGTTTTTTAATGTTTCTTAAACAATTATGTAAAAAAATCTTCTATATACGCCATACTTTGTGTTGTTATGGTGGTTTATTTCTCTTTTTTATATAATACAACACTTATATTATAAAAATAAAATTACATAGAAAGATACATTTTAAAAAATATTATAAAATTGTTTACATGATCTGACAAATGTTTTAAAGATTTATTTTAACTTAACCAAATTAAATCTTTATAACATCTGTCAGATCATGTAAACAATTTTATAATATTTATAAAGATGTATCTTTAGTGAAGAAGGACTGTTTGTCCGAAACATGTCTATGTAATTTTAGTTGTTTAATATAAGTGTTGTATATACAAAGTATATAAAAAAGAAAAAGAGAAATAAATTATGTACAACCCCATATTAAAATACGAAAGATAACGTCTGTTTTCGAGAAATTTTATTCCATATGATATTTTTCGTCTTGTTATATAATTTATATTGCCTTAGCCAGACGAAACATGTTATTTCCATAAAATATAACAAAATTAAAAGAAAATAGAACATTTTATATTTCAACACATGTATTTCAACACAAACTATGCGATAAAAAAAATCTTCGATATTTTAGATCACTTTATTTAGAGTAAAGAGATATTTTTTTGGTATTATCATTTGCCAAAAAAATTAAATATCCACCCGCCGCTACTAGAGAAAAGTTTAATCGTTTTTTATATAAAATATTTTAGTTGCGACGAGTTTCTTTGTAATTTAACTATTATGACCATTACATAACTTATAAAGTTGGCAATTTTCAAGGTTCTTCGGGCTGAAAGCCGTCATAGTTGGATAATATTATGTACGTGTGTTACAGAGTCCAAAAGGAGTCATAAATCGTACTTAATGTTCGTTTTTTATGCTCTCAATAGAAATCCACTGTGTCTAAGAATCTAAAGAAGATTTTACTCGTAGGTTTGCCTATTTTTTGCTTTTTATCATTTTATAGAATTAATAATATTTTTAATAAAATATGTAATATTAATTTGTTTTAAACGTGATGATTTTTGATTGTTTTTTTTATTTGGACAAAAAAAATGGTTCTTGAAATATCACATCACATATTGTTACTCAAACTAAAGTAAAATAAGTGATTCGGTGGATAAATAAAAAAATGATACGGTTACAAGCTATCATATGTGTTCTATTTTGGAAGTTAATATAATAATACGAATAAAATCAGTTTATTAACTCAAAATACATTACAAACAGCACAATGTTTAAGGCATCTTTTGAGTACATAATATCATACATAATCATCACACACACACAGTTGCACAACCCCCGAGCTATGAAGTGATGGTTTCTCGTACTGTGTCGTAATCTTTGAGAATTAAAAGTGTGTGTTTACTTATGTTGACTCTTATATCGTTATTAGTTATCAACAGCGCGATGTTTTGGTTTTATTTACAAACAACATTTTCAATGTACGAGTAAAACTCGTATATTTTTATTTGTTTTCTTAAACTCAAAATGAAACAAAAAATGTCTGAATATTTTTATAAGATAAAAAATGTAAAACATTTCACCACAAAATACAATTTATTCGATATATTTATGTATTTTATGTGAAGAGTAATTTTTATTATTTAAAAAAAAAATACTAATTCCAAGGATTTAAATCAATGATATTTGAATTTATGTTTACAATCTTCAATGTGAGCAGAAAATAGCTAATTATTATGAAGAAGGAATCTGGTCGTGTCCAGGCTTGAATCCAAGTCCCCTGGATCAGGAGCCAAGCGTTCTATCCCCTAGACCACCACCCGATTAATTTAATTGTATACAAGAGCGTTCCGATGTTTCAAATTCTCGCCGGCCTTTAAGCGTTAAACCATCGTTCAAGAAACAATAAATTATTTTGTACGCATTAAATAACAACAATAATTTGTATCGGTGTCTTCAGTATAATTACAAACGTGTGCTATAGCGCTTTTGTTCAGTGATAAATTCTGTTTACATGCAGAATAATTATGATAGCAATTCGGTTCACAAAGAAAATTAATCTCAAAGTGAACAGAATAAAGGCAAGCTTAATGAGAATACGTAATGCGCATTTTTAATTACAAATTTTCCAGAGGTCAGGAGATGCCTCGCTCTCAGATTACTCCAAGTCCAACATCTTACAGGGGAGTGCAATTAATTCTCTGCAGCGAGAAGCCCGACCGGAAATGCGGTGAAACGGATGTAATGCACTTTACCCTTCTCCCACCCCTTTAAATGGTGAATTTTTTAAAAACTTTTTAGATTAGAAATTTCACAGTTTATTAAGATGTTGAATTTTTAATATGAAGCAAATTAACATATTGTATTATATAACATAGCATATAAACAGACAAAGACCTTCGTGGCCGAGCGGTAAGTTCATTGACTGCCACCCCGAAGGTTCCGGGTTCGATTCCCGACAAGGGCAGTATGATTGTCACACTGTCTTTGGTCTGGTGTAGAATTCACGTGACAATAAAATGGCGATAGATTAGCTACCTAACACATGTCACGAGAATCACTATGATAGCTATAATACCGATTTGATTTACATCGATTTGGCTCATTCTGTCTAGAGTTATAGGGCGATTCAACAAAATAATATTAATAATATGTAATAAACTATGGATATTAACGATGTTATGTAATCGATCAAAAACCATTTCTTGTAAAGATTTTTGAGATACTAACAGAAACCATATTTTGACGACCTTGTACGTTACAATAACCAATACCTTAACGAGCTCATATGTTATAATGACTAATATTTGACGAGCTCATACGTTACATTAACCAACATTTTGATGAGCTCATACGATACAATAACCAAATCTTTGACCAGCTCATACGTTACAATATCCAAATTTTTTACGAGCTCATACGTTACAACCAACATTTTGACGACCTTCGTGGGAGAGTAGCAACAGATATGACTGCCGCATCGAAGATCCCGGGTTCGATTCCCGACGATATGATTCTCACACTGTCATTGGTTTGAATATATTTTTTAAGCTAAAATAATTTAAGGAAAGTTATATTATATGTCAGTGTATGATTTCTCGAGTCTAATAATTATAATCTATTTCGTTAAATATATTACAATCTGTATTGAGAGAAGGGATTGAACAGACAACAAAGTGAGAGAATGGTGCACTTAATGTTATCATCTCAAACAAAAACCTATCCACAAAAGCTAGTGCAATTGAACCAATGGAAGTAGAATGAATGCTGTAAAAATGAGATCTCTTAGACGAGTATGTGGAAAACTACGTATGATAGAGTGTTAAATGAAAATGTAAGAAGTGAATGCGGTGCGAATTAAGTGTTATGAACAAAATAATGAGAGGATCATTTAGGTGGTTTGGACATATGGAAAGAATAAATGTAGAAAAAAAAGGTAAAAAATGTTATGTTAATGATGTAAATGGAACTTCAAATAGAGGAAGACCGAGGAAAACGGGGCACGATCAAATAAATTTAATATCGACGTGCGTGGCACAATGTATGAATGTTGAGGAAGAAAGAGAAGTATGTCAGGAATAAATAGTGTGGCGGTTCATTCTTTCTATCTAGCCTTCGGGAGACGGTGTGATGTTTAGTTAGTTAGTATATTTGATAAATGTATCGGGAAATAATATTATTACTAAAACTAAAACTTTGTGAAGGTAGCCCAAATGTTTGAAATAATATATTATATATATGATTTTTTGTTACTTAATGAAGGGGGCAAATGTTTTATTTTTTAATTTATTTTAAAAAAAATTAGGTTAAATGAAGATTGTTATTTTTAATCAAAATAAAATAACTCTTTTCGTAGAGTAGGTCAAAGAATTAGAAGCAAAAGTGTGTGTGGGAAGAATTTAATCGCGCAGATAAACAAGATATTTGTATTAAATCGGGAAACATAATCCTAAAATTGAAATATAAAAAAAAGTAAAAAAACACGTATTCACCAAAAAGTGAAATCGTACAAATTTGGTTATTGAAAAAACATCACTCCACAAATTGTTTTTTCTCATTTCGAAAAATGCGGAATACTTGAAAGCCGCAAACAGCCGAATCCCGGATTATTGTTACCGGAATATTCCGAAGAGGCAGGAGAAAAAAAACAAAATTTCCCGTTCGTCTTTTTTTCCTTTTTTTCTTCCATCGCGCTTCGTTCGCCACAAACTTCACCCCCGGGGCGTGTGAGTTCGATATGAAAACGACAGAAAAAGCCTTTAAACACAGAATATGGGTGGAGATATTCCACTTGATATATTGAAAGAATCCGCTGTAACCCCCGTACAACTGTGGGGAATGTACAGTTAGCTGCATAACTATTGTTTAACATGTTTTTATTTAAATCTAAAATACTTATATTTTAAATATATTATGCCTTTATATAAAAGTGTGATGGAATAACATACTGAATTACAATATAAAACATTAATAGGCCACGCGAGGAGCTGGAGAAATCGACGTGCGTGCATGACACTGTATATGAATGTCGAGAAATTCACGAATGGCACGTTTCACCTGTCTAAAGGCAGTATTAAATGGGCATTATTAAACTTTTTTTTCTCAAAATTTAAAAAGCTTTATGAAATGCATATTTAGATAGCCTTTATAGACCCCCATTTCTTTTTTATTAACATGGCCCCCTTGCAGGTCGGAATCGACCCCTGGGGGTTGATAGAGACCACTTTGAGAATGACTAGTCTAAAAGTTGTATGTATGTCCATGATATCGAAACCTAATGGCAAAATATAACATATGTAATTCAGTGGAGTGAAACAAAATCAAAAAATCATAATTACGTAATACATAATAATTCAGAGATTCTTTGTATATTTTTATTGTTCATTATAACTTGTAATCTACTTTGGGAATTCAAAAAAACATTATTTCAACCACTTTTTAATAAATAAAAAATATTAAAATTAAAATACACTTAACAAATAACCCAACTTAATTTTTAATTTTGAATTTTTGTATCGAATTTTAAATGCGTTTTTATTAGTCTTTCATTGTTTAGTTTCTGTTATATTTTTACACCTGAAGACGGAGATATCCTCCGAAACATGTCGTGAATTTTAATATTTTTTTATTAAAAAGTGGTTTAAGCAATGTTTTTCAATTCCCAAAGTAGATTACTATGGAGTTTCACAGTGTTAATGCCTTAACATTCAATAAGTTGATTATAACTTGTTTTTACATTAAAAAATCTGCTTAAAAACTTTAAAACTAAAGCTAAAAGCTAGCTATAATGTTGTAAAATATGATCAGGAAAAGTAAATAAAAACTGTTATTGTGGAACATCGTTGATTGAGATAAAATTGAGCTGAAGATAATGACGTAATTCTTAAACCTAAAACGTTTTTGATTACTTTAACTTAAAATACTTACAACTTCACGTTGATTGATTACTTATCACAACGTTTGCGCTTCCTCTAAAACTTGATGTAATAATTACTTTCATAATATTATATTCGGTGATTTAAGGGATGGAAATATGATGCTGATTATATTAATTCCTCCCAGTTTAGTTAAATTTAGCGAGTCATTCTCTTCTTAGTAAAATACAAAATAATATGTGTGTTGATTTTAAAAACAAAATCTTTCAAAAACATTTGATAATTCCTTAGAAGGGCGAAACATGTCATTCCCATAAAATATTATAAAAATTCAAGAAAATCTCTTACACTTTTTGAAATCATTAAATTTGTCAGTTGATAAAATCTACAATGTATGTTCTGTGGTATCATCAGGGCTTCTTCGAAATGAATCCGGTGCTATGCAACAGAGACCTACCCATCGAATTATGAATGAGAATAGTTCAATGTTACATGCTTCCCCTCTTTTATAACCGTATGGAAACTTTGGCAAAAACTTCCACCAAAAAGCTAGAAACACTTTAAATGTAACTATATCGTAATATGTTTAACATATCAGGGACAAAGTCACTTATGAAAAAGTACTGCAAATAAACAAAGAAAAACAAAGCATATTGACTATAATAAAGCGCAAAAGCGCAGTAAACTGGAATACTTATGACACGTTATGAGGCTGCAATTTCAGTTTTTCCAAGGTAAAATTGAAGAAAAACGAAGTGTCGGGAATTGAAAAAAATTATGGTCAGTAACATTTGAGAATGGGTCAGTTGCAGCAAAATATCCTTATTGGATATTTCCATGTATCCAAGAGAGTGGAATAAAAATAATACGAAAAAGATGCATCATCGACATTAGCTCAACAGCCCATAGGTGTTCATTGGCTGAATCCAGGAACTTCCTTAGAATACAGAAATTTTATCAAAAATGAAAAACAATTAAAATGTATTTAAAAAAAAGACTGTTTCGATAGCTCGCTTCCATCTTCTGTTACCTATATCAATTTTTGCAAGGCTTATATAGAAAATGAAAATGGTGGGGGTTAATGTTTAATGATTCTGTATAATCCAATAGCGTTAAAAGTTTCGAACATTATTAGTAAAATTAAATAAGTTTTCAATTACATAAGTGGATTTTAATTATACATACATTTTAAAGAGATTTTTTAACATTTTTTTTACTTTCATTATTTGCAATGAACTTCTACCATAAATTTTTAAATAACGAAATTATTTATTTACAGAATTTTTATTCAAAGTTAAAATAATTTTAATCTGCTTTTTAAAAAAATCCGTTGGATATTTATAAAGTTGAGTGTACAAGTAGAAAATGTACGTTAACCTGTCTTCTACAGGCAGAGACAAATCATTCATACATTTTATGGTAAAGGCAGAGCGGTTATTATCTCAACAAGTTAGAAAACCCTACTTTACCTTGTAGACCCGACTTTAAGTTTCCTTGTTTTAAGATAAAATCTTGCTACGTTTCTAACTCACTTAACGCATTTCCCGGAATACGAAGTTGTCTATTGCGATGTCGTTATAAGGTTAACTGAGCAAACTTTGATCATATCAGCTACAATACGTTTATTTGTAAATGCATTAAATTGTTTTAGTTTAACGGAACTTTGATATAAACTATAAAAATAAAAATTCAAATACAGTATGCCAGTTTAAGTGAATATTTAAATTATTCTACAGCTATATTAGTGAAAGTACGTTCAAAGCTTCTTCTACAGCGCCCTTGAGATGAGCAATTCATAAAAATGGCGCTTTATAAATTATCCAATTTATTATTGTTATTATTATTAAAGGGCAAATACTCTTGATTTTGGAGAGTATCTTGTCTTCCTAATGTCGAACCATCTCTCATGCGTTTTTGGTAGTATACTATATACAATATATTATTTTGCCTGTTCTCAATAGATGCCTTTTTTGTAGCTTAATTTAATGATGTATATGTATAACGCGAGTTCGAGTCCCGTTACGGAATTAAACAAACTAAAGTTTGAAGAACGAGGACATTGAAATGACACGTTTTGTGTTAGTAATACTTGGTGGTTATTTTCATAACCAATATTTTTATTCTCAGAATATTTAAGAGCTATGAGGTTTTTTCTTTCATATCAAAGTTATTATCTTCGTTTATACGTAAAAAAATATCTTTAAATTTACTATTTATTATTTATTTCAAAAACGAAATTACAAAAATGCATATTTTATAACACTCATATTGAAAATACCGTTTGAAATATTTATTTATTTATTTTTATTTTTTGTATGCAAATACACGAAGAAAAAAAATTGTAAGGCCAAATATGTAATACATATATAAATTTTTTCATAAAATTTTAAATTAATAAAAACAGCGATACAAACAATCAATCGGAATTTGTGAAATCTGCCAATAGTTGCAAATTAGAAACAAGAGAGATGTCATTAATTTTTCAAATATTATATATACTAAACTTGCGTATGAAGCACTTAATTTGTGGTGTGACATTATTAACTAACTAACTAACTAGCCATCACGCCATTTCCCCGGAGGGGTAGGCAGAGAGAATGGATCGCCACAATGATCTGTTCTGGCATACCTCTCGGGCTTCCTCTACATTCATACATCGTACCATACACGCACGTCGATTATTCCGACTTCGAATGTGGCCGCCTTTTAGTAATTGATTAATTTGGTCATGCCATGTTTTCCTCGGTCATCCTCGGCTTCTTTTTCCACTCACGCTGCTTGTGTACAACTGAAAATATTTGTATTACTAAATCACTTCTTGTAACTGTGGCATATTCGGTACTTCATAGCGCTTTGAGCGTAATTGGTAGAATAAACAGGAATGTGAAATATATTCATCAATGTTACAAATATATGCCTAATTTCACATGTCAGTTTCAATGTTCCATCTATGAAGATTTTGATTACATAAAATTTGTCTTACATGGTCATAAAGAAAAAGGTGGAATGGGGAATGTTGTAATTACATAAAGCGTGCGCTTAACCCAACCAATGACAGGTCATAAGTCCTGTAAATACCTTGATCAACCATATTCAGTTTCCAATTTGCATCTTCGTCTCTATTGAGATACAATTAAATCATGAATTGATAACCCACGGTGGGTGAACCCACCGTGGGTTATCACCACGGTGGGTGAAATCCAGTATTCGTATACAAGTATAAGTATACATTCACAAAAAAAATTATATTCATCAACGTTAAAAAAATAATTATCAAATCAAATAACGTAAAACCAATATGTAAAATGCGTTTGATGGATTAATTTGTTGGTTTACCAACATTTTCTAAGGCAACAGGCAAAACTGGGAAAATATCCATTTACTTTTAAATAGCCCACGAAAACATACCTGATACTATTATTTATTTACCGCATTACGTAAAACTAATACTGTTCTCCCATGGAAGGTACAAGGTATTCATGTTCGGCATAATAAATAATGTGCTCTCGTGCCAGCCAGTCATAATTGTTCCACACAACCCGCCGTGCCGTGAAAATGAGCCTAACGAATGAATTAAATATTTTACGTTCTCGATAAATTGTTTGATGAATCGTACAGTTTGAAATACTCTAATTAAAATTACGAACGAAACGGTACTTCGTAATAAAACATTGAACCATTTTGTCCGAAAATACCACTACCCTATTAACCGTCGCGTTGCCATGTGGTAAATTGAGTTTCCACTGCCAATTTAAAGTTGATTTTCTTAAAACCTATGGACCCTAATATTATAAAAAAAATTGTAATCCTCCATTGAAGTGTTCTCAATATTTCGTAATAAAAAAAAAGCAAAAAATTACTTCCTTCATCCCAAAAAAAAATATTTTCTAAGACTGCCCTCACCTTCATTCGTGTTAAGGTAGAATTTGTTTTGCTAATATTTACAACTTTATCAAAAGTGACAAATACTTACTCGCTGTTGAACGTATTATAAATTATATCTTTGGCTTTTTCAATATGTACGTAATAATACCGACTGTAGACGGAAACGCAGGACGTAACTTAATAATATCAGAACTGTGAAAATATTAACACTTTACCAAAAGGGACAAATATTAATACGTACTCGTTGTCTTGAACGTACTATACATTTTGCCTAGGTGCCTTTATCTTCGCCCCGCCGGCCGCGGGCCGCAGACAAGTTTATTCCTGATTTTTAGTCTTTCGTATGCTATGACGCATTACATATCAGAAATCGCATGGTTCCAGAAAAAAATTAATAATGATATGTTTTTCAAATAATCCATGTATGTTATAGATATCGATCTATTCCTAATGAAATTCCCTACAAGATGACATAAATTAAATTTTGATTCATCTAGTCATATGCTTGATATTTAGATAAAGTTAGCGGTAAACTGAACTTACCACATGGGAGCAAGAGTTTTGTTTTGAACACGGTACGTTAAGGGTTAAACTTAAAATCTAATATGTTCAGTTATGAATTTAAATAATTTGAGATTTGATGGAACACATAAAACGTATATATCAATTAACTATGATTTTATCTAATAATCAAATGATTTTTAAATAATAATTAAATAAAACGATTAATTGTATCTCAATTGAGACGAAGATGTTTTTCTGTGAACAGAATGTGGAAAATAACGGACTTATGACATGTCATTGGTTGGGTTGAGCGATCGCTTTATGTTTAACAACCTTCCCCATTCCGCCCTTCTTATGACCACCACATCTGACAAATTTTGGAACTAAACATAAAGCGATCGCTCAACCCAACCAATGACAGGTCATAAGTCCTGTAAGCGCCTCGACCACCACATTCTGTTCCCAGAAAAACAATTTACATCTTCGTCTCTATTGAGATAAAATTAATCCTTATAAAAAAAAAATTATCCGCAATGGGTAAAATCCAGTATTTGTCTACAACAATTTGTAAACATTCAAAATGTTAAATAAAACGATGTTTTTTTAACTACTTCCACTTTTGTCTTTATTTCGACATCGACCGATTTCACCAGGCTCGCTGGCATCGACAGACTGGTGACACTATTGTGAACTTAGTCCTTTATATACCTCAGGGGTCAGGGGTGGTTAACATGATTCTATACAAAAATTATATTCAAATATTTATGTAAAATTTACTGAATTTAAATATTGGTACTACAGGTATTCAAGAAGATATATTCAATACAATGGATTTAAAATTTGATTATCGCTTACATATTCAGATATATAGTTTAAAAATGTATTTTTTTTTTATTCAAACGTTCATATATAACGTTTGAAATAAAATGGTAATTTTGTTTTTATAAATAAATAATTGAAGATTATTTCAGTATACAATCATGTTAACCACCCCTTATCTGTATGTATATAAAGGATGCAGTTTACAATAGTGTCACCAGTCTGTCGATGCCAGCGAGACTGGCGAAACCGGTCGCAGTCGAAATAAAGGCGAAATTGGAAGTTTTTAAAAATCATCGTTTTATTTAATTATTGTGATTTTATATCCTTTCAAGTAGTACCGGCAATAATGCACATTTGACGTCGTTTTTTTCATTGTTAAAAAAACCCTCAAAAAATCGATTACTAAGACTTTATTTAGCTGGAAACCTGTGACAGACCGATAATGACATATAACATTAAAACTAAGCTACAATAGTTCGCAATAAATCAGTTCTCAGAACCATAGAGATGAAAACCCTCAGAAAAATAACGAAAGGACTCTAAGCGGCAGAATAATAAACACAACGATCAGAGAAATGTGTGATATCCAGTATGTTGACAGACGGGGAAGACAAAAAAATATATATTGGAAAGAACACATGAAAAGGATGTACGACCAAATACTACTACATCTTGCCTTACACGATAAACCGGAGAGGAAAAGGATGCCTGGAAGACTACCCAATAGATGGAAACTGGAACTAGAAGTCCACATCGCAAGAGGCGGCAAACTCTGCACAAACAGGGTCTTCCGACTACTATAAGATGAAGAAAAAGTGTTTAGCTGCAACCACAATTTTTGTTTTATTTTACCTGTAGTTTTTAATCGATTCCAATGTGTTTTGATCGTTAGAGAGAAAAAAAGTCACAAGGAGCTAAATTTGGTGAATACGGAGAATATTGCAGTACATTTGTTCATGTTTTTGGTCAAAATTAACGGAGTAAGCTTTGAAACGTGAGTCGGTGTATTGTTGTGATGCAGTTGTTGATCAGACCCATAATTCTAATTTCATACAATGGATATTTTCACGAAATTGTAGTAAAACTTCAAGTAACTCGTTATACTTTTAATCGACCGTATGACCTAATTTTTACCCATAAATCAAAGAATACCAATTCGTATTATTTTTTGTGATCAAATATAGAATATCTGTCAAGTTATTATATTTCAATTGCCTCGTTAGCGGTAACATTTCAACGATGTTGTATAAAAAAGCGTTTCAAGTGAACACTTTCTAACTTTTTAAAGTTTCTATAAAAAAAAATTATGTTCACTCAAAACATGATTTAATTTGAACACAAAATAAATCTTTGATGAAGTTAAACTAAAAAGCGTAAGTACTTTGGAATGCTAATAACAATTTAATCTATTTATGTTTATATTTTCTCATATTTCAACCCCGAGTGCAAGAAATTACCCACTAACGGTATTTCAACCATTATGTATTTAATTTAAAAAATATATTCTGAGAACATACTCGTATTAATCCGCCCTATTAATCAAATAATTATTCTGTCTAATTTTAAATTCCACACCTTAAATCTATAGTTCTTGAATTATATTTACGTTTTTTTTTTTTTTTTTAAAAAAGACTGACATCAAAGATTTAAATCAATGATATTAGAATTGATTTTACAATCTTCAATATGAGCAGAAAATAGTTCATTATTATGAAGAAGGAATCTGGTCGTGTCCAGGTTCGAACCCAAGTCCCCTAGATTAGGAGTCAAGCGTTCTATCCCCTAGACCACCACCCGATTTTAATTTTTAGTTTATGGTATATCGTTCTCGGGATGATGTAGGTTTAATATTATAACTTCAAAACATGTCAAGATAAATAAATTTGAATTAAAAATAAACATAAAATAAAAAAATTAATTAATAATACAAATAATTAATGAAGTCAAAAAAACGAGAAAAATATTTATATTTTGAAAATAATTAAATTTCTAATATTTAATTATACCCCAAAAAAGATGCCACTAACGACATAATTCCAGTCGGGGGAAGGAAATGGATGAAAATCGCAAGGGATATAGAAAAATGGAGTACGTTCGAAAAGGCCTACACCCAGCAGTGGAGAGATGTCTTATTAAGAAGAAGAAGACGAGAATATATAGTGTAGTATCATATAATGGTATAAAATGCAACAAATACAAAATATCGTCACTGTTGAAATAAAGACAAAACGTATATTAGTTACGAGTATTAAAAAAATCGTTTTATTTCATTATTATTGAGAACTGTAGTTTTCGATGTATATTTTTTTATCCCATATTAATTATAATGAAAACTGGGAGAGAATATCTGTGCCAGTACTGTTAGCTAAGCCCACATAATTTATTAAATATCAATTATAACACGACCTTGGAGTTATGAACAAACATCATAAATTACTCTGTTGGTATAATTTATACGTGAGTCTGGAGGTACGTTCATGAATTTATTAGTACTCTATCTCGAATGGTTGATCTTAAGATAATGAATTTTCTGTCACCTAGTGTCACGTGTCTGCTCTGTAATATTTGGTGTGAGTTATCTAATGTAGTTTCCTGTATACTTGAAATGTTCGATATACACAAAATTTGTGTTAGATTATAACTAACTAACTAAATATCCAACACGACATTACCCCGGAGGGGTAGGCAGAGAGGATGGATCGCCACATTGTTCTATCCTGACATAATTCTCGCGCCTCTTCTAAATACACATCGTAACATGCACGCTCGTCGATTGTTCCTACTTCAAACATGGCCGCCTTTCAGAAATTGATTAATTTGGTCATGCCATGTATTCCATGGCCTTCCTCGACTTCTTTTCCCATTCACACTAATTGTATATATTTTTTCAACCATTCTTCTCTTATCCATTCGTTCCATATATCCAAACCATCTTAGTGACCCTTTCTTAATTTTATTTATCACGCATTCATCCGCCTTACATTCCTTTCTTACTTCATCATTAGACATTCTTCTTAGTGACCTCATTTCTACGGCATTTATCCTACTTTCATCGTTCTTCTGCCAACTCTTATATATAACAAAAAATAATTTAACTATGTTTTCAAACTACTTCCACTTTTTCCTTTATTTCGATACCGACGCTGGACGACCAGTCGTTGTCAAAATAAAGACAAAAATGGAAATACTTATTAAAAACATTGTTTTATTTAATTATTATTCAAGACGAACTCACAGCAAGAGATTTTATTAAAATAATAAGATTATAACCATCGAAGTTTATTAAAAAAAATTATATATTGGCGAACGGCAAAGCATTTCACTGCTATAAAATATAAAAAAAAACTTTTAGAAAACATACGTTTTTATCAAAATTGTATATTTAATATAAAGTTTTTCATCAATGTTCAATAAATATAATAATAAGTTTAGAAAATTCAAAATACAGATTTCTTTCAATTAAAACGTTCGTAATAATCGTTTTCCCTCCTTCTTTTTCTTATATTTTGTCCCATTAACTTGGGGTTCGGCTTATCTAATATGATGTCTCTAGGACTCTCTGCCATGGGTGGCTTCTGTTGGGACCTGTCTCTTTTTAATTTCCAGTTGACAAGTCCCAGTCATTTCACATAATTTGATTCACTAGTCCAGCTCCTTTATCCTTTTTGTTACCTAACCGGTTTCTCGTAATATAATCGTCTGAACATCTATCGCCCAATGGCGGACCAAACAATAGTGGCGAGCACTTGCAACCGGTCGTTATATAGCTTCTTCTCCTTCTTCTTCTTCCTTGTTGTAGACCGAAGTGGTCTGTTTTCCAGAGTGTTGCTCCTCCTGTGAGATAGACTCCCAGCTGTCCTTCCATATTTTAGGAGGTTTCCAAGAGGACGAGTCCCACGAGGCTGATTAAGAAATGCAATATAGGGGAGTCTAGTGGTGTCCATTTTTTGAACATCACCGTACCAGTCCCTTTTTCGCTGTCTGCTCCATCTTATAATATCCTCAACCTCACATATCTATATTATTCTGGTGTTCCTTACGCGATCTCTCAGTGTCTTGCCTGATATCGTTCTCAGTGTCTTCATCTCGGAAGTAGCAACTCGTTATATAGCACTATTAATTAACTTTTGAAGTAATAAATACGGTGTTATAATTAATAAAAAGTATTCCACAGTTTTAACTTCATGTTATTAAAAATAAACTGTGACTTTATACATATGTATAGTCTACATATAACAGTTGAAACAAGTTTTGGAAAGTATACGTTAACGATTTGAATACAATATTACTAGTTTCATTTTATTAGGACATCTTCATCTGAATTTCTGTCTAGTTTACATAATTCATTTCTTATTTTTAGTTTACGTAAAATATTTGAAGGTAAATAATTACGGAATAAAAGGCGAAACTATTCCACAAGATGTAAAATTAATTAAGTACAATAAAAAACATAAATGTTAATTTGTTTGAATATATATGTATTATGATTTTATAAAGTAATTGTTTCATTAATGAGTTATAATACTTATTCCATTATTATCTCTAAGAGTTCTGCTGGCAATATCCTGTCATAATATGAAAATTATGAATCACTTTTCGGGTATACTCTATCACATAAATGAACCATTTGCCCATAAAGACACCATTGTGAAATTTGAATTTCGGCGTACATAATGTTGAGCTGGGAGCACGGGATACAAAATGTGGTATACGTGAATTCGAGGGATGAATGTAGGTTAGGTTAGGTGGATATGAAGGAGATGGGGTGTGTAATGAAGTTTAGATTAAAATTAATTGATAGCATCAGAGGCCGTGTGTAATACGAGCAGTTGATAACGTGTGTATGTTGGTTAACCCTCACTATCCCATGACGGATTTTCTCCCTTAGTACCAATTTTAAATAAACGAATTATTCTGTATCATGATCATTAATTATCATCATTTTATACATTAAATTATATTTGAATCACGGTGGTTTAGAAGATAAACAGTGTCTCCTGATACTGGGGATTTGGGTTCAAGCCTGGACATTATCTGATTCCTTCTTCATAATAATGAGTTAGTTTCTGCTCATATTAAAGATTCCAAAATAAATTATAATCATCATCATCATGTGATTGAGAATCTGATTAGATCTCTGAGATTGGGGATCTGTATTGGATCTGAGGATACTAGGGATTTGGGTTCAAGACTGGACATTATCGGAATCATTTTTTAAGAATAATGAGTTACTTTCTGCTCATATTAAAGATTCCAAAATAAATTCTAATACCATTGATTTAAATCCACGGTGTTCGTGCTTCTTGACAACCTGGTAATGTTTTTTAGAACAGTTTTTCAATTAAATACTTGCTTGAATATTCCACATATCAGAGTACTCGCCGAATTCTAAGTTCTTATATTGCTCGTAAAAAAATCAAATCTTTCATTGAATCTACATTAGAATTTACTATGATAAACGGGCATCGAATTTGAGATTATTTAAAATTGTTTCTTTAATAGTTGGTTATTAATTTCTTAAACAGTGATGTAGATATCCATAATAACTATTAAATAATGATAAAAACATATGTTTTATAGAAGTATTATTATATTTCATTCCATTGGAACGACACATTTCACCTTGCTAAATAATTATCAAATCTCTAATCACATTTGATAATGTCTACGCGAAACAAAACAGTCATTCCCATTGAATTTAACAAAACTTCTACAAAATTGTGGTTTATATATATATGAAATATATCTTCTTCTTAAAGTGCCCTGTCAGGTCCCCTCGATGTTGGCGATCACTCTGATAAACTCTTCCCTACCCTGCACTGTCCGGAATAGCTCCTCCACAGTTCCGATTCCCGTCCATTCCCTCACATCACGCAGCCAAGAGATCTGCCTTCTCCCTGCCCCCTGTGGCCCTCTATTTTTCCCTTCAAAATTAGATGCAGCAGGCGATATTTTTCTCCTCGTAGAACGTGACCCAGATACGAAATCTTTCGGACTATGATCAATGTCAGCAGCTCTCAGACTTCTGTGTTCGTCACTCTGTCTGTCCATGGGATCCTGAACATTCTTCGGAGAAGCCACATTTCAAATGCCTCTAACCGGTTCATTGTATTGAATTTAAATGTCCATGTCTCAAACCCATATAACAGAACAGACCACACATAACACCGTAACATCCTCTGTCTTAGTTTTAAGTTGACAATGAAATATATAAAAAATGAAACCCATCAAAAACGTGTATAATATTCTTAAATTCAAGTTACCTGTATTGTGTTAGGTGTGTTAATGTATAACAAATGTATTTACTATTTAAGTAGGCATAGTTTGTACTGTCACTTCGTTGAATGATAGAAAAAGGTTAAGTAAGATGCACGCTGAAGGGACTTACCCGAGACATGGGTGAAAATGATTGACAACCAAAATCCCGGGTAACTGGGGGACTGTGTGGCAGAGGTTAAAACAGAAATTCTCTCCACACTATTTCGGAATACAAAGCGCGTTAGCGTGCTGTCAGGGGTGTCTACTGGGTAATCAAGAAATAATTAAATCGCGTAATAAATATTATTACTAAATAAACTGATTTTGAAATTGCTTAACAATAATTAATTTAATTTTGCTTCGCTCTTTATATTTGATTGAAGTAAATACTAACCTGTTCATCATCAGTAATTTCAAATTTAATCTCATTTGAATAATTTAAAATACAACGTATAATGCAATAGTTCATTACTTATTTATTCGCACTAATTTACTGGAGTAAATAGAGCGCTTTAAGTTGTCATGGGCCTATCTAAAGAAGCTAAGATGGCAGTGCATAATGCTGTTCTTATGTTTGGAAGTGAAAGATGGAACTGACAAAAGAATAATGAAAGTAGAATAAATGCAGTAGAAATGAGATCTATATGTAAATAATAAATAATAAATGATAAAGTGTCAAATGCAAATATAAGAAATGAGTGCTGTGCGAATGGAAGTGTTTTAAACAAAACAATGAGATGGTTGGGACACATGGAAAGAATTAATGAACACAGAATGGTGTAGAAGGCATATGTCAATGACGTGAATGGATCTAGATATAGATGAAGGCCGAGGAAAACGTGACACGATCAAATAAATCAAATATTAAATGTAGGTCAGGTGAGTCTGAGAAATCGACGTTCGTGCATGACACGATGTATGAATGCAGAGGAACCGAGAGAAGTTTGCCGGGACAGAACAGTGTGCCGGTCCATTCTTTCTGACTATCCCATTATTACTAATTAAATGAAATGTATTTAAAAATAAAATAACTAAAGAAAAAATACGGTATTGTTTACTCCATTTCCTTGTCTTAAGAATCTTAAACAAATCTATTACGAGAAGGTTTAAAATCCTAATAATTAAAATGGCAATGAAATGCTTTAGTTAGGCGAAACATTTCATTCATATAAATTATAATGAATCTTCTAGAAACAGACTTTTTCGTTCGTTTTCATTGATTAATGTGGTTTAAAACTCTCTTCATGGTGCTAAAATCATCCTTTACGTACGATGCTGGTCCCTGGGTATCCAGTTAAAAACGTAAGTTTTAAATTGAAACAAAGTAATAACGACATAGTTAAGTATTACATATAATAATAAAAATGATATATCCTGAATTAATGCACGGGCGACAATCGCGACAAGAATGAACTCGCGCGACGCTGGTCACTCAGTATTCATCATCGTGTAGCGGACTGATAAAACGAACTAATCTGAATTTAGTATTTATAATGAGTAAAAAATAGATACGCGATTTTTTATTCTACTTTATTTTTTAACTATTATAAAAAAAATAAAACGAATGAATATAAAAAAATTCTAGATTTTTTATACGTGCAAGTATTTATGTAAATAAACTTAATGTACGTAATTCGTTTAACAGATTCTTGTTTATAAAGGTATTTTACTGCGTTTTATATCGTCCCCCCTTAAATGGGTATTTCACAAAGTGGAATGTATTTTTAAGTCAGTGAAAAATGGTGAATTAAGAATTTAAGCCTCATTTTATACCCCACCTTAAATATCCCTCGCTGGGATTAAAATCCAAACCCCTTAGTAAAACGTAGCATTTTTTTTATCTTTGTATATAGTCGTGGTTTTCAAGAAAAATACAAATAGTCCATTCAATGTAAAATTTTATGGTTGTGTATTTTTCATTTAAACATAGGAAAGTCGTGTATAGTCTGAAAAATGTGTGTGAATATTGTTTTTTTTCGTCTGTCGAAACAGCTGTTTCAACAACCAATGTTGACATCATCAGGCAATACACGAATCAGGTGTCGCTATAATTTCACAAAAATGAAATTCTTAAAATGTGAAATTATAATAGTGTTCCAAACTAAACAGTTAAAAATGTTGAAGCATTATAGTGTTTCCGCCAATACTAACTAACTAACCATCACACCGTTTCCCCAAAGGGGTAGGTAAGGAGCCACGTCGTTCTGTCATACCGTTCTGTCCTGACATACCTCTCTAGATTCCTCCACATTCATACATTATAACATGCACGTTCGTCGATTTTTTTTGACTTCGAATGTGGCCGTCTTTCAGTATTTTATTAATTTGGTCCTGCCATGCTTTATACTTGGTCTTCCACGACTTATCTTTCCACTCACACTGATTGTTTACAAAATGTTAACCATTCTTCTCTCTCCCATTCGTCCAAACCATCTGAGGGATCCTTTTTTAATTTTACTTATGATGCAATCATCTGCCTTACATGTCTTTCTTTCTATCCTATATCTTTTTCCACATATTCTTCTCAGTGATCTTATTTCAACGGCATTTATCCTACTTTCATCCTTTTTTACCGTCAATACAAAAATATTAAAATAATATCTTTAAAAACCAAATAACTAACTAACCATCGGGCATCTTCTGAAGATTAGGCAGAAATATGATGGGCCGCCACAACGTTATTTCCTGACATATTTTCCTCGCTTAACACACATCGTGTCATGCCGCACGTCGATTATTCCGACTCCTCACGGGGCCAACATTTAATATTTTATTGATTAATAAACGTGTTATGAACGAAATAAGAATAGGATCTATATGAATTAAAACACTGTTTTTTCCACTTTTGAGTTTATTTTTCTCGATTTGTTTCGAAGGCTTACACCTTCATCATCGGGAGAACGAAGTTTATATCGTTCTCCCAATGATGAAGATGTAAGCCTTTGAAACATGTCAAGAAAAATAAACTCCAAAGTGGAAAAAAACAGTGTTTTAATTCATAAAAATTCGTCATTATGGAATTCCACAGTGCTAACGCCTTAAGTTTATCTAAAAAAAAGAATAAGATCATTAAGATGGTCTGGACACATGGAAATAATTAATGAAGAAATAATTTTAATGAAAGTGTATGTAAACGACGTAAACGAAACCAGAAATAGACGAAGACCTAGGAAATCGTGGCACGATCAAATCAATCAAATTATATTTTTAATATTTTTATTTTCATCCGGGTCACCCTGTCTTTCAATAACGCGAATAATCAAGTTATTGATGTTAGCGAATTTGTATGACACAAAAGAGCCAGCATTAATATTTCGAATTCAACGCATTGAGCGCAAAATAATTGAACACTATTAATATGCCCACTTCGTCATGCATTGACAGACTTTATACATACATAAACTAACATTAACATACAAACTGTACAGTTAAATGTGTACATTTATCAAAAGTTTAATAGTCTAATGCGAACTAAACCACCATTCATAGGTTATGCATGCAAAATATCTTTGATCAAAACTCTCTCAACGGATCTCATTATAATAAATTGTATCTCAAAAGAGACGAAAACGCAAACTGGAAACTGAATATGGATGATCAAGGTGTTTACAGGACTTATGACCTGTCATCGGTTGGGTTAAGCGCACGCTTTACGTAATTACAACATTCCTCATTCCACCTTTGTTTTTATGATCATGCATGATAAATTTTTGGAAGTTGTATATATGCTCCAAATCCATACTTATCTTCACGTGTCAGTTTCAATGTGCCATCTATGTAGATTTGATTACACATGTCAATCTTTTTAAGATTAACCTATATAATCCACCCACTAACGCCATCTATGGAGATTGATTAATCCAGGATTCGTATACAAGTATAAGTATACATTCACAAAAATATTTGATCTCATTATAGTTTATATAAGTAAGAATCTGTTTTCTATATTTATGGTTTAGTGTGTCACTCATATCTTGAAATGTAGATATATCAATGTATATGTATATTGAGATTGATGTTGATATTAAATTAATACTTCTTATTTTCTTATGAGACATTTTTAAATAATAATAATAATTAGGCTAATTCGTATAGCGCCGTTTTCGTGAATAGCTCACCTCAAGGGCGCTTTGACAGTGTTTTCAGTCATGAGAGCTGCATGTGGAGTTTTACATCATTGTTCGAGAAACAATAAAAAAAATTACCTGCATATAATTTATGCTCTATTTTCTCAATGACACATACTTATTTACTTATTTACTATATGATAAAGAATATTGAATTCCATTACTATCAGACGTTATTCATTTTAAAATTATTGAAAAAAAAAAATAGACAATTTATATAAATAAAATGTGTAAGCCATGAAAAAGATTTTAAACACCGAATTGAAGTTTTAAATGTTTTTTCATTAACAAAAGCATTTTAATAATTCATTATTAAATATACGTAATAAATATCTTCTGTAAGAAGCCACCGACAGGTAGAACGCCTGAACGCCCCTTTTAAAACTTTTGAACCTACTGTCGTCCTCTTTAATACTTCAGCGCCCGCTAGGGGGCGATACCACATATTTAGAGAATTACTTATATCCTTAGGAGAAGAGCTGAACAACTATACAAGCCTGTTAAATAAAATCATACCCAAAACAGTAGAGTTAAGTTATAACTGTGATATCAACTATATTGACAAAGACTTGTAGACATATCATAATTTCTAGTAAATATTTATCTATTTTTCAGTGAATACGGAGTATCGTTTGACCTTCAGATTATAATCAAGTATCCAGCACAATAATCACTCGCGAATTGTATAGAATGCTTACAAAATTATTATTAGCCATTCATAAATGAATATAGATATTGAATTACATACGTTTACATATATGAAACACGTTATTTCAACATATAAATGTATAAAGCCACGCAATGAGTACGTACTTTTTAGGAAAATTTATCCCATTCGATCCTTTGTTTACGAAATTCAGTAATTAGCTCGGCCATTGTTCGCGTAATTTAATCGGGAAAGTTTGGCTGATGCCTTTAACGGAATTATTTGTTTGGTGTTCTGCATTATAATAGAAATTTGATTGTGTGTTGTTCGCACATAGCACAGACATGATACACGATATTCATAACTGATGCGAGGACAGCCGATACTAACTAATGAAAGCTAATGACTCATTTAGTTAGAATTGATAAATGTTTGGACAGAATAAACACACACATAAATCACTATTTAATTAATGAAAACACAATCAATTTTGATTTCAATTGTGATATATCAGACGTTCAAAATGTTCAAAATTAATTCTTTGCAAAGTTTTGAACTATTAACTAACTTCACTATTAATGTCTTCAAGACAAAGAACATGGTTACATCAAGGCAACCAGTACGATGCAAGCTCGCATTAGATAATAAAATAATAGAACAAGTGATGCATTTCAAGTACTTAGGTGTTGATGTATCAAGCAGCAGTGACCTCTACGGAGAAGTAAGTGAACTAACAAACAGGGCCGCCGCGCCGTTGTGGCTGGCTGCTTGACGAATGCTGTCTGGAAAAATAAAAATATGCTAAAGGAGCGCTAAATTCGAAATTCGAATCTACAAGACATGCGTACTTTATATACAAATGGAATAGAAACGAGAACTGATACTATTAGAACAAAAAGTATCCTTAGAACCACAGAAATGAAGACTCTCCGATCCGTTGCGGGAACGACATTCCGAGACAGAATAAGAAATTCTAAAATAAGAAAGATCTGCAATTTTTGAAGTTTTTGAGTTTATATTTGTTGACATGTTTCAACAGAATTGAACATTTATCGTCGTGAGAAAGATATAACCTGAAGATGGAGACTGCAACGATCTCCGAAACGTCGGTAGAGAAGGAGAAATCACATGTTGTTACCCAAAATCACACAAAAAATGTTGCTGCCAACCGTGAAAATCTACGCAATTATTTGAAAGATATATTCTCAACAAAATAAAATAAGATATTAATGGAGCCGATAACAACAAAAGCAAGATGGGTCTGTGTCTTTTGTTCGGATTTAAAAAAAAATTAATTATTACATTTTTAAGAATGAGTGTTGATAAGTGATTTCTTACACTCTGGGTAAGTCTCAAAGTGTTCATTTAGGATTTTATTTTCAAATAACGAAATAAAACTATAAAACAAAAGACGTTAGCTGTCAAATATGAGTTCTTGATTATTTCGACCATCGGTACAAAGTAATATTTTTTGTGTTAAATAATTTAAACGTTTGTGAAAATTTTCTGGTTTTAACAACCAAAAATATTGAATAAGTCTAGTATATTTCTTGGAATCATGGTTATAACCGTGTCCCTTAAAATCTTTTTCAATCGACGTTTCGATTGCGGATTACATTTTAAAGGAAGTTAAATGAATATTATGATGCTTTATGAAGTACCCTGAAGTGTCAGTCGATATGGATACGATAAAACACTAGAGAATAGTACGTCAAATTCAAGGTATTATATTTTAATCAATCTTGAAAATTTTAGTTCATATTTATTTGGAATAAGTAACACCATACAGCTTTTTATAATAAATTAGTCATTATTATCAACGTCAAATATTTATCGTCCAGTTTTGGACATAGGATTCTCTTCTAGACTTTCATAACTCACTATATCTCTATATCTGTATAATTGACCCTTTTTATGTCATACCACCTTCTTGCTTGTGGTTTCTGTGACCAGCTCTCGGTCGCCACTCCAGAATGTCCACTCCGGATCCACCGATCATCCGTTGTTCTCACTGAAGCCTGATTTCACTTCAACGAATCCATTTTGCACGCTACATCAGCAACTTTATTCCCTTTTCTGATTCATTGATTTCTTTTCCTTCTCGCAGACCGTTATTCAACATCCTCTTCCCCATTGCCTGGAGGTCTCCTTTGGGTGACTCTTGAGTTTCTGTGCTGTTCTTTTTGCAAACGTGATTGTTTTAAACCCGCATGTCAGTATTGGGCGGATGCAGGTGTAAATATTTCAAATACATCATTTGTTTTATACAGTAGGTATAAAAAAAACTGTTACATCAGAAAAATTTTCAGTCAAAGCATTTATGTAGCCAATAGTACCTGTTGAAAAATATGTGAAGCATTTTTCATCAGATTTCAACATCAGCATAACCGTATCGTATTTCAGATAATGCCAATCAAAGAGCGTATCAAACATCACATTAATTATTTTATGTTTTTTGTTTCAGATTTCACGGAGTCGCACGAACAAAATTTCGAACAAACGTATAGCATTACAATTTAATTCACGTCTGACCAATTAATTAAAATAATTAACTTTTACCGTAGAGTATCGATTATATGAATATATAGAATTTCAAATTGCATACACACATTCTGATATTTTTATTTATGAAATGATTGCGTTGTGAAAACTAAATATTTTGTGTATTTAATAATCAAGTAAAATGATGTTTATTGACGGTTATAAAACAAAGTGTTTAGAAGACTTTTTGGATCATTTTTAAATAGAATATTTTTGATTAATCAGTAAAAATGGGGAGTGAAAATACGAACTGGCGGTCTAGTTACTGGGGTGGATTAGGAGCCCTAGTCCTTCTGGTATTTGTGGCTCACACGGCATCCGCAGATGTCCAGGGGGCTGTCGAAGGAGGGCCCCCTTGTCGCCTGAGCGAGTTCTACTGCGACACCGGACAGTGCGTGGCATTGGACAAGTTCTGCGATGGAGAGGATAATTGTGGAGACAAGAGTGACGAGCCGAGATACTGTTCACGTAAGTTTTTAACTATTTATATTAACAAAACAAAGAAAACTATCTATTATGATGTTTTATAATGCTAGACATCAATTAATCTGCTTTAAAATAAGCCAGTTTAACTAAAATTTGTTATATTATGATTTACCACACCAAACATTCAACGATTTTATTTATAACTTCGGTGAATTTTAATATCACATGTCACATGATGATAGTCATTACGAAATAAGCCCATTTAAATAATTTTTAAAAATACTGTATTTTTATAACACTCTTTTGTTTTTTTCACAAACATGTTTCGAGTGACAAAATATATATATATCTCTTCTGTGTAGAAATTTCGAAAAAATATGTGTTGCAAAAATAACATGTTTAAATAAAAACAAATGAATTTATAACACATAGTGAGGGGGAATTCAAAAGAAATTTTAACAACTCTACATTAATAAAGTTAAATTTGCATATTTTATTATGAAGTACTTTACGTGTCGTGTAGCATTATACGTAATGTATGAAAATAAATATTTTATTTAAACACCATTACCAGTTTGGCTCGAAGCGATCTTCATTGAGATAAAACCAAATATTCATCGTTCTCTCGATGATGAAGGTGTAAGCCTTCGAAACTTGTCGAGAAAATAAGCTCAGAAGTAGAAAAAACAGTATTTTAATTCATAAAAAAATTCGCCATTATGGAATTCCACAATGTTAACGCCTTAAGTTTAATTAAAATATAATACAAAATGTTCGTTTTATCACCCTGATGAGCCGTTTAGGAGGAGTTCTACATTCGCCCATACAGAATAGTTATATATACAAAGACAAGAATCACTGTAAAATCGATGAAGCTATCATGTTTTCATTATATTTTCATAATGAAGATTTACAAAATAAATACCATAACCATCAATATACCATATACCATGTACCATTACATACCATATACCTTTTAAATAGATTTGGCTGGCGCTGTTATGATGTAAAGAGCGATTAATGAAAAGTATATATTTTTTCGTAATAATATACAATAATATATATAATTATAAAAAAATATATTTACGCGTAAACATAAGTATAACAGTTAAACTAAAAGTAATATAAAATGATAATAATTCACATCTCTACCAACTGTTTGCAATTTTGCTGCCTCAGCGTGAAAAAAAGAACCCGTAAAGGTTTCATTATAACAGCCAGATAACATAACGACGTCGTATGAAAGTTTTTTTTATCTACTGAAAAAATATCGGGAAAAGTTTCAACTGGGTACTTGAGAGCAATGCGTGTGTACACAAAATGAGATATTTAATAGTAGAACATGTCAATTATCATAAAAGTAAATTTATGTTTCCATTACGTGGATTTTGACGCACGGCGAATTCTAAACCCTAAATTACCAAAAGTTGACGCGTTCAAAGGACGACGCCATATTATTTTTGCAAGTATCTACTAATACGCTTAGTTCAAGAATTTGGTATTTGGTGTATTTGCATACGTAAATTTCAAATTATAACAATTGTATTATATTATTCCACTTTCTATATTTAAATCATACAATATGTTTCGTAAAATAATGTTTTCATCTTCTAGTACCCACTCTTACAAATAGTTTGTACTGTACTCGTATAAGCACTTGATGTTTATAAATGAAAACAATATTATATTTTGGAATTTTTACAAACACAAATTACTATTTTGAAATTCGGTTAACTAGTTTTTAATTAAAACTTTTAATAGTATTACAATGAAGGGTCCACAATATTAATACCTTATCGTTGAACTTGATCATATATAATTTAATAATGGTGAATAATATTTCAACTTATGTTTATAAAATTTAATTAATTTTATAGGGATGATATGTTTTGCTACGCTTAGAAATAAATAACGAGATTTGGATAAAATCCTAGCAAAGAGAATCACGTATCTTTCGCAAAATTTAATTAAACTTCTAAAAAACTGAAGTTTTCACTTAGATTAAATATTATTTATAAAATAAATAAATAATGTTGTAATGTTAAATAATATGATTTATAATTTTTGTCTTGTTGATTAATGTTTTTTGGAATCTTTGGTATATCCGTGTAACTTGTCGTCCTCTACCGATATTTAGGAAATTGTTGCAGTTTTCATATTCAGGGTAGTTATGATATGAAACTACACTGAGGATGGTGGCTTTTTCGTTGACGATTTCCAAAATGTCGGTCGAGGAACACAAGGTACACAGATATATTTTATGCGAATGAAAACGTCTGTGTTCTAGAAGTTATATTATATTTCTTAGAAATGACATGTTTTGGTTTACTAAGGCATTGTAGCCCTTAGTTAGACATTTGATAACCATTATGTTTATAAGTATATAAGACAAAACACATTTTTATTTATGTAACAGACATTTGATAATCAAATACTTTAGTATGATGATACATATCATTCCCATAAAATATTTATAATGAAACGTATAGAAAACAGGCGTTTTAATTTGTATTAATTATTTTATCGAATCAAATCAAATCAGTTTATTTTCTCAAAAGACATTACAAACAGCATAAATGTTTAAGGCATCTTTTGATTACATGTAAGATATTATACACATACAACATAATACCAGGAACGCATTAATGGGATTCGACATTTGGAAGATAAGATACTTTCCAAAATCAAGAGTATTTGTCCCCTGAACGTACTTTCACTAACATGAAAGATGTCGAACTCCGAGGAGACCGCGTTCAGCAGACTAATTGCTCTTCCCACCGGTGTCACTAGAGGCAGATTTATATGGAATTTTACATCATTACTCAAGAAATAATAAATTATACTCATATGCCCAAGATTTTAAAAAAACCTAGTGCTACTAAGTGTGAAAATCTACACAATTGTTGATAAATATTGAGAAGGGTGCAATTTTATAACTAGTTCGAATCGAGGGTTAAATTGGAAGTAGAGGATTACTTTCCTTGAAGGAACGCTCAAACACAGCCTTGTCGGCAGTGTTTGTAGGCGGCGTAATGACACTCATAATGATGGAAATTTTGACGGGAAATAACATCCCCGCGTGAGCCGCCCGCTGCGGGGTAATTATTGATGGTGTCATTAGTGAAAATGCTCGGGTGGTTACTTTTTTTAAACACACCAATTTTTCCGACTGGGCGTTGCTGGCATTTTGTTTTCAGGCAACATTAAAAGAATATTACCGCGAGAAAATCGTGGTTATGTTTTATGATCGTTATATCATTTTTTATGCTTCGCTCGAAGGCTGTATACAGCTTGCTTGGATCGTTTAGTCACGGTTACCACCAACTGTCTTGAAGGAACTTTAGTTTATTTATAGATTAACACTTTAATACGCGTCGTCGAATGCATGGATATTTTATTTACAACATTTACAAAAACATTTTTCGGGACACAAAAGTCCTTCAGTGTAGTTAAATATATAATGAATAGTAAACAAAATTTTGATGAATGTTTTTGGATGAATTTTTCACGAATTAATGAAAAATTAAAAAAAAAGTTTTTTACCCCAATCCACGAAAATAATAACTTGGCATATCTCTGAGCCATAATAACTATACAAACAATCGGACGTCGTCAAATTTATAAATATCCAACGGCTTAAGGTGGGGTGGATATTTGGTGTGAATGGGGGAGCTGTCAACATCCGCGCAGTTGACATTTACAAGACCGGGGGGAAGACGCAGCGTGGGAAGACCCCAGCTTCGTTGCCTTGACGGTGTTCTGAAGGACCTGTAATTGTTGGAAGTTAGACCTGAGAAGTGTTAGTCGAGAGCTTAAGACAGCTTCGTCACCTACCCCTGCGAAGCTCCAACAGGAGCGAAACCGATTGGTTGTTCTAAAGAATAAAGTGGTTTAAATATAATACAAATTTGCAAATGTTAAATTATATTTATTTATGTGAGGAGTCAGAGAAATCGACGCGCATGCGTGACACGATGTATGAATGTTGAGGAAATGAGATAAATATGTCAGGAAATAAAAGTGTGGTAGTCCATTCTTTCTGCCTACCCCTTCGGGGAGACGATGGTTAGTAAGTTAATTAAATTATATTTATTAATACAAAACATGCGTGCGACCCATCATGACGTACGCTGTAGAGACGCGGGCTGACACTGTGCGAACCAATAGACTACTAAGAACATCGGAGATGAAGATCCTAAGATCAATTACTGGAAAAACCCTCCGAGATCGTGTCCGCAACGCAGACATAAGAAAAACCTGCGGAATAGAGGATATCGTTCAGTGGAGTAGATCCAGATACTGGAGGGACCATGTAGCCCGAATGGATGGTGACAGACTCGCATATACAGCCGCCTATGAAATCCCTTCCGGACACCGCCCACCTGGAAGACCGCCTAAGAGATGGAGGGACAGCTGGATCTCATCATCCGACGAGATATGATTTGAAAGAAGAAGAAGAAGAAGAAGAAGATATTTATTAATGTCACATCACAAATGAAGTGCTTTATACGAAAGTATTGATATATAATTTTTATCTATGAAAGCTAGCTTTCAAATATTGAAATATTACTCACCTTCACCCATTAAACGGCGTAGCTTATCGTGGGGCGAAACCCGTAACGTTGAGGATTTTTCTTCCAAAGGATTACTTTTATTTGACCGGGCGCTTTGGAATGCAGTTTTCCATTCAGGGGGCCATAACGGCCGCCCACCGCAATCTCCCGAGGCTCCTCCGCGGCTTTAGAATGTTTAAGTCGCGGTTTCCGTAAACTCATGGTCCGTTTTTAGACCTCCGGAGCATTTTCGCTTATGGCCGTCGAGTTTTACTCGGCTCTCCAACAATGCAGTTACGTTAGCCGGGTGAGAGGTTGAATGTGTGCACTAACATTTAGGTTTTTGGTTTTATGGTTTTCTAGAAGAGGGAGGCTATTATTTTCCTAAAGGTTAAATATTACAATTTTTTTTTTCCTAGGTGGAAACTTATTTTGCGTTGAATGTTTTTCTTTTGGTATTTAATAAACTTTGACCAAAGACAATGTGACAGTCACACTACTATCAACGAAAATTGAACTCGGGACCTTCAGTGTGGGAGTCATAGTTTTTGCCACTCTGTCACGAATTTCGCCATTATGGACGTTTTTATCTTTTAAACGGTTATTTCTCAAAATTTAATGTAGGTTTTCGCATTTTGAATTGAATCAGATTAATCTTTCATTTAAAACAATAAAAAAATAAGTTTTAATTATTTAATTTCAAATAAATTGTATCTATACGTGTCACATAATAACTCTGACTCATCAACTTACCCTTCGCTAAGGGTATGATAGTCACAAAGGAAACACACCCTTGGCTCTAGCACCCTTGGAACATAATTGTGGTGTATCGACGTGTCATCACTTGAGACGTCCTCGTATTGAATTTTATAAAGGCCTACATCTTTTTGCTTCCCCTATTCTACATAGAATCATAAAAAATGTATGTAAAAAAAACTCTGTTCAGAATTCTAATATTTATGAAATTTGCTCAGATGAACAATAGAGATACAAATTGGTATTGAAAAATATGGGTCTTATCCGGTAAGAATGCTTAAAATAATTAAGTACTGCTATTAAACTTAAGGCATATCAAAAGGGCTTATTTATTTTTTATTTGTGTTTTATTTTTATTTCTACGGTATCACACACGCACCTCGATTTCTTCGACTCTTCATGTGGCCGATAGTTATTATTTGATTGATTTAATAGCACCAGGTTTTCCTAGGTTTTTTTCTTATTTATTATTCCATTAACATCGTAAACGTATACTTTCTTTTCCATCGTTAATTATTTTCATATGTTCGAGTCATGTTAACGAATCTTTCATTGTGCATCACCCCTACATTCACTTTATATATTTGCATTTAACACTATTGCGTATACTCGTATATTTAAATTTATCACACGATCACCGAATTTCAACCTTATTTTTACAGTTCCATAATTCACTTCCATAAGCAGGAATATTCGCACTGTATTAACTTTTTATGTTTAAATTTGTTACCCTATCATGTGCAGATTTATCACACATTCGTCTAAGACAGCGGTTCTCAAAGTGTGCTGTGTTGAGGACGCTTTATGAGCTTATAATGAGATTATATTTGAGATTATAATGAGATTATAATGCTTTTTTTAAAGAGATTTTAATGATTTATTTGTGAGATAATATGTGTTGTATTTAAGATATATCTATTTTTGTGTGAATTTTATTAAATAGTTACAATTAAATAATGAAAATTAGCCAAGCTTATTATTTATTATGAACCACCTAAACCTTATTTTAAATTATACTTATTGTAAAATAGATTAAACTTTCCTTTTTTTAGGGCTCCGTAAAAATTTTGTATTTCAAAAGAGCTCCTTCGTTACAAAAAAATTGAGAAACGCTGGTCAAAGAGATCTCATAACTACTACACTTAATCTACTTTCAAGTGCAAATAACACAAAAATATCATATATGCCTATGTAGTATCCAAGGTCACCTTCTGTGTTTTTTGGTATTTATTTTTGTATGTATACATATGTATGTATATCATTAGGTTATATGCCTTACATCGCATATACTCGTACATTATACCTCGTATGGAGTAGAATTGGCTTTACTAAATTAGGAATAACCAGGGCAACCATTCCACGTGAATTTATGGGCGTCATTAAAATTTGATAGACTTATTTGAACAGCAGCAATGTTCAATTATTTCATTTCGACGTATCCCGTATTTCTTCGTGTGCGGGAGGTTAATTTTGCGAACAGTATAGTGCACTGTTTGTAGGGTTACTTAACCATGAAAAAGTTTGAATTTGGAATGTCGATGTCGATTTTATTTTTATTTTTAAATTTGATCGAATAAGGGTAATTTTATTGTTTTGTCAATTTGATCGAATAAGGGTAAATTAATTACAAAAATTATCTTTCTCTTAGCATTGAGAGCTTTGTAAGTTTTTAACCTATTTTTTTTTGGGTGTCATGTCAAGTCCCCCTGACATTGACCATCACCCGAGAGTAGGCGTCTCTGAGACGGCGTGATGGTTAATTAGTTAGTTTTTTGATCCCACTGGATCAGGAGCTAAGTGTTCTGTCTTCTAGACTTACGCCATAATTAGTTAATACGTTTATTGATATAGTTACGCTATGCTCTACTTCAATATGTATGATGTCATTAAAATAATCTGAGATTATACTAAATTATTTTCACTACTGGCTAAGGAACTAAAAAACCATCACGCCGTCTCTCCGAAGGGGCAGAAATGGTAGACCGTTACACTGTTCATTCCTGACATACTTTCGATTTTTCAACATTCATTCATCGTGTCATGCATGTACCTACGTCCTCCAATTCCTAACATCGCGGATACTTTATAATCTATAAACAATATTTTCTGATAATCGAGCTTTAAAAAAATTTAAAATACTTATTCGACGTATAAGGGCATTACAAGTAATGATACATTGATAAATCCATACGTTATGTATAGTACGCTGCTGTCAGCGCATATGTGTCTCAAGGCGATATATCTAAGACAAGTTATAAATCAAAAATATTTATTTTACGTAACTTAAAGACACTGTAGAATTCTTTAATGATATTTTTTTAATGGATTATTACACTGTTTTTTTACCACTTTTGGGTTTATATTTTTTCGACATGTTTCGAAAGTTTTACACCTTGTTCATCGGGAGAACGATATCGCCCCTTTGAAAGATTAACCTGACATTTCGAAAATCAAATCCGCCGTGTTCAACATTATTTTCTACAAAAACATGGTATTTTTAAAGTGAAAAATAGAGAATTTATGAGGGAAAGAGACAACACAACAGTGGTTTATTGTGTTGTCACGTTGTCTCTTTCAGACGGGTGGGTATCTTGTTTCATTTTTTAAATTGTATTTTTTTTCGAGATAACACGTTATTCTTGCAAATGGGCTATTATAATCTTACGACTAACGATATAAACGAGTTTATTTACAACATATTTGTCTAAAAATATTATTTTTTTAATAATATAAAGGCATTGATATTTAAAAAAGTAAGTGAATCGTAGTTTCGTAACTAGTACAACTCACATGTAATGTATTTTTAGTGGCGCTACTGAGATATACCGCCGCTGAGATTGTGTAATACATTTTTTATTATAAGTCCAATAATATATTTCGCAGCTGAATTCTTGAGATATTGTATCGGAAAACAGCAAATCTAGCCCGAACACCGGTGGAGGAGCGGTGCTCTCTCTGGGATTTTATGGCGGCAAAAACACATAAAATTGAAAAAATATTTAGCGAAACAATATCCCTTATACGCACTGAGATGCTTTGGTATTCTGCCGCCGCGACACGTAGGGAGAGTGCCCGTCAGCTGCTTTGTGGAAAAAATAATACTCGCGGTGCCAATAGCACCCCTTTCTTACGGTTACACGTTAGTCGAAGTGTGCTTTTATTATGGCGGAAATCATTGCTCTGTATTTTACGGAGGGGTGAAATTAAACAAGTTTTAAAAATCTTTTCGAGAAGTTTATTTATATTCTATGTGAATGAGATGTTACGCCTGAATAAGGAATTATCAAATATCGTTCACATAATATTAAAAAAAAAAAAAACGTTGTCATTCGTATTATTTACATTAGAATTCAAATATTTTTTACACATGAAGTGATAACTTATGTATAAAGCAGATCTTCTAATACATTTAAAATAAACTATAAATCCACGTAAATAGAACCTTATTGAATCAAATGAAAATAAATATATCAAGCATCAAATACTTAGATTTTTATAGAGATTAAACAGAAAAACTGAATCTTATATTATATTAAATTTTTATTATTATATTGATGAAACGTAATATAAATAGATAAAAACCCGCAAGAAATATAATAAAACTTCAAGAAAACTTATTGATGGTTGAGGTATTAGTTTTGTAAAACTCAATATTAAATAATAATAGTAAACATGAGTGGTTCTACTTGGATTTAATTTATAAAAATTGTGACAAATTTGTTTCGCCCTGCGAGGGCATTTTAAAACTGAACCTAATCGCCAAACTGTGTGTCCTTATATTGAGTTTAGAAATCTTAAGGGTGGGGGAAAAAGTATATAATGCAAATTTTTGAGTTATTAAATAAAAACAATTTTAAGGTTTTTCTTAGACCTAATGATGAGTCATAATTATTTACAATTGAATTTCTGGGAATTTTTGAGGTTCAATACTTAATAATAAACAGTAACATCGCAAATAAATTTTCTAGGAATTTTTGAAGTTCAATTCATAATGATAGACAGTAACATTTAAATTTACAGCTGAATTACTAGGAATTTTTGAGGTTCAATATATAATGTTAACAGTAAGTTTGCTGTTAGTTTTAGTTAATTAGTTATTTAATATGGAGTTTTACATCATCGTTCAAGAAACAATAATTTAAAATATAACAGTTTTCAAACAGATTTAAGAGATTCTTGAAGCATCTTATTATTTTCAGATTTCATTTCCTAAAATGGTGATGATATTATTGATTACATTGAATCCGGTACAACTCGCAAACAAAATAATAAAATGATTTGAATATTTTTTTAGAAACAGACTGAAATGAGAGCCGCTGGAAGTTTCTAGAAGCCATGGAAACTTTTAATTCATTTGCGTTTATAATTAAATGAAATGTTGTAAAATTTCTTATTTGCGTTTATTTCGTTACGCCAAGTAAGGAATGCATGATAAGAAATTTTATAGTATGATCATGTCGAATTGCTGGATATTAGGCTGGAATGCAAGGCTAAATGGAGTTGAATGGACACTATAAAAAGGAATGGCCCTTTTTGATATAATTTTCACATATACCATAGATTATACGTGAGAATGATATAAACTCACCACAATTGTTACAAAATTAATGCATGAACCTAGGAACATATATAACATGTGTGAGTTAACTTAAATCAAATAAGTAAAAAGTTTGTTAACATAAATCAAATATTGAATGTCGGCCACGTGAGGAGTCAGAGAAATCGACGCGCGTGCATGCCACGATGTATTAATGTTGAGGAAGCGAGAAAAATATGTCAGGAAAGAAAAGTGTGGCAGTCCATTATTTCTGCCTACCCCTTCGGAGAGACGGTTTAATTTTGTTAACTTAGGCAGATTACAGTGGACATAATATTACGAAATCAATGGGCTACATTTTAAAAAGAATAATAAACTCAAAAGTGGAATGAAACAATTTTTAAAATTGAATAAATATAATTACACTTGAAATTAAACACTTTATTTCGCTTAACACAGACAGTTTCAGTTACAAATAACCTTATCAATGTACACAATTTTAACAATTGTTAAAAGGTGTGTCAGGAAATACTAGTGTGGCGGTCGATCCTCTCTGAATATCCCTCCTGGGAAATGTCATGATAGTTTGTAAGTTTATTCAATTACTGAATGCATTTCAAGATCGTCACTAGATTTTGATACAAACTGTATCGTACATAGTGCAGATAAGTCTTATGATAATAAAAAAATATTACAATTACAAAATAAGTAATTTTCAATGCCACTCGCCTACATTCAAGAATTGGCTTACTTTTCTCTAAAGGTGATTACATGTGTGCTATGGCCCTTACATTATTCGGCAACACAGGAATACCGCTATTTGGGGCTTCAATAGCTCTCTCAGTCAGGTGCAGGCCTGGCTACACCCCTCCATCCTCTCCATCCCCTATCGTTAAATTTTATTACAACATTCAGTTTTACACCCCCGACGTTTCGGACCAATGCCGCTTCCGTTTTCTCAGCAATTTTACGACGGAAACATGAAAAACTCACGCACTGCGTACAAGTGTTTTTAATAGTGAATTTAATTGGAAAAATCGCTTCCGTGTCTGCACCCCAATATATAGAGTTAAAGCGTCCATAAGATGATGTTTTGTTTTTATTTGATGTAACAAGAAAATGTCAATTGATTATTTATTGTTATAAACTCCCTATTTAATAATTAATACGAATGAAAAGGTCTTTTTTCTAAACGTATTATCATATTTTATCATATGAAAATGTAATGGAAACTTGTATGTGATGTAATGAGATGAAAATGATGGAAAATTATGGGAACATGTTTTACTCTGTTATGGTATTATCAAATACCTGAGAAAAGTGAAACATGTCATTCCCATAAAAAAATTTAATGTTACATCTAGAAAACATACGTTTTGACAACACCATAACGTCATTTCCCGCAAAGGAAGGCTGAGAAAATGGACCGCCTCATTACTCTATTATAACACACCTATCCACCTTTCACCACATTCACATATATCCGCTTCGATTGTACCGAAATTATTTATTTAATTTCTTATTAAATATGTCTTCTTATACCATTATTTTTTTGATAAATGTATTTTATTAATTTTTTTTAAAGTAAAGTAATACTCCATATTAAATAAATTATACGAATGAAAACGTATATTTTTTTAGATGCTTTATTATATTTTATGAGATTTACATGTTTCGCTTTTTGGTTACAAAATATTACATTAAACAATGCTTTAGTAAGGCGGAACATGTCATTTAAAAAAATATTTAAACACTTCTTCGAAACAGACATTTCATTCGTTTTAATTAAATACATATATTTATTTAATATAATCGGTTAGACTTTTCAGTTGTTAAATGCTTACAAAGTAAACTGTTTATTATTATTATTACTTTAATTGGTAAACAACGTGTTTTTTTAAAGGAAAGTAACAATAATTAACAATGTCATAAATAGATTCTACGAAAAAAAAATGTATCAACCTCAACAAGAAGTGCTTTAAGGGGAAGCTTCTGTGATCACAAAACACGAAGCATAATATAGTTTATGGATTGACTATAATCTAATCTGCATCTTATAATTTGGCTACTTTCGTGGCAGAGTGGTAAGAGCACTGACTTCCATACCAAAAGTCCCGGGTTCGATTCCCGGCGATGCAGTGTAATTGTCAAACTGTCCTTGATGTGTTGTTATGTAGTATGATATACAAGTAAGAATATCTCTTCAATGACATTTGATGAGGACTTTAGTATACTTATATAATAGTCGGATATTATTTTATTATAATCTGATTTGATGGTTTTCATATCTAATTATAATAATATAAGAACTGAATGCAGTGCGAATAAAAGTGTTGATCAAAATGATGAAAGGTTCATTGAGATGATTTGGACACATGGAAAGAAATAATGAAGAAAGAATATTCAAAAAAGTATATGTTAACGATATAAAGAAACTAGGTTAATTAACCAGTTTTTCAGATAACGTTTATGATTTAAGAATATTGTTTAAAATAAACTTACTTACTTCCTTTGGCCATACAACTCTTGAAGAGTTTTAGCCTCCTTGATGATTTTTCGCCAAGCTCCTCGATCCTGCGCCTTTTGCTCCCAGCAGTCCGATTGGCCCAACCTAGCCAGGTCAGCCAGAACTTTGTCCATTAGGCGCTGTCTAGGCCTTCCTAGAGGTCTGACTTCAGTCGGTCTAGACGCGTACAGGATCTTGATTGCTCTGGTCACTTCGGCTCGACATACGTGCTTAATCTATGCTACCGGTTCTCACGGTGCTCGTTATAAGGGGCTGTTGGGTCATCTTACAGATCTCTTGGTTGGTCCTATGCCTCCAAGTTCTCGTTTTAAAATGTAAATGCCTTAAACCAGCACACTCATAACCGTGTGATCACAGCAGATAACGAGGGGATGAAAGGCGAGTTTCTGGCGAATACCTTTGCTGTAGTGATCGCCAACGTTGGGGGGACCTGGCACGGCACCAAAAAAAAGTGACTTAAAAAGACCATATGTTGATTTCGTCACTCTTAACTTTCTCGTTAGTATTTTCATTTATAATAGATCACTTATTTATCATTAAGTCCACTCCTGGACGTAGACCTCTTCCATCCTTGTCGATCCTGAGCAACTCGCATCCATGTCATACCGGCGGTGTCTTTAATATCGTTCATCCATTAAAGTTGGGGATGCCCTGGGTTTCGGGACATTGTTTTAGGACACCAGTAAATGGGTTGTTTCGTCTATGTATCGTCGGAGTTACAAGCGACATGGCCAGCCCAGCGCCAATTTAACTTTGCCACTATACTGATGACATCTGACACTCCTGTTCTGTCATTGATAGTGGTATTTCTCACCTTGTCCACTGCACTCTTATCGTTGATAAGAAATATTATGAGCTTTACTAAAGTTTTGATGTTGTTATGATTATAATCAAAGGCGGGCCAGACTGTGATAAACATCGGTTTCCAACCAACGAGCCAGACTATCTATCTCATTCTACGCCGGGTAAAATAATGCGAGGAAGAGAGATAAACGTACCATGTTTGTTGAATAGTTTGAAAGGATAACCGTATGCAGAAACATCCGTGGTTTAACTAAAATCGACGTTTTTACTACGTCTAGAACATGGTTTAAGTTTGAGTAATAACATTCAGTATACAAATTTTGGTTTCAAACCAGCTTGTTTATCACAGTGTGGCCCGCCTTTCAAGCGGTAATATTTAGGTTTCGATAATTCTAGCTCGCTTTTTAAGCAATAATGACGTATTCAATTATTTCTGATAAAATCGTACGTTACTCCTCACTACACACTTACTCTTATCCAATTTAATAAAGGCTATAAAACACCGGATTTAAAATTGGTTTTCTTTACTCGATCTCCCCTTCGCGGGGGGAGGGAGGGGGTGGTTCTTTAGGGATTGACCGGGCTTTGAATAATTCAAACGAGAAATCCGGTAAAAAAGGGTTTACGTCCTGTTCTCTGAAAGGTTTAGATGTGAGATGAATCAAGGTGAAAGTTTTATTCTTACATGTGTTACAGGACGAATGTCCTACCCTGCATCAGTAGGTGATTTGTTAATTTATTTATTCGCCCCTGTCTGCAAAAGGACATACATTTTATGGAAAGGTACATACTTCTTTTGTCTTTGTTTTTTCAAGATGTAAGACTAAATAAATGGAAGGTTACCGTCCATTTGACAAAAGGTACATGTCTGACTCTACTATAAAACATACTAAACGGCATATTTTCTTGTATAAGATACGACAAACTCACGTAATCTGTACGTTTTGCTTAATCTGAAATAGAATAATTATAAGAACAAACACGATTTCAATTACTTTTTCTCTTTTTGTACAAATGTGTTTTAATTATCGTAATACAGTTTAAAACCTATCCAAAAAACCTAGGGTAGTGCATAATGGTGTTCTTCTACCGACCCTTATGTATGGAAGCGAAGCATGGAACTGGCAACAGAAGGATGAAAGTAGAATAAATGCAGTAGAAATGAGATCTCTTAGATGAATGTGTAGATACTCTGTGTATGCTAGAGTGTCGAATGAAAATATAAGAAGTGAATGCGGTGCGAATGATGGTGTTATGGACAAAATAATGAAGGGATCATTAAGATGGCTTGGACGTATGGAAAGAATGAATGAAGAAATAACGGTAAAAAAAATATATGTTAACGATGTAAATGGAACCAGAAATAGAGGACGACCGAGGAAAACGTGGCACGATCAAATAAATCAAATATTGAAGGTCAGCCATGTGAGGAGTCAGAGAAATCGACGCGCGTGCATGACACGATTGTTAGTTTGTTAATACAGGTTGAATTCGTCTATTAGTAACAGTATTCTTAAGTATATAACTGTTCATATATTATGTATTTTTTTTATTTAAACCCTGCAGAAATTCATAATGACGATATTTTTCTGATTTAAAGCACTTTTTTCCACTTAAATTGTCTATTTATTGTAGATGTTACGCTTTGGATTTCGTAAATATATTATTGGTTGATTATTATAACATTCTCCGAAGGTGTTAAACCTTAAAAAAAAGTAGTTTTACATTGATAAAAAATTGTAGGTATAATATGAGATAGAGATAAGGTACCATCTAAAATATTTTTATATATAATTTATAAAAAATAGTGAGCTCTCTTTCATTTCAACATAAAAGCGCTACAGAAGTAAAGAAAAAAAAACAAATATAATGTTGTTTATTGTTTCTTGAATAATGATGTGAAACATCATATAAAATAATTTATACGAATGTTAATGTTGTAAAAATATATTATATAAAAACACATTTGAAAACTGCCTTTGAAAGACGAAACATGTCGTTCCCATGAATTATGATAAAACTTTTAGAAAACAGACGTTATCATTCGTATTTACACTCGTATATGCTAGAGTGATAAAAAGAAGTACAGATTACAAAAGTTCGTTTATAAATACTGCATTTCAATACTTCTTTAAACACGAAATATTATACATTATATAATTTTAGTTTTCGTCTTTCAGGAAAAGCCATTCCTTATTTGAACAGAACTCACGAGTCCATTTCACCTTAAGGTCTCTTAACCATCATCAAACATTGCGCGAATAAATTATACGAAGTTGAAACGTATTCGTATATTTGTTTAAAACTTTGTGAATAATGAATATTGACTGAGCACGTCATTACCAAACTCATCTAAAATAATTTAATAAACTCAGCAAATAAGTTAATATTTGCAACCCTTACAATAGCTTTAGGGGTAGTTTTCTCGTTCTGTCCTCGATATAAGCCGGACTCTTTATGACGATTAATCTCAACGTGGGGCATGAATTATTTTACCCTGCAAACAAAGTGGGAATGAATGGCAAATATGGGAAGAGCTCGAAGGGTTGCAAAGGGTTGTTTGCTGGAAGTGAGGACCACAGGTTTGATACGTTTTAAATTGAATCGTGTTGAACAGAATTTTCTTTGTTAGCTTTGAAAAAAATCCATTTGAAAATGGATTTAATAGCTTTTGAATAATCAATAAATGTGTCATTCTTTATACGGGCAATGCAAGTATTTTATGAATTTGTGTAAAAATTAAAATTGTGGATGTTTTGAATACATCTTTTTTCATTAAGTTATATTTTATACCTTTAGGTACAGGTCTTTAGAACAAGTCTTTTTTTTTAAAACACAGAAAAATTCACACGTTGTGAATATTTTTATGAAACAGTATCACCAAGTGATTAAGTCAAATCTACGTCTCGTTCACTGATCAACAAATTATATCTTTTTTTCTCCTGCAACCAATATTTCGAGTCATGGAATCAAATCAAATAAAACACATTATTTATTTAAAAAATATTATTTATTCAATTGTTTTTATGTTGATTGCAGTAAATGAAATGTTAACATCTATGTTTTTTTAAATTTATGATTGGCCGTGGAAATAAATTTAACTTTTAAAAAGGGTGAAATATTAGAAACAAAAATATATATATGTAGCTTTAAAAGATAAGGGTGTAATAAATCTCGGTTAACCCGTGAGATGTGAAATAACCCAATGCAGTCATCTCAGTAAGAGTGGTGGGATCATAATGGAAATGTCCTGGCTAATATACGAGGCTTTCAGGACCCCTTGCTGAAAAATAGGGATACACCTTCAGGCAATAGAGATCCGAATTCAGTTCAGGGGGTGATGAACAAAATTCTCATATTTCACTCATCACCCCTGTGGAAGACATCCCCCATAATAAGAGCTTCCAATCGTCTAGAAAATCCATACAATATATTATTACCAAAAATACTGTCAGGGTATATTTATTTCAGCTTATTATTGTCATTTTATCCACGAAAAAAAATGCAGTTTTCTAGTTATAAAAAGGTATCTATGGGTATAGAAGTAAGCTATTTTTTAATACTAATATATTGCATACACTTATGTAAACTAACTAACATACTAACCATCACGCCGTCTCCCCGAAGGGGTAGGCAGAAAGAATGGACTGCCACACTTTTCTTTCCTGAAATATTTCCCTCGCTTCCTTAACATTCATACATCGTGTTATGCACGCGCGTCGATTACTCTGACTCCTCACATGGCCGATTTTCAATATTTAATTTATTTGATCGTGCCAAATTTTCCTCGGTCTTCCTCTATTTCTGGTTCCATTTACATCGTTAACATATACCTTTTTACCATTCGTTCTTCATTCATTCTTCCATATGTCCAAACCATCTTAATGATCCTTTTTATTATTTTGTTCATAACACCATCATTCGCACCGCATTCACATTTTATATTTTCATTCGACACTCTATCATACACAGAGTATCCACACATTCGTCTAAGATATCTCATTTCTACTGCATTTATTCTACTTTCATCCTTCTTTTGCTAGTTCCATGCTTCGCTTCCATACATAAGGGTCGGTACAAGAACACCATTGTGCAGTGCCATTTTAGCTTTTTTGGATAGGTTTTTGTTTGCGCTGACAACTTTAAGCGCACCATTCACTTTGTTGCCTACCCTAACCTTTCTATCAATATCCCTCCCTATCGCCCATCTTTTGAAAACATACTTCCAAAATCCACAAACTCATCTACTTGCTCGAAGTTTTCACCATTCACGCTTTTGTTGCAGACTGTTATGATTTTTCTTTACATTCATCATCAGATCATTTCGCATGCATACCTCATACATACAATTCACCAGGACTTGTAGTTCATGCTCGTTGTCTGCAGGAAGGACAGCGTCATCCGCATACAAGAGAAAGCTTACTGACACTCCGCTCATTTTGGCACCGGCATTCAACCCTGTCAGCTCTTTCATACTTAGTATATATAATTAAAGTGTATTGAATAATGTTTCTAACAGAAAAGAATTTTTTAATTATCAGGAGATTTAACATCTATTTTTATATATTTGATTTTCCCTGCTTCTTCTTTTACACTTTTTGATATTAAACTAAAATTCTTTAACAAAAACATGTCTTTACAATTAGTTTTTTCAGATTAATTAATTATTTAAAATACCATCTATCGTATTTTAATTAAACTTTTCTAAGCAATATTACAATATTGGTATTGATTTGGATGAATTAAAAATAATTGCGATGTATATTTTATATGTCTATATTTACATAATACTTATACAGCAAAGCAAATGGAAAGATTTCACTTTTGTTACACAATAATTTTGAGCGTAGAGTAATGTAATTGGTTTAAATCATTGCATCCGAATATCGAAGCTTCTGGGGTTGGTTGCGAAAATAGTTTATTGTTCATATTATTTTGTTTGGCATTTATATATTTTCATTGTGTAATCAACTAATAATAATATTTTTAAAGCGAAACAGTTGTTCAATCAAAGGTCAATTAAATACTCTCAAAGAATCATAGAGCCTCGAATGTTGTATAATAAACATTATCAATAACAGTGGAACAAATTATACAATTTTATGTAAACAAGTGTTTTGGAAATTTCTAAAATTAGGAGTACTGTTGTTTTTTTCTCTCTCAGAATTAATTACAGAAGAAGGCGGGAAGAGTTTTTGAAAGCAACTCAATTAATGTTTTTAAATTGTTCTAAATACATTCTCTTGTTTTATTCATTAGGTAAATAATAAATAAATAAACGTGTACATTGTTTAATGAATATTTTCAGCTACCGCGGACGTCATTGAAAAACTCCAGGTGTTTATAAATAGGTGTCTTCGCTAAATATTCAAGATCTTTTAGCCCCAAAGGTGTCAAATGCCATTATCTGGACCATGGCAAGCGAAAAACCAATCAGAGAACAAGTCGTTAGACGAAAATGGCTGTGGATCGGTCACATCCTGAGACGGAACGCAACCTGTATCGCTTAGAACACAATAGACTGGTCCCCTATGGGGGGAAAGAGGAATTGAGGCAGACCTAGAGCCACCAGGAGAAGAACCCTGCAGGACGAGGTTGAAGCAGCAGGCCTGACTTAGGATGATTTTAGGGATCGGGCGTGTGAAAAAGTCGGGCGAAGAAGATTCCTTGACTCCCTATGCACCACGGAGGTGTGTCAGAAATATGAGAAGAAGAACTAGTAGAAGACATGAAATAATTTTATTTCCTTTTTACATTCTTCCACAAGTCATCACCATTATTTCTATGACAGGTTTAAGACCAGACATCGACTTATTAAGTCAGTATATCGACATCGAAATATCATTAAGAACATTTGATACATTAGTTGCGTTAATAATGAATCAACGCTTACATTGTTATAATTTTTGCCTTCTTGAAGCACGTTATATTTTATAGGAACGATATGTTTCGCCATATTGAGGTAATATCGAATGATATAGGTATATTTAGTAAAATGTTATGAGTTATACTCAAAAGTACCAATTACAATGGGGAAAAACACACATTTATAAAACAGTTTTTTTTTGTGATTAATACTTTAATTCCGTAAAAGAGTTTAATAAATTAAAGTAGATTAAACAGTGTTATTAAGTCTATTCCAAAATTTGAAGTAATACAGCGTTTCGAAAACACAACGACTGAGCAATTTTTATCAAGTTTATTTTTGACATTACAATTGGACAGAAGAAAATCGCTTTTATTGGATTTGTGATATACTCTTACGAGTAAGGCACGTAAATAATTTTATTGAATTAAGAAGCGAAAAAAGTATAAATACTAAAAGAAATAAGAAATTGCTCAATAATTCTGCTTTAGTTCTGTGTGATAAATTGACTAAGTATCCACTCAATCAAAAGTAGTCTACGCTAAGTACCTTAAAGAGAATTTTTCTTCTTTTTTTTTCTCAATACAAAGTAAATAATATATTATTTCTAAGTGGATTTTGCCAAAATTAGAGAAGTGCTTCGATAGGTAAGTTATTTATTGCCGAGAGAAAAATATTTTCTGTTATATGTTATACATTTTTTCTTGTTAAAATAAAATATATACATTTCGTAACTGATTTCTCTCGGTGTTTCCTTCGATCATTTTTTTTCTTTTTCTTTCTTTCCGGTTTTAGGGTTGAGCCATAAACTATATTTAATGTAGAACGCACTCCTCAAATGGCTGCAAAACTTCTTTTGTTAGGGGTAGTTCTTAGGAATGATTTACATTCTTATCCAATGATGACACTCTTGAAGGGCGAGGGATGAACCCAGCGGCGTACTGAATTTTACATTTAACAATTTATTATATTTTTAATTGACATTCAATTTAAAGGTTTTTATAATACTTTTTTTTTGTTTCCGTTCTTTTGTTTCTCTAATCAGCTTTTTAATAAAAAATCATTTATAATACATAAATTTTAGCTTTTTAACTTGAGTTTTTAGCGTGTATTTGATTCATCGACGTCTTTTTAATATTTTCTTCTTCTTCTTCTTCCTTGTTACTTATAAGGGTTGAACATTCTGTGAAGTATATCTCCAACTTTCCTGAAAGATATGAACATGTTTTTTTTAATTGAACTAATAAATAATAGTATATCAAACGAAGTTTTTTTAAACTGTCTATAAGATGTAAAAAAAGATAGATCTACTCGTATCATTCTTTACACTCTTTAGACGAAGAGTATAGGTTTTCATTTTTTTTTTTTGGCTTGTGTCGTTGAAAGTTATGTAAAAACTCCAAGGATAATCAACATTGACAATACAGACGAAGTATTGCAAGAAATAACAACTAACGAACTAACGCCTAACATTACGCCAACTAACTAACATTACGCCGTTTCCTCGGAGGGGTAGAAAGTAATAATCGACCGCCACATTTTTTGTCGTGACATAACTGCTTCCTACATCGTATCATGTATGCACGTCAATTTCTCTGGCGTCATAAGTTGCCGACATTTAATATTTGATTGATTTGGTAGTCCCACGTTTTCCTCGGCCTTCCTCGATTTCTAGCCCCGTTCACGTCGTTTACGAATACTCTTCAGCATTCTGTCTGCATTTATTGTTTCCATGTGCCCAAAATATGTGCCCAAAAAAAAATGCCCAAATCTTAAATTGCATTTGGCACTCTTTCATATACAGGTTTACTGTACATTCGTAAGACACATTTATAATTCATTTATTCTACTTTATTCCTTCTTTTGACAGTTTCATGCTTCTCTTCCAGACAAAAGGTTAGTCACAAGAATACCATTGTGCCACCATCTTTCCTTCTTTTAACCATTAAAACAACTAGCTAACCATCACGCCGTCTCCCCGAAAGTCAGAGGACTGCCACACTTTAACCGATGTGGCACTCCATCCTTCTCTTTTCGCCTCCACCAATAGGGATCTCCCGCGATCACTTTGATCTTCCCACAACAAAGTGAATGGTGCACTCAAAATTGGTTGGTTGGTGCACATCGCCAACAAAAACCTATCCAAAAAAGCTAGAATGGAAGTGCACAATAGTGTTCTTCTACCGACCTTTATGTATGGTAGCGAAGCATGGAACTGGCAAAAGAGGGATGAAAGTAGAATAAATGCAGTAGAAATGAGATCTCTTAGACGAATGTGTGGATACTCTGTGTATGATAGAGTGTCGAATGAAAATATAAGAAGTGAATGCGGTGCGAATATATGACCAAAATTATGAAAGGATCATTAAGATGGTTTGGACGTCGGGAAAGAATGAATGAAGAAAGAATGGTAAAAAAAATTATATGTTAACGATGTAAATGGAACCAGAAATAGAGGAATACCGAGAAAAAGGTGGCACGATCAAATATATCAAATATTGAATTTCGGCCATGTGAGAAGTCAGAGAAATCAACGCGCGTGCATGACACGATGTATGAATGTTGAAGAAGCGAGAGAAATATGTCAAGAAAGAAAGTGTGGTAGTCCATTCTTTCTGTCTACCCTTTCGGGGAGACGGCGTGATGGGTAGTTAGTTTATATAAAATACGATGATATACAATAAATAAAAAAAACAAAAAAGATATATATTCGACACATAATGTTCTTTTAGATGGTGCACCGTTTAATATTTTTAATATCGAAAATTTCTCATTTCTTTAGAACACATTTTCAATGACCCTCGCCAGTTACCAGGGCCACATATGGTTTCAAAGATATAACTACGCCTTTCACGTGAAATATTATAAGTACCTACCCCCGGTTACTGTGGCGGTAAGCCCACCTCAGATGCAACCCCATTTTCTTCTCTCCATGTCATAAACGTTATGCTTTCTCTCATAATGGAACCAATGTTTGCACGTTGGGAATAGTCCTTTGTGCCGGGGGTATTGCGGAAAAAATGTTGCTTTTTTGTCAACGGTGCGGTGTAATTGCCACGGGACCAGAGGAGGTACCTACCGTCGGATTCTCGCAATTTATTACACAAAGTTTTTTTCGTTAATACAAGTACACGTGCTTCGTTCTTTTTATGGTGATTGGTGTCCTTGTGAATTAGCAGTACCTATCACAAAAATTGCTAGTGTATAAGTTTGGTACATAGAGTAATTCTGTTGTACGTTACACCAAAAAAATGCAAAGACAAAGTTTGCCTTAGTTCTAGATTCAGAAAGTTATTCAACTAACTAACCTAAGTCTCCCCGAAAGGGTAGGCAGAAAGAATGACACTTTTACTGATACGGCACTCCATCCTTCTCTTTTCGCCCCGCGAGAGACGCGGTGTGATGGGTTGCGAACCTCATCGCCACCAATAGGCATCTCCCGCGCACACTTCTATAACAACACCCACAAAATCTAAAACAAATCTAAAACAAATAAATCTTAAACAAATAATATAAAATACAATGATATAAAATAAAATAACAAAATAAAAATAATTTAACACAAAATGTTCTTTTGAGATGGTGCACATATTGTCTATTTAATTTATGTTCGACGAATCCACCGTTTTTTTTAATTTAGCACATAATGTTTTTTTCGATATTGCACATGTTGATATGGACGATCCGGACTTTTGTGTTAAAAGTTATTACGGATACTAATTGAAATTTGCGTGATGCATTGCCGTTAATATTTTAACATTATTATTGTATTTCTTCTATATACGCCATACTTTGTGTTATTATGATGGTTTATTTCTTTTTTTCTTTTTTATGCACGTTGTATATACAACACTTATATTTAAAAAAAAAAAAATTATAAAGACATGTTTCGGACAAGCAGTCCTTCTTCAGTAAAGATACATATTTATAAAAATATTATAAAATTGTTATTGTTTTTTTATAACATCTGTCATATCATGTAAATAACAACATGATCTGACAGATGTTATAAAGAACAACAACAATTTGATAATATGTTTATAAATATGTATCTTTACTGAAGAAGTACTGTTTGCCCTAAACATGTCTATATATTTTTTTTAAATGTAAGTGTTGTATATACAAAAGAATAAAAAAAAATAGAAATAAAAATTATTATATTTTATAAATGCTGTATTTATGTCACATCTCATAGTCATGCTAATATTAAAACATCTATTCGTCCAATTAACTAATATTAAGGTTTTTGCAACCGTGATTACTTTCATTATCATAAAAAAATTGTATTAACCTTTTATTTTTAATCACAATTATTTAAAAAAATATCTGTTGTTTTCATCACATGTTTTTTAGATACAATTTTTTTTAAAATATTATTTGATTTTGAAACTAATAGCATAATTTTCCGCTATTGCGAATTTTACAGTTTTCGTTATCTCTAATCAAATATTATCATATGATATAAAACATTGGGTGCAAATTGTGGAAGGAGACGTCAATTTTATTCTGTATATTTTCGTCATTTTTTTTATTCGCCATTTAATTTTATTCCTTCTATATTCATAAATCGATAAAATAATTAATTTATGATTTATAATATATAGTAAACACCACTGTTTAGTGGTTTTAATTAAATTAAATTTATATAAATTGTGACAAATTTAATTCGCCTTTCAAGGGAGAGTTTGAGAATGACCTCGCAAGGCGAAGCAAATTTGTCACAATTTATATAAAAGTCCAAATTAAACCACTGAACAATCGTGTTAACTATTATAAATATATAATAAAGTTTTACAAAACTAATACCTCAACCATCATTAATTAATAGATGTCATTTTATTACCGTTTTAGTTTTAATGCACGTTTATTGGTATTTTACAAAAGAAAAATACATTTAAAAGTCTTGTAATTCAAACAAATATTCTACGGTTGATTCATTGTGTATTTTGTTTTAAATAGCAAACAGTCACAAAATAATATAACTCTTAAGCCGTGTTCATTATAGAAAGTACTAATTTTGACCCCTTAATTTATTTTAAACGGCTTAACATCCATAAATTTTAACTGCTTGGAAACGCGATTTCAATATTTAACCAAACATAAAATTCATTAAACCGAGATTGTTGGCAGGGAATAAATCTGACCCCGAACGTTTTGAAGTCATTTTTCTTTCCATTGTGCAAATTGCTCTCCCTCCGACTGTAAGACCTTTAGGGCACGCCGTGAATTCTAATATTTTATTCAATTTAAAATCTCCCATGAACAATTCAACTCGCGTAAAGCGCCTAAAACCAGTACGTCAGACCTTCTTAAATAATCTATCGGTGACATTTCTCTTTTGGGGAAACCGGTCGCGCGTTTTTCTTTCGCTTTGGCGAGAACGGGCGACGGAAAATGGACAAACACAGACGGATGGAATATTTAGAACGGCCATTCAATGAGATGTACTGGACAAGTCGCGTGAATTGTGCGAAGGCCGACGACGTAATGATATTCTATAGAAAGAGGCGAACAAAGGCGCGTGAATTGGAAAAGGTCCGGTCCGTTTATTTATTTAGTTGATAAAATATCCTATGCGGACACGCAAACAATGAGGTTCGCTTGTGAATATGTAAAAACAGCCAAATTAATTCATTGAATATGTACACATTATCGACAGCTTTCTTGATTTAACTCTTCAGCCCGCTATGACTGACTTTAATGAGATTATTAGACGCAAATGGCAGTGGATCGGTCACACTTTGAGACGAAACCCAGCCTGCATCGTTCAGGGCGCACTACACTGGTCCCCTATGGGGGGAAATAGGAAGAGTGGCAGACCTAGAGCCACCTGGAGAAGAGCCCTGCAAGACGAGGTTAAGGCAGCAGGCCTCAATAGGGATGATGTTGGGCATCAAGCATGCGATAGAGTCGGATGGAGAAGGTTCCTTGAGGTCCTATGCACTACGGAGGTGTGACAGGACAAAAAGAAGAAGAGAAGAATAAGTCGTGCGCATCAGGATCTCAACTGAATGTTTATTGATTATTTCATATTAGAAGAAATTACTGATATAATCAGTTATTAGTATAATGCTTTAGTTTGTAGAGACATTCTATTCATAATGTGCCGACGAGGATTGTGCCGCGTAGCGATGACAAATAGAAAACAAATGCTTAGCGGTCTAAAGTTTAACTGTTACATTGTGTTGCTGTTGTAAAAAACGAAAAAGTATTTTAGAAAACGGTCTTACTCAACTTAAGGATCATATTAAATAATAATGAAATAAAACTATGCTTTTTCAATAACCTCTTCCGCTTATTGTCTTTATTAATATTAAATTACTATTTAAAATAAAAGCGTTTTAAATTATTCTAAATATTTGGCGTTTCGGGAAGTTCGGTCCTTTTTACAACAGAGGGCTTTGGTTGCTTTAAGCCTTCAAATCTGGCAAAAAATATATAATATATTCGTATTATATTTTACTTGTTCTCAATAGATGCCTTAAACTATTATAGATTTTCATCTTAAATTTGAAATCTTTTCGATCAATAACAAATTCTTGGTTTGTAAGGATATTGTTCGAAGCCTGTTATCACAAAGGCTTTATCACATAAATAAGTGCTAGGGTAACGTTTTGTCTTAACTAATATGTTAATTGCAAAGGAGTGCGCCGACCGTGGATTCCTTAAATTTAGGCTCCCGAATATACAAACAGAGTTTGGATATAATATAATAAAACTCGATTACTTACCATGTAGCGCTTAAAGACTGTCCAGCACAGTTTATAGAGGTATTAAGTTCAGGGTGGTTGCAAACTTGGATTATATAATTATACATATAACAAATTAAAAATATGCAATGATTCATAAACTGAAGAAATATGGCAGAAGAATCGTTATTTAATTCGTTAATGCAAACATATCGTCTTAGCGTACATCTGATTTTAGAGACTGATCTTTCATTAAAAACTCAAATCAATAAAACAGTCAGCAGTAGCTTCTTTCATCTAAGGCAATTAAGATCTATAAAAATAAATATTCATGTTGACAGTTTCAAATCATTAATCGATTCCTTCGTTGTATCATGACTAGATTACTGCAATGGAGTCTAAGTCAACATCCCTAAGAAGAAAACTAATAAACTTCAGTCTGCATTCAATGCAGTAGCAAGACTGAAAAGAGGTGTGCCGAAGAGTTATCACTTAACATAGCATCTTAAGGAGCTGCACTGGCTGAAATTTCTAGAAAGGATACAATACAAGCTCTGCTGGACGGTCTTCAAGGCGTTGCATGGTATGGCACCAGCTTATATATCTGAACTCTGCATCAACGGGAACCTGAATGCCAGACAGTCTACATTGCAATCAGTTGAGACTTCTGCGATCGGTAGATTGACTGTGCCAAAATGCTGTCCTAGCACAAACTTTGGTGACCGAACCTTCGCGGTACCCGGCCCTTCAGCCTGGAACAATCTTCCAGCAGACCTTAAGTGCATTGAAAATTAATCAGAGTTTAGATCGAGACTCAAAACGCACCTTTTCAAATTATCCTTTCCTGGTAAGAAGGGTTGATCGACTGCGTTGGGTGCAGCCCTCGTTCTAAATATGTTTATTATTTAGTTCATAAAAAGAAGCATATTTTCTACAGCGCTCTTGAGATGTGTAATTTATAAAAATGGCATTCTATAAATTATCCAATTTATTATTATTATATTAAATCACCAGGCCACCAATGAAGGATAAATATTTCGTATGTATTTGGCGAGTTCTACTCCCAAAAAAAAGTCAAGGTCAGAATGGAAAATATATTATTCCAAATTATCAATATATGATTACAGATTGGATTATATTTTTGTAGTCAAATCTAAAAATGGATTGTATATTGACGTTTTAAATTGTATAATATTTTGATACAAAGAAAACAATTTAATCAAATGGAGTATGTTCAATATAACCAAAATCCACGGATGTAAAGGGCAAACATTTATGGTTAAATTTAATTTGTTTCACGAATAACCATTGCATCAGTAGGGCGAATGTATGTTGCTTTGAATTGGAGTGTACCAATTTAAATTAAATTTTATTTTTATGATTGATTCTTTGAATAAATAATCCGAGAAGTTTGGCCATCTTTATATAACTGAAAATATATTCTGAAAAAATCATTGCGTAATCAACAATCAGTTTTTTTTTAAATAACATATATGCTGAATAATGTTAAACAACTTTTGTTAACTTAAGACAACTGGTATTCAGAGCTTTTTTAATTGGTGTAAATTGATAAATTAGGGTTGAATATTTTTTTATAGAACATTGTATGTCAGTTTTTTGCTGTTGTGAAAAGTGTTGTCAAAATACTATGTTTTCAAGAAGAAGACTATTCTTATGTGAATCTACGATTTAAAGTGATGACGAATAGTTAAATAATCAGTATTGCTTGTATTGAATTTGACTTATTTATTTTATTAAAAGATCTTTATTTTAACATAATATGCATCTCTTTCACTGTCGAATATATCATATGTAAATAATGTGATCTAAATGTTTTCCAATAATATGATAATGTAAATAATGCGATCTAAATGATAAGTCATTAAAGCAAGTCCAGTTTTAGTTTCTAAATGATCACTGCTAAAGTTTTATTCAGATATTATTGTATATAAGGATGCTAGGCTAAACTTAAGTTTTTTGTTTACTGACAGGATTATAACAGTTATTTTCTTTACACATTATATCCGTTCTTCCATTCTACGAATAAAAATATGGAGAAAAACTGGGCCAATGAAGGAAAAACACAATGTAATTTTCATATAACTGCACCAGGAAATTGTGGGAGTAATGATCATTTCTATACGGCAGTAAAATATTTTCATGATCGGAGCAAGGAACTTTGGATTTTATTATGCCTTTATATTTTATTTCCTTTTGTATTGTTTTATTCGCCTGAAGTATTAAAAGAGACATTCTAAACATGTCACTAGAATGCTGAATATGTTTCGCCGTGTTTTGCTTTCGTCGAGTAAATTTTAAGCTACAAGGACAAAAGTACCAGTCACATTCGCAAACGATTTTTTTTTGCCATTTTGCAATACAAAAATAATATTATTGTGTTTTTTATATATGTTTCCGGATTCGTAGACATAATTATTATTTATAGTAAACTAATTGAAAATTTATTACTGTTAAAATTTAAAACACTGTTATATATCATAATTTCTTTTTATTAACTGAGTGTCGCGACAGCTGTTCCGCCAACCGATGTTGGCATCATCAGGTGTTATAATAAACTGATGATGCCAACATCGGTTGCCGAAACAGCTGTCGCGACGTAAATAAATAAAATTTGTGATGTGTAACAGTGTTTTAAATTTTAACAGTTTATAGAAATGTTACGGATGGTTATTACCTTCCTCGTTGTAAAAATATATTATTTAAAATAATTTTAAATTATTTGTTATTATCTTAATATCAAGGGGATAGAGTTAAGTATTGCAGTAGAAGTAATTGTTATTTCATTAGGTACATATGTTAAAAAATTGGAAACATATCTAAAATGGGGTTTAATTTTTTTTTTATTCAAGATGAATTTGCGTTACGTTTTTAAAGCAAACTGCTTAATTTATATCTGCTGAAATTAAACTATTCAAAATAAATCTGAAATAGTTGTCATGAACATATCACTCCCAGACAATATTTTGAGAAAATATGTGTTTAAGTAATGTTTTTCACTCTATTATTGAGTATTATCTCTTTCATATTTAGCACTTAATGTATGATGTGCCACTATTAAATTTTTTTTTAACACTTGCGAACATTGTTTTTATACCACTTTATTTTGCTTTATCGAACCAACCGGTTTCGGTCCAGCTGGAGTTTCATCAGGGTAACAAAAAGGTTTTTTGTTTAACACTGATGAAGCCTTGGTGGTAGAAAAATAGGTTAGGATTAAACAAAGTGAATTGCTCTGAAAATAATGTACTTAAATGTTATATATATTTTTTAGTATGATCTTATCGGAGAAGAGGTAAAATAAATTATCTTCAGTTGTAAAACAAATTTTTTTATTGAACTAACAGACTAACTAACTATCACACCGTCTGGATCAGCACACTTAAACCGATGCGGCACTCCATCCTTTTATTTTCGTCCCCGCGGGAGACGCGGTGTAAAGGGTTGTGATCCTCGTCGCCACCAATAGGCATATCCTGATAATTTTTGTATTTAATATACGAGTATTAAAATACAAAAACACTCAATACTGAATTAGTACTTGCTTTCCTGGTTTTATGAATATGTATACTGTTTGGAGCAGACAGCGAAAAAGGGACCGGTACGGTCACGTTAAAAGAATGGACTCCACTAGACTCCTCTATATTGCATTGCATAATCAACCTCATGGGACTCGTCCTCTTGGAAGACCTGCTAAAAGATGGAAGGACAGCTGGGAATCTACCTCACAGGAGGAGCAACTCTCTGGAGAACAGACCACATAGGTCTACAATAACGAAGAAGAAGAAGAAGTATTCTATTTATATTCATTTTTTTATTTAGATTCTAGATACTTTAGACTCATAATAATTTAGATAAACTAGTTGGGTAAAATTTAAAAACACAAAGGCAGACTTACACAAGTTATTTTAAAGTGAACTCAAGTTCGCCGTTTTGTTTGCCCCCATCAGCGCGCTCCAGGGCTGGCAGGTTCAGAGGACGGATTCGCTAATAGGACCCTCGAGAGGATGCGATCCGGCGCACTGCAATCCGGATTTATTTTTAATGACGTCATCAACCAGGCGGTGGAAGTCAGACTTAATCTGACAAAAGAAAACGTGTTATGTTGTTTTAATTCCATTGTTTCGGATTGCATTTTGAATGCTAACAATATGAAAGGGTTGCATATTTATCCAATTTTGTTTATCTTGAGTTTATTACCTAAACAAGATTTTATATGATATTTAGATATTTGATTTTACTTCTTGTTGATATTTCAAAATGAATAGTCAATGTATACAGTGATTGGAATGGATATTAATATTTAAAGATACATTTTTTTCACTTGGAAGAAGAATTTCAACAATTTTACTAGCCAATTTATTTGTAAATTAAAATATTTCTACAGAACAAAAATATTATACACAATATGTTTGGGAGGTGACCTTTTTCATCCTTAGGGGAAAATATTAATACGAGAGTATGGAAGAGGTCACCTCTAAAACATATCATTTACTAACTACTCGTACATAACTAGTAATATCATTTACTAACTATTATAACAATCACGCCATCTCCTCGGAGGCATAGGCAGGGCGAATGGACCGCCACATTATTCTATTCTGATATACTGATCTCGATTTATGTACATTATTTCATCGTGTCACGCACGCAAGTCGATTTCTCCGACTCCTGACGTGACCGACATGTATTAAAAAATATTTAATAAATAAAGTAGATTATACAGTATCAAAAATTCTCATTCTAAATTAACAATAGAATTCCACAGTGTTAACGCCTTCACCTTCAATAAACATTGATTTTCTGATATTTCATGGAAATAATATTTTATGGATATTTTGCTTTGCAAGGGTATCATCATTATCATTTGATAATACTTATGAAAAAAACTAAACATCACGACGTTTCACCGAAGGGGTACGCAGAGTTGGTGTATTGCCATACTGCACATATAGAGCTTCCTCTACATTTACACATCTTAATTTACACACTCGTCGACTATTTTGACTTATTTTTTATCATGCCATGCTTTCTTTGCTCTTCCACGGCTACTCTTTCTACTCACACTGCTTGTATACAACTATTTTTCTCTTGTCCATTCGTTTCATATTTTTAAACGAAATGTTATTTAATTAAATAACTTTTTCTTCTATATTCGCCATGCTTTGTGTTGTAGATGCTTTATTTCTCTTTTTTCTTTTATATATACTTTGTATATACACCACTAACATTAAAAAAATTAAAATTACATAGACATGTTTCGGACAACCAGTTCTTCTTCAGTGATACATATTATAAAGGTACATCTGGGCATCTGGGTGCCCCAGATGCCCCAGAATATGTGGGTCCAGGATCGGGCTCTTCAGTCATATGCAGACCCACAACCGTGAAGGAAAGTCTTCCTCGGACACGAGGGACAGCCGATGATGATAAAAGATACATATTTAAAATATGATAATATTGTTTACATGATCTGACAGATATGATCATATTTTAAAAATATATCTTTATAATATGTATCACTGAAGAAGGACCAGTTGTCCGAAACATATCTTTTTTTGAAATGTAAATGACATATAATATAAAGTATATAAAAAAGAAAAAGGGAAATAAATCACTTTTTCATTAAAATCGGAGAAAAATTAATATATTTGCTTAAATTTTATATGCGTAGCATTGTTTCTCAAACAATTTCAAGTATCATGAGTTGTAAAAACGATGTGTACAAGTTTTTGCCTTTACGGTACGACAAATTACATTACGAAGTCACAACAAAATAAAAAATTCACATGAAAAGAGGTTATCTATCCACCGTAGTGCTCCGTAAGATACGCGCTGACAGGTGGCTATTGTTCTTCCCTTTGAAATGTTGATTCGCTTGCCAGGACGTGACAGGAACATGACATTTGGTCTGGAGTCTGGAGGAAATGTAAAACGACCTATTTTTTACCCTATTCAATGAGCGTCGTCGCGCAGGGACTGCGATGCACTAGACGAAATACCGGAAATATCTTAGAATGCCGAAAGTACCGTATTAAATTTTGTCAGTTTTATATTGTCAGTCAGTCATTTTTTATAGTTACGCTTCATAATCAGCGTTGTATCTCGTTTAAACCATTTAATTCATTATTTTTATACTGTAACAAAACCAATATTTAAAAAAAATTAAGTTTGTATATTAACCACTTTATTCGTTAAAAACACCAATCGGTTTCGCTCCCGGCGGAGCTTCGTCAGGGTAACAGAATATGGCGAAGCTCTGACGAAGCTCCGGCGGGAGCAAAACCGGTTAGTTTTTATAACGAATAAAGAAGTTTATATACACATTTTTAAAGTGTATAAATTACAATACTTCACACATCACGAATGATGGGAGATAATTTTACCGGTTTTGAATTTAGTAAATAACTGTAAAAAGTCACGGAATAGTACGTTATTGAAATTCTTTACTTGAAAATGATAACGAAAAACAAAAATACCGGAACCATTACCGGAATTGAGATGCAAATACCGGTGAAGTAGCCCTGCTGTCACCGTAGCTAGGGGCTAAAATATTCAGCAACATTCAAGTAAACCCACTATTTTTACGAGTGCTATCGCGTCCCAGAAATTTTTTTTAGTAAATATTGTAGTTTGTATTCACGAAGAATGTTTATGTTTTCAATACGAAACGTTATTGTCAAATAAAGAAAAGTGTGCCATTTTCAATTTCTGAAAGTAAAGAAAAAACAGATATAACGAAATCTTGTTTCGCACGTTATGTTTTTGTTAGTTATTATATCAAAACCTATTAACTAACTAACCATCACGCCGTCTCCCCGAAGGGGTAGGCAGAAAGAATGGACTGCCACACTTTTATTTTATTTTATTTTCTCTCTCTTCCTCTGCATTCCTACATCGTGTCATGCACACGCACCGATTTCTCTGATTCCTCACGTGGCCGACATTCAATATTTGATTTATTTGATCGGTCTCGGTCTTCCTCTATTATCATATGTTTGTAAAATAATTAGGAAGAATGAAAACATGTGTTTTCAAAAAGATTTATTTGCTGTTTTTTTCTTCTTCTTATGTCGGTGTCATGTCATGTTCCCCCGACCTTGACTATTACTTGAGAGTAGGCGCCTGCAGCTCGAAACAGCACCTCAACGATCCATAACTGTTATTTATTGTTTCCTATACAATGATGTCAAATTTCATTATTCTTCTTCCGGTGCAGTGTAAGGTCCCCCCAACGTTGGCGATCACTGCAGCCAAGGCATTTCTGTCCTGCGCCACTTTAAACATGTTCGGACTCTTGTCAATCCTGTGCAATCTTTTATGTTCCACATCC